>CM023458.1:49189446-49934446 GCA_013339765.2 Haemaphysalis longicornis
AAGGAGAGAGAGGGGAGAGAGAAAGGAGGAGAGAGAGAGAGAGGAAGAGAGGGAAGAGGGGGAGAGAGAGAGAGGAGAGAGAGAGAGAGAGAGAAAATTTTGCTGGGCGAGGAAGCGGCTTCGGAAGAATGGGAAGTCCTGGTGAGGGCGGCGTACAAGGGGATAAAGGCCCGCCTCCCCCTGAACGTCGTTTCCCACGAACAATGGGGAAGCATTATTGGAGCTGGGTTAGAGTATTTCTGCAGCAGACTCGCTTTCCAAGAGGCCCATTGTGGACGTGCACGTTTTTTCATCTTTGTTTTGATGATCTGAGATGCGTAGGTAGATGTAGGCGCGCATGCTTTTTTTATGCGCCTATAAATCAGTGTCGACACGAGTGAGCGTTTGGGTTTTGTGTGTTCCTGTGTTTTCTTTTTGTGCATTTGCGGTGTTTGCTTCAATTGCAATCTCATGAAAGTAGTCCGGGTGCGCGTAAAAAAAAAAAAATATTGTTTCGTAATCGCTCTGCGTAAATGGGCTGGAGCAGCCGCAACGTTTCACCGCTGTTATAGGAGGAGACTTGGGCGAGTTATATACATCTTATCGACTAATATCTCCAACTCGCTTAGTCTCTAAATAAACGTGGCAGTGTCTTCAAAGAATCTCAAAGTTAGAGCCTGTCTTCCTTTTCCTTCCTTCCTTCCTTCCTTCCTTCCTTCCTTCCTCCTGTTTTTGATCTTCACACTGCGGAATCAAGTCGACAATCCACCGCGACGAACCAAAATCTTTACATCTGCGTGTTAGGCTTCACTCTTTTTGTGCTTTCCCTTAATTTCTTGCTAACAGCATGCTAAACTTAATTTCAGCGTACAGGTGCCGTCAAAATTTGGAGCACGGTCTCGTAAATTTACAGAAATTTCTTCTTCCGAAAGCTGCCTGGCTGCTATAATGCGCGTTTAAAGGAGTCCTCCCTAATAGAAAAGGCTTCCTATAAACCGGCAATGGCTGTCATGAAGCTATAGTAAGACAAATATTTTGTGATAATCACAAATCCTTGGTGCAACTACTTATGACGGCACCTGTACGCCTTTCTAGTCTGCGAATTCGTATCACGGGCTCAACGTGTTCGCTTATCTCTTCCACAGCGCTCGTCGCGGCCATGTCCGGCGCCTGGCGGATAGCCATGGTCGCCTTCACGCTACTACTGCACACGGAACCCGAAGAGGTCAACGCGATAAGTGAGCATCACCGCTTCTTCTGCTCGATCTCTCGTTTCCCGCTGGAGTCTTTGCAGGACGCAGGGCTTAGTGTTGAGTGGTGACTTTCCGTGTATATGATGCGATAGGCTGTCGCTTTGTATCGTTGCGGCCAACCTCGTACGTCCGCCGCAGCAAATTTTAGTCAATCACTCACTGACTTTCCTGATTCCTTACTTACTCAGTTACTTCCGGTAGTGACTAGATAAAAAAATAGCGAAAAAAAATTCCTGACTGAATAGTTAGTTAATCTTGTCTAACGCCGATTCGCAAGTGAAAGGATAGATGCGCTGACTAGGTGGCGGCTGCACAATTCGTAAAATTAAAAAAAAAAAAAAAACAACCCGGGAAGTAATGTAAACTACGTAACATTTGAACTTCCGTTTGATTTTTTTCGTGTTCCAATTTACATTTTAATCTTCGTGTTTCACACCTTCACATACGGGAAGAGACATGGCCCAGGTAAAAGGGCCGTGAAAATAAAATACGTTTGGTTCATTAGAAACACTGCCTTGCCCGGTAACAATGATACCGATTTTGTCACAAATGAGGGAAAAAAATTGAAGCCGTTCCACTCAAAGTGAAAGCTGTCGGAAGTGCAGAGCAGTGATTCGCCATAAGGGGCTGCAGCGCCTTTGTCCGTTCCCTGCTGCATTTCAAATTTCCCGCCTTCACAGTGCTCCCGCGCCCCCTGCCTAAAACTGCGCCAGCGCGAGTTCTTTTCTTTTTGCGCTTGCTTCAATTTTGTATGCCGGGGCTGTTTTGCGTCATTTCGAACGCGTACTTTTTCTCTTGCGCGGCTGGAGCCATTCTGTGGCATTTCGAACGCGCCATGCTTTTCTTGCGCGGTTGGAGCCTTTCTGCGTCATTCCGAACGCGCCATTTCTTTCTCGGGCGGCCGCATTTTTCGCTTACTATCGTAAAAACCAACCCAGTCAGCGTTCTTAACTAAATTAACGCGGGGGCCGCCGGTTACACACAGATTTTGCCAGAAATGTTCCTGCAGTTTTCTTTGCGCTAAATAACGGGGAGATGTATGACAAGCGCCAGCGGTTGACGAGGTTTGAACGGTTACGACTGTTTAAATCGCGTGGTTTTGGAAGCCTCAGCGTGACTCCGTGACCCCGGTACAAAAAGCTCTACTTGGGTCCGTTATCTCGCTGCGCCGCCTCATTCCGGCAGTCACTTGCCATCGAGCGTTACAGCGAGCTACAACAAGGCGAGCCCATAAAGTGCTCTGCACTTAATAATATAGATTCTACAGAAAACGTGTGAAGCAGTGGCGACTCCGCAGTCACTTACCCGCAACTTTTATATGACGTCACAAAATCTTGTTTGTGCGATTCACGGCTGTCGAGCTAACCCATCGCAAAGACAAACGACTGCAGACGATTGGTGTGGGGCATGTAGTTTTTTTCAACGCATCACTTGAATGCTAACGTGCAGTTAAGGCACTGAAAATAAGTTGAGTACTGCCCCTTATGACGTCACTCCTGTTAATAACACGCCATTTTAGCGCGAAATTTGAACGTTTTGAGTTAAAAAAAAACACATTTTTTAAATTCTGGAAGGAAACTGAGTAAGACACTGAAGTCTCGTAGTTATTTCAAATTAAACACAGTTGTATATTGTCTTCGTGGCCCTTTTAAGGATACAGAGGTTATTCACTGCGTAACGCCTGGCAGTCCACTAGTAGCTTCTGTGCGTAAAACCCTGTTTTCGCCATTGAGCGACACCGGCAGGGATGAGAAGTTAACGCATTCGGATGTGACCATTTAAGATGCAAAACGCCAATTTCAGACTGCAGCCAAGCCTTGGTGTCGCGTCAGAGTTAGCTCTGAAATCTGCCCCAGAACTCGGTCTAAATGAAGGCCTCTTCTAAATTCCGTTCTCGTCAGCATGCAAGGGCAAGGGAGCGATCAAGCTGAGCCCAGTGCCGGCGCCACCCGACGTCGCGGCCGCCACTTTCAAGCCTGCCGGACTGCGGGAAATCGCCGTCGGAGTGCAGGAGAGCTTCGCCAAGCTCTTGGTACCCCCAACGGTGCTGCCGAAAGGTCAGCGGCAGCCGCTAAACACCACAGGGAGGGCTTAACTCCTGAGTGTTTTATAAAAAGAAACGACGCTTTAGGAATGCGGTATATTGGATGCTAGCGTCAACAGAGCACGGTACAGGAAGCCCAAGAAAGAAACAAAAATCAGGGTTAAATTTATTTTATTATTTTTTTTGGGGTTAAGGGTTGTGAATTCAGTGTGACGTGCTGGTGCCTGTATTCATTACGCATCACTGCGCCTTTTGAAATGCGGATAGTCATGGCGTGTCATTTCGCCCCACTGTCATTGTCTTTTTTTATCTGAAGATCAAAATTTCGTAATGGTCGAAAGGAAGAAAACGGAGAAAAGTTTCCGCTTTAGTTGAGACCCCATCTCGCGACCCTCTGATAAAGCGTCCGACGCTCTATCGATTCGGCTAGAGGATACACTGAATTCTCCTTCATATGCTTGCACACTTTACAACCAACATTTCTGGAGTATACGCTGTCGATTCCAAATAAAAGGGCATCACTTAAAACACCTTGAACCGATACTGTATTGCTGAGAGGACCCTAGAACGTTTGAAAGCGGAATTTTTACATCTACCAGCCTTACCCGGCAAAAGTTAGGAACCCTGAAAAGGGGCCGAGCGGTAACATGGTTTTTACTGAAGGTGAGATGAAAAGAGGTATTTAAAAACTAATTCCCAAGTAAAACAATAATCGGGTGCAATCTTTACTTTATGCGGCTTGGAATCACGCATTGAAACCGACGGAAGCTGTTTCTACGCATGCTTGACGGTAGTGCCACATTTAAAACACTACTATACGCGTCACCTTTCCGGACTCAAAAAGTTTAGGCGAAATTAAAATTATTTCGAACGATTTAATTAGAAATTTCTTGTGGGCATCCCCCTATATAAACCGGCGCATTTCGTATGAGTGAGGTGACATGAACTCCACAAAAAGTTTGGTTTTCTGTCCATTTAAGTACATGAGTTTCCTGCTTTAAGGGGTAGCCGTGCCACTCAGCGGTCCGAAGTATAAATTTATTTGAAATTACAGGCATTAAAAGGTCACCGGTTTTTACACTTTAGTGCATGAGAATAACCAGACGCCATCCTTTACTGCTGCTGCAACGATGTACATCCTTGGGCGTGTAAATGATGAATAATTAATCCACGGATTACATGTATGACAAGGTAGTTGTTGCTTGCCTAAGAATGACAGTAAAGATTATTACGTTACAATTAAGGTGGAGTAGGATGTGTTGAGGTGACTAGATAATTAGGATAAAAATTGTGGACTAAAATAGATTGAGATAGATTACGGGATGGATTAAGGTGGAATAATGTGTAATAAAATAACTTCAAGGGGTTGTAACCCAATATTTTAGGTCTTTAAAAAGCCTCATGTGGGCTTCTTCTGTATGCAAGGACATAAACAAGTCTGGGCACACCGCGTTAATAACGTATTTTAATTCGCTTCTAAAAGTATAAATGCTCTTCGGGAAATCGGGACCCATCGCTAGCGCCATTAACCATGACGTCAATGTATTTCCGTAAAAAATTTTCCCAAACCATTAGCAACACAAGCGGCATCAATGTAAACCCCCACCACAGTTACCTGTTTGGTCGGATCTGCAAGCGAGTGCGAGCGATGCGCGAGCCCCACTGCGCTCCGATCGGAGGTCAGAGATTTCGCTCTCGGCCTACAAACGAGCCGATCCGTGGCGGCGGATGCGGCGGGATTTTTTGTTTTTAGGGGTAGCTGGGGGAAAGCCGGCACCCGGGCCCAACTACTTTCTTTTTTAAGACTGGCGAAAAACCCCCGCGCCACCAGGCGCATTAGGCTGCCTCCCGTAACAATGCCAAACGCTCGCCCCGACCGGAACCAAGCCCTTTTTACTCCCCCTTTTCCCCCCAATTGTACCCTTTTTGGGGGAACCGCACCTCACGGTGCAGGGGTGCCGGCGGTGTTCGCGGCACGCAATACTGTTCCGTCCCCCCAAAGGGGACTCAAGTTCTCAAACGCAATCGAGAAATAAAGGTAATGATGGGATGGCCAATTGCATTACGAATCGCATCTGAAAACCCCCTTAGAGAGGGCAAATCGAATATCAGCCGCAGTTTTAACCCAAACAGTAGGCGGCCCTGTAGGCAGCCCGGGCCCGGGTGCTCCCACGGCGTCTCCCACCCACTGCCTCGCGTGTCGTTCTCTAGCCGCGGCATTAGCACTTGTAGGACTGCATCACGTCCACGGCCGCTTTTTTTGCGGATGACGAGATCAGTACGTAGGGGATTTAGCAGAAACTGCGGCCGATGCGGAATCGACAGTGCTACGGAAGCTGTGCTCTTCGGTAGATGTTGGCGACTGCAAACAGTGATATCCGTCCGACAGTCGTATCCTCCGTGTGGGCGAAGGAGCTGGCCGAGCGGAAGTCCGCCTTCGGTGACGCCACGACATCCCTCAGATTTCACCGCTGAAGTGCTCGTGTGTGCGAGAGCAGACGGCAGCGTAAAGTCGCAGCGTACCGCCGCGCCGCATGGTAGACACACATGGCAGAGTGTCCTCGCAAAACTGTGATGTCACTTCTTAAATCAGCGCATAGAAATCGAAACCGAAACCTGTTCACATGAATCGTTTGATAATAAATTTACTCAGAATATGTGAATGTGCGAGCGTGTATCATGCTTTCTGAAGCAATATGAAACGGTTTGCAACAAAGAACGCACAAGCAACAAATTTGATGACACAACTCCTTTAATTAATCTTAGGGGAGTAAGGTGAATAAGATAAATTGATGTAGATTAGTAGATTAGGATAGATAAAGGTTTATTAGAAAAGATTGAAATGTATGGAGAGAATCAAAGGGACACTGAAGACAGCCAGCAAGTTGGCTTCGAAAGAAAGTCTGACTCTTCCAAGCCATTTTAGCGATTTATTTGGTGCCGAAAGATGCCTTAATTGCTGAGAAATCGCTAAACAAAAACACATTTCCCTTCCTCAGTTCCCTCGCAGCGATTCCATAACGCTAACAGCGGCAGCCGCGGTTTGCCTCAGGGTAAACCGAAAGCAATCAAGGCAGCGGTGACGTACATGGGTGTAGAAGCAACGGAATAGAACGCTACCACGTTCCGAGCGGTTTGGTTAGTTTCCTAATGCTATGGGTTGTATTCACTGGCGAGGCAGGCATGCAGGCAACCATGTGAGTGCGCCGTGGCTGGTTACGTCGGGCTCCGCGGGATGGCGGTACTTGTCCGTTCTAAGCACATGTGTGTGTTCGGCTTTCTAAACTCTACCCCGACGAACGCAAAGTAATGCCTGACTTCAATGTGAGTGCGATTATAACATCTCTGTTGACACCACCGTTGAGAATCTGGTTGAAACGGAGCAGACGACGCACGCCGGTGTTTTATTTTTTCTGCGGCGTACGTGTGCAGCGGCACAAACCGCGCCATGTCTGTGGCGCCTCGGCCATGTCCGTGGCCGTTTCCAGTGTAGCCAAGCGGAGAAATTAACAGCTAAACTTTTCAGTGAATACCATCTATAGGTCAAACCAGTCGTGCTTTCCCGAACTCCCACGTCTTTCGCTGCTGCGGACCACTAAGGAAAATGTTTCTTCACGGGACCCCTGATCAACCCTGTACAGGCGGTACAACACTGGTCTATAACACAGCTTTTGTCCTTTCAGCATTGCCGTGCCTCGCGAGAGCGGTATTTGAAGGAAATTTCTGCGGTGTTATGAAGTCTTAACCCACCCCTTTGTCTCCAACATGTTTGTAAAGAGTATGTTTCGGCAGTTTTGAGATACGGCTAGCTAAAGTTGAAATCGCTCTTACAGACACGCGTTCTATCTTCTGTACGCTTTGTTGGAGAAAAGCACATGTTTTTTTCTTTTTTTGCGCGAGTATTGGTGTCGAACCAACCGCTAGTGCGTAGCTCATTCACGCCTCCTTGCATAGCGGAACCGCCACAATTGTGGACGAGTACCGCCATCCAGCGGGAGCTAGGGAAGACGTTGCGGACGCCAGACATTTCCGTACTCTTGAAAATACTGACCTGAGCCAAATAAGCTTTCCCTTGTTTTTTAAACGCAGAAAAAGCATGCAGAGGGTCATAATAATAATGTGGCTATGATCACAGTACGGTAGAAAACTCGCCAATTCTCTGGCCGACTACTACACCAGGTATAGCACCGAAACCAAAACGGACTTGTTGATGACCATCGGCTGGGCTCCCGTGCTATTGTGTCTAGCTTTCTTTTCGTCCTTTGACGTTCAAACATAACACTACAAAACTTCCATTTAAGGTGTAATAAAACTGTGACATCGTATTGCTAAAATATTTCTTACGCGATTTCAACCACTTTCGGGTATAAGAGCCGAGGCATAGGACAATTTCGGCTACACTGTTCTTCACGTTCTCGTTATTTTCTACCTTATTTTACGAAAGCTACGCGGGAAAGTGGTGTATTCGTGTTCTCGGCGAGCTAGTCTATCGATGTCGAGCAACTTGTATTTTTTCTATAAGTGACACTGGTTACTTAGCGTGCCTGCTTTGTCAACTTGTGCACGTGTATATAAATGGGACCCGTCACAATAGCATGCTACGTACTTTCGCCTCCGAAATCCTTAAGCAGACTTAGGCGACCCGCAAATTTCTCAATGTGCGCGCGTCCCAAGAAGCTACATTTTAAACCTTTATTGCCGAAGTACTGTGTCGCGAGTGCCATATCCGGATAAAAGAAAAGTGAGGGCACTCGTTAAGGCACAGCCACTATTTTTCAATCCCCTCGCCTTGTATCCCCTCCTCTGTGTTCCACACAGTAAACGCTAATAATACCGCAGTAGACTATGATTAGCCGGCGCGACAACAGCTCGTACACGTTGCACTAATACCATTATGGGATGCCATTAAAACTTTGTTCCTTTTTTTTTCAGCTTTTTCAACTCTGACAGAAGCTAAAGAAATTAACTTCGACGTGGTACGTAATGTTCTTACTTCGGGAATTCATTACTGTTTGCTTCAGTTTGACATTCCTTGCTGTTAACACATGCAGTGTTGCTACTTTATTTGTTATTGCGTGAGCCCGCATGCAGCATGCAGGCAAAATTTTCGCGTCGCTGTGTCAACATAGCGGGAGCAGAAGTACGCAGAAAGGAAAATGCAGTGGACAGAGTGCTCGGACCGAGCTGCCGTCGAGAGTGGAAACAGCGACGTCGACAAGGCGACATCAGTCGAAGTGCGGATCGTGCGCATTTTTTCTGCTTTCCCCATCCGTTCGGATTCCCGCGTGCTGCCGATTTGTTTATTCATTAAGGTGAAAGCCTTCGATGTCTCGTCACACACGAAAAGTGACCGTAGTCGTCGTCGTCTGTCAAAACAAACGGTACGAAAAGGTTTCACCACTTTCGTACCATTTGTAGTACAGCTTGGTACAGTCAAACCTCGTTATAACTAAGTAGTATCGGGACAGCAAATCAGTTCGTTACATCCGATATTCGTTTTAACAGCAGCGGTAAAAATCGGCTCCAAGAAATCGATAATCTGGCTCGTGCAAAAATACTTGATACAAAAATGCGTCTTTTAGGCTTCGAACCCACTATACACAAAGTAACCGTTACCTTTCTCCGTGTTGCATTTCAAGCTCAATGAACCGGAACATAAGTACGTGAAATTACAACAGAACCAAGTTCACTGGACAAAAAAGGCCTGCGTCTTTATTTGATGAAGGGGGTCATCTTCATGTGGTGGACACTCAAAGCGCTGAGCAGGATGGAGTTTTCCACAGTGTCCACCACCCAAAGGGCCTTTATACTTCTGCAGCTTCGGATGCCGGAGGGTATTTCCAAGTAGCTTATCAGCCTCCTGACCAAACATTTCTTTGTTATATCCGATATCGCGCGCGGCTCCACCGTTTCAGTTTCGTTATAAAATACTACTAATAATATAATATTTATAATATTGACATAATTATTAATAGGTTAATAATAATAATAATATAGTCGCCATCGTACGTCAATACAAATGGTACCAAAATGGCCGCCGTACCATTTGATTGTACAATTTGGTACTAATAAAAGCTCATTGGGGTTATGTGGGATTTGAATCCACCTCGTCAACACAGAAGCCTAAGTGCGCCAACCCGGCTGACAGGTGAACGCGACGGCACGTGCATAGAACAGCAGCGCTCTGACGAGAACTCTGACTATGCTGAGACTGCCGCGTTCATTGCGACCAGCGTGCCTGTCGGAGCAGACCGCGTCAGAAACGTCAGAAGCGAAAGCGCCGAAGTAGGTGCAAACACGATGCACCAGTAAACAGGTCTTTGATACTTGCTAGACTTTCGCCTTCAAAAAATTAGTCTGAATTTCCCGAGGAATTTTTCGGAATGCCTTACAAAGATCGCCGCATGACTGTTACTGTCTGCGAGAGTCCGGAGGTTCTTGGACCGTTTGGACGATGCACTCTGGTCATGCGCGGCTCGCAGCGAAAAAAATTCAGTGCCCTAGCACTGTGTGGAGAAGGATGACCGGAGGAGCTGGGCGCAGACAAAGAAATGTACGATACAAACACGCGGTAGAAACTCATTGTGATCGCAGAGTCCTCCTGGCGGGTATTTTCAGGATTGTCTCGACATACTTGACATTACATTGAGATGTACAGAGAATTTTCCAGAGAACGCGCTCTGCCGCAATATTAAACTTTGTCGACGCGACTTTAGCGGAGGCAACTCAATTTTGACGCTTGGCTTCTGCTTCCTGCTTCTCTGGCGTGCTCCCGCTGCCGATCGCACTGTGCGGAGTGCATGGGGCGAAGGGACGCACGCCGGCGACACATCCTCTCCTTTCCCAACGCGCGCCCTGATTGGTCTGCTCCCATGATGATGATGATGATGATGATGCTTAGCAGCTTTTCCTTTGTAACGGGGTGGCTTTGCACAGCGACCTTAGTCATAACACCACTGTACATTCACCTCGCCAATGAGGATGAAGGAATCAACTCGGACTTTTCACCCGGAGAACTAAACATGACACTGCATCAGCTCACTCTCAACACGGCCCCGGGACCCGATTAAATTACACACGGAATGATCCGCAACCTGCCTGTCGAGAAACTTGCAGAACTTCTCGACCATATCAATCGGGCTTGGAGATCAGGAAACCCACCCCCCGAAGGGAAAGAAGCTGATGTTACCCTCATCCCCAAATCAGGAAAACTACCCAACACAACCGCCCACCTCCGCCATATCCCCACTCGTGTGTTTGAAAACTTTCGGAGAAGATGGCGCTCGCTAGGCAGGAATGGCACCTGGAAAATAACGGCCACCTGCCAGCCACAATGGCGGGATTTTTAAAGCATGTGAGTACACAGGAAATCGCCAAGCGCATTCATGAGGACGTATACGCACAGCTCAGTGCTGCCCAATTACGTACCATCGTAGGAGTAGATATAAAAAACACTTTTGCCAATGTGCTGCACGACGCGATACTTCTCAGCCTCAAGGAAACTAGACCGGCTATCCGTAGTTTCAATTACGTTAAAAATTTTCTAACAGACCGAACCGTCTGCATCTTGGGACCCGATTGGAAACCACCTCAGGCCTTACCCACTTCACAGAGGCACACCAAAAGGGACGCGGACATTTCGGCAACCTCCGCACAGCAAGAATGGTACTTCCCTCCCCATCTAAATTCATGTCACGAAGACACGCGACATATATTAGACAGGCGCAGACAATGTCCCCTCCGCTGTCATCTGTTCCTCCACTACATACAGAAGTCACCAGGCCGTCCGCACTGTCAGGTATGCGGTGGCTATCCGGACAATGAACATACACTATTGGCGCTGTGTACGGGCGACCTCGTCTTCCACATTTCTTTCGACCACCCCCTCCCTCCTGATATTCCCTACTCGTGGTCTAGCTGGGCCGCTCCCCCCGAAAACTTACGGGCAGCCCTGTGGTCCCTCTTGGCTGCCCACATTGAAACTCTTTGTGCACCTCCGCCAAGTTCGCCTCCGTCGGAGGACCGCGGGACGTCCCCTTCCTCCGAGGACTGATAACTCCGCGGCTCGGACTTGAGCTGCAGAATAAAGTTGCTCTCTCTCCTCTCTCTCTCGCCAAAAAAGAAATAGAAAAAAAACCTTTATGGAATTTTCGGGCGAATCTGACTTCTTTGTTCGCATGTCTTCCCAGATTGTTTCCTGCTCTTTTCCCACCAACGTTCTAACCTTCCTTTACTAACCTCTACTGCTGCCCAATGCACTTCTCCGTTAGCCATAAAGCCAAGGGCCTCCGGAAGCTGGATGCTTTCCTCACTGAGGACTGGACTTTCCACTCCGTTACAATATGTCTCATGGTTTCAGGCTCCCTGCCGCAACCTGCACACAGTTCTTCCCGTACCGGCTTCCGGATAAGCAGTTTTGTCCGCAAGCAACTCGCCCGGGCTTCAAAAGCAATGTACTCCCTTTGGTATTATCAAAAAACTTTTCCCTCGTGATCTCCCGCTTTACGATCCTGTATATATCTAAGGACTTCTTTGCATCCATCCTCTTTTTCCAGGTCGTTGTCTCTAATTCTTTCACTTGATTTTATTGCCTTGGTCGTTTCCACTGCGCTTCCAGGTTTCATATACGTTGTCCTGAGCCGTCTGGTTCTTTTCCTCCAATGTGTGCCCATACTTTTCATGTAAAGATACCGTAACACTCTGGCCGCCCATCTCTGGTCATCAATATTTCTAAGTCGTTCTATAAAACATGTTTGGCTCTGTGCTTCTCTCACTTCAAAGGAGGCCCATCCCATGTCTCACTGCAGTGCCTCATTTGTTTTTTTTTACTGTGTGCTCCTAATGCCAATCAGCCTACCACCCTCTGAATTTACTTCTAGCCTTGATTGAATCTCTGATTTGACACACATTACTGCATTTGACAACGTGAGTGCCGGTACTATTACACCCTTCCAGATTCCTCTCACTACTTCATATTTGTTATATCCCCATAGTGTTCTGTGCTTCATGATACAGGCGTTTCTTTTTCCTTTCATCTTTAAATTCTCCGCATGAGTTTTAAACACACCTGACTTTCGTTTATCCATATGCCCAGATATTTGTATTTCCTTACCCAAGGTATTGTTGCTTGTTTAAAGAATACCGATTCGTTACGGGCGTTGTCGTTAAAAACCACAACTCCCGACTTTTCTGTGCTAAACTCTAACCCCAGTTCAGTGGCTTCTTCCCCGCATATATCTGTGATCTGTTGCGGACACTGTTTGCCATCTGTTAGCAGTGCTATGTCATCTGTATATATCAGTCCCGGGATATATTGTTCGTCTTCCTATTCTTTGCGGCTATAACACAGATTGAAACCTATTTTACTATCTTCAAGCTTTCTTTGTAGTCTTGCCATGTACAGCACGAACAGCAATGGCGACAGAGGACAACCCTGCTTTAAACCTCTATTTGGTACTACCTGTTCGGTGCACTTTAGGTCCTCCCAGGTAATTTGCATCTCGCTCTAATTGTAAATACCCAGCAGCAGCTGTACAAAGCCCTGGCCTAATATCCTCCCGCTTTGGTAGGCTCCATAGATGTTGTCGTAGGCTCCCTTTATATCCAGAAATTCTATCCATAGTGGTCGCTTTTGAGCCATTGACACCTCTATGCATTGGATTAAGACAAATGAAGTGCCCTCTAAGCGCAATCCAACTAGCTATACTCTCCTCTTAGCAAGTTAGCGCCCAGACTCTGGATCCATTGGCGACACAGTGCGCATTTAGGGCTACACCGGATGTATTCGTGTAGCAACGTAGTCGCACATTTGATATTCGTGGTGAAAGCCTTATATGTCTCATTGGAAGGTCACCTTGAATTATCCAACATCGATACGAACAATATAAAAAACAAAGCCGAACGCGAGCCAAAGCACGGCAGTCAAGTTAAGAGATGATTATTTTTGTCAAGTTAATTTGTGATTGGTTAGTATTAGTATATATGGGGGTAATGATTAGTAAGGTGCGATTAATATGGATTAAGGTGAATTTGTATAGATTACCGTAGATTAAAATGTTTAAGGATAGATGAATGATCAATTAGTGATTGACAGTAATGATTAGTTGAGTGGGAATTAGGATGGATTAGCATGAATTGAGGTGATAATTAAGATGGACCAAATTGAGATAGATTATGGTGGATTAAGAGCGGTAAAAGAGTGGGACCACTGTATCGACGGGTGGACGTTTGTATAAAAGGTTCTCGTCAAAACCGCACGCAACGTTTTTCGCCTCCGAAGCTCCTGAGCAGACATAGCTGCCCCGAGAAATCCTTTTTTTTACTTTACTGCAAACTCTGTTACCTCGCACTTTTTCTACACAGGTGAAGGAGGCTCTATCACCTCTATCTGGAATGCTCGCTTTCCTGGTCGTGAGCTGGATCCTGATCGTGCTGGTCTTCTTGACCGCCACGATCGTGTCCGTGTGCCGCTGCTGCTGCCAAGGCTGCGGGGGTGGCCCTTCGACTGTGGACTGCGACACCCCGGAGTACATTTGGTCTCGGAACAAGTACAGCCTCTCCCTACTCGTGGTCTCCGTGCCGATGTTGTAAGTGAGGGCGCCTCCTCAATTACCAGGATAACTAAATGTACAGCCATCAAAACTGTTAACAACAACAAAAAACGAGGTGCCAGCGTATGCACAGAGCGGCAGCTTACGATAGCGCTTGGGCTGCTAAGCCAGGCTGTGCGCATGCGCTGAAGCACCCGGGTGCAGTAGGGCAGCATCGTTAGTGCCGATAACCAGGCGCCAAAGATGCGGCTGTAGCTATCGTGAGCTGCCACCCTGTGCGTAGGCAGGCACCTCGTGTTTTGTTGCTGTTAACAGTTTTGACGACTGTACACTAGTTCCAAAATTCCCCATAGGCACCAAATACCAAAAACCGGTCCCCGGTTGCCCATCGGCGCTATGCTAGCCACCATATTTGCGCTGAAGGCAAACAGAGACAAACGGGGGGCAAGCTGACTAGCATGCCATCTGTCGACAGAAAGTTGAAGTAATTCTCAAGAGCTTGCAGCTGCTGCCTTAGGTTATAAAATGAAAACCGCGAACCTCACGTAAACTTAGATTAGTTTAATGCGTCTTAATTTGAAAAGCAAGCTTTATTTTATTAAGTTGCGTTATAACGTAACTGTTCGGCAAAGTTCATTCTTCGTCCCCCAGGTGCCTGCGCCAATACACGCGCCCCTAAGGTCCCTAAAGGGGCCTTACGCGCCCCTATGTTTCAATAAAGCAGGCGGGACTAGGAGGCGGAGTTCCGCAGCTGGTCCATATTGAAGAACTCTACTCAATTACGGGCTCTTCGGGTGAACCCCAAGGGTGATTGGGGAGACGTGAATGGGAACTGTTCGTCGACTCGCAAAGTACTACCGAAGCAATCGTGCGTGTACAGTCACTAGTACACTTATTTATGGTCTGGGCTTTTCTTCTGGTTTAGCGTGGAAAGGCTGTGCAGATGATCCGATGCATCAATGCGATTTGGTATAGAAATTAGTGGGGAATGCGGCAAAGGCAACCTTTTTCTTCGCCGCCAAGGTTTGAAAAGGCAAAGGGAAATATTTAGTGCCTGGCATTTTCTGCCGAACCCCCCCCCTCCCCCCCCCAACAGGGACCGCGTAACGACCTGCAGTTGCACAGAAATTCAGCAATTGCGGAAGCAACACATTTAATCTATATACATGCGGAAGTTGAGATATTTGGTTGAACGGAATTTCTGAGCCCCGAAAAAACGAATAAAAGAAACTATAAAAATTCGACAATATGAAGTCACGAAAGTAAAAATGCGCATCTTAAAAACGTCATCCAAAATACTTAACTAAACTAAACTAACTAAACTAAGACTTAACTAAAAAAAAGCCCTGAAAAGGACAATGGAAGTGCGAATAAAGATAGCAAAAATGAGCCAGCCGTGTAACGCTAGTAACGCTCTGCAGATCAAGGAGAATGCATCATTGGTGGAGGTAACGCAAATCGGTATAATAACGTAAATGGAGAAAATTGGTTGAACGGAATTTAGAAATATAAAAAAAAATAATATAAAATTATAATTTTACAACAAACTGACTAAAAAATATGCATCTTATACATCCTGCAAAAAATACGGACAATGACTAAATAAAAATCAACCCATGAAAAAACGTCGCAAGGTTGAATCAAAAATCGTGACAAACGGACTAACCCTGCACTGCGCCTTTCATCTGGGGAAAAATACATCATTTGCGAAGTAAAGACACTTAATTGCTATTGTGATGTAAATTTAGATCATTGGCGAAAAGAAACAAAAGAGCACGGAAAACGATAAAATGACCCAACGTATTTTGGCTACTCGTAGCCACACCTGGCTGTTCAAAACTCACAATGAAGACAAGCGGCGTAAGAGCTGCTACACTTTAGTAGACAATTCTCTGTATTTCTGCAAGTTTTTTTACGCGTGATCGGAAATACCTGTCTAAAATCACAACAGAAATACCGCAAAACCCTAAGAGGAATTCCTGTCGTACAACAGAAAACTTTGTTGTGACAACAGAAGTACTGTTGTTACGACAAAGCCATGTGTTGTTACGTAATGAAAAAGTCAATTTTCTCAACGACAAACATTCTTGTAGTCACAACAGAACTGCCATTCACACTATTCTTCACACTGGGCAATAACATTCAAACCATACGCAACTGCCGATGGAAGCATCAGGATCACGACAAGACAGGAATTCGGAATGACGGAACATCAGAATCACGACAGAAATACGACACCCAACAGAACATCAGAATCCCGACAGGACCAGAATAGGACAAGACGACAGTACGACACGCGAAAATACGACAGGGTACAGAAATTTTCTTGTCATTTTCGACTGGAATGCATCTCCAGAAAATGCCATCGGAAATGCACCTCCCGGTGCTTTTTGTAGTCGGTTAGAATCCGCGGCTGCAATGAACGCTGTTAGGAAAAGTCGTTTTGCCATATTGTGAATCCTCCCAATCACATAGACAGAGAAAACATTACAACGAATCTGCTCACTCCGCTGCAGATGTCGTCGAAGGACGATTGTCTTCTGCTGTCTCTACCACGTAAATGCCTCTACTCTCCCCCGCCAACCTCTCATGCGCTCTTCTCTTCCCTTTCAATATAAACACTTGCCAAAGTCAAACCATTTTCCCCGCCTTCCACTACCCGCGCCATCTGCTGGGACATTTTGTTGCTGTTGAACTTAGAACACTGCCAGAAGGTCTAGGCTTGCGCTACCTCTTCTTGTATTTATGGGTCGAAATATTGTTTTCGACGCGCATTTTTATTTACTATAGAAAATATGACACATTTATTTTCAAATAAAAGAACATTGCGAGCACCAGTTGTGCATTGATGTTATGCCTGAAAGATGCCTAATGTTTTCCTTTTGCTGAACAATGTTGATCATTATGGGGTATGTTTCCAGACTTAGTGGTTTGGTTTTGCTTATATAAGGGAGATTTAGCCGAAATAAACTTCTCATGGTTTTTGCAGAGTGGCTGAATCGGGGGACAGACAGACAGACAGACAGACAGACGGACAGACGGACAGACAGACAGACAGACAGACAGACAGACAGACAGACAGACAGACAGACAGACAGACAGACAGACAGACAGACCCAACCTTTTGGGTTCAAATAACCCAAGAAAGTCTATCGTCTGTAATAATGCCGCGGGCACGAGAAGACACGGTGCTGGGCAACGAACGCCAAAGACAGTCGGTGTGTGGCGCTGCAGGCGGACCCTTTCTGTTACTGCCGCATGACCAGAGGCGGCCCCCGCTGGCTCGAGCGCTATTAAAATGGCTCTCAATACCCGTTAGTGCCGTAACCTTAATTATTCACAACGCGATGTGTGATTCTCTGGATACAACTCTCCACAAACACCGGGGCGGAATTCTAAGTTGTGTCCGTTTCGAAAATGTCCAGTTCGCGTCGATTTCATTAGCAATGCTCTTGCGATTCCTCTCACCAATAGATGTGCTGCGTCACATCTAGTCGTCCGCACTCAGCGAATCAGGGCTCGCTCGAAACGGACACTTTGAACGGACACGAAGTGAACAAAACTGGAAATTCCGCCGCAGCATCACTCTGTGCAGGAGAAACAAGGTATTTAAGTTTCTTCCACGCGGAATCTTGGAATCCTCGTTTAATTTAATTTACCATCTTCCCGCCAACCCACGGCCAGGCTGGCTAGTTCCCCTGAGGAAATGCATGGCGCCACTTTGCTTAGGGCTCCTTCTCTCTCTTTCTTTAATTGTTAGCCTGGTTCGATGAGTTTTCTGCTACGCGTCTGTCCGAGATTTTAGCTGGTAGCTACGTTTTCTTCCCTTCCCCGCAGTACAACTGTGCCGGCAAGGGAACCAACTTCAAAGGAATGCCTGGAGTGTTATGGTTATCTGACCACTGGACTTTTCCCCCGTTGCTCACTGCAACTGCTTTCGCACTGAAAAAAATGGCTGTGGTTTAGCCTTGGTTAATCCTAGTTGATAGCGAAAGTTTCACTGCCCTGGCTAAGCCCATTGTCTAGGTGTGGTCGACGTGTGGTTTCGAATAATATATAGACATGTTTGCAATGAATGCATTGTTTATTCATCATCTTCCGCCAGGTGGCGACACTGGCCCCATTCGGAAATGAGCCAGAAACCATGTGACATATTGTAACGGAGTGCAAAAGTATCCGTCCAGTCCTCAGTGATAGAGACATCCAGCTTCCGGAATCCCTTGGCTTTAAGGTTAGCGGAAAAGTGAACTCTACAGCAGTAGAGGTTAGTAAAAAAAGGTTAGAATGTTGGTGGGAAAAGATAGGAGAACAATCTGGGAAGACATGCGAACAAAGAAGTCAGACTAGCACAAAAATTTCGTAAAAGTATTTGCTTTTTTATGTTGACAATATTTTTTATTTATTTTGTTTGTATTTTTTTGGCGAGGTGATTGTACAGTGGCGTTGCGACTAAGGCCGCTGTACAACGCCACCCCGTTACAAAGGGGAAGCCACTAAGCATCATCATAATCATCATCATCCTCCATTCCCTCCTCGCCTATTTCTGCCCGCCATCTAGCCGCTGCTCCGCGTCGGCGCTTGCGGAAGGGGATGTGGTTTGACCACTAGCTTTCAACGTCAAGACTGGTCACCCCACGAACACTGCCCGAAGTAGCGTAGTGTAGCTTTCGCATAAAAAAATGCAAAGCATGCCAGCGGCGACAGGAAAGAAACCGCAAGGAAACACGCATCAGTGCTGTTTTGAAGTCGAAGCTTTCCTTGTCTGCACTCACTGGTTTGCGTGGTCGAGCAAACTGCTCTGCAGGAAAAGCTACACTTTATACATGGGTTTCATCAAACGATGATGATTACCTAAGCTACATGAAGAGCCTTAAGAACAACAAACTTTTTCCGTGGTCGTCATCAAACCTGGGTCCTCTGACGTTACGAAACCGATGTCTATCCTACTGCGCCATTTCGAAGCGGTCGAAACAGTTTGGACCATTGGATGTTTTGGCGATTGGTTATCAGGTTGTGTGAGAGAAACGGTCGCATTTTAACCATATTTCTTCTAAGAAATTGCTTTGAGTTTTATTGTAGCATGACCTGTCGACAGCAGTTTTTTTTTTATTGCGTACATGGTTAAAGCCAATGTGATGTCACCTTTGAGACACTATCCTAGTATTCACGGCTAATGTCATTTCGGTTTTTTCCTTTGTGCCATTTCACCTATATTTATTGCGATCCCTTATTGCTGTTATTTGCTCTTAAACACTCTGTGTGTTACAATGCCCCTCTGGTTTCTCTAAACCATGCTTGTATTTGTAATGGTCAAATACAGATCTATATTAGTTTCTGGCTTTGCTTAGTGCCACTGCAGCACGTGAGCTGCTCGAGGATTGGTTTTTTAGTTAGACATTGTAAGCATTTCATTCGTTGTAGGGCTAGGTCACGTTTTCCGTCACCCAAATTTGTACGTGTGAGCATAGAGTTGTGAGAATTTTCGGAAGGAAGGTAATCCCCTACCACTACATATTCAACCACTGAACTGTGTCCTACTGATCGCATCTTACGGCTATTTGCCTGCCTGCCTGCCTGCCCGCCCGCCCTCCCGCCCGCCCGTTTGTTTGTCTGCCCGCCCGCCCGCCCGCTTGTTTGTTTGCCCGCCTGCCCGCCTGTTTGTCTGCCCGCCTGCCCGCCCGCCTGCCTGCCGCGCCCGCCTGCCTGCCTGCTGCCTGCCTGCCCTGTCCCTGCCCGCCTGCCGCCTGCTCCGCTGTCTGTCTGTCTGTCCTTTCTGTCTGTCTGTCCTGTCTGTCTGTCTGTCTGTCCTGTCTGTCTGTCTTTAGCCAAACGAATATAGCCCGCTACAAAATCGTTCCTGCCACGCTCTTTGCAGGATCGTGTGTGTCTCCGCGTTCTCACCCGTGCTCACAGCGACGATACCATGCGAAACATTAGAAAGCAGGCGAGCTTCCTGAACAACAACTTACTGAACGCACCTGCTCAAGCCTATCGACGTGAGTACAGGGAATTGCAGTCTACACAGGCTGCTGGGTCTGTTTAAGGTTCTACGCACTTCGAGGAATGCGAAACCCGTCGCGTGGGCTCAGTGGAGAAGGCGTTGTGCCGCTGAGCCCAAGGTCGGGGGTTCGATACGGACCGTGGTGGCTGCTTTTCTCACGGAGGTGCAAGGCGAAAACGCTGGTGTGTCGAGATTTTCGGCGCACGTTAAAGGTCCCCGGTGGTCGAAAATAATCGGAGCCCTTCACTACGGCGCGCCTCGTAGCCCGGGAGTTGGCGTCGGCACGTTACACGCCCCACTCATCATCATCGAGTAAGGCAAAAAAAGGGCGCGTTGCTTTCAGCGACACGCGCTGGGGCGTTACGTCCCAGAATAAGCACCTCAGGTAATCAGAGTGTAAAAATAACTCCGCGTGGGTCTTATTTGTTGCTGGTTGTGGTAATTTATTCTCTGGGGCTTACAAAGTCTGGGTTATTTGATACCAGGCATGCGAAGGATTTGGGAAAGTAATTTTCTCTCTCAAAACAGATAAGGTCGTTCGCTACACGTAGGCTTGATCTGCAGCCAAGCTTGTGCTGAACAGAAAAAAAAGCAACCGAAACATCCTAAAAGACGTAACGGATGGAAAACATGTTGCCACTAAACTGAAAACCGGAAACTTTTATAAAATTTGCATATCAATGGCGACATGACTGCTCACTCGGGCAGCAAGACGATTTTTAAATCGTCTTGCTGCTGCAGGACGACTTTAAAAGGCCCTGCAACACTTTTTTCAACCTTTTTAAACACCGTCAAAAAGCTTTCAATATTTCTTTTTTTCGATGTGGGCATTGTTTTCGCCCTCAAGTGGCGTCACTCAAGCTATATCGAGTAGTGGGTGGCTTCCTCTCAGTTTTAGCAGTAAAAGCATTCGATAACCACATTTATATTTCAGTTGATAGCGCTCGTCCTCTCTGGTTTCTTTCCTCGTGTTTTTCGTCCTACCGCCCTGTTTTACATCACGTCGACGTACCAACTCGCCCAACTTCGCATCCTGCTGAACCACATTTATGCTAGTGCAAATAAATGCAAATCAGAAACTGGAAAAAATTACGCCCACCTCCCCTCGCGGGAACCCTGGTGTGATGCGACGCTGAGGGGGGTTCAAGCGCAAGCGGAGAGCAACCATCGACCTAAAGGCAGCCGGAGAGCGGCACACCGGTTATATGCGCAGCGCGCCCGAATGAGAGGAGACCGCGGACATAGAGAGTGCCGCGGCTAGACGCAACACAATCCAACACAATCCACTTTAATACAATCCAATTCAAATCCGAATCCATCCAAGCCAAGCCAAGCCAATCCAATCGAATCCAATCCAATGCCCCTCGCGAGAAGAGTGTTCGCTATCGGAGAGGAGAGGGGGAGAGTGGCTGCAGACAACAACGGACGCACGCGGACAACAACGGACGCACGCAGGAAGGACAGGGCCGCCGACAAGAGATGCTCTGAGCGTCGCATCTAAAAGAAAATTGGGCGCCATTACGGCCTGCGAAAGAGGATGTCCCGCAAAGCTGTTGTAAACTACTACAAATGGTGATGGAGGAGGGCATGAAATGTTTCTCGTCGTCTCGGTGGGCTTGTCGGTTGCGCTCGGCTAGTGACACTAGATAAGGGCACAGAGTATCGGCACTCTTTTCTCTAATTGTTCCGTTCCGCCACATGATCATTGATCGATCGCATTAAGTGACATTTGTTTACACTGCGACGATTCATGGGCACCGCCATTTTTTGTTTAGGCGTTTTAGTCAGTCAACTCAACTCTGGTAGGCATAGCTTGTCCTCCCTGCTCTGCGGCTGCGCGTGACCGACGTGGTTCCCAATGCGAATCAAAGATAACGCGTATACCAGCATTTCAGTAGCAGAAGTGGCTCGGCTTCTCTGGCGGCAAATGCTGGGTCCTGCCTAGCCTGACGTATGGGCTCGACGTCACGGGCAAGAACTGCTTTAATTAGTGACACTAGTCCTGCCTAGCCTTCAAAGATAGTCTGCAAACATAACCTTTACTAGGAACACATGGTGGAGGGGGAGGGGTCCCATTGTTCAGAGGTGCCTTGTCATCCATAATGCGGTTTCGATGCTTGTTTTGCGGTTTACCTAAGCGACTTCTAAGCTGTATGCCTGATTATCCTGACGCAGGCACTCGGCGTTTTAGGATTTGGCGCTTTTGCCCACGGAGATCGTTTTTGCCCACGGCAATTAAATGGTTGGGGAGTAGAGGCATACATACAGCTTCGGTATAAAACGTATCTGCTGCGACGAAGAAATCGCGGAGTGCCGTACCATGCTGGCGATAACTATATAACTTTAAATGTGGTTCCAGACGCGAAGAAAAGAGTGGAATCGTTTACGGGCGGTGTTGCAGGATCCGTTAATTATTTCTGATATCATAGCGTTCCGCTAACTGTAGGCGGTGACTGAAGCCTTCGAGCATGCGCGCGAAGTCACTCTGAACAAAAGAAACTGGGTTATGTTTTGAGAGTGAAAACTCCACTACGCTACATCTTTCAAGGTCATTCATCGCGTCACAACGACCTCGATCAGCCGGCGCGTGAGCTGAGCTCTGATTTATCGCTTCGTTTGCTATAGGCTTCGTTAGCTCGACTTTTCGCTTCGTCTGTGCCTTATCGCGCAGTGGCGGCTGTGCCGCCTATTCATGCGGTTCAGTGAAAGCGAAACCACGGCACTAGGCGAAGAGTTACCGACTGAAATATGAAAAACTGCGCTGACTGAATTTGCAGGAGTGATGGCTAGAGAAACACACGATGCACGCACCCGATGCGCTGCTTTGCCGGCGCTTGGTTTCCCAGTCTCACCATCGTCAGCGCGACGGCTACGCCGCTTGTGTTTGGGCTTCAACGAAACAAATAGGCTGTATCCCATCACCCAGTACATATAGCTTGATGGGAAGCTGCGAAATATGAAGCAAAGGCAAAATTTCCCGAAACGCTGCGTGCACGTTCCTTGCTTTGGGCCGTGATAACTGGGTTTAGTAGTAGTACACCTGCGCCATTTTTTTGCACTCCGAGCGACTGTTGAAGGATATAATTCAGAACCGTACGCACTACGGCGGCATTAACACTCAAGCTCATTCAAGGTTTATATCTTGATGGTGGCTGGTCCCCGGGATAACAGATCGCTGCAGCGTCGGAGGCTCATGTGATAGAGAGATGAGAGAAAGAGAGAAGAAAAAACAACTTGTTTTTCCCAGAAATAGATAGCCTAGCCTCCCCTTCCCACTGCCGGATTAGCCAGCCAGGATATTTTGGTTTTGGCGGCTTGTCCGGCCGTCCGGACGTGGCGTAGTTGGATAGGAAATCGGAACTGCTCAGCCGGGTCTCCCAGTGCTCTGTGTGATGTCAATAGAGAGGGCGGAAGGGGTGTTAAGGAATCTTGTCGGGTGGTTTGTTCAGGCCCTTCTACATCATGTGTGGGAGGTTTGCTTGGTGTCGCACTGTTTGCATTTATCTGGAAAGATTTCTGAATGGAAGTGACTATAGGACACCGCGTTCGGGTAGGTGTTATTCTGGAGCTGGCATTGTATTTGGTAATGGTTGACGTAGGCACCGAAAATCGGGAGAAAACACTCGTGGGATTGTCCGTTGCAATAATCACCACCATCGGCGGAATATACCGTTCTGCTTTTACGCAGCCAACGATATTATCAGGCACTCGTGATTGCAACATTCCGACCCGTGTACGTTATTGCTGTTCGAGACATGCGCATTTTAAAAAGTTCGCCTGCCACTTTTTCCCTCGTAGGACGTGTCCTTCCTTCTCGACACCAACCTAAAGGAGTTCACACAGCCACTGTGGCAGCGTGCAGAGGGTGAGTAACTCCTTTCTTGGGGCCAGGACTACAGGTTTTCCCGCTCAATTTAATCCAATCGCCATACAATTTAATCAAGCGCCAGCCAATTTAATCCAAATACAATCTAATATAATCCAACCGCCATAGAATTTAATCAAGGTGCCAGCGAATTTAATCCAAGTGCCAACCAATTTAATCCAGCTGTCGGAAGGTTATTCAGGGGTGTTCTGTGTGGAATTAGGCACAGCTTTGCCGACATTGTTGCCCGTGGTGTGGGGAAAACTTGGTGTTTCTTGATCTATTATGTGGAAAATATCTTACGCGAACAGCTCAATATACATTTATTAACACGCGCAGACCGTTGCTGCGAGCTGATCGTCTGCAACAGCGCCGTCGATAACACATCTCAGAAGTATCGTCTGATCTTGGCGTAACAATGCCTTCAGAAATTCTTTGATAAAGACACATTACGTAAATGCCCTTTGCATGCTGATTTTCAACAATTCAATGCTTTTCTGCAGCGTTAAGCAATATTTCCGAATTATAATATCATCTGCGAGATCGTCAGAAATATCGCCTGCTGGCGACAGAAGTGTCGTCTGTTCGCGTAAAAATACGCTGGCAAATCTGCTAGGGTAACAATACGTGAGCAGACGATACTTCTGACGATTTCGCAAACGATCACCACACGCCACCAACGGATCAAACAAGACCGCTCTCCTGGTCTGCGGGTGTTAGTAAGTGTCCATTAAGCTGCGCGCATATGATATTTTGCACATAAGGCATCAAGGAACACCACGTTTTCATCACACCACGTGCATCAAAGCCCGAAAAGCTGCACTGAATTCTACACAAAACACCCCTGAACAACCTTCTGACAGCTGGATTAAATTGGTTGGCACTGGGATTAAATTCGCTGGCACCTGGATTAAATTCGATGGCGTTTGGATTAAATTAGAAGGCATTTGGATTAAATTTGCTGGCGCTTGGATTAAATTGTATGGCGATTGGATTAAAATTGAGCGGGAAAACCTGTAGTTCGAATACGCACACAACAAGTCTCTGTTGTTGCTCAGCCCCCGCACTGGGCATTAGTGGCTCACTATATGAAACGCGGTGGCATCAATCTGGGTTGACTAATCAAGCATCCAATCTCTCCGTTATATACTGTAAAATGAATCCCTTAAAGGGAATTCTATAAGTGAAATCGAGGGATGTGAAACTGTCTGTAAATAACAGCCTTACACCTTAGCAAAAACATAAGAAAACAACCCCTTATTGGGTGTCATAAACGCAGCGCGCGCGCGCGCGCGCACGCACGCACGCACACACACATGTATAGTTTGGAAATGAGGGGCTCGTTAGGAAATACAGAAAGAAATGCCGGCAGTCTACAACGCCATAAAAGGCATAGGGGAATGGTTAGACTATTTTTTACCGCTAGTGACATTACATTATTATTTTTTATTAATTACGTGAGAAAAATAAAAACACGTGCCCAGAGTGGGGACCGAACCCACGCCTTTCGATAGGAAAGGCGTGGGTTCTGACCCACGCCTTTCCCACGTCCCACGTCCTTGTGCCGACTAAGGAGTGCGAGCGGTGCGAGCACGACACGGATTTGGAGACAGTATCACATGCACTATCTGCTACGTTACCATTCTATTTAGATCGGCGTACGCGTGAAGCATTTCTTTAAAATCATAATTTGATTTTTGTTCTCAATTCCGCATTAGACGGCACTTATTCGACATCCGTGGTCGCAGGCTACTGCAGTTTGCGCGCCGTGTCGCTTTCGATCACTGCCGCAGTTTCATTCTCCGGTGATGCTAAGACCACGGCCGACAATCGGGTTAAAACGGGGCAGACGACGCACGCCGGTGTTTTTGTTTTTTTCTACGAGGTGCGGACTAAATGCGCATGCGCAGGCATAGCGGCTCAGATATGGCGGTTTCCGGTGTTGCCAAGCGAAGAAATTGCCGATTAAACGTTTCAGTGGATACCATCTATACACACCATCTCGAATGAACTTCCGACCATTTACTCCATTACATGTACCGTTATTCATTTGTCATTCTGTGATTAACCTGGAGTTGACAAGAATTCTTTTGCCTTCCCTTTCTTGTTTTTCCATGCTGACGCCATGCAGCCTGCACTGAGGACAGTGTCGCCACCGTACAAGACATCCTGACCTCCGACCCACTCGCCAAGTTTCTCAGCACGGTCGCCAACCGTAAGACCCCTCGTTTTACAGGGAAACATTGTACCTACAGCCTCCATATGCATCCCCGCACGTGTTCTCTTGGAAGATATCCTGTAGGCCTGGCGTCCGCATCGTGGACAAAAATACCTCGCGGAAACGACAACTCCACGCAAATGCTCTGCAGAAAACGGCTGTAACATTTGCTTTATTGAAACTATCTGAAAACAATGATTGAGCAGACCTCTAGCGTGTTTACCTTGGGAGGAGCGCGACGGGAGAGGAACAGCATTAAAGGTGAGCTGGAAAGCTTACTTGGCAAATGTCGACGAAAGACAATCGTCTTTTGCTGACATTTGCAGTGAAAGGAGCAGATACGCGGCCAGTTTTTATTACACCGAGGTTCATTTACTGCCAAATTGGGTCATAGCGAAGTTTTAATTTTCACAGAAATGCTGTATGCTATTAATGTATGGGCACATAGTAGGAGGGGTAAGGTTACAGAAAACGCCTTTAACCATTTTTCTTTCAAAACTCTTCCAGCAAGAAATATTCACCGCTGAGCGAATTTATTATTTCGCCGGCTTTCATTTACGTAATATTCAGTAAGTTCTCCGTGGAGATGTAAATGCTCTGGAATTCCCGTCTATAAGACCCGCCGCGGTGGCTCAGGGGCTAAGGCATTCTGCTACTGAGCACGAGGATCCGTCTTCGAGTCCCGGCAGCGGCAGCCGCTTTTCTGCAAAGCAAAAACACCCGTGTGTTCAAGATTCAGGCACACGTTAAAGATCCCCAGGTGGTCGAAATTAATCCGGAACCCTCCTTTACGACGCGCCTCATCACCTGTGGAGCGTCGGCGCATAAAAACCCCACAATCAGTCAATTCCCGTCTATTGTAACTATAGTCTGCTTCTGCGGGATGTAAGAGGACACCTTCCATGTATGTCTGCTAGGTTAAACCCATAGCCCTTCCTAGTCTCAATTAGCTAATAATTATAAATGAGATCAATCATAAATTACAAACAAACGTGTTTTGTTTCACGTGTCTTGTACTTGGTCTGCTTTGTTCTCCAACTGCATTCACGTCATAGGTTAGGGGTAAATTCGGGAGCACGACAGCTTTTTATTTTTACTGAGCAAGGGGTGTGTGTGAAAAATCTAATAGCATCCTCGATATACACTCACGGGGGGGTGCCCTCAAAACCGGCGCGGTGCACAGTCCCCACGACGGTGCGCACCGGCACGGAGCGATGATCGAGGACACACTGAGCGGTTCTTCGCAAGCGCAATCTCTTAAGCTGTGAAAGCAACTCATAAAAACGCTCACAAGTGGTTACAAAGCAGCTTAATATGACGTGGCGTCCCTACCAAGTAATATTTATTGAACGCCAATGATAATATGTACCCGCAAGCCATATCCGACACCCATGCGCGACAACGTATACTTCACTGCTTCCACTTAACACATATATGTACACCCACAAGCTGCTGCTCATCTTCGTTCTGAGAGCCATACCGGGAGTGCCTGTTATGTTCCGCCTTTCCGCTACAGCAAAGCATGTGTGTCTTCATAACATAGGCCCTCCAGTAACTGTTCGCGTGATTCAATCGAACGAAACGAATTCAAAGCTCCAACTGGCTGGATAATCACTCGGCCATCTTTGCAGTACACGAAGTTCGCGTCCTTACTTCCAATCTCTGGCCGTCATTACCGCCCGTTATGAGCCCGTCGCATCATTGTCCGATGAATTCGCAAGCCATTCATTCTTGTCAGCAACCATCTGCAGACAGTTCCGCCTTCACGTGAGTGCGCCGATGCTACATTTCACTGCACCGAGCAGAAGACGGATGAAGACGCTTCCCCGGCGTCGCTCGCGATGCATTTTGGGGTTGCACGCCGGCACTCAGTCGACTCTCTCGGTACACGACGGGGAAACCAAAAATTTCCCCGCGACGGTGCGCCCCTGTGTATCGAGGACAGATGGTGAGCATCGGTGCGATTTGTCGAAAATGAAAAGCGCACGGGTGCACCCCTGTGTGCACTAGAAGGGTTTTTCAAGGATGCTCCAAAATAAACCTGCTCGGAAGTGGCCTTTTTTCTCTTTGCGAGGCTGCACAGATTTGATATTTTGGGATGTTTGGGATATAGGGGGATCTTTATTGGTTCCTTTTTCACAGATCTACAAAACCGGTCGTATCTCACACTGGCCGAAATGCATTTATCCCAGGCCTTCACCTGATCGGGCAGTTAGTGGGGAATGCCACGTCCGTGGCACGGAGTCCGGCAGTGCGGAATGTCCAGGACCATCTCAAGGCGGCGGCGCAGGCGGCACTGGACGCGGCGTCAACGTGCCCTGCGCAGTGCAAAGCAATTGAGGATAAGGCGAACGAGATTCTTCAAGCAGCCAGCGTACGTATTCGCAAGTTTGCAATGACGATTATTTCTTAAGCTTACCTACCGCCAGAATATAAATGTCTGTCTGTCTGTCTGTCTGTCTGTCTGTCTGTGTCCATCCATCCGCCCGTCTGTCCATCCGTCCATCATTCTATTCAACCAACCGGCCAAAAACAAGAAGTACGCTGTATGCAGACAGGACGTTCAACATTCAATATGAAAATCTGCAGTGATCGTAAGTCGACTACCTTGATCCCAAACAATTCTATAGCGCTCTTTTAATATCACATCAAATTCGGAAATTGTGAAAACGACTATACATTTTTTTCAGCACTACGATTTATGATGTCCCGAATCGCGTATGTTGAGGTTTAATTGCGGGGCCTGGTGCTGCCTCTTGAAACCACTAAAGTGCTGGCCTGCTACTACTGGATGTCAACATTGCTCAGTACCAACAAATCATTACGCATATTGAAGGCAAAACTCCAGCAGACAATTGAGTAGCCATTTAATATAAAAATGTACTCCAGATCAGTTTTTTACGAGAACAGACGAAAAGAGAGCTAAGGACAGCGTCGAAGAAAAACGAGATATAAGCGGAATGCCGAAATAAAAACATGGCGTCTCAAGCCGATTTAAAAATGATAGAAACAAGGATTCCCGACACATTGCACACGAGCAGGACGAACGCGGGGAAATTGAACTGAATCGAGCAAACTGCACTGCAGTCATCACGGTAAGGAGAGGAGAAGGTGATAGGTGGTAGTGGCGGCAGAAGAGGGTCGTCTTCGCCCACACTATACCGCAACGCGAACGGATCTGAGTTTTCAACGGGGAACGTATAGTTAATGATATTTGAGTCTTGCACTATTGAAGCCCCGCTCATTTTAAGTGGCCAAATAGCACTTTTCTCTACTAGCGCCAGAATTCATGTACAGCAAACTTTCGTTATAACGAAATAACTCTACAGTGGAAAATGATTACACCCTTTTGTCTATTTTTAACGCGCTAACACCCATCAAACAAGAAAAATCCTTTGAAAGGGTGTTATTAACATAAAAGACCCTTTTAAAGGGTGTACTGCTTTTTACTATGTGGAGAGCATTTTAAGCACAAAAACACCCTTGAAGGAGTGTTTTTCGTTTTTTTTTGTGCTAGGCTGTATGGTGTTAGGTATATGCAGTAATATCCACCCATAAGGGTGTAAATTTACACCCTTATTATTTACACCATTAAGGGTGCAAATCATTTTGCAATGTATTCAAATTTTCGCGTTACTGTTTTTATGGTTCCCACTGCAGTGTATAAAAAGCCCACAATACCAACGTTTAAAGAAGTACCAATTATGACGAAGTCAATTTCCTGTACCAGGAACTTCGTTATAAACGAAGGTTTACTTTGCATGGGGTGTGGAAAAACACCTTCCAAATCTTTCTCGCTTGGTAAAAACTTCAGCAACTTCAGTCAACTGAATACTGCATATAATTCACAAACGTCTTCCGTGACCGCAGATGCTTTGAAGTTAGTGGGTGCGGGACTATTAGCGATAACTTGCAATGCTTTGTCGTTACACTTCATTTACCATATCATGGACCAACGATTTATGTACCATATCATATCATAGCATCGTGTACCTTTCAAGGTGTCTGCAGCTTTGTGTACCATACAACGGTTAAGGTAAACCTTAAAAAGAATGTTTAAAACCTAGGGTAAGACAGATTTTTTCGAAGAAATGTCTTGGTTATAATAAGCCGTGGCATAATTCCAATCGAATTTTCTTTGCTTCAACAAGATAACACCTTGTGAAAAAAAAATCGCTCTGGTTATTGCTCACAACGATGGACACAAAAAGAAACGTACACTTTGACGTGAATAGTACGGCGGTGTCTTCTCGTCAGCGTGAACGCTTTCTTGTGTCCAGATTTGTGAGCAATACCCAGCGCGATTTCCCATGAAAAGATGTTAAACCAACTAACCCGCCGCCAAGCATTACTAAGATAAAATCATTGACAATCCCTGAATTCTTATTTACAGGTGACACTTCCTCCAGACCTACTTACTATCAAGAACAAGCTCGACACCTCTGACGTAATCACCAATATTTCCAAGGTGCGAGCAACACTTACATAACAGCTATAGTCGCAGCGGGAATTTTGGCAGCGCTTGTTTGAACGGGAGCCATCTTCAATGCAGCATGCATTTTATGACGTACTTCACAGTCCGGTTAAAATTTAACAACGGAACTGTTTTAGGTCCAGCCTCTTCGTCCGTCTGCTGTTGGTCGTGCCGCGTGCGCCCCGCAGGTGTAGGAGTAGGTTCCCAGACCCGCCGGCGGCCTCTATCGATGGGTCTGGGAACCACCGCTGAGGCTGTTCCCAAGACTCGTTCCGTAGAGGGCGCTGTGGTACCGCAGGGGCGGGTTGGTCTCCCTCCCGCTAGGGAAGGGAGAGGGGAGGAAGCCTCTCGCCGCTTTGTTTAGCTTTGCGGGACCGTGTAATTTGAGCGGCGATGGCGCTGCCATGCTCTGGTGAGCGCCTGTTTGCACGTTCGAGCCCGCACGAGAACCACAGCTCCGCTGTTTCAGAAGCTTTCACCCTAGGTAGAACTGAGTTTAATATTTTTTGTAATCAGCTAACCACTCTCAGGTACCTAGATAATATGGGAATGGACCGACACTCGAGACCTGCCGTCCTCTTTCCTTTCCGCTACCCCTCAGCAGTGGGAGATACCGCTGTCCAGCTCCGTTTACCTATGGCCAACATCTGCTCGTTAAGAGGGACGGCAAGCCATGACGGCACATGGTTAGCTAAAATGGGAAACCACACCACCCACACCCAGCTCGATGGAGGCGTTTTCTCTCTAACAGTCCGGAACATGCGGGGGTACCGGCGCATGTGGCAGGGGCTGAGGGCAAAGAAACACAGCTACGTCTCATACGAAAACTAAAGTTCGTCCTATGAAGTGGTAATTCTCTCCCAAGCACAGCATTTCGTCTCGTATTCCGCAAAGTACTAACCTTTTAGTGCTTTCCTGTTTGTATTCTCTCCGAATAGTCCTGAGGCGAATCAGCTTGCATGCTTATAACGGAAAGCGGAAACAAAATGGCAATTTGGAATGGGTGACAACAAAAATTTCGAAGGTTGAGATAGAATGAAAGCACGCCCCAAACCTTTGTGTCGTCGTTATCATTGCTTATTTGAGACCACTAACAGCACATAGTATTTTCCCTTCTGGCGCCAATTAACCATTAGCTAAAGCCACAAAACTACCGCTGAATACTTAAGTACCCAAGCAACCAGCGGACGTCCGTCGGCCGTCCAACGTACGTCGATTCCATCTCTAGCGGACGTCCGCAGGCGGTCTGAATCAGGGGCTGATGGACATACCATGTACGTCCGTTGGACGTCCGGATTTAACACTTCCGTAAGTTTATTCGGACGTCCGAAGTTCGATGCATTTTGGATGTTCCTAAAAATTTACAGAATCGCACCTGTTTTATTAACGAGAACCGTCTGCTCCTACAACGGATACTACATCGCACAACGTATTACCGGACAGACAAGAGACCGTTATAGCAAAGCGGAGAACCGCTCCCCGTATGGTACCCGGTAGGCGACCCTACCTACCGCTATCGGTACCGTGCGCAGAGGGCAGAAAAACACTGGTCCGTGCGCATGCGGCTGTGTGTTGTACCGGGAATCGTTACCAGGGACCGGTTTCTCCGCTGTGCTTGAACCTCTCAAGGATACATGAACACTGGTAAAACTTGCTTGAACATTGTTTCGTTAGCTGTTCTATGCTTATATAGCCTTCCCCCAAAGGGATCATCGTTTGGGTCAGTGAGGCGCTTCAAAATGTTTAAAATTACCGCTGAATTTTATTAATATAACGATGAAACTTGCAACAGTGAATGTACAAAATATCTTTACTTGAAAAATAGAGTATATTTTTTGTTCTTTCTTTTATAGTCGATTCACTCCAATATTTGATGCTTCCTTGTAACTTTGTACGTCCACGGGAGGATGTCCTTCGTACACAAGGAAATGCATATCCTTTCTACAATCGCTGGATATACACTGTACGTCCGCAAATATACATTCAAACATGAACCTACAGGGGTCGTACAGTGGCCGTCCAAATTTGGCTTTGGATGTTCGGCTGTTTTTCGGACGTTCCACGGACGTCCGCGGTTGCTTGGGTACTAGACTGCATGGGGAAACTTAACAGTTCAGCCACAACTAAGGCCTCCATGCGTTCACTTTAATGTCGCTTTGAGAAATGAGTCAATGCTGCTGTGTTCGTTTGCAGATTGCATTGAAAAAGTTAATTTATTTTTTCACTTTTCTTTTCATTTCGTACGTTTCAGATTCCGATAACAGATGAACTGAAAAAGAAGGCGCAGGAAGTAATAAACAGTACGTGCCAAGCATTTTCTTTGTGAACAATAAATTCTAATTGCGTTTTTATTTTGTATCGAGAGCTCAGAGCCCCTGAGATGTTCATGTTGCTGTCACGCAAAAACTCGGAGGCCTTCCCCCATCAGCGAAATTGGTGCTCTGGTGGGATTTTCTATGTTGGGGTTGGGGTTTAGCTATATAGGTGTGATGATGTCAGGGCTCGGGTGTTAATGAACAACGAGACAATGCACGCTTGACGGACCAAGAGAGAGAAGCAACACGTGGTTCCAGAAAACGGAAGAACAACAGTTATGAACAGACAGCGGACTTGCGCTACTCCTACCAGCACCCGCAGTTACCAGCTAGGCAAATGAACCAAAAAAACCCCCGAGCTCACAGTTTATGCTGCATGGTCATGCGTCGAGTCTCAGGGTCATGGCGGCAACTTCTAGAAATGACGAGAACCGAAGGCGATGTTGTCCCAGGCGTGGTAGACGTATGTGGTGCATTGGTGCCGTATCACCGCTGCCTTGATGGGCCGAGAAGTATACGACTGGACACCCTGGCAGGAACGGTACACCAAAGAGGTTGCCGACTCCAAAGAGGTCGCCCGAGCCGAGGCTTCCCGGCGCAAAGCACGGGTGCCTCGATTTGTGGGAATAGCAGGTGGTCCGCCGGACGACGTGGCGGCCCCCGCAGGAGGGAACGATGGCCAGGCTACCCGGTGCAAAGCTCGAGTGCCTGGAGATGGACGGGTGTCCGGCCCTACGGACACCCGTCCGTAGGGCCGGATGATTTGCTGGATCCCAGCCGTATACAGATTCTCTGTGAAAGGAACCCCACGGAGTGCACAGAAGAGCTGAGAGCTGGGATAGACCGTGAGCGGTGGCTGTTTGACATTTTGCAGTGGTGCTTCATTGCGCATCCAATGTGAACAGCAGTGTCCGAAAGAGCGGAATTCAGTTTCCGGTTCAGATATGGGATGCCCGCTGACTACAGCGATGAAACGAGGCATGATCTGCTGAATCACTGCATGATTTGCAGAGCGCAATCTTCGGGAAAACACTAGTCATCGTCCAGCAGAATCGCAAATTTGCAAAGTGACATCCCACGACCAGCCATCACCGCACAGCCGTCTTATGCCATAGCACAGGGTGTCCCGTAATATTTTAAAATTTGACAGTCGAGGAAAATTTTTCTTTCGCAAAACACACGAGTTTTGGTCTCTTTAACAAGGAGTGCCAGTTTGCATTGCAAGTGTATTAAAGATACGCCGCCTTCAACGGCAAAGAAAACAATGTTGCTTGCATAGATGCGGACGTGCTGGGCTGGTGAAGAGGGAGGATTCTTTCTCTGTGTTAGCGTTCCCATTGCGTTTTTGTTTGGGAAAATAGTCGCCTGCGAGGTGACAGCCGTCTTTTCGAGAGAGAGAGAGAGAGAGAGAGATGAGAGAGAGAGAGGTGAGAGAGAGAGAGAGAGAGAGTGAGAGAGAGGACTTCCTTTTGGAGCCTGTTGCGAAAGGACTGCATGGCATGGCTTCTTGGTAGAGTGGCAGGGTAGTCCCGGGGCATGCTTTTACTATGAGTAATGTGGTCAGTGTGGTCCAACCAAGCTCTTTAAGCTCCTTAGGGGCGCCAACCCCCTTTTTACGCCTCCCAGCTAGAAGGGCCCTCGATCTGTGGCAGGAATTGCTGGCAGGAAGATCTCAGTTTGGCCTATACGTTTTCGGATGTAGTGAGGGCGTGTTCATAGTTGGCGTATCGGCCGTAACGGGATGATTTCCAAGTGCCTGGAAGTCCATCTATGTAGTGCTGAATATGTGTTGCTGGAGCGTGCCGGTTTGTGCTCCGTCGGCCTAGCGCATCTTCAGTTCGCACGAATTTTTCAGGGTAGAGGACGGTTGTTTTGAAGTTTTGATGTCTCGTTACAGCCGACCTTTTTTCGACCTCTTTCAAGGTTTTAAAAGCTTTTAAAAGAAAGTCAAGAAGCGCGTCCAGTCCTGCGACTAAGCATACACGAAATAACTGAGACAAATATGCACACCGTATAACTCAAATACTCGCAGAAAAAGATTTCTTTCTCTGTATTGGTGTTTTGATAGTGTTGCCAGTGTATGATGGAGTGCTTAAATGACTTCACAGGCGCAATATCACCCGTATTAGGCGGCTTACTTTGAGTTGCGGCAAAAACTGGACTACGATACCCACTTTAAACAAAATAGCAACAAAATCCAAGCACAGACTAGAATATGTAGCTGCGGTGATGAGACAATACTATCCGCTGGCGATAACTCTACCCTTGCAAGTACTTTCAAGCATGACAGAGGGGGCGAAATTTTTCGTTCGCGAAGCTGCAATGGTGCCTGGCACTTGATGCGATCACGTGCACCACCGACCGCAGTGCATCCTCCTTCGCAGTGCATCCTGGCACTTGATGCACTGCGAAGGAGGGAATATTTGAATTGCATTGGACCAAACCTCCGCTCAGTTCATCAGAGAGCAGTGGACGCAGGGAGGCGAAGAGCGTGATGGGTGGTAGCAGTGAGCGGATAACGGCGTCACAGCCCATTATGGCGAATCACTGCTCTGGACTTCCGACCAGCTTCACGGTTAGTTGAATGGCTTAATTTTTTTTCGGAATTTTTTTCGTTCTCGGTAAAGTTCGAAGCTTCGAAATGAGATGGTACGAACCGCGTGCAGTGAAGTACACTGGGCTTAATTCAGGGCGGTGGTAGCAAAGTCATGTACAGGTTTGACAACACGAGCACATACTGTACTATAGTAATAAAATTTAGACAGGAACCTAGTGTGACCTAACCTAACTAAAGTTAACCTAATCTGGCATGGCGAGAAATGAGTTGCCAATACTGTTTCAAAGTAGCTCAGGTAGCGATGTTAGCTGCGTTGAAGTCTCTGTTCTCAATTATACTGCTGACAGGTGATAACGTAGAATATGGTGATGATGATTAAGATTAAAATGATAGAAATGGCAGTGACATAGATGATGATGTAAATGACGGCGACGAATAACAAGTCTGGAAAGAGACAGGCGCTTGTATCATTATTTTCGCGCGTGACATGGCGCAGAGATCAAGGCACAGGTGACTGGCATCCAAGATGACATCAAGAAAAACTTGGACAATGTCCGTCACTCTGTAACTGGGTCGACCGTCGTCGACTCCATTATGAGCACCCTGAGAACTTTGGAAAAAGATCCGTCCCAGGAAGTGGCGGAACCGGTGTCAGTGTACGCCTTCATCGCCTTCACCGTCTTCGCCTTTATGGTCATCGTCATCAGCCTTTACACCATCGGTGAGTGGATGTGGTTAACAGATGCGCCCAGAATCGAGTCACTCCAAGCAACTAAAATTTGTCACTCCTATGTCATTAAGGCGAAAGACTTATGTCTTATTGGAAGCTGTCCTAGAACAACCCCGGCGTCGCCATGAACGATACATAGAAGCGCACCAAACAATGGCAGCTGTGTACAGTCGACTAATAATGATTACCAAACTTAATGAATGATTGATTAGTGACTCATAGTGGGGTTTAGTTAAGTAAATTAAGGTGGAATGGATTGAGATGGATTGAGGAATACGAAATTAAAGCCGGTTTCACGTTCGTGAAACCTGATCAAACAGCGGAGCTGTTGATGGCGTTCGAGCGCTGACGTTCTAGCTCTTCTGCGTCCGCTGTTTCCAAAGCGCGTACGGGCTGGCGTTCACTGGCGAGCGCACTGGGACCTTCCTTCTATATAGAGCCACTAGATAAGCTCATTTAATAGCTATATTTCTAACCGTCCGGCGTCGATGGCAGGAAAGGCCGTCTGACGGCTGCGCTATTCCTTACATACACACTTTCCTCCTCCTTCCCGTCCCCAGCCCTGGCGCGCGACCCGAGATCGTCTGCTTGACCACCACCGAGGCGGTGGCGCCACCTGTCCGCCCAGCGGGGTACCCTCGCGTGGCGTGACGGGCGTCATCCAACGGACATTGCGAGTCTCTAAACAGCTTCACTGTTGGGATTATGAGATGTAATGAAATAACGATTCGTTAGTGATTTATCGTAATCATTAGTAAAGGGGGATTGAGGTGGATTAATATGTACGATTAGTATAGGCTACAAAAATTAAGATGAAATAATTATTCATTAGTGATGAATCAAGCTGTCTATGCAGTTCAAAGGGATTATGGGGGATCAATATGAATGTTAGGAAGACGGACTAAAGAGAGTTAGCGTGCCTGCTGTGTCGGCTGGTGTGGCGTGTACATAAAATATATCCATCTCGACGGTACGCCAGGCTTTAGCACGCAGCCTTCAAAGCCCGCAAGCACGCCTAAGTGCATCAACAAATTTGAACTGTTCCATACAGTTTTTTCATCTCTGACAACGTTGCAGTACGCAATGTTATCTGTCGGCCTCCTTGGCTAGTTCCACCGCATACCCCGTGCCTCCCTGAATGCATGCGTGTCCCGCGTAGAAAGTTTTCCGTGCTATACCCTGTCACACCGCAAATCTAATGACACTCAGAGCAAATGTCATTTGTTCTAAATGCCATTAGTTGGGCGCTACACGAGAACACCCAAAAAATTCCAGGCGAATGGCATTTAACAATAAATGAGGTTGGGGCCCGGAGCTCATTCAGCCGCATCGACAGCAGTGGCGCGCCACTAGACAACAAAGTTCAGTAATAAACCAAAGAAGACTGTGCCTAAAAACTGCCAGTAAACTTGTATTGTCCCCTTTATATTGCGGCAACAGCGAAGCACTGCCATTTTTCATGCTACCCTGATACGGATTTCTTGCGGACTTGTGTCGGCTTGTGATGTCTATTTGTCACCTAAACGGTGATTTTATTCTGTTTCATGTCAAAAAATAATTTCTTTTTGTTTTAAAGAATTACTATGTATGAAAACATTCCAGACACACTTGAACTATACTTTTGCGAGCTTACTAATCGCCACCGCTATCACTATCAAATGACATTTGTTTCGCCGTGTAGACCTGAGCGGCCAGATTGAATGTCATTAACAGCTATAGTCGTTCACTTTTAATGACAGAATATCTATCGTATGACCAGGTTTATGACAACTGCGTTATGGCTCTAACACAAGCTGTGATGTGTGCGTTGTTTGTGTTCCATTGCCGACCATACACATAAGCGGACAGCGATGCGTTTCCGGACTCGTCTTGCTTTTCCGGACCCGGACCGGTTTAGGAGAGGGAAGACGGACGCGGAAACACACAGTTCTCCGCACACATGTTTGGCACATCGTTGTGAACCCATTATTCTCCGCACTTATTATTGGCCCTCTGCACGAAAATCCGACTTTGGCGTGAGCGAACGACGATTCTAATATGGCCGATGACGCAAAGTGGATATAAGTAAACAAAACAAGTTGGGTCTGGGATTTGAACCTTGTCTCTGCGGAACGCGACTCTAGCATGCATCCCCTACAACACGGAGGAGGAGGAGGAGGAGGAGGAGGAGGAGGAGGAGGAGGAAAAACATCTTTATTGAGGGAAAAGGTTGCGTGGAATCTTCAGGAGGTGAAGTCCTCAGTCCAGGACAACACAGCCCTCTGCGCAACAAAAGGTGTACCTAGTGAATGCTTCGTGGCCTTTCTAGGAACCCGTGACAGAGGACAATGTACTGGGACCTACAGTACAACCTTGAGCATGTAAATTACGAAGTACCCAGGAGGCACGTTCACGCTAATAGCGTACGCAGGGCTACAAGGGGTGATTGAACAAGCCTCCCAGTCGCAGTGACACAGAAAAGCCTAAAACGACGCAAAGAAAAATGATCGTGCAGATAATAATGAGTGAATGCAATCGCACACTCGAAGTCTATTTGTGCAATGTCAGCTTGCCATTTACCAAAATATTGTCACGAGAAGGACGATGAAGAGGGGCAACGTAACGCGGCTCGGTAATCCCCAGCCTACGACGACGAAGAAGATTCTGTCGGTGCGCTCTGCCTGCGCGGGCTCTGGTTTGGCCGCCATGTAAATAATCTGTAAATAGATCGTTCGACTGTCTCATCGTTCATGTCGTCTGTTTTGCCGCCACGGTACAATATGAAAGCACGTTTATGCTAATAGCGTGAGTGTAGGACTACTAGCGCGGTTTTTTCAGGCATCGAAATCAAAAGAAAAAGAGAAAAGAAGAAGAAAGCAGTGCGATGAAAAATGATCATGGCGATACCAATGGGATGAAAAAATCGCACTACTGGGCACGTTTCGTTCTGTCCGTGCTGGCTCTAGCGCGATGTATTCGGAAGCGGTGATAGGTTTGAAACGTGATCGCTGGCGGTAGTACGCCCTAGTAGAAGATGCAACGGAAGACAAAATTGTACGGGTGGTTAGTGAAGAATCTGGCACTCGCTGTAGATAAGACCACTTGCAGCCGAGACCAGGCTATGTAAGCGCACCGCTAGGTCGACGACGCTTAAGGTTATATTGAGGGCTCCATGTTTTCGGAGTTGTTTAAACACGAAAGTCTTTCTTGGGCTTCTAAAACGCGGGGAAACATTAATCTTTCCCCACAATTCAGTACCCTACCAAGAGTTAACAGCTATAGTGTTCTTGAAAGAGAAGTTATGTAGAAAAGGACACTTCCAAACCAGTAAATCTGGAAACATACTTCACATTTACCAACAGTGTCTGAGCAAAGAAAGCATTCGGCTTATTTGAGGCAACATATCAATCTAACTGTACTCTCCGTGTTATTTGCGTGAAGATAGATGTGTGTGCTGGATTTTTCGCGATACCAAATACTAAAGTATTGAAACTATATTGTACCCGAAATACAGAGGGTGCGAGCAGTGGAGCGTGGGTAAATTGAATTGAATGGAGTGAACCTACGCCGTGTTTATCGTGGCAGAAGCGAAACGGAAAGGAAAGAGCGGTGAGAGATAACCCGGTCGAGAGTACAGAGGCATTTACGCGGCAGGGGGAGACGAAGTCTACCATCTTTCGATGAAATTTGCAGCGAAGTGAGCAGATACTCGGGCATATCTTTTCGCGATATTCGGGGTTTATTTTTTACTACAAGTCATGGTTTACCTCGGAATTTATTATTCGTAATATGCTCCGAATTTTGTATTTGAATTTCGCGGCATTCTTAATACTCAAAACTCTCCGATGACTTCACGATGATCACAGGACTGTGAACGCATTTTATTTGTCTGGGAGGTTTTGACTGCTGAAGCACGAATACGCACGATCATTTGTGCGTATTAAAACGTTAGAGCTTGCGGTACTAGACAAAAGTATAAATAAGGATGTTTCTGTCACCGATGGAAGCGTTTCCTCTTCGACTTATTACTCTTAGCATTGAAAGTGCCATTCGAACGTTTCGTTCGAAAACAGAGGAGAGCGAGAAGTTTCGGTGTCACGGGATGGTGGTTGGTGTCTCTACCAGAGCAGAGAAATGGACGCGGAAGAGCCGTTGGCGGGTTTAAGGGAACGCACATTTATTCTACGCACTCGTACAAGCCTAAAGGAAACCACTCAAGCAATAAATAGCACAAAACCGACCCAAAAAAATCACTTAATTGAATATAACAATAAACAATCCAAAGTGACTAAAAGTCACTGCAATACATTTCTTACACAATCAGTTCAAATCCATCCATTAATAAATAATAATCCTGTCCCAAACAATGTCTCAACAACGACTGGTTCCTAGTTGTGTCCTACACGAATGCGTCCCTATACTGGACTGGCCTAACGCTGTCGTCGCCGCTGACGTGGCGCCCCCGTTGCGTGTCCGCGACGCGGTTGGGAGCCGTATCGTCTCGTGTTGGCGCCGGCGTCACTGCGCACGGTCGTTGTGTGGACTACATAGGCACCGCGCGTCCCGAAGTGATTCCTCTGTGGCTACCCTCGTGGTAGCCGCTGCCGCTGGAAGTACTCAGGAGGATCCCGAACGTAGCCTTTCGGGGCCGTCGAAGCGAAAGTCGACGGGGCGTGGAGGTGCCCGACCGTCGCTGCTGGGGCCACCAATACGCAGGTTGGTGCATGGTACAACTAGGACGATGCAGCAGATGCGAGGTCGGCCCGCACCTGGCCAGGCTTGGTAGGCATAGTCGGTGGTCTGGCTGGCCTCGGCCACGTCCCTCTGGCTCGTTTCCTCGAAGCTCCCGAGCCCCTTCCGCCTCTTGGTCCCTTGCCTCTCCTCTTTTCAATGTCCAGACCATGGAGCCCACGAAATTGTTGCTCATATCATTTGGCAATGCCCTCAAAACTCATTCCTTCGCATGTCTTGTATGGAACACTGGGAGGCGGGGTGCACTCGGATCCCCGGGGTCCAGCAAGGACTTGCTGAACCCGCAGCCCAGGGTAACGGGTGCCCTCAAGCGCTGTTCACCCACTTGTTGTTGACCCAAACAGATCCAGAATAAGTTTGTTCTTCCTCTCTACGTGTGCTCCTCGCATATATACCCTCACGGCTCTATCGCGGCACACTCTGATTGGTGCGCTCCAATCAGAGTGCATTTCATTTCCATATTTGGTTACAATGCCGCTTGGCTCCTTCGCGGCTCTCTAGGATTGGCTCCCGATTTCACTACCTTATTTGGCCATGATGCCGGGGGCTCCTTGACGGTGTCCGTCGATTGGTGCGTTCTTGGCAGGCAATTCAAATTTCTGGTCTTCCTTCTCTTTTCAGGGGGTTTTGGTGCATACCCTCTAAGGGGACTGCCCTTGACACATGACCCTCGGCGCGCAGCGATAAAGCACAGGGCTGTGTGAAAACTCCAAACTGACAAGGCTCAACCAATGCTCGATAATTCGTAGCTCTGGTAGGTTGCCAAATTGCTCATAATCTGGTTAGGATTCTCGGTTTTAAGTTTTAACACATACTCAACCTCCCCACCGAAGCCCACTCAAGCTCCACAGTCGCATGTACAATTTGAATACCTTACTAGGAGAGAAGAGGTAGGGTATACTCGTTACAACTTAAGAACGGCACCGATGATGATGATGATGATTTGATGATAATTTCTATTGGTTTCCCCTTGTAGTCGTTGTTGTGATGACATGTCATCTTACCAAAAAGGACTAATATACATATGTTTTACACTTTTGGTTCAATACTTGCGCTGCTTGGCCAGGCACAAAAAGCTTATTAGGCACAAAATATATTTTTTTTTTGTACAGGGGTAACTGTCCTAGGCAATATTCCCCCTCTCTGCTTTTCGTCCACCAGCATTCTAATCTTCTTTCGTCCCCTCGACAGCCCTTGAAGGTAACTTCCTCTGTGATACCCTTAATCCTAGGCTTCTGAAAGCCCAATATTCCCTTCATGTAGATTTGGATGGATACCCTCACCTTCTAACACGATGTGCCGCATAGTTTCTGTTCTTTTCCGCAGACCACGCATACCCCATCATTTTTGTGAATACTTCCCCACAAAACTCTTACTTCGCAGGCAACCTGCTCTAGCCTCAAAAGCAAAGCACTGCCCTGGGAATTATCGTTAAATTTTTTCCTTTTGATGTTCATCTTCTCAGCCCTGCACATCTCCACGATTTTAGCTTCCATTTTTCCCTCCATTTATTCGTTTCAATCTGCCTTGCCTCTTTGTGGTTACCTTGGCTGTTTGGATTCCCCACTGTTCTGTCGTATTTCATCGTTAGCCTTCTAGTGTTTCTTAACCACTGCGTGTCCACCTTTTCAAGTATAGGTACCTAAAAACCTTAGTTGCCCACCTTCGTTGATCCAATGCACTCAACCTCATCTCAAAGATATTTTACTCTGAGGTTCTCTAACTTCAAACGCGCCCAGCCCATTCTCTGAACTGCTTCGTTAGTTTTTTTCATGCGCGCCTAAGGCCAAAGCTCCTACCGTCTCTGGTTACTTCAAGCCTGATAACGTCTGATTTTAAGCAGATAGGCATTCGCAAACGTGAGACCGGAACTTGCCCTTGCGCCTCATCACCGCAACCGGCTGTTCCTCCGCTCGGCGCAAAAAGTGCGTTACTGCGAATATTTTTGGAAGCACAAAATAAAAGAACACCCCAAAAATAAGCCAGTAAACTTAATGTTCTTGCGATTTTAAAATTTCAATGTGAGATACATTACCACAACTAACGTGTATCAAAACGTAAAAATATCATAAAACATTTGCCATTCCCACTGAAAACCCGGTGCAAAAATGACGAAACAGAACCTTATTAAGAAAAAATAACAAAGTTCAGTTTTATTTTTTATGGCTTACCGTGTTGTATTTTCACACACGTATGCATTATTCAGTAGCTTTGAAATTGACGAAGTGTTAGCGTATAGTGGCCTTTTTGCTTCGCACATTGTATGTTTATCCCCGCATTTTCCACCATCTCATTCTCCAACATGGACGTCTCGTACGGTACTACGAGGTCGATTTTTTGGCGGAGCATGACTACGCAGTGCCACCTGCAGCCGCATTTGTTACTGTTTCTTCGACTCCAGATTCTTCGTCGCGTTTGCGGTCTGGGGTGAGTTCACCTCCCCCAAAGAGCTCATCAACGCCGAAGCATCTGTACAGGAAGAACTGCAGCGGCATTGTTCTTTGTCGCCACGTTCAGCGGACAGTTTTGAACGTCTACATGAAGCTGCGAGAGGAGCACCCGCATGTTGGCGTGAAAGAAACTTGCCGCACGACAAGTGAGTACACCGGTGTTAGTTTCCGGAAGATTTTGGACATCAATCCAAAGCGAAGGCGACAGGGCGGGAAGCTGACAACACCTTCGCGGAAAAAGCCAGGAAGCGAGAACCGCAGACGCCGCACTGCGATGTATGAGGGCTTAACTTTGTGCGCGCTGAGAAACATTGTGCACGATCTCTTCCGGTGCAGCGAGCCTCCTACTGCACAGAAGATTGCAGAAGAATTTCGGAGGGGTGAGCAACTCCCCAGTCTTCGAACGTGACCATCCGCCGCCTCCTGAGTGAACAGCGGCTTCGTCTTCGAGAAACGCGAACGAAACTCGATGATGATCGAGCGTCAGGACCGTGCTGATTTGGCGGCAGAGGTACCTTCGTCAGATCGCTGAGTACAGGCAGCAGCACCGCAAGGTGTTCTACACAGAAGAAACTTGGGTAAACGCTGGCCACACCGTGACGAAGGCTTGGAGGTACGAGACAGTGAAAACGCCTCAGAACGGTTTCCAGCGTGGTTTGACAACTGGGCTCAAACAGCCATCCGGAAGAGGAGTGTGGATGATAGTCACCTATATCGGCAACGAGGACGGCTTTGTTGACGGCTGTCTGTCCACCTTCAAAGGAACGAAGTCGGGAAACTATCACGAGGAAATGGACGGCGAGCATTTCGAGGCTTGGTTTGAATCTGTTCTCACTAAGCTGCCCCAGTGTAGTGTTTTCGTCATGGACAACGCGTCCTACCACTCCAGGCGCCGGGAGACTGTCCCGACCATGTCCTCACGCAAGCCTGACATACTAGCCTGGCTGACATCAAAAGGTTGTGATGCAACGATGACAAAGAAGCAGCTTCTTGAACTGGTGGCACCGGAAAGTCCAGTTTGTGAAGTTCAGAGTTGATGCCGCGGCAGCAAAAGCTGGGTGCGTCGTTCTGAGGTTGCCATTGTACCACTGCGAGTTTAACCCAATCGAGCTGATCTGGGCGCAGATGAAAGGTGAAGTTGCTAGGCTGAACACTGGCTTCAAGATTGACAGTATGCGGAAGGTCCTCATCACAGCAGCTGAGAATTTCTCCAAACAACTGGGCCAAGGCTGTTGAGCACGTCATTGGCATTGAGGACAAGTGCCGAGAGGCGCGTGGCTTCAGCGACCATGTGGAGCCAATCATCATCAGCCTCGGGGAGCAAGACGATGACAGCTGTGGGAGTGCAGATGACACCTCTCCGGCATCGAGCAAATAGAGTAAGGCTTACCATGCTGCAGTCTTCAGCTCCGAAGCTCCAAACGGCTCTTTTAAGAGCCCACCAATTGGTGAATAGCGGTCTGCCCTGCAGCGAGCTTGCCACCTGTGTATCCTCCCCCTATGTTTGCTTTATGCAGGCAGAATTCAACCTTTTTTTTCTTGAATAAAATCAAGGTTGTTTACATGGCTGGCCAACAATGTAGGGCTGAGCGACATGAAACATAAAACCAAGGGAGATGGTTACACAATCTTGCATTGTTGAAAATACAATCTTGTATTATTGAGGCGACGCTCTGTAACTTTATGCTCGGCTGCCTCCCGCCTACCTATCTTTGTGGCCTCACGCTCAATTCTTGCCTTAAAATATTTTCATGCGACCACGTCAGCAGTGTTGGTTTCAAAATTTCCAATGGTCTTGTTTACCTTTTCAATGAGTTGAGGTTTGTGAACAGCGTCAGGATTCGTTATCTGGCGATTCGTGGTCTGTCTATCCACACGAGCCAAGTTGATTAATATGGACAAAAACACTAGTCCATGGTCATAAAAGGCGTGCGACACCGTATCTAACCACCCACTGCAAGAAGCGGTCCAGTGGTAACGCAGAAGCGGTCCTGATGAGCTTGAGACGTGCCATGCCGCCATGTGTTGCGGGGCGGCATCCCACTGACGTCCCGGGTCCACATGGATTCTATCACTGTCCCCACACAACGAACATTAACGTACAAGTTGAGAGTGTCTGGCTCTTCTCTCCCTTGTCACTGACACTTTACGCGGTTAATATCTCCTCATAAAGAAGAAATACATTTCCCGGTACATTACGTGGTACGGTTTCTGGGGAAGCAAACACGCCAGTACGAGTTTGCGCCTTGTCGGGGGAGTGCACGCAAAGAAAACAGAAAAATTTCCCTCTCATTTTTGCATCGACCAGGGAGGAACCACCATCTGCCCAAGCTTGCAGTCAACAATTTTAAGGAAGTCGCTCGTTCTAGTAAGAATGGCTGTTCTGCTCACACGACTACATTTAGCAGGCTAACTTACTGTTTGTTGGAGAGTGTCATCGCTGGCTTGGTTCAGTGCTGTGGAGAAACATCTCGAGCCGACAGGCACACTTTAGCCAGCTTGCATGCACATTAAATGGTCTTCAATGCTAATGGGCCAGGCGCTAATACAGTACAGGCAAGTGCAGCAGCAGATTAATTTACACGTGCAACTTTGGTTATCAAAGACCAGACGCTTATGGTGCTGCGGATGTGACTGGCTTCTGAATCCCATAAAGGTGCAACTAAAATATACTGCTGTACTCCAAGCGAGTGACTGTATGCACTTACAGCAATGGGACGGAAACCTAAAACGGCTCAAGGACTTTCTCCAGAACGATCGAAGTGCCCATCCGCAGGATGGTGGCAAAGGGGGTGACAAGGGCCATGAAATGGTGCCTAGAGGTGGCAAATGAACAACCAACACATGAAAACGTGACCATGCAAATCGCCATCAATCTAAACCTGTTCACGCTTGGTGTTCCATTTTTGCTGTCACACCAGAGTTGCTGGAGATATAAAGAACCTGGGACTCAAAATGCAAGAAAAATGTGAAATACGACAACCCAACCACACCAAGACAAGATGGGCTGCATTTGTCACGTCCAACCAACAACTTTTGTTGACCTTGCTACCATGTGTGCCCTGCCTTTACACAATAGACTCTTCTACCTTTGAAACGATTGCCAACATATGTTGCAACAATGCACAAGATACGCTGAATGCCACCAGGGCAAGGGTGTCTGATTAAGTTATCGGACTGCCTGAAACTTTCAGCGACAAGCTTTAACGAGGGGACTGCGCCTCGCGGCAGTACAGAAATTTTTTTTAAATGGCTGCTACGACAACTAGCTGCTGTACAAAATGTGCTCATGTCGTTTTGTTATCTTTACGTTTAATTTGTGGCGTAGTAGGAATCTTCTGCGCATAAGCTTGAAATTGCCTTGCAGCATTACGTGACCTGCACCATATTTCTCGTTGTGTGGTATTTTATTTCATTTTAAACTGCTGGTAATGAAGAGTTTCCGAGGTGGTGAGGCAAAAAACGACTTGTATAACCAACTCACTAAGCCCCTTTGCACCGGCAGCATTTGGAAGCAAGGTATAAGGAAAATAACTGCAGTGTTCTAAGTGGCATCGTATGCTACTAATGTGCCTGAATGGACTTCTCCAGGCAGCGCCACGTATGGGATGTCTTGTTCTTTCACTGAGGATGTGTACATTGTCCTCTCACTACACGTGTGCTTGTATGTGATTTCAAGTCAAAGCTTGTAGTGTAATTCAATGTATGTAATATGTAATTTTTAAAAAATACAATTGACGGTGCAGTTGCAATTTCGCAACACATCCCTGGCTTGGTGTCGTGTTGAATGGTATCAAAAAAGCAGCCGTGGCGAGTTTTTGCTGTAGAGTACACTGCTTATAACGAATGCATGTATAATAATCTCAGGCTCATTGTAAGACACGATAAAATGTGACTGTCATATTATTGGCATGGGAAGGTCATTGAATGCATTGTTTTCATTAAATGCAACTTTGTTTTGATGTGATAAAGAAGACTTAGTGCCAAGTTTGTCGAAAGTACCTCGCGTATACAAATAAGCAGCTGAACAGAGGTGTAAGCAGTTGTTTCAACATCGTGGCTGTAAAGCATACTTCAGAGAGAAATGTTAGATATGGAGGTTCTTAGCAGTGCGTTATTGTGATAATGTGGAGGAAACATTGAACAAAACTGCGTGCGGGCGCTGTGAATGTCTTCACCTAGTGGTAAATCCAGATGGAAGGCCTGCAGGGAAATCACCTGTCGCACTCTGCATTCTGGTGTTCAGTGAAGCTCCATGTCAAAACCACACAACACGTTTTAGCCCAATTTATTTTGGTTGGGGTGGGGGAGGCGCCTGCTAATGTTTCTGGGTTCTAATAACCTTTTCATATTTGTAAATTGGTACATCAAGCTCGTATGCATGAGTATGTCTTCCAGTGAGACTGTCTGCATCATGCCCTTGTTTTGGCACTTGAATTTGCATAGAAGACAGTACAACTTTTCATTCATAAACATTTCAGCGCAAAAGGGAATAAAAACAAATAGCTGTTTATAAGTGGCGGTTCTCTAGCCAAATTATGTGTGAATAATTCACTCCCACATTTAATTAAGAGAAAAGCAAGCGTTTTTGCTGTTTGGACTGAGATTTCTTTGAGCTTGCCCCAGCAGATGTAAATTCAAGCAACGGGCATAAAAAGGTGAGCTGTAACTATGACGCCAAAAAATTTTCCCTGTACAGGCATTTTCCCCGGTATCGTAAAATGACACTCCAAATGCCGTGTGTTAGGGCGTATAACAATCTGAAAAAAGTGAAATAGCCCGTTATAACCTATATTGGCGTTCTCAAAATCGCAATTGCCATGGCAGCTGCGAAAGAGCATTTTTCAGGAATGGAGAATTTACCATCCATTTGGAAACGCCTTCAGAACTGCATTGCATTGAGACTTGAGCAGAACTAAGCTTAAAACCTCTTTTTCCCAAAAATGTGCAGCGCCGTGAAGCACGATTTTAACGCGCAGAAACTTCATGGTCGCTTCCTGTAAACTATTTTACCAAGACTGCGTAAAAAAACGCGTAACAGCACGATATTAAGGACAGTTGTAGAAATGACGGCAGAGCTTAGGCAATGCACATGTAAAGAGCAAAACTAAGAATAGAAAGTAATAATCTCACGCGTAATAACGAAGCAGAAGCGAAGTTATTTCTCACGCGTGATCTGAAAGGAGCAATTCTGTTATTGTTTTTCTTTTTACACCCAGCGCGCTACCTATGTGCACCTCCGATTGGCGTGGCTTTTGTGCACACATTACTAAACACAAGAGTGGTTGATGCCATTGTTATTACCCATCAGCATAATCTAAAGATCTGAAATTGTTCTCCGCGTCGTCATCGAACGCGCATTATGTTGCGTACCTCGCGAAATTAATGCTTCAGCACATCGAGTATTTCACGTACGTATAACTGCATCGGTCTTTGTAACATGGTGAATCTTATACAAATTAACGACGCACTCGCTGTTTTACGCGCTATATTAAAACTTATTTGTTCATTCATATGTCACAATTACGAAATCTCACGCCGTCCATGAACTGATGGGGTGAGGTGTGGACAATCGAGCATTTCTAAAATGATAGACGCAAGATAAACAACCGATAGCCATCACCGCCAGAGCACGCACACAATAACCACACCGGACACGAGTCGTTTCCATGACTTTTCGGACATAATCTGCCTATAAATTACTGCAGTTACGACATACAAACTCGGTGAGAAAAGCAGATGATGTCACGCATTTACCGCGATCCTCTTTCAGAACGCGCGCGCACTGACGTCTCGGGTCCGGCGTTTCTGCGGAGTGATACACTACATGAGGTGGTGCCGTTCTTAAGTTGTAACCGAGTATAGCTTTTTTAAGTGCGAATGCACTTTATAAGCGACCCCAAACCATCCACCGCCGGCGGCGGCGGCGGCGTCCGCAGTGCTCCTCTATATTTAAAAAAGAAACAGTATCCGGCGCCAGGTTTCGATCCGAGGACTTTGCGGCCGCATGCGCGACGCTCTACCGACAAGCCACGGACACGACGCTGATATCAGTGTTAGTGACGCGCCTTATATCTTTAACGCATTCAAACTACGTCGTCAGCGGCGTGCGTTGGCGACTCAGCGGCGTTATAGCGGCTTGATAACTGCGTGGTGTACACGTGATACTACAAACCCGATGGAAGAGATGGAAGAGAAGGCGGCGAGGCGGTGGGCTGCGGGGGCCGAGCGCAAGCGCCGCAAGCGGGCCGACAACCGTGCATTCGTACTTTCACATTCTCCCCCTCGGGGAAATGCGGGAGAATTTTTTGTGTTAGTCATTGAAACATAAAAAAGTTCACTGACATTACTGGCCGCACTCTTTTATTACAAATAAGATCGAAAATCTACCGGTTTCAGTAACTATTACCTGACATCTTAAACTCGAACTGAAAACATATTTTTTGTCCCAGTGGAATTCAGCCAAAATAAGTCCATCAGATAAATTTGAGTGGCTAGAGATTTTGCTGGCAAGCTTTTTCTATATTTTTCGTGGTTTTGTAGGAAGACCGGGAGCCCTAGTCATAACTGAACCATTGTAAAACCTAAACCTAACATTAGGCCTAATGTTAGGCCTAACGTTTAAACAATCGAGGGAGAGGATTGGCCGGCGCACCTCTTCTTGTATGTGCTGTCGTTCACAAGCACGATTTTTTTGGACCGCTTGGCGGTTACAGTCGCCGGACGCACGCTTTTCGGCAGTACGAATCGCAGTACGAATCGTAGGGAACTTACGAAAGCGGCCGTCACGTATTTGTCCTGGCGGTAAGCCGAAACATCTCTAGGCTGCCTACTCGGAATCTCGTAACGCGTTTACGAGTGTTTAAAAATGGCGCCATGGGCGCGCTCCCTCTCCACTGGTGCAAGGAAGTAGTGGGCTCTTCCCACCGAAACACGGAGGTGGTACTGGTCAACGTTACTAGATAGGTTGTACTGGCCGCGTCGCGGCGTCGCTGTCACCTCTTGCTGCGAAATCTAAAGCTTTCGTTTGTGGAGCAGCGTCTCTCGTCCATATTAGCGAGTTGTAGCTGTCCGTTTTTCACGGTCCGCTCCGCTCCGATAGCATGAGGGAGAGCCACTGCGCACGCGTGGCGCGCCTGGCCGCGAACGCCATTGGCTCCGGTTTCGCAGAGCGTGCCGCCGGTACCGGAGCGGACCGTTGAAGACGGTCAGCATAAACTCTCTATTGTGAGTTCCCTACGCATCCGAGCACTCTGAGCTAGAGGATCAGAGCGACCACCCGAATACAGCATTATAGACTTGCTCAAAATATTTTTCTCTTTTTCCCTGTCTTGGCGTTTTTCGACCGCTGGAATGACGTCATTACAGCGGTGTGGCGGCTATTGGCCGCCTTTCCTTAGGTTGCCGTGATGAACGCGTTAAGATAGCCACTGTAAAAAGAAAGCCACAATAGCAAAGAATAATCGGAAGGCGTATCTGCTCCGACAAACAAATCACGCAGTTTCGCTCCATGCTGGCGATAGATATAGCTTTTGCTCTGCTTCCAGACGCGAAGGAAAGAGTGGGTGTTTATTGGAAGTGTTGCAGGGTACCTTTAAAGGCCAACTGCACTCAAAGTTCATCTCGTCCGTATTTATTCTGAACGTTGCTAGCATGCCACTAAACCAACTGCGACGTGACTGGTAGCACTTCGAAATGCCTCGTTATTCAGTTGGAAATGTTTAACATAGTTCAGTCGCAGAGGACCTTGCACCCGCCGGCGGTTGCTCGAACTGCCATGAAGTGCAAGTGACACTGCGGCCAGTCAGGAGAACCGGTCGAACTACACTGGTCGCACTTCTGCCATGGCTGCTGCGAGCGCGAAGCTCGGGCCCCATTCTCAGGCCCCTCGCTAGCCGACTGCAATTAACGTTACCTAAGCCTGGCCGCAAGGGCCATGCCCTTCCCGATTTCGGTGTGATCATCGCCTGTATTTGATGTTCATTTGAACCGCGCATGCAGATACTTCAAGTGTCGCATTTTGCATTTTTTTGTCTTCCTAGGCAGACTGTACGGCGATAAGGTTTCCAAGAATCGAGATTTTCAGTGAAGTTGTCCTGTAATTGTCTGCACTGCCCACCTCTGCGCAATTTTCCGTTCCCGCGGCAGGCAACCAGTCCAGCGTGTGGGGCACCAAGGGCGGCATCTGCGGCTTCCGCTCGGGCAGCTGGATGCTGTGCGGGGGTGTCATCCTCTTCATCGTCCTCTTCCCTGGCGCCATGATTCTCGCGTCGGGGATTGTGGCTGTCGGCTCGGCCGTGGACCGCATCCTCTGCGCGCCCGCCCAGGACCTGTCCTTTCTCGACGACCAGTCTGTACTGCACCTCCTCCTCCGGAAACTACTGGCCAAGGTTCGCTGTCAGACTAACCCTCGTATTCACTAACCTAAGTATCACTTTGCCCTCATGACACTTTTCGGCGCCTTGACGCGTTTCAGAAGTGAACTTCTGCTGCAAGGCGCATTTTCGCGAACGTATCGGCCCGAAAAGTAAGCGCTACTTAAGGTAGCTTCGAGCTACCTTAAGTTCGCCTTTTCCCGAACAGCATCGCGGGCTGCGACGATAGCTCAGCCTGAGGCGTCAGATTTCGGGCGTCGTTCGCCAGAAATTCATAAAGCAGCAATGCATCAAGCACTTTCTGCGGGTGAAAATGATCCGTGCACAAGCCTGCCACCTGGACGCGGCCGTGTTTACACTCGCATAGCGGCCCGGCCGGCGCGCGATGCGGCCAGCGACGGCCGATAGCGCTTGCTCCGCGAATAGAACGACGCCGGTCGGTGCGGCTACAGTTTGTCGCCGCTTCCCAGAATGCAAACAATCGGGCAAACCAGGTTACAAATTCGAAAAATTGGGTGATACTGTGGCGAAAATTTGCGCAAAGGATAGTCATGCCAGGCCGTAATGCAAGCGGCGATCAAATATCGGCTGCGATGTTAAGCCTAATGTTCTCTACGCGGACAGGCCACCGACGGATCTGGCTTATCCGAGCACTTCGAAGCTGGCGCCACGGGAGCGTCCTACCGTGTTGGTGCAAGTGTCCAGTCCCACCCCCACTACGTACTCGGATTGGCGCGTCGCGTGCTATAGCCTCGTCCGCAGGAGCCAGGCGTGCTCCGAAAAGGGCGCCTTTCACAAGGGCGCCTCAAGGAAGGTTTCTGAAACGTGTTGTGGCCTTTTCTCTTTTTCATCCTTTTCGGGCACTCACGAAAGGCGGCCTCAAGGCAAGAGATAAGTTTGCTTTCTGAATACGGGGGTAAAGGGGCGAACACATGCCCGGCGAACGATGCGTTCCCGAGCGCGGTTTTCCCCTCTCCCAAACCGGTCATGGAGCCTCCATGCGTGCTCCTGGCCGCCGCCGGAACGGTTTCCAGAGTGCGAATACGCTTGCGGATGCGCCTTGCTCGCCGGACATGTGTCCCCCGCTTTACGCGGAACTTGGACCCTACCGTGTCCCGGATGAAGCACGAAAGCAACCAAAGTTCGGCTGTCATGGGTCAACGCAACAGCTGAACGGAGTCGCCAATACCAAAGTGGAAAGCTCAGAAAATATTTATGCATTTTGGCTATATTAGATGCAACGCATCTCTTTAACCTCTCTTTTGTCCGCGTTTTTGTGCGGCTTACTTCCGCATCCTCCCCACTTTCCTCGCCGAGTTCTTGATTGTTCTTGTTTTTTTCTTTTTCTTTTCTTTCTTCTTTCTTCTTCTCCAAGGAATGGAGAGGGTTTTGTATTTCCAGTGTGTTCAGTTCTTTTATAATGCCACTTACATGCTCTGTACTGACGTGCAACTGTGATGCTGCGCTGAACCACATAAATCAGGGGCTCTGGGATGGTCAAGCTTCCTGTGAGCAGCTGTTTACCCTCCGCCCTCCAATCTACCATGTATGATGGCAAATAAAATGATTGGATTACGTACGTTATCACAAAACTCTTGACGTCGATAAGTAAACAAATGAGTTTTAATGAGTTGTTTTTATGCTATGGCAAGAGCAATGTTTAATCAGCGATTGCGCTAAATATTTTTTATCTTCTGCTTTGCAATCCGTTTACTGCCACAGGTGTTAGCCTCATTGTGACAGTTTGTATTGTGTTTTCTCTACTTTACGTAGATTGGCTCGACTTTTCTTGACAATTTTTGTCTACTATTGGCTGGGTTAATCAACATACGAGTTACTGCTGATAGTTTGAAACTGTGGCACCCATTCCTTTATTATGTTCTCTCTACCCTCTTATCTAATGTACTTTCTTTCCAATTAACTGGGGACTTTGTTGTTAACATAAATATATTGCATCACGTGCGCGAAATATTTAATTTCCCCTTCACTCTAAATGCAGCTTGTGGCACCCAAAATCAAAACCTCCTTATTCATTAAAAAAAATGGAAGCATCTCCACTCCGTGGATGATGGCGAGGGTGCGGAGTTCGGGGACTCGAAATGACATCCAAGTTACGCCCCTAGTGACATCCGATTGGCGCCCCGATCGTCATTCGATTTGAGCCGTGAGTTGCACCTTGATTATTCCTTAATTCCCTGCAACTTATTCCCTGAAACTCACGGCTCAAATCGAATTTCCCTTGCTTTTCGCTTGATGGTGATGTGAGCTCGGATAGACGCCGACTAACATTGGGAGGTCCTAATGTACTCCGTACCGTTACAGGCGAGGGAGTAAGCCGTTTGACTCACGGGTACTAACTCACGGTCGTAGCCGAATGGGTAAGACGACTGACACTGACTCTGTCTCGTCTACAAGACACAGGCTCGAATCCTGCATGCCGGTGCGTGTGTGATTTTTTGCGGTTGTAAATGCTATGCGCACGTACGCGGACGGACATTGTGCGGTCCTAAGACACTCCGCACCTAAAACATTGGACTTGTTGGTAATGTTGGTAATTCACTTCAAAAGTTCACACGCGGTCGAGAGCAGAACGAGATAATGCTCTGTCGGGAGACAGCGCTCATGGTGTCTCGTTTTTCTCCGGCGCTCGCCGATCTGTGCAGATAGTTTTTGCACGACTTGACCAGCAGCGTTGCTTTGATTGGTTGAACTCGATGCATGAAATCTTTTTCAGAAGACGAGTGGTCGCAGAGACGAGTGGTCGCAGTTTTTTTCGACGTTAAGTGAATGGTAGTTCCACGTGACAAGTGTTTGTTTGATTAGGTGCAGCGAAAAGCGGTCAACTCGCGTAAATAAATTTCGAAACCACCGAGGCCCCTGTCAAGGCTTCTCATTCTCCCACTACGGGCAATAATTGGCTCCGATCAGCAATACGTTGCGATTTCTGAAGCAGCCGACCCTCATGCTCCACCCACTACCGGTTGCACGCGTTCCCATTCATCCTCGCATTAACCATAGGCGCTAGCGCCTGAGACCAAGACCGGGAGGCCCGAACACAACACGCTCTCCCTGGGCGAGTTTAGGAAAGTTTCCAGCAAAGACTGGCGGACCGTTTGTGTTTCTTGCATGCGGCGCTCCTGCGGCCAACCCTCCGCTGCACCAGTTCGCGTAGACACTTAAGGCCTATCATCGTAGCCGTTATTCGGTTGCTCCTTACGAGCCCTCGGGTGACCCCCTCCCTTTTCTTGCATGCGTAACTTTTTTTGCTCCACTAGTTTCATTTTGGCGAGCGGCGAGCTCCTGCGGCCCGTCTTTGTGCGTGTCTGCACGGAGCGCTATGGTGCCACCCCTCACTGCGTCGCGCGCACCCATGCGGCGGTAAGCAGCGGCGAGTCGACGTGAGGGCAGGGCTGACGGCCGTCATGCGAGCAGAGCATTGCCGCCTGCATACAGCGCCTGATATTTTAAACGTTTATATTCCTCGTGAACCACAAAATAAACACGCGTGTACGACGGATGACGGCCATCGCCGTTGGTCTTATAAAAGAATATGCCGGGCCGGATAGTCGCTCGCAAAGAGGGGGTACAGTGGTTACAGGTGATTCGAAGCCGCGCAAACCGTTCGAACCAGCGTCTACAAGCCAAGCCAGACTGTCTTATTTGCCGCAGTAGTATTAACTCTATGGATTGAACCCACCAACAGCAGCGCAGTTGCCGCATCACGGCCGCTCTCCAGTGGCGGCGAGAGTTCATGGGTAGACAAGGAAAGAACGAGGTACCTTTTTTGCGTGTTTGCACGGCCGCTGAGGTGCTCGGAGTTGTAATATTCGACAATTATGGCGATGAACGGGTATGCAGGATTCCGCCCCTGACAACTGAACTTTTGAGGCGCTACGTAGTGCTCCTTTAACGTTACCATCATTCCTTCCCTTCTCTCAGAGTGCGGCTATCATTGGTCGAGCATATGTTTGGAATAAACCTCTCAACTTATCACCCCGCGTTCGTGCTGCAGTCAAATGGCACTACCGCTACCGGATCCAATAAATCACGTTCAGAAGTGGCGCCACCCGGAGGAGTCGACGGGAACCTGGAGGACGATGGTTTTGAAGTGGTCACTGAAATCGCTGAACAGGAAGGTACGTAGCCGCTGGTAGCGTCACTACCAACGCATACCCTCGGGTATTACACACACAGGAGTGTTGGCGCTACTGCGTCTTCTTAAAGTAGGTCAGAAAAACCGCTGGGTGGACACAACTACTTTCGTGCAGAGCGAACAAATTCAGCATAAGACATAAGCTCGCAACGGGAAGTGGCTGACGTTTCAAAAACTGCTACTAAGATTGCGCGGGGGCGTAAGAAAATTATGAGAATAGCTAAGCTATTATGTTAGGACACAAAAAAGCGACAAATAAGGAAGAAACAAACAGTTCGACATTACGCCAAGGTTTATGTTTCCACCATATTTTTGTCTCGAAGCTTCGTGGCAGACAAGGTAAACACTACTGTAAACATTTAAAGGTTATCTTATTACTCGTCGTGGACGGTTCAGAACTGCTCCAAAGTAGCTTCATGTTTTTTTTTGCCTGAAGGATTTTTATTGCGGGAGCAGTTTCGGACATGTAAGGCGGTACTGCTCAAAATTGCTCTGGACGGTAAAACAAGAAATTCCAAAAGCTGAGGAGGAGCTGGGCAAACAAAACTGCGGTTTCTACGGACGCCTCTTTTCGTAGAAGCTGCCATCTCGGAAAATTTCTGGTAGATAAAATGCCTTGTGGCAAATTCAGCTGGTGCACCCGGAGCGGTAACGGAATCCACTAAGTATGAAAAAACAATTCGCGCGCCGTCACCGAAACGAAACACGCTCCAATTGAATCCTAGCCTTCCCAGATGACCAAACTGGAACAGTGAACGTGCTTGAATTCAATAGTAAGACTGTAAGAGCTCCCTGTGTATTAGGAAGTTCGGCTATGATTACGCTAACATGACAAGGACTTGGAAGCACAATGTGAGCTCAATGTTACCTATAGCGGCTGGATACTTACTGATGCCTTCAGCTACCACGCAGGGATTTCCAGCGCATTCACCCACTCGGATTGGGAGATTTTGTTTGCGCCCCATGTATTGTTCTGGTAATAGAATCGGCCCAATTTTTACTGATACAGTGTAAGGCTATAAGTGCGTAGCTCCCAACATGTAGACACATTTATTTACAGATTTTATTAACTTTTACTCTTTGTCAGGGCCATCAGAAAAGAATACATACAACCCATAGAATACAAGACCCGGCCACCGCGGCCACCGCAGAGCAAGCAATTGAATGCGGCGTTCTCTGCTGCCTCAACTGACTCTCAAAAGCTCGATGAGCCGCTCTTTCCTATAAAAGGAAACCCTGGAGACATTGACCTCCCCTCTTCCGCATCCCAGGCCGATCCCTCTTCCTGATCCTATAGAACTAACCCTCTCTCTCAGGTGTACCGTTCGCTCAAATGAAACTGTCGGCTTTCTCACGGAAAGCGCGAATAAGAATCGCATCATATCCCCGAAAATATTTGGTCATGGTGTAAACCTCTTGGTGCCCAACAAGGGCAGCGTGATGGCAATGCGCGAAACTCGTGGAGCGATGCCAGTTTAAAAGCCTGCCAAAAAGAGGGATTTCCCATTTATCGGTCGTTCCCAGCCGGGTTGCTACCTGTTTATATCGAATAGTTTTTCTATGAATGTTTTATTCAAAGGATTGGACCTTAGAGCAGTGAACGATACGTTACGTTACTTGTTACTTTTGGCAAGGCTGCTCTAAAACAGTTTTCTTATTTTCATATCACCTGATACGTACACCTGGTACTCGTTGTCTTTATATACCCAGTTTAGTTACTCTACGGTGTTCCATAGCCTACTCTTATTGCACGTCATACAGTTTAAGCTCTGCACTGATCTAGCGGGCTTCATTTGTTTAGGAACTGCAAGCAAACACCAGAGAAGTGGAATCCCTATAATAAGGCGATTAAGTTTTTACATTCTCATATTCGCTCATCACGGAAACGACAACTCATTATCTTTACAAATGTCCTGCTTTCAATTCCATCCCAGCGCACCTTGTTGCATCCACCACACAGGAAGATGAATCAGTCAACCTACGCCGCCTTCCACCTGGCGACAGCCTGCGAGAACGCCGAGATGGACAAAGTAATTCGCGCTCCACTTCAACAGTCCCCTCCATCAACCAGACACCCCAGAAGCGCTCGCCAACCGGCGCGAAAAATGATTTCGAGCTCAAGCAAGGCAAGCTAGCAGGAAAGATTCGAACGGAACGCGCCACAACCCATACACTACAAGGTCCGTCCGAGTTGCGATCATCAAGTCGTACTCTGCGGACATGGCAGATAAAGCAATTGAAGGCGACGTTCCCCTCGGCCACCTCCACTGACATCCAAGAGCTCGATGAGGATCTTACGGCAGGCGATCGCCGCAACGGCTGCGCTGGGGACGTCGCCGATAGCGAGGGATGCAAAGAAGACAGCACTGCTACCGTTGTGCTCATAGAAAGCAAGGTGGATCAGAAGGTGCAGGACCATGTGGGACACCCTCGTGACATTCAGCATACGAGTGGTGCCAGTCTTGGGAACAACAAGAGGTTTGGAACGGCGCCTTCAGCTCGTGATACGATTTCGGTTGGCCAGTATGTAGCCAACAAAAGCAGGATGGGCCACCAACTGCAGCAGAGAGAGGAAGAAGGAAGGGGCAAACGACAAGGAGTAGCAAGTGCTCGTTTGAACGTTTCCGACGAGCTGATGGATTCGCTTCGTAAGCAGCTGACGCTGGAGGCGATGCAGGGTATTTTGCAGCGGCTGGCGCAGTGTTCCAGCAGTCACCTCTCTCTTTACCACGTCATTGGCAAAGACATTGTCCGGGAAATGGCGGTAGCTCTTCTGGGAGACAAGAGTCCCTGGCTCACCCTGTTCGACGAAGGAGGGGACATTCCCAAGATCGACGCCCTCGAAAAACTTGGCCAGAATGTCCCGACACTGACGGTAGGGCCGTCCCTACAGAAAGAGCTGGAGGACTTTAAAAACGTGCATATCAAGCCGGACATCTTCACGGTTCTAAAGACGGCGGTGAGTTCCGCAGTTCCGCAGGGTGCGACGCTTATGCCTCTGATTTTGCACCACACTGCGTAGAGTTACGAAGCGTTGTGCGGAGGGAGGTTTATGCGGCGAGTGAAGATCAATGTAGGTAACCGATGCAGAAATTTCTGACAGAGTCCCAGTGCAAAAGTATATATTTATTTATTTTTATTATTTATTTGTTTATTTTATTATTATTTATTTATTTTTATGATTTATTTATTTACTTATTTATTTATTTATTTGGACGTGGCCACTGACATCACTAGGCCTGTTCGGGCGGTGCGCTATAAAAGTACAAAACCACAGAGAAAACAAACAATGGAATGTGGGTACAAGCTTAGGGAGTACAGTGAATCGGGAAATGCAGCGAAAGATCTCATTCTGGGAGCGAAGACATGATACGGTTAGGTAGTTTACGTGAGATGCGAACCGAAGTTTAGAATCCGTCAAAACACCGAAACAACTGTTATGCTTACTCTTTCTATTAGCTTAGAGTCGCTCGTCATGAAACCGTGTTTATGAAGCCTCCATTATTTTGCAGTTTAAAACTCGCTCGCCCAAGGTTGATGCACAGCAAAGAAAGAGGGCGATGCAGGTGTGCAACGGGTCAACGTAGGTCTAACGACACGTTTAAGGCCTAGCGGCAGCTCGACGTTCCGCCCAAACGTATGACGTTAGGCCTGAGGTCATGCTTTGAGCTCTAAAATCGTCAACAGGTACACACTGAAAAATATTCAGATTCTAAATAAAGCTGCCAGTACTCGTTCGCGTCGTAACCCCTCAATGCCAAACGTTATTATAGCTCTGGTACATACGGGGCAGTTGTTGATTTTATCCGAACAAGGAGATACACACCCACCTTGTAGAACAAACATACCAGCGGGGATGTGGGCATTGCACAACGTTTTATAAGTAGTAACGCATGGTGTGGCAGTGCGCATTGTCACAGACTCTGTCACCCGAGGTGCATGCTGGGACATGCACCAAGCACGAATGGACCTTTTCCAGTAGCTCTCTACGCATGCGCTACTCTAACCCCCAGCGACCGTTCCGTCATTTCTGGCGCGAGAATGTCAACAAAACGACGCCATTTTGGATTAGCCAGTTGCGAATGCCGAGCCAGCTAAGTGCTGCTCCGTTTCTGAGCCCTGAAAGCGGCCGCCAGGTATGCGCTACGGCTGCCATCGAAACGTTTTTCTGCCACGAAAACCATGCGTGGCGCCTGGGACGGCTTCCTCAACTGCGCAGGGCAGGCGCAAAAAAAAGGGGGCGTCTTCTTCCTTAATTTCCCTCGTACGGTTCAGGCGGCCGCCACAAGAGGGCTACGCTACTGGAAAAAGGTCTATTACTCAGTTGCATCGAAGCTTCTGCGTCGCGAGAGAGAAACCCTTCAGCCGCATGCTGTGCTTCTAACCTTTGGCCACTAATCCACCACAAAGGAGCACCACTTGCTTGAGAGCTAGTAAATCTGGGAAAGGTGCGGGGTAAACTGAGTGACGTATGTACGTGGAAACTTTTCGCTGGAGACAGGGTAATAAAATTGACAAAAAAACTGGTTGATTTCGCTATCATAGAAATCGGTAGAACACGAAAGTGAAAAGCGCAGCGAAATCTGCAGCTGAGCATGATTTGCGGGTGCGCTTGGCAAGTGTGCTTCGGTGTGTCTTGTGGGTGTACTTGGCGAGCGACGTCCTGCTGACGGGTAGCTTCGGAAAAGCTGTACTGGCGTCATTTCCGTGACGGATACGACGTCAATTAAATGTTGGTTTAATCTTGGTCAATTAAATCCCAGCATAAAACACTTTCGTGTTAAAATATAAAACCAGAAAACGAGCAACCCTAAGAATCACGTACTTTTTAGTACTTAACGTTGCTGCAGGGGTGCACCCTTTACAGGCCGCCTCCTTCGTTGTACCGGCGTCATTGCCGTGGCGGACATGACGTCAGTAAACTCTTGGCGTATCCAGGAAACAAACACTCTTTTGTTAAAACTAAAATTGTGAGAGGTGGGGAGTCTCTATGAAACTGTAGATTAGTGTTGACTCAACCGCATTGCATATTCCAACTTCGAAGGACGCGGTGGTTACGCCGAGAGCGGTGTTACAATATGGGCAAAAACAAAGGGCAGCTGATACCGTACTCTTAAGAGCGATTCTTATTGAACCGTTTGCATATCACACTCCACATACTTTCGCACGTCTTTATGTACATGTTCGTTTGCTTCTTGTCCAGGTCGGGGACGCCAAGAACATCATAGATTCACTGAACAGCACCAGAAACACACTGAACCAGAGTGCGTCTCAGCTTCCGCAGGTACGTGGGTGCCGGTTGGAACTGTGCATTTTTATTCGAGCAAAAGTTGTTTCAGTGCAGTATAACACCTCTTGGTAGAGTTGCACAGCACGCCCTTTTTTGGTAACTTCACAAAGTCAGGATGCCAATCAAACGAGGGGCTGTAAAAAATTGTGCACAATTATCCACGATCAAATGATGGTCCTATGATGGCAGAATCAAGACAGTTTAATGGGCAAGTCCTAATCACGCTCACGAGGCTTCTTCCTAACATAAGTCACTTAACCCTCTTCAGAATAGGAACACAACTATTCGCCCTTTGGAGAAAATGCAGAGTCACTACGCCTCATTTAAAGTCCTGTACAATCAGTTACAATCCCCTGTGACAACCCATTACTACTCTTCGCTAACATAAGACATGTCAAAGAGGAACGTTTTTTTTCTGTCAACGATGACGGCGAACAGGGACCATTGTGGTGAAAGAACACTAACTGCTTTCGCTGTTAAAAACGTGGGCCACCAACACAGACTTAACGTCGCGAAGACTGATGAAACAGCAAAGCTGGTTACGCTTCTTTCACCCACCTAATCCCATCATGACAATAGCCGAGATACTGAAACCGAGGGAACACACATTGTCTCTTTTCGAGGAAAGCACCTGCACGTCAGAACTTACGTCATCACCAGGCTCATCCAATTCCATACAGTGCGGCTCCCCTCCACGGCAGCTGAACCACGCTGCGCGCTCATACACAGCTGTCCCTCTCCCCCATAACGCCTCTTTCACTCTCTACGTCATTCGTTGCTTGCCACTACTTCCCCCTGATCAAATGTCGCGCAGCAATTCCTTCCCTTTTCCTCTCTTAGCCTTCCACCTCTCCTCGCTTCGCCGAGCGGAGTTTTCTAGCTCGCCTCTCTTTCTCTGTCTTTTGTATCGAAAGGTATACACTGCGCTACCTCGGGCATTCTTCGCGGGGTGACCAATTTTGCCCTTGATCTCTAGAGGTCAAACCACGCCCTCTTCCGCAGCGCCAGGCGCGCAGGAGCGGCCCGATAACGGAAGAATATAACTAAGGTATAAGATTGGGCGTGTTGGTATAGCATTCTAGGAACAGCGCAAAGCGACGTAGACGAGGCGTAGACGGGACAGTGTCGCGTCTACGCCTCGTCCACGTCCTTTTGCGCTGTTCCGAGGAAGAATATAGGCGGTATTCGTTGAAAAGTTAAGCGGTCAATTTCTTAGCTTGGAAACACTGGAAACGGCCACAGACATGGCCGATGCGCCACGGACACGGCGCGGCTTGAGCCACTGCGCCCGCACGCCGAAGAAAACACCGGCGTGCGTCATCTGCTCCGTTCCAATCCGATTCTAAACGGTGGCGTCAACAGAGATGTTATTAATCGCACTCACATTGAACTCGAAACAATACTTTGTGTTCGTCGAGGTAAAATTTGTAACGTGAAACACAGTCATGTGTTTCACAGTCGTGCTTAGCATGGACAAGTACCGCCATCCCGCGGAGCCCGGCGTAACGAGTGACAGCGCACTCTCACGGTTGCATGGAGGAGAAGAAATGTGCCTGTCCTGCGGGCCGTGCGCACAACGTCGCCTAGCAACATACGCTTGGCCGCAGATATGGCGGCGCACACTTGGTTGCCTGCATGCATTCCACGCCATTGAATACCGGCTATTGGCGAGGAGGGAAAAGAGACGTGCGCGGGACGTGGCGCGCCACGAAGGAAGGCCACTTGCGGTGCTGAACCGGGGGCGATAGAGGAAGATGAACATGCAGCTGCGGTCCGTCGTAGAGCGGGGAGGTATAAACAACGCCGTGAGGCGAAAAAGAGGAAAAACGCTAATGTTGCGTACAGCTGCGCTACCTTCAAGTCTTAGTGTGAGCTTCCTTCACTTTTTTATTCTTGCTGTGCTTGAAAAAGCACGAGTGGAAGCCCTGCTCTTGTGCTTGCTTATATCTCTGGCGCGCTGGATCTGCGTTTTCTGTTCGCGTTCGGCACGGCCAGACCTCAAGCCTAAACATAAACAGCTCTGTTGTTCAAAAACAGCTTCCATTTTAGTTCAGAGCGTGTGGCATATGAAAAGCAAAGATAGTCCATTACGATGCACACACAGTGACCACATGCGAGAATAGTTTGTATCCGTAAGCTTCTGTCGTTCACGTGCAAGTCATACAAATAATGAATTTTCAGCTGAAGCCCGAATCAAGGCGCTCCTTTTTGAACCACGATGCCGCTTCCGCCTTAACGTTTTGAAAAATACCCGTGTCAATGTGCGGCCTAGATTTAGTAAAAGTTCACCCTAATGACAACAGCGGCTGATAAATTCTTAAGCGGATGAAGGTGTTTTTACCTTTCCGTAGTTGAGGCTTTTATGGGACGGAATGTGGTAACGCGGCAGCAGCGATGTGGAGAGGGCATAGCCTAGCCAGGGGGAGAACAAGCGCCAAGCACGCGTGCAGCAAGTTACAGGAATGCTCAACGAAGCGCTCATATAGGCAAAGTCTTTCTGAAATATTAAATACGGTTGCAGGGTTTATACTTCTCAACATTATCGAGCAAGAATGAAAATATTACGCATATTTGAGGCAAGACATCAATACAATGGTGACAGTGTTTGCATCTGTGGTTTCAATTAAAATGCACGGCTGCTTGATTTTTGCAGTAGGAAATAAAAAAAATACGCAGGGAAAAACAAAAAGCGCTCGTGGCGCCCCCTTCTTGCAGCGTTCCAAGTTCAAAAGTAACAAAAAGTTGCAGTAGATGGTGCGACCAGTAAAACACGGCAAAAACAATAAGCTGCGAACGGGAGTCGACCTGCTGGCTTAAAGAAGTACTGGAAGCTTAGCCTCACGAATACGGAACGCCAGGCAGATTCACTGCTGCCATCAGAGTTCGCGACGTCAGTTCAGTGAGGTTGGGCTTACTTTTCCCTCTTCTTCCAAACAAAGAACTGCCCCCTTTTTTTAAGGCTGCGTCTAGCGTTCCGTCCAGACGGAACGATATACAAGTGCTAAAGTTCCGTCCAGACGGAACGGAGCTCTGCGGGTTATCCTTCCGTCCAGACGGAATACAAATGAGAGCTTAGCGTTCCGTCCAGACGGAGCCGGCGTAAAATTTGTACAGTTCCGTCCAGACGAAAGCAAAACCGGCTGATTAGGCGCCATGCTGACTCTTCAGATTTGGTGTAGAGGTTGCGCACCGGATAATGGCGCTCATTCACCGGGTTCGATTCCCCCCGGACATAGTTCTATTCTTTTATTATTTTTTTTTGCGTGGTTGTGCCAGCGTTTTGTAACAGCTAACTTCGTGCCCACTTTACAATTGACGCGGTGAGAGCAGTCGGTCTTGATTTTGCACTCAACCGGCCGCTCCGCTACCGCTCACTAGAGCCGAGGCCGACGTATCCATCGCCAGAGTTCCGATCATCTGTAGTTCGTAATGGTGATTACTAATTACGGTTATTCTGGCTAGTCAAGGAGGTCGTTCACTACGGGTAAATATCAAGAAAGACTGCTCTCGCTGCGTTAGCGGCTGTGAGGTAGCGGTAGTTGCGAGATTATGGAGATCGCGGAAGTACCCAGTAGTCCGTTACTAACTTACGCGTTCAAACTGCTTTGGCTGTTACATGCGAAATTAAGTGTGGTGACCGCGGCCACTTGGTTGTGAGCTAACAAAAATAAATAACACATTTAACTTCACATAAAAAACAAAATGGAAGCAGTGTAGACAAAAGGAAATATCGTTAACAGTCGCTTCAGACCCAAACGCAACGCACTCGCGCGCGGCGAGATTTAGGAGAGGGTCTTCCACAACAGCTCGCAACCGGCTTGGTTTCCTCGCGTTTGCTCGGTGTTGGGAACTTTAAGCTTAGCATCGCGGTGGATATTTGACCGGGTCCGCCGCTATCTCTACAACTGCGAATTACAATCCATAGCACAATTTTTCACCACACTAACATCCACTTTCTCGCATGTGGAAGTTCTTTTCCGCGATCGGATTGATTTCGAAGAGCGGCCACAAGCTGTTGCTGCCGTGGTCTGGGCCGGTTCGAGCCGGTTTCAGTGCCGTGCTAGCAGGCGCGCCGGCATGTTTGAAGGCACGGCCGAAGTGCGCGCCGATCGTTTCCGAGTGCTGAAAACGCACCATGATTGCCTGTTTTGGTGAACGACGCGCGGAATTGACAAATTTAGCACGGCTTTTGTCGTAGTTGATCGGGTTGATCGGGAAACGAGCCGCTGCTGACTGGCAGTCGCGCTGACTGCGAGATCGACGCAAAGAACGCAAGCGTCTCTTGGGGGCAGCTTTGGGGCGCCCGCTATTTGGGAACCTTCGTCTCCTCCGAACGCCAGGTGATTTTTTTTTTTTTTTTCACCTCCGCTGATGCGCCGCAACTTGCGTCCCAACTGACTTGTGCGATTTTGAGCACTGCGGCTGCGGCAACTGCGGTTAGCGTGACCGAACTGAAATGGCCAAGCTCAATGTGCATTAACCACGGTTAGCGGGGTAACCTCAGCTTCGTTTGTCGTGTGACGCAGCAAACTGCGGTTTTGTATACCCGCGGTTCGCTTAACCGTGGTTAAGTGTGCCCGTGTAACTAGGGTATTAGTCCTATCGCCTTTGTTAATTTTTACCCAACCGGTCAAACCGCTTCCGCTCATTGACTAGCCAGAGTCACATTTGATTTATAATCACTCTCAATGAGATGATCGGCCGTCAAACGAACCGCCAAGCTCGACCACGCCCGCTTCACAACGAGCAGCGCGACCAGTCTTTCTTGATATTTACCCAGCCGAACGACCTCCTTGACTAGCCAGAATAACCGTAATTAGTAAATAGTGAGCGGTAGCGGAGCGGCCGGTTGAGTGCAAAATCAAGACCGACTGCTCTCACCGCGTCAATTGTAAAGTGGGCACGAAGTTAGCTGTTACAAAACGCTGGCACAACCACGCAAAAAAAATAATAATAAAAGAATAGAACTATGTCCGGGGGGAATCGAACCCGGTGAATGAGCGCCATTATCCGGTGCGCAACCTCTACACCAAATCTGAAGAGTCCAGCATGGCGCCTAATCAGCCGGTTTTGCTTTCGTCTGGACGGAACTGTACAAATTTTAAGCCGGCTCCGTCTGGACGGAACGCTAAGCTCTCAGTTGTATTCCGTCTGGGCGGAAGGATAACCCGCAGAGCTCCGTTCCGTGTGGACGGAACTTTAGCACTGGTATATCGTTCCGTCTGGACGGAACGCTAGACACAGGCTTTTTTTAAACGTCAGGCGAAGTACGGCAGGAAGTGGTTAGATTATCTGTTGGGAAACTATTTAACAACATAGGCGTGCGCAGAGTTCTCGATTAGGGGGGGCAAAGTCTTAGCGCTGCGCCCCCCCCCCCCCCCCCCCCCCCACACACCCTTACATCAACTCCCGACCTCTTCCCAATGAAGGCCTAGCGGTCCGAACGCAGTGCAAAGAGGGGTGTTTGTAAAATTTTTATTTCAATGTGATGGAATTGCAACACACAAAATATTTCTGAGCAGAAATTTAAGGTATGGGGCAAATTTGGCGCCCCCCTTCAAGTGATTAGGGGGGGGCGGCTGCCCCTCCTGCCCCCCCTGTGCGCACGCCTATGTTAACAAACCTGTGCATAGGCTGGTAAACGGTGCAATGAGTTTAATCGAAGCGTGCTAATCTGCAGGTAGCCCAGCCCAATATTGCCAAAGCAATCGCGGAGTTGGATAACATCTCTGACGCTGACAAGAAGAATTTCAAGGATCAAATGGTGAGCGCTGGCCTTGTGGTAACGACGGCAATGAGGAAAACTTAAACCACGAAAATGGCAATTTTATGTTATTTCTCTTCCGGAAGCCGATCCCAAACTGTGCTATGCGTTTGAGATGCCGTATAATTAAAACAGTAGCAGAAATACCTCACACAATACCCCTGGCGGCCGTGCGGCAGAGAAAGAACCCAGAACTGCTGCTTTCATCGTCCGTAAACTTTTTCTGTTGATGGTACACGCTGCGAAAACATTCATACTACTTCGTATTCATCACAGGTTCGGTTGGATTGAAGAATTGCGCGCACCGAAACCACATCACTTCACCAATTTCATCTTCAGCGCTTTCTCGTTAAATCCTCATAATGCGTCTTGTCTCTCGAAAGCATTGATGCCGGACTAGCTGGTATACAGCATAAGGTCGACTGCGAACAACAGCCATTTGAAGTATTTGCGGCCTATTTACATGCATATTTTACAAAAGGTGCGTGTGGAATATACTGCAAAATTATTTACAACCTTAAGGGTGTAAGCCACTGTTTACGACAACCTTCAATGCCAACACCTTACCCCTTGACAAAAAGCCAAGGAACACGCCCTTTAATGGTATGTTGTCGTTTAGAACATCCTTGCACCCTAGCAAAAACACAACACCATTTTAAATGGCGTTTTAATATTAATTACCCCTTTCAAATGGTGGTGTTACCGTACTTACCCGATTCTAACGCGCACTTTCTTTCCGGAAAAATATGTCAAAAAATTGCATGCGCGTTAGAATCGGATACGAAACCGAAGCTGCCGAAACAGCGGAAATTTCGTCCCACCCATCGCCATCGCCATCTCAAGATGGCGCCAAAGCTTTTAGCAACGATTTTTCGGACGCAGGAAGCATTAGCGCCTACGCTTTTCTATCGGCGTTCACATAACTCGTCAAAGCAGCGGCTCTCACGTGTTCAAAACTAGCGGTCGGCTGAAGCGTGGGCCTCTGGAGAAGCTCGCGGGATGGGCGTGCGAGGCGTGGGCCACGATCCCAGCGACCATGGTTGAACGTTTGTTCAGAAGTGTGGCATCGCGAACTCGCTTGACGGCACCGAGGGCGAGATGTTGTGGTCAGCGGAGAGCGACGAGGAGTGAGATGAGTGAGATTACTTCGGGAAATAAATCGCCCGTTTCTCTCGCATTCGTTTTTCTTGCTCACAAAGTTTCGTGCGCGTTACAATCAGAGGTGCAAGTTTTTTCGTTTTTTTGCCAGGAAAATCGGGTGCGCGTTAGATTCGGGGGCGCGTTAGAATCGGGTAATTACGGTATTTATTTTCTGGCAGGATTGAAAGGTGTTAGTTTTGAAAGAAAAGGGTGTAAACCATTTTACAGTGTAGCATCATCCTCGCCGCGACTTTACTGACATTCGTTGGTTCAACGGAATGGGAATTCCCCACGGATACATTTTGGGTACTGCTAACCTGTTTAACGTAATATTTTCGAAAACGCGACTGAAAAGCAATAAAATACCCTTGCCTTTGTCAGCGAGTGCAGTGATTGCTTTTTTTCAGGATTTTATCATTGAGGCCGCAGATAATATGAGCAACGCTTCCACAGTAGACGGGAAAAACCTTAACGTGAGTACCAAAGGCCGAGCTGTAGCCGAATCTCCGCACAAGTGTGTTTGAAGGGTCAGTACTCTTATTTTTGGCGATGAGTACACTATTCAACGTTGATGTAAGGTTATGCATACATCAACGTTAGATTTTTTTATTAAAGTGAACCATGCCTCGTTTTTTTCACATACAAACTATTTTTCTATTTTCGTCTACTTGATTGGCATTTAAAAATTTCCATTGGAATGTACCATAGAGGTAGGCATTTGTTATTAATAACAATTTTAGTGGCATACGCAGTTGTAACAGTGAAGCACTACAAGAGTTCTAGGAACTATATTTTGGAGATTTATTACTAAATGAAAGTGAACTGTTTTTCATTATTCGATGCACTCTATACACAGTATTATCGATATTGATATTATCAGTACACGGTATTACACGGCAATACATTATTACAATAATACACGGTATTATCGACACGGTATTATCGATATTATCGATATTGATCGATGCACTAAGCATCGATGTCTAATACGTCAACGCTGCTCTGAGATAGCATGCTCTCATAGTTTGATTTACAGAGCAGCGTTGTGCTGCTGAGTGCGAGGACCCAGGTTCGATTCCCGACCGCAGCTGCCGCTTATCTGATAGAGGCGAAAAGCAAAAACTTTCGTGTGTACGAGATCTCGGCGCACGCTAAAGATCCACAGGTGGTCAAAATTAATCCGGAGTCCTCCACTACGGCGCGCCTCATCGCCTGCGTTGCGTCGGCGCGTTAAACCCAGCAATCAATCTAATTACTAAGCAGGTATAGATGAATCAGCAGAAAAGTCAGACAGTTCGATGAGGGGTAGAATATCAAAACCGTTGTTATTGTAATGGCACAAATTATTGGGCAGTTCAGCAATAACGGCCATGCCAGTCAATGGTCTTCACCAAGCTTCTGCTGGCGGGGTCGTACAACCGCAGCCTGATATTATACCTCCGCGACTTTATTTAGAGCGAAAGCTCTGCTAGGCTACATCTTTCAAGGTCATTCATGGTGTCACAAGTGACCTTCAGCCGGCGGAGCTCACGCTGCGCCTTTGTTTTTATTGCGTCGCTCGATGGGAGAGGGCCGCTGTTCGACCACGTGATTAGGACAGGAGGACACAGCGGCTTCGCCTGCTCTTGATCGCTGAGCGCCGGCGAGGCCGTCTGGGTGTGGGCTTCAACGCAAGCGAACAACGTGACTAGCGAGGGTGTAAGGATTTTTGCGCCTGCGCTTGGTCGCTCTATATCGGCATCGATGGCGCGCTGGTAGGGCTATTCATGCGTGTGCTTCAGCGCAAGCGAAAGGTTGAATGCATTATACAGTAGATATAGCTAAACTGCAGGCTGCGAAATCTCAAGCTAAGGTAAACTTCATAAAACACCGTGTGCGTAGTATTTGCTGCCTTGCAAGGTGACTAGGTTTAGAAGTGATACACCCTACCTTTTTTTTTATATGCACCTTCGGTGATGAGCAATAAACCTATGCACACGAGAGCATCCTTCAAAGGGGATGCTTTCAACCTAAGAGCTAAAACAACACATGGCCACTTGGGGGATTGGCCCGCAATCGGGAGCGTTGAGGAACTAACGCGTCCGGTTCGCAAAATTCATGACGCTGTGAATTTGAAAAGTACGAGTTGTAGAATAGTGCGTGCAGAGTGAAGCCTGAACGTGATGTCACTGGAGGAGGAGAGGTGCACACCACCCTTGCATAACCCGGCTCTAAGGAAGCTGTGGCGTGTAAGACGAACAAATTAAATAGACAAAACCGACACAAATACGTAATTGCAGAAAAGATGCCGTTTAAATTAATCCGTTCCAAAAGACAAAGAAACGAAAGCGAGGAAAAAGGCGCAAGCACAATGTATTAGAAGAGAAGTTGCTAATACGTATCGCCAGGCTTTCCCCTTAAAAGCACGTAGGCAGACTGGACCACACCTAGGAAATTTTGTGTCGAAAAGCGGAGTGTTTCGATAACGCAATACGAGCAGCCACTGTTTTGAATGTGGCGTGCTTCTATCATTCGTTTCTTTTTTTTTTTGCAGTCGTCCGTAGTCACGTGATTGCATTGTCGGCCACCGACGGCAAAAACTACTTTTAGGACGAAAACTTTTAAACAGAAGCACATATGAACGTCTGGAATAAAAAATAAAATGAACTTTGTAGTAAAATACAGATTAATAAAGTAAAAGTACAGTAAAATAAAGTAGTTGGATTTGCTTGCCCCCGGTAGCCACCAGAGAAGCAGTGGAACGAAGGTGCACGCCCTAGTCGCGCATCCTTTGAGTGCGCTGCCCTGGACCGATACGTGACCTCAATGATCAGCAAATAGCATGAATCGCATTTTTAAAGCGTTTCAACCCTGCCCCGAAATATTATCATGAACTTATTACTATCACCAAAGCTCCACCTTGCCCGAGTTTCGCTCAAACTCTGGCTTTCTGGAATAGCACCCCAGGGCTGCATGTCTACGAGTTGACACTTCAGTTCACTTCACTTTATTACCTCAAAGACCCCCTCCAGGGGGTATTACATAAGGGGTGGGATTCAGATACAGTAAACGAAGTACATATGCAGGATGGTATAAATACAACAAGGATAACGAATTACAGTGGAAAAGAAGGAAAGCGAGAAAATACAAATACAACTCAAATGCTAATGTATTACATGTGCAGAACTGGTTCAAAAAGGACGCTTGAGTATTCCTTGTGAAAAGAAATGCGTGACACTCTCTCTCTAAATGTAGAGTGGCACGTGACAGTAGCAAGCTCAGCGGAATGGCCATTCCAGTCTGAGGCTGCGCGAAAAAAGAATGAGGCGGCAAATGTCGTGGTATGGGCACGCGACCGGGCGACATGAAAAGAATGAGCGGTGCGGCGAGATACACGGGCAGGAGGCAAGATATAGGGTGGGTGGCCGAGTGTACTGTGATAGAACTTATGGAACTAAATGAGACTGGCAATGTGCTGACGAGTATGGTTTAAACAAGCAGATTATTGTTTAAGGAACGAAACGCTCACGTTGTATTAATATGAGGAATGAATAAATCTAGCTGCTCCATTCTGGACGGATTCGAGAGCGTCGGTTAGGTATGCTTGATGAGGGCTCCATACAGAAGACGCGTATTCAAGTTGGGTACGAATTAAAGACTTGTATGCTAACAAGTTTTACATGCGGGGGCGCGTGACGTAGGTATCGTTTTAAAAAAACCAAGCGATTTGTTTGCTGATGATATGATGTTAGTAATATGGGCGCGCCATGTTAAATCGTTACTTAAAGTGACCCCTAAGTATTTGTAACAGTTGACATTTACCACCGGAATCTTAACGATTTGATAAGAAGAGATGAGGGGACGGCGGCGACGGTGAAAATATAGGGATTTACATTTATTCGGGTGTAGTGTCATGAGCCAACGAATGCACCAGTCTAGCACATGGTTAATATCATCTTGTAATGCGACTTTAGCAGATGAGTTAGTAATGGTACGTTATATTACGCAATCGTCCGTAAACATACGAATACTACTGGATACATGCATAGGCAGGTCGTTGATGTATATTAGGAATAATAATGAGCCGAGAACAGATCCTTGCGGGACACCTGATGTTACTGCCAAAGGGTAAGAGTTATGGCCAAAAACATTAACAAACTGGGAACGATTAGTCAGAAATTCTCGGATCCAAGTTAAAATTTTAGGCTGTAAGTTTAAGTTAGAAAGTTTTAACATCAGGTGGTTATGGGGTACTTTGTCGAACGCATTAGCAAAATGCTTTAGCTTCACCTACACGGTGAAGCAAATTGAAGTGTTACAAAATAATATACATACGGGAGGTTTTGTTTTTCGCCGAAGGGTGGCTTAGGGGATGATAACCGTATTAAAGCGGAGCTTTTTCTATCTCACTGACGGCCATCATATCAAAAACGCAATGGAGGAAAACCAACTACACAGTGGGGGCACCTGATAATGATTACCTTTCACAAAGGCACATCAGCTGACTCCCCCTCCCCCTAAAAGAAAAGGCGCTTCCGTCGTCGGAATGGAAAATGAATCCGTCGGGTAATGAATCCGGCATCTATTCAACTGTTCCATTCCGACACTGTCGAAGCAGCTGAGAATTTGGACTTTCACTCAGGTTGCATGGGCATTCGCTTTTCAACCATCTTTCTCGTTAGATGAAGGCGACTTCGAATTTTGTTCAATAATTTCGTAAAAAGTGCTGCTGCAAGGGATCGTTTGCCTTGCGCCCTGAGACGGGTTGATATGAGATGACTGTTGTGAGTTTATTTTCCCGAGATTCAAATCAAGTCGGCGCATCCTCGGTCGAAGCGAACGACGACAAGTTGAATGAAGTCAAACGGTACAACGTCTGCAGCTATACCCGAACCACCCAGTGGTGCGACATAACCACTAGCAGCAGCCGTGTGGACACTAGTGCCTAGTTTACGTAACAAACGCTGCTCATTAGGGAAGTGAAAACCCGTGTCAGCAGCCTTTTTTTTTGTTGTTTTTGTTGTTTTGTCTCATAAGCCCCGTTCTTATGAGAAATATAGTTAAACCGCAAAGCTTCCTCTCCTGCAATTTCTATCATGCGAAATCCAAAATGGAAACGGCTTTGGCCGTCTTGAAATGGCGCAATCAGACAGGCGTCGGCTTCTTAACGCGAGGAGGAGAGGAGGAGGAGGAGTGAAACTTTATTTTTGATAAGAATAAAAGAGAGTTGGGGCCTGCGGCCCTTCGCACAGGTGCAGTCCCTATTCCGGGACCCCATTGGTCAAGGCCGCCGCTCTCGCCCGTCGAACTAGAGCCCTTTGAGACTCCAGCCCCGAGCAATTGAGCAGGGATGCCTCCCATGCCTCTCTGGCAGGGGAAGGGTTGGGGGATAACGCAGGGTTGCTCTGGCATGCCCACACCATGTGGAAGGTGTCGGACACCTCCCCACAGTGCAGACACCGCCCATCTGTTTTAGGGTCGAAATGCTTTGCTACTGCAGGGCACATAAATGTGTTCGTCTGCAGGCGCCGCAGTATTCGCTCATCGACCTTGCTCAGACCCTTTGCAGGGGCTGGGTAAAGCCGGCGGTTATCGCAGTAATGTTTTACGATTTCTCTAAACCGCAGAAGTGGTTTGCTATCTCCGAGTCCGGAGAGCAAGGGTGAGGCGCCCGTTGGGTAAGCGCTCGGGCAGCCGCGTGCGCGGCCTCGTTACCTCTCAGACCCTGATGGCCCGGAGACCACACAATTTCTTTAGATGCGGGGTCTACGAACCGCACCACTCATTTTAAAATACTGTAGGCCAAGGGTGGTACCGTGCCCACTAAATAGCTTTCACAGGCTCGGCGAGAGTCCGTGATTATTGTTCTTGACTTCAGGTCCGAGGCGGCGAGCGCTATGGCAATCGCCTCGGCTTGCGTGGAGTTAGGAGCCCGGTAGGAGAGCCCATCGACTTGCTGGTCCCTGTGAATTACAGCGGCAGTGAAGAACCCTAGAGGCGACGGTCCTGCCACATCAACGTAGAACACACCGCGCCTATTTCCGTATTTCCTTTCCAGGGTCTTAGAGCGTGCTTCCCTCCTGCCTTCGTGAGTGTTCTTTTCCATGTTACGCGGAAGTGGATGCACCCAGAGCCTGTGCCGCCACAACTCCTGCATGGAGTTTGCGTATCTCCTCCGGGGTGCACTCGTGTTTGATTTGTAGGCGATTAAGCAAGTGGCGCCCCGACGACGTCTGTGCGAGTCTCGTGTACTGATTTGTGAGATGAGCCTCTTTCAGCCTCTTAATGCGAGGGACTCACGTTGGATTCGGGCCACGAGATGCGTTTTTTTATGTGCTTGACGTGCCTCGACTTATGATCACCGTCTTGTGAAACGTATTGCGTAAAGTTGGCTTTCTGAAGTGTGGTTTGATGGGACAATGGCGCCATCAGGGAAGAATTTAAAGCTCCCCTTTAATAAATTAAACTGTGACCGGATCAGTGCGGTCCAAACTTTCGGAACGTTAGTTTGCTGAGCTGCTCGAGCAGACGGCGCGATCCGGCCTTTTGCTTCTTATATTTATTTTTGTTTGTGTGCGTGGTTGGGACCGCTCGAGCCGACATTTTAAATGTTTGACAAGATTTTCCTCGATGCTGTTTACAACCGTTTTCTTTTTTTTTCTTTGTTTGCAAAACACCAATCCACTATGTATTTCATATATGGAGATTGAACAATGTTTGCATGAATGAGCTATGCCACCATTTCTAAATGTTTGGGAAGGCCTTACGTACTACATACGCACTTCGGGCACTCTCTAAGCCTGTTATGGCAGAAATGGTTTTAGAACAATCGTCCATCTTGCCAAGGTTGTTTGGGCTGACCGAAGTTTCCTTCTAAGGTGTTAGTAAAGGGTCAAGTTTCTGTCCTTAAGTCATTACCGTCAGAACCCATTGGCTCTACACCATTATTGCCCATAACAGATCAGGCCTACTGTTCAAATTTCCACACGTATGGACCATGATCAAAAGATAGAACCTATATTTTCTCGCACAAAGAAACACCAATATTCTCCCCTTGCTGTGCCGATAAACGAGTGGTATTCCCTGCCTGCTAGCATTGTCGCCCACACACACTTATCAACATTCTAAACTGCATTACTTGCTTTCCTTGAAATCGATAAACAATCTTAGCCATTTTAATATTCTCGGCTTTGTATAAACGATAAGTACTGCTTTTCCCCAATGTCCTTACTCTGCAAATATTTGTCGCTGTCTTTACTGTATACTTTTGATACCCACTATCTATCTCCTTATGCCCTGCATGCTTTAGTTGTTGAAAAATATCTTGTTGCTATTACTGTGTCACCCCTTATGTTATATTTTTATGGCAATAAATAAATAAATAAATAAATAAATAAATAAATAATAAATAAAATAATGGGCATTACAACCTGTCAAAGGCAGTCTTACTCATCCATCTCTTAAAGCATATTTTTACATAGTGCAAATGTGGTTTAGTTATAGACTAGCCAAGGGGGGGGGGTAGTTATAGACCAAAAACGTCTAAATTATTTTAAGTGTAGGATGTTTTCCAGAATGGGCGTACTCTTACAACAAAGTTTGCATACTTTTCGAGCCCATACACTTCCATCTTTTATGTGACCTATTGTTATTCGGTCGTCTCCTACCCATTTCCCCCTTGTCTTTTCGTCCTATTCGAACCTCGCGAACCAAATTAGTTCCACCGGTACTGTCTGCTAGCCTAAAGTTGGTTGCGTATAAATCAGCGTAGAATGCCCAAGTTACTTTCATCATCTCAAGCGTACCGCTGTAAAGCACCTGTCTTGAAGCTTCATCCGACCTACAAATTTGGGTTAGTAGTGCGGAGTTTTAGTCACTGAGCCGAGGCTTGTGTGGAGCCTTCACGTGTGAAGACCTCTAACAGAAAGAACATCGCATTAACCTGAAGTTCACTGTGCTCTATCGCCGTGCTGTTCGCAACGCAGGAATACGTGAAGGAGCACCTCGACAATTGGACCGCGCTGGTGGGGCCTTTCGAAACCGCTATGAATGGACTCCAGGATCAGCTAGATCACTTGAAGGATGGCTTCATGGAAGACATCGGCCAATACGTGAAGCACCTCAAAACCGAAGCAAGTGTAGTTTGGCGTACTTGCGTTGTGGAACCAGCTTAGCCTTGAAGAACTGGGGTACAACCGACGTTGAAGCATTTTCTGTTACGAGGCCGGTGCAAGTCCGTCCGGCATGCTTCGAAGAACACCACCCTACAAAACAATTTACACCTATTTTGTCTATAACTATCCCCCTTACACCCTATCAAAAAGCGTTTCACAGGCTGTAAGTAATTGACCTTTTGTAAGGCGGTAATTGCGAAAATTACACCCTTTAAAACAGCGTCTTTTGTGTTTTTGTTATAGTGTAAGGGTGTCATAATCGACCAAACATTATTAGAGGGGTTTTTATCTTTGTTGTTAGGGTGTTTGAGTGCTAGTCATAGACAGTGGGTGTAAATCATTTCTCAGTGCAGGAAAGATGTGGGATTCCCTTACAGTTTTGGAGCCAAAACGGGCTCTCACTGGTTTTGCGTTGCAGCTAAGCTGCCTTGCGCGAAGTACTGACCGAAAGTGCGTGCCTCTATCGGGTCGCGTCGATGAAGAATCGCTCAACGGTGCCTTGAAAAAAAATCAAAATTACCTTAAAAATGGTCCTCAAATTGACCCTTATGGTGATCCCACTATTACGCCGAGATTAGTTCCCCCATTTCAATTAGTCAGCTACATCCGAAGAACGCCAGGCTGGCTGTGGAATTCCCAGGCATTCTTGGAGCCAAGAGGGTCCGCGTTGATTGGTTGCGACCAAAATTTCCTGCGTCCGTCGGGTGGCGTCGACAACACAGGGCTCTCAATTTAACATAGGTATCTCAATAAAATTATACTGAAGTCGGCTGTTGAATTAGTTATCATCAGACCAAGTTCCGTTTACTTGCTAAAATTAAGTAGTTCCCCGTGAAGGCTTAAACGTTACAGAATTGCCGTGTTCTGTAACTACAAGACCTTTTAAGGAGGGAGTATACGATTACAAAAGAATGGCTATAACTCTTCTTTCATGGATACTACCCCCAAGCAAATTATATGAGAAATAATTGTAAGGTGTGTCTTGTGTATTGAAGTTACATGTCTGGGATGACCTAGACGCATGTGTAGTGTCTACGTCACTTAAAATACCTCCAGGTATAGTCATACATCCACCAATACAGCTACAGTTATCCACCAATACAGCTTCGATGGCCTTAATTTTTCACAGGGCACGGTAAAATGATTTATATCCTTAAGGATGTAAATAACTGTTTACAACTAACATACTTACAACGTAGTAAAGAAAATAAGAACACCTGTTAAGGGTTTCTGGTCGATTAAGGGTCCCATAAAGGGTCTTTGGCGACACCCTTACATTCTAGCAAGAACACTAAAAGACACCATTGTGAAAGGCGTTTTATCGTTGTTACACCCTTTCAAACGATGTTTCTCTTTATTTTTTGATAGGCCACAAGGGTGTTATTTTCTGTGTAGGGTCTGAATTCACAAGTCTAAAGTTTTAAGTTATCAACGGCCCTGAATTTTTTAACGGCGGAGTTATTTAAAGGGGCAGACAACCGATTTGGCCCAGTCTATTTGCTTTAACACAAATGAATGGGCAACACTCAAAACACCTAAATCGGAAACCATTTTGCTGAAAGCACGCCTAGAATATTTTAAACCGGAATTTTTAAATCTACCAGCAATACGTGTCCCACCAGAAGGAATGCCGTCAATCATGAGAGAAAGCAGTGCGGCAATTTACCTTTAACTACACGTGAGCTTAACAGAGGTATTTAAAACTCGTGTCCGGGTAAAAAAAAATTATGCGCAGCCTTTCGTACTCCTTCATGCGGTTTTTTGAATCGCGCGTTGAAATCGACGGAGTTCTTTGGAAAGGTAAGGCAGTGTCAAGTTTAGACAGCACTGGCGCCACCTTTCATTACTTCAGAAATTTTAGTGTGAAACCAAAATTATTATGGTCGGTATATTTAGAAATTGCTTGCGGTTTCCCCAGTATATAAAAATACGCGCCAATCCACCCTGTGAAGGTGGTAGGAAAGCAAAGCTGTAAACGACAACAAAAATGATTACGTATGCGACGTCACCTGAATTCACACACGTGGCTCTACAAAAAGTGAAACCTGAGACAAGTTAAATACACCCACACCCTTTATTACTTCAAAGAGATATTCTTTGCTAAGGTTAAATCAATGTATGATTCATGAACGGTGGTTGGTTGAGTTGTATTGGCGAAGCACATGAGTGGAAGCTCCTTTTTTATAAAATTTAAGGAAGGTCAAACCAGTGTTAGACGATCTTACTTCCTCTCCGTCTCTTCCGCCGCCGACAGAGGCGATGAGTTCGGCGGCAGAGGCGGAGTAGTGAGGTACCATGCCTTGGTGTCACCTTCCTTTATTTTTTTATAACCCCTAGCGCATGCGCAAGGCGCGCACGCGGCCGCTACACGTGCCGTGGGCGTAGCGCACAGCGGCGCGAGAGGTCGCGTGATGCTGTCAAGTGGCATTCAGAGTGAACGCAGGAGTGAACCCGCAGATGTGCTCGGTGATTGCACTGTCTGTCTCCCCCGTCTCCGTGTGGGCTCGTAGCTCAATTGATAAGACAACGGGCTCTCGCTCTGTTTTTTATTCGTTTTAGGTTCGATTCCTGGCGGTGCTAGTAACTTCTTTTATTTGTTCGCAGGAGTTTTCTGTTGACACCAACGGTCGCAACAGATCCCTTGGGGGTAGGGGTAAAAGTCTTCGCTTTAAAACGCTGGCTTTCATATGAACTAGAGGACTTGCGCTACACAAGAATCGGTTGCCTGTCCCTTTAGAGTTTCGATGCCCGCGCGGATTGTCAACAGGAAATTCCACTCGGCGAGGTGGAGAGGGGGAAAATGTCAGGCCAACAAAAGTGAGGAAAAGTGGAAAGGAGGCAAGGAACCCTCGAGCAGGTGTTGGGAGTGAGCGCCTACAGAAAAAAAAATGCTTCCTGTGGTCAGAATTGAACTTGTGTTCCTCGCTTTATGAAACCGGCGTCTTACGACAGCGCTATCATCGCGTTCGGGGCGCAGAGCATTTCTTTTGGGTTCGCAGCGGGGTCGTTTGCTTAGTACTTTGGCTGAGTTGAAGTGAACTTTAGCTTCGGTCTTTAACAGTTTGGATTTTAGACTTTGGGAGGGTCGATTGTGGACTTTGATTTTACTCAGTTTGCATGGATAAAGCTTCGTTTTTTACGCTGTTTCTCTTAAAGGAGCACTGACACCAATTTTCGGCGTTAATATTATTGCACAGTTCGCTTCCTGCGACGCGAAGAACATAGTTCAATTGGATCTCATTTATCGCGCCGACGGAGCAGCGCGCGAGCGGCACTCAGCAAATGGACATCAGCGTGACATCACCCCGTGAAGCCAAAAGAAGTGACGCGACAGCGCTCGTCAAAACCTCGTGACGTCACTTCACGCGCGCGGCCCCACGAGCGGCGAGCGGGCGCAACACCCTCTCAAGCGGGCGCCGGTGACGTCCGCACAAAGCGGTGAGGTCAGGCCGGGATTCTGTCATATGCGCCGTTCGGGATGAGAGCGCGGGAATTTGAAACAAACGATTTTCAGGCCATTTAATGTAATTAACTATCGCGCGCTGAAGTATTTGAAGTGCTGTTTCAGGTTCTCCAAACCATTAAGCATCGATAAAAGCAATAAAAGTGTAACATAAAATTTTCGGGTCAGTGCTCCTTAAGAAAAGGGCAGACCTAAGACAAGCTCAGTTAAACCTAGTGAAGAGCCCCACTATACCATCAGGTTTCGCATCTCAATTTGGAAGGTGTGTTTTATCTCACCTATTAGCACCTTTTTGTTCAAGAGCTGTGTTTCATGCGCATGCCCTTGCAATTTTGGGGCCATCCGCTGCTTACAACGCCGGTGTTTTGCCCCATGTGTCACATAAAGCATTTGTATTAAAAGTGGTGACGTACCAGCGACATTCTCACCAGGCTTTTATGACGTCACAAAAACTACTGTGATATCTAGGCACGTACAAGAGTTATCGCTGATGAATTCAGTTGTGCTTCTCGGCGCACCCGTTTGATCGCACCTACTGGAAGCTGTACAGTGTAACCTACGTTCACTTCCTTATTGCGTTTTAGTACGTACCCGATGACGTCACTTCAGTTGTATTCAGCGGGAATTTTGAAGGTTTTTTACTACTTGCTGTACTTTTTTGGTGAAAGTAACACCCCTCAGCCAGAAATAACGTTGGTATAGTTAACGAAAGCTGCTTATTTCAAATGAAAGTAAGATCTGTCATCGGAAAAGGCCAACTGCACTCAAATTTCACCCTGGCTAAATGCCTTCGAAATGTGTAGTAGGTACCATGAGAACTACTGCGACGCGACCGGTAGCTCTGTGCAATGTGTGGTTATGCAGTTTCAGGCACTAAAAATAACGCCCTTGCAGACGACAAAGCACCTGCCGCCGTATCGCGCAAACAGCCATATAGCGGAAGTGACATGCCAGCCGTCCAGGCCGATCGGCCTGCCTCGCAGCGGGAGAATCCAGGAAACTGGTATTTCGCGCCGCCACGCCTGGCTTCCATCAGTCGGCGGCATCTTAGCCTTCAACCCAGCGTCCCGGGTAATTGTCGTAGCGCCAAATCCTCCCCTGGCGAGCCTGGGCGGGCAAAAGTGAGGCTCCGAAGAGGCTTCTGCCCGCTTCTCTCCTTTTCTAGTGTCGTCGCGACATCATGCCTACACGGTGTGCTGCTGTCGGAGCTCACGAATAGTGTCGTGCTTGCAGGACAAGCGCTCGCTTTTCCACGCGCCTCCCACACCCCCGCACGCGCGCGCTCACACTCTCCGCCTGGCTGGCCGAGCCGGTCGCGTCGGCCGGTCCGCACAGCTCGCGCCGTCAGTTTAATGAAAAGTATTCTAGTTCACTATACCGTCAGGCCAGGCCGCCTTGCCGCTCGCGCCGACGGCTGATACGTCACTTTCGCCTGCCCGCGAAAGCCGCGAAACGCGAAACGCGATGGCCGCGTTTTGCCCAGTTTCGTTTTAAAAATCGTCGATTTGTGCTGGTCGCTTGCGGCGTAATTACGCACATTTTAGGCGTCATACTTCGTACATCGCGGTCTTTTTAGTCATACTATGCAGGAACAGTGATTTCGCGCGGTCGAAATTTTGAGTGTAGTTGGCCTAATGGTTACCAACATGAGCTAATTTATTCGTTTCCGAGCCTCCGGGTGTCGGCTTCTTTTGTTCCCACCGCGCGAGCCTTCACGGGCGTTTGAATATTCCCGCGCAGATGTTCGAGCGCGTGGGCGACTGCCACCCATCCTTCACACTGTACAAGTCGACGGTGGAAGCCCTATGCGACGGCGGCGTGAGGCTCTTCGTAAGTTGCCCCAAGTCCGGGAGCCTCTTAGACCAGATGGCTGAGAAAAGCGCCGCCACTAAGGAACTCAACCAACCCAAGCTGTCAATGGGGACATGCATAGGGGGATGGTGAGGGTTAGCTATGAAAAGTGAAGGTATGTCTTGTTAGTAGTCAAACTTCTAAACGCAACTGTGCTTCCTTTTATTGGTACTGTGAAATGATTTACACCCTCTTTGTCTCTAACTAAACACTCCCAACTCATCAAAACCGAAAAACACACTTTGAGAGTGTGAATTTAACTATAAAAGGCTCCTTTAAAAGGGCGTAATTTTGTGTTTTTGTTAGGACCTAAGGGTATTCTAAACGATAAAACACCCTTAAATGTGTTTTCCTTTTTTGCATACTACAAAATGATTTACACCTTTATGGTCTATAACTACCACGCTTACACCCTATCAAAAACAAGAAAAACCCACTTTAGAAGGGTGTAATTAACTATTAAACACCCTTTAGGAGGGCGTACTCTTGGGTTCTTGCTATGGTGTAAGGGTGTCTTTAACGACAAAACACCCTAAATAGTGTTTTCTTTTGTTTTTATGCTACGGTATAAGGGTGTTAGTAATAGGCAGTGATTTACAAGCTCAAGGGTGCAAATCATGTTACAGTGCAGGATGTAAGTGTGTTAGTTATAGACAGTGCTTTACACCCTTAACGGTGTAGGTCATTTTACATTGTAGTCCGCCCTCATAATCAGGTGAGCAGGAAGCTCCCAACCTTTCTCCCTGCCCTCCACATCTGCTACAATCCTTAACCATGTTATGTTCCCCATAATTTAAATGGTGCAAAATGTCTCAATAATTGTGTATAACTAAATAATTTACACATTAACCTAAAACATACAGGAAAGACCAGCCCATCCAGGGGCTGTTACTAACTACCATTAATTAAGACGCAGTTAAAAGGGTGGTTTGTCATTGGCTTTGTGATAACGGGCTAAGGGGGCTAGTTAAAGGACAAAAGGTGTAAATAATATTTACAGTGCATACGTAATTGTTCCGGGAACCGTGTTCCCTTTTGGACCTTAGTCCTACAAGAGGCTGAAATTGTGAGCGATTATTACTGAATCCTACCATTACCGAGGAGAGCGACAATAGCGAAGAACAAATCTAGAAATCGCTAAAAACGACACACACGTGCTAATAAAATACGTATCCACTTAGAATTGAAATTTCACAATATCTTAATTTACAAGCCTGTTGACTTGGCGCTGTACACGCTGAAATTATTTACACGCTTTACTAACACCCTTGCAACTACAAAAAATACCAAAGAAAACACAAATTAATAGTGTTCTATTGTATATAACGCCCTTACACCACAGCAAAAACCAAGATTACACCCTTTTCCACGGTGTTTTATTAGACCGTTTGCCCAAAGCAGTCCTAATTTCATTCTCACTCCTATCCTTTGCTGCCGTTCACTACAGAACGCCTATTGGTTCAGCGTCTGGTTGTACCTGGTGGTGGGCATTGCGGGCTGCGTGCTGGCGCTTGTCGTCTCCACGTACTACGGCTGGAGCAGCGAAACCCGATTACCCAGGTAAGCAGGGCAAACTCTCTCGATGTTAGCAGTAAGATCTTTCCGTTATCAATGCCACAGCATTATGTAGCCCATGGAGCCACAAAGCCGGCCCAGTGCCGTAGGCCGCGAAACAGATTCTTGGGAAGCGCTCCATAGCACGAGGCTTTCCATAGCGTGTGTCTGAGCCCACCAGCAGCGAGGGGTTGCCGTCCACGCAGAACGCGAAGGTGAAGGAAACTAAGGAATGACTTTACCTGGGGAGAGTGACAGGCAGCGGAATTCAGCATCGTCGCCAGCTCTGCCATTGCACGGCAGCGGGAACGGGAAGTTCTGCAACGTGTAGGAAACAGATCGAAGCCATTCGAAAGAGTTGAGGCGGGTCCCACAGCAGACCGTCTCGAGTGGCAAGATTGCGAAGACCTCCGACAGTGCGGGGAGAAAGCTATCCGCTCTTTCCAGCCCCTACAGGTGGCGCTGCGGAGAACGGCAATGGCGGACGAGATGGTGATCGGGCCCCCGTAGCAACATACGTGCCAGCATAAGTAGCGGCCTGAAAGCCCATTGCTCCGCTTGATACAACTACTTTCTCTAAAAAATGAACACAGGTATACGTAGCTGATTACGAGACAGCATTCAATTCGTTTCAGGGTGTGTCTACTGCCGTGTAAAAAGTGCTGTGTGCGAGGCATTCCGCTGTGCACGGCTCAGGGCGCACGGAAGTGGTTTGAGAACAATCCCGCCTAATTGGGCAAACAACCTGCTGCAGAATGTGCAATGCTATGTTTTAGGACATTATTGCGTGTTCATTTTTTCACTGTGTGCACACTAAGCAGAAGTCCATGCGCACCCCGCGTGGGCGATATGTGCGCATTGCGGTGTTTTGCTTGGTGTAATAAAACGTATCTATGACTTTGGGCAGTAAAACCGCGAAGACAAGGTTCCCATTACGTCGTATCAAGTAGCATACAAACGAACGTGTTAGCATTTGATGAAAAAAAATATAAGCCTACGTATTTACTCGTGCATGTGGCATACTTTGGCGTGTGATATGGAAGCGTACATGAAAATACAGGCAGTATTTTACAGGTGCGCTTTTGGCTTGCGATAATTAAGGAGAAATCTCCTGGCTGAAGATACGTTATGTTGATTTGACTGCCGGTAAGATTTTTAAGTGCGTTGATGCTTGTGACGAAAAAAAGGGGGGGGGCGCTACCAAATGCTTTCAAGAGCTCGCGTTTAACTAGCAGACCCAAAGTTATAATACTGGCATTGCTAAAACATCTTGCTTCAACATAATTATTTATATATTCAGTCATAATCAATAAACGCATCCCCAAATTTGCTTTTCGCCTTCGCGTGCAAAAAGTTAGCATTTGTTTCTTCATTGAAAAAAAAGCAAGCGGATTGGACACTTTCTGCTGCATATATGTTTGAAAGCAGTAAAATTGAGCCAACAACACCTAAGCCAATAGGTTGACATATTATGCGGTAGTGAATGTAAATAGTATCTGAAAAAGACGATCACAAGGTTATACAAAAAGCCTACAAACTCGGCGCCCTCACAGCAAAGAACTAGCCATTAAATGATGGAGCCGTAATTCAGCAAAGAATAATTTAAGCACCACGTACGCACAGGTGGGTCCTAAAAACATGTTTTTCTGCGCAGCAGACACCGATGAGGCCCAAAAATCTTTCATTTACGCGCCGCTTTTATATCTTCAAAAAAGTTTAGAGAAAATGAACGCTCATTCAGCCTATCTTTTCCGATTATTATATGGCATTTTCGATTACTATAATAGCGATTACTGTTTTATTTTCGCTTCTGCGAGGCCGCACGAATGCCGCCGGCCGCCTCCGCCGGGCGACCGGTCCGCCGATCACCATCTCCCGGCTTCGGACAAATTCCGCGCGGCGTCACTAGCGTCGCTGGAAAGAGCGAATACGCGTCTCGGTCGTTGAACTTGACATTCATGCTTTTGCGTTAACAACGCATGCCTGCTTAGGTGTTCACGGACTGCGTAGCACGGTGGTTATATGCCTAAAACCTTGTCCAGCGTAGGTGGATGGTCCGCCATGACCATATTAAAGACGTGTTGGAGGCAGCACTGCCCCTTGAGGTACGCCTATTCCGTTTGCAGATTTCTCTCCCTAAACCCGGCCCCCATTGATGCAAATGCGACACAAACGCTTCGCCCTTCGAAGGAAGAGTGTATCAACAGAAAGGTCTTTTCCGATAGGCCTCGACGTCGCGCTTATTCTACGACGGAATCATGAAGAACGTAGTCAAGAGTCACCGAAGAAGTACCAGAGCCATTTCCGTAAATCAATTGCTACGACGATCTTATGGTCGACTGACGTTCGAGATTTTTTTAACGTTTAGTGCAGAAGAACCAGCTAGCTGGCTTGTACGCAAAGGTCTGGGCGAAACCCAGTTTGCGTGTCCGGAAGCTGGTTTTTCTAGTCTCCAGGTGACATTTAATTCTGTTAAAAACCACGTGCTCCATCGCTGTGAAGACGTTTGAAGTAAGTGAAATTGGGCGCTGGTTTTTCAACCAGCCTGGTTGCTTCTGAGGCTTCCCAAGACTCCTACCATTCCAGTGGTATGCCAGAATTAAGCCAGGCGTCACTGAGCAAATCAAGTAATTGTTCCAGGATGTTGTCAGGGAGGTTTCTGAGCGCTGAGCATGTAATTCCATCAAGTCCTGGCGCGCTTTCTGACGCTGAATGGCTGATTCCCGTAAACCCCTCGGCGATCGTTAGCGGGGTGTCCAGGGTTGTTCGTGCTTTTCTGTTGTGAGGTAGCCTGGGGTGCTGTAGGTGGGCATGTATTTAATGGTGGTGGGAATAAAACTTCTGTTGCCTTCTTGGTGAGAACTGTTAAAACTGTCGTGGCAAAGGTTCACCCTCGCCTTACTATCCATCATGCGGTTTCCATTTTCTCTTTGTGGTTTTAAGTGCAGAGCACTTGAGGGGCTCGCCTTGTCGTCGTAGCTCGCTCGCTGGACCCAAGTAGAGCCACACTGCATTCCGTCGTAGCGGCTGTCGTCGCGCCTTAACCCAGGGTTCCAAAAGCCGTTCCGTTCCACTCAACGTGAAAGTTGGCGGAAGTGTAGAGAAAGTGATTCTGCATAATGGGCTGTAGCACCGTTATCCGCTCACTGCTACCACCCCAAAACAATTCAAATTTGCCGCCTCCGTACTGCTCGCGCGCCCCCTGCCTCAAACTGCGCCATCGGGAGGTCTCTTCTTTTTGTGCTTGCTTACCCTCCCGCTACGTAGAGAGGGAGGGCGTCAAGAATTCGGCCATCGAACACACGTTCGTCGAAATAATAACGGGAGGGAAGAAGAAAGAGATGCGCGCTCTTTATGGACGTCTACAGCAGCCCCGGCCAACGCCAAACAGAAATTCGAGCGGCCCGCGGAAACCAAAACCGGAAGTGCCATCCTGAAGGGACTGGGCGCAGACCCCGACTCGAGCAAGGACGGCTACGGCCGCACGGCAGCGATCCCGGACCAGGTACGAAGGAGAATGAGAGTCTGTCCCATTCCAAAGAACATGAGCCCCAAACACACCCGGGAACGGAGAGCGGCGAGAGCCAAGGAATTGCACGCGGAGCTGCCGGGGACGAGGTACGTCGACGCGGCGGAGTAGTATAGAACTCGGGGTGTTCACGGCGGTGGTCATCGACGCCAAGACCGGCGGCACGGTCACCGCGGCGAGCGTACGAACGAAGGAGGCGGCGGTGCGGTGCGCGGAGGAGGTGGCAAATTGCTTTAGCCATCTCGAATCCGGACTGCAAGACCGTGCTGTGTGACTCTAAGAGTGCAGTGAGAAACTATGCCAAGAACAGAGTATGTTGTGGGGCAGTGCGGGTGCTCGCCGCGCTGGACCTCAAGGACAGAGAAGTGACAGTTAAGTGGTTCCCGGCCCACGCGGGAACAAAGTCTCGGAACGTTACCAAAACCACAACGAGACGGCGAACTCGACCGCGCGAGAGTTAACAGACCGCGCGGCCGTAGCAAACCCGTCTGCAAAATGGTGGGGGGAGACCAAGGATAAGCTGGGTACATATAACGAAATAACGAAGCACTACAGGCTAAGCAGGAGGAGAATGGCGACCGCCCGACCCGAGTCTGACTCGGGAACAGGCGGTGGTGTTCAGACAGATGCAGACGGGTTCGCTACTGACCCCGGTCATCATGAAACACGTGTGCCCCGAACAGTACGAGGACGACACGTGCAAGGTGTGTCACAGTGCGCGAGCCACTGCGGCTCACCTGCTGTGGGACTGTACGGCAAGGCCCAGCGAAGCGGCAACAGCAACAACGATCCAGCCGTTGTTCGAGGCTGCAGGCGCGGGGCAATGACAAGAACGAGCAAACTCCAGCCCGTCCAGCTGATCCTGGCGGCCCTTGAAAGGCAGAAGCCGGTTCGAAAGCCGAGAGGGCTCGGCCCCCCCATCCAGGGGCGGCTGAAGGACCTCGAGGGAGTACAGAGGCGGCTCCCGAGTAAAGGGTCCTTGACCGGATGACGTAGGCCGCGTCATTGTGCCCCGTTAGGGAGACCACAGCAGGCGATTTCAATGAAGTCTTTACTCTCTCTCTCTCTCTCTCTCTCTCTCTGCCGCATGTGCCAGCGTTGCTCTGTAACTTTTTTTCGCTTACTATCGCAAAAACAAACCCAACCAGCGTTCGTAACTAAATGCACGCGGGCGCTGCCGTTTAATTACGTCTATTTAGCCTCAAATGTACTTACAGTTTCTTCACGCTAAACAACGACGGAGGTGATGCATGACCAGCGCCAGCGGTTCACGAGATTCGAACAGTTATGACTATTAAACCGTTTGGTTTTCGAGGCCTCTGCGGGACGCCCTACGACGGAACGCCGGGCTGTACTTGGGTCCGTTATCTCGCGTCACCGCTTGATTCCGGCAGTCGTTTGACATCGACCGTTACAGCGAGCTACGACGACAAGGCGAGCCCCTAAAGCGCTCTGCACTTAAAACTTGTCCCTAACGAGAACTACAATAAAATTCAGTCCTTCCCATTTTTTATGCCATTTTTGAGTCACGCATCGAATCCGAAATAGAGCTTTTTTATACAAAATGTAGTGTCACGTTTCGACACTACATGGCGCCACCTTCCAGATTTCGGAATATTTACGGCACATTTGAAATTATGTGCGCCAATTTATTTAGAAATTAGTTGTAGTCACCCTTGTATATCATCTTCTGGCTTTCGTATGAGCTAGAGGACAATGAAGTCCAGTGGCTGAGTGGCTAAGGCGTTTGGCTGCCGAGCCCCATGACGCGGGCTCGATTCCCTGCGGCGGCAGCCGCTTTTCTGATGGAGGCGAAAAGTAAAAATGCCCCTGTGTTCGAGATTTCGGCGCACATTAAAGATCCCAAGGTGGTAAAAATTAATCCGGAGCTTTTCACTACTGTCCTCATCTCCTGTGTAGCGTCGGCGTGTTAAACACTGCAATCAAATCAATCAATCAGACAATTCACCACAAAAAACGCGCTTGTCTGTGTTCCTTTAAGGAAAAGTGTACAGCAATTTTAGCTTCAAACTTGCTATTGAACAATGCGGTATAACCTTGCGCGTGAAATGTCTTGATATTAGAGCTTCGTGGAGGAGGCTCACTTCGTCAACAGAACACGGCCTTTATCGACCCCTAACCACAAATATCTTTCCAGATATCCCCAACCGCCTAGAGCGAAAGCCTTGTAAACAAATTCATTAATTGATTCATACTGGTGGTTCAAAAGAGATTGAAAATTTCTGCGTTCCCTCTCTCTCTCTCTCTCTCTCTCTGCGTGTACTTTGCAGGGAGGATGCACACAGAAGCCCGATAGACGAGAGATCCGCGCGGAGGCGCGACATTCTGACCAACCCCAGCGACCTGTCTTCCTTGGAATGAAGTACAAGAAACGGGAGTGAAGCAGTGCGGCGGAGGAGCCGTTACTTCGGCGCTCCTTCAGCCATGCTTTGTACTTAATTAGCGCTGTTTATTGCGCTCATATTTTTATTGTTGTGTCACCGTGGCACCGCATAATACAGTCAACGGTTTTGTATTGTTTGCGGAGGAGACTTAGAAGAATTAGTAATAATAATTAAAAAAAAAACGCAGTCACCAGCCTTTGTTCAACTTTAATCACCGCTGCAGCTACTGCTGGAAAATAAACGCAATAGTGTTTTAGCACTTCCGTTGTGGCAAACATGTTTCTTTACGTATAAAATCAGCAAGAAAACATTGTTTGTGACGACACCGAGGAGCCTTATCCTTAACCAGGTAAGAATAAGGGTGCATGTCATGCTAACTTTCTCGCAGCTTAACGCGTACTACGGGCTTGGTGGTAGCGCACAGCGCCATAGAAATAAAGATTCCTGTATAATGAGGTACACGGTGTATTGTCGTTTGATGGGTCTTTCCATGCCAACTGTCCAAGCTGTGCTGCGTCTTCTCTGGTTCAAAACCGCGTGGTCAAACTTAGCCTGAAGAAGAATAATTCCTCTAAGTCGTTTATGAGAAATTATTTTTCTACAAACAACCGAAAAACGCAACAAGCTAATGCCCGTCCTACGTGGTTCGCCGTCTGAAGTGTTTAAATTTGCTAACACCTGCAAGACCACGTTCCGTGATTTATACGAATTTCTTTTGGGTTTGCATATATGTATTAAGATAGAACTATGTTTGGTGAGTGCATTGTGGGTGCTATATATTATTTGTGACTTATACCGGTGTTGTAGAGGTAATATTTTGCGCAACATCTTTCCACACCTGCTGTATTTTGTTGAGACAAAACTATTCGCAAAATATCATAAATAAAAATACTTTTCCAGCATACCACCACGTTTCATAATTTTTCCGTAATCGGACACTATGGTCCATTGATATGCGATATATTAGAAACAAATATTTCGTTTTTAAGCGTTGGCTACGTCTCAATAAATATTTTATTCTTCAATATTTCTGGAATATTGACGCCTTAGTCATTCATCCCAATTATAGCTGTCCTGTTTATTGTAAGGTATCTCAAAATACTCGCGGAGGCTGGAAATGAAAACCAAGGGAGGAAAAAATATGGGAAGTGATTTTGCCGTCTTATCCATACCCTGTCCACTATTTAGTGCAGTTCTGCATATAAATGTTATTAAACCACTCAATCTTATTCGTAGGAAAAAGTGCTATCCCCAGAGGTTTATAAGTTCTAGGAGAGAAAAATCATAGCAAGTGGCTTCTCGTCCGTAGAGCTGTAATGGTTAGCTCCCAATCAATCAATCAATCAATCAATCAATCAATCAATCAATCAATCAATCAATCAATCAATCAATCAATCAATCAATCAATCAATCAATCAATCAATCAATCAATCAATCACTCGATTGATCACTCAGTATAATAACTAATTCCACAATTCATGCTTTCGCCCATTCGTACGGGCGTATTCAGTGCGTGCGTCGCACCGGGGCGATTCGGTGTCCTCCGTTAGGCGGCACCGGTCTTTTAGTTGGGAGGTAGACATAGCTTCCCTATTGACAAAAAAAAAATGGTTCGTGTATGTGTTCAGCTCACTGCAAGTGTCGTCGAAAGCCTGGGTACCACATTTCCGCCACCGAAAGACGGCCACTGCCGCCCCTGCCCCGTAAACGCCGCTCTCCTCTTTCCCGCCCACCTCTCACTCTCCTCCCTTCCAGCTAATGACAATTGAATATTCCCGCTTTCATTGGCGCCATCTGCTGGAACCTTTTGCTAGTGCGGAACTTGCTACTCTGCCGCAAGGTCCACGCCAGCTCGAGCTGTTTTCGTATTTTGGGGTCACATTATTGTTTTCAACACGTATTTTAGATACGACGCTGAGAGCATCTCTTGTCGGCGGCCCTGTCCTTCCTGCGTGCGTCCGTCGTCGTCGTCGGCGGCGGCGTCCGCACTCTCCTCCGCTCACCCTCGCGAGGGGCATTGGATTGGATTCGATTGGCTTGGCTTGGCTTGGCTTGGATTGGATTTGGATTGAATTGGATTAAAGTGGATTGTGTTGCGTCATAGCCACGGCAGACGCACTGGCGCCGGCGCGTGCACAGGTGAGAGCGAACACCCTCTCAACATCTGCGGGTGTGCGGCCCAGCACGCTCTCACTCCGCCGGTGGGCGCCGCTGCGCGCGGTGCTGCGCATGTGCAGTACTCTCTCTCTCCGCGGTCTCCTCTCCTTCGGGCGCGCTGCGCATATAACCGGTGTGCCGCTCTCCGGCGGCCTTTCGGTCGACGGTTGCTCTCCGCTTGCGCTTGAGCCCCCCTCAGCGTCGCATCACACTAGGGTTCCCGCGAGGGGAGGTGGGCGTAATTTTTAAATGCAGAGCATTTCTTTAACGGACATGTAGCGTCCACCGTCCGTCCTCAACAGCTCAGCGCGCAGGTGCGCCCTCTCCCCCACTCCTCCTCTCCCGCATCACGCTACCCTCCTCGCTGTCAACAACAGGTGCGCACCCCTCCCCCTACACTATATAAAAAAATTAATCTTACCCGCGCCTGGTTTCGATCCCACGACCCTGCGGGCGGAACGAAAGGTACATGGTGCTCTTCCCACTGCGCCACAAAGCCGACACAGAATGAAAGGCTACGAACGCGCCTTATATCCTTGACTCATTCAAACTACGTCAAGAAGCTGATGATACAACGCATTCACTACCTGTGGGCGGAACGCGAGGCACATGGTGCTCTTCCCACTGCGCCACAAAACCGACACAGAATCAAAGGCTACGAACGCGCCTTATATCCTTGACTCATTCAAACTACGCCAAGAAGCTGCTGATACAACGCATTCGCTACCACCAACTCCCCAAACACTAAACGTTAACGCAATACACCCACCCCCTATGCGACGCATTTACTGGAGTCCCCCTCGCGGGGAGATGGGCCCAATTTTTTTTTTACTTTCTGTAGAAAAATTGGGCAGACATTCATATGTAGATCATGCCGTCAAACTGCAGGTTTGGTTCATTCGAAAGATTGCCTTGTTACAACAGCGCTGAGATATATAAATAGGAAAAAAGAGAATGGCCACGCGACGCACTAGCTCATTTTTCCAACTAGGACCTATGACGTATTATGAGCAGCTGTGCGATTGGCTGACGCCGGCAAAACCAACTGCAAGTTAGGTGGGGCGCACAAGCTTGCAGAACGAGTTGTTTGCGCTTAAATTTAGTGCGTATTTATTTATTTGTTTATTTATTTTGCACATACTGCTAGCCTAACCAAGGCTTTGGCAGGAAAGGGTACAGTAGTGAAAGGTCAAAAACGTACATGGTCATTCACACATATTTCAACAAGAGTAGCAAGGGGCATTTGCCGCGGTTGAAGCAATCATAACGATAAGACACATGCTGCGACATACACAACGCGACATTTTCTCGCGAAGCAAATTCAAAAGCGAGAAACAAGCGTACATTATTACGTAGTAACAAACTAATGATTAGACAATCCGGACAGAAAAGAGTCAAGGGACGTACAATCAACAAGTTCTTGGGGTAACATATTCCATTCTCTGATGGCTTGCGCAAAATAGGAATACCTGAAGGGTCGCTGTGAAATCTGCATTGGAGTAATTGTTTACTGTGTTTTGTTCTAAAATTCCTTGTATCGGAACGTGTTAGGAACCGGTGTTTGTCTATTTTTAGACAAACAGAGTCACTCCACGCCAACTATCCCAGGCCTGGCGCTCGACGCTCCCCAATTTTTTTTGATGAAATCTCTTTTGTTATCGCGGTACAGGAAAGCTCTGGTTGTAATGTTGAGCGCGAAAAATGTTTTACTCCACACGACAGCCCTTTAAAGATGCGGCGCTTGTCGAAACTGCATCAACTTTCTAAATTTGTTTCAAACATCCTGTACAAGATGGAAAGGGGAAACACTGGTCATTGCACACGTGTGTCCTGATATCTTTGGGCCATGCAAATGCAATGTCATTAAAATGTATTTCCTCCTCGTTTCTGCGAAAAGAATGCAGCTAAAATGGCGTAATTTCAGCAATTTTTGGAACTATATCCCGCTGCGTAGAGTGAAAGGGAAAATCTTTTAGGTGAGACTACTTGGTGCACTTTATTATAACGAAATTTCGCAGCCGCTACATCTCAAGGCATTATCACCATAGTCACAGATTCGCAAGCTGCCTCTCGCCATTAAGCCACCAGTCACATTGCTCCCTTAGCCCTCCGCATCCTACAGTCCACTCGTAATCCCCCTTACCTCTACATTCTCTGGACCCCGGGACATGAGTCTCTGGAAGGGAATGAGGCGGCTCACGCTGCCGCGTGCACACGTATCTATCGGGAGTTTCGTTTCCGACACTCCAGCATCACCGTCGGAAGCGTACCATTCTGTACCTAAAAAATTCAAAGACATCCTCGGACAAAACCGCCTCGAACTCCGCATCTTACCCGCGCCCCACGACAAGTTGACTAAGGAAGAAGCCACCACCTACCGCCGCTTCAAACCAACACCTACCCGCACGGCACCCTCCTCCACGCCATCCACCCCACCTCCAAGTACTGTCCCCAACCCTGCACACTGTACCATATCATTTTGGCGTGCTCCCACACACCGTCCCTCCCCCCTATTCCCTCCCTCAACCATGAGCACTGGGAAGGCATGCTAGCTAGCCCGGACCCCGGCGATCAGCGTCGGCTGGTTGAAAGGGCCCACCTGGCAGCGACCGCCTAGGGACTTCTGGACTGTGAAAAAAACCCAATTGCCACTACTTCAAAACCAATATAGAAATAAAGTTTATTGCTCCCCCTCCTCCTATGGAGTCAAGTAAACTGCAGGAGTGTTGTAAGCTGGGCTAGTTGGTACTGTTTTATGGCAGGTAACAGCGCGAAAACTGGGCGAAAACACCACAAGGGGTTTTCGCGCTGTTACCCGCCATGGAGTCAAGCAAAGCCTATTTCGAGGAATAAGCTCCAAATTCTGCAAGAAACACATTGTTGACACAGATTGGGATGCAAATTTCGCAATGTGGCAATCCTAATAAAAAAATACGTTTGATAGTTCATTCAGTAGACCGTATGTTGGACTTTATTGTCACAAAAAATCACTAGTGTAAACTTTGTTTAAAGCAAGATTTTTTTTTTTTTGAAATTTGGTTCTCATGCGTCTGTTGTACCTTGCTTCCAATGGGTGCTTCGCTGCCAACTACACGGACACCACTGTTCATTATGGCCAAGCAGCGAGTTGTCAGGCTCTAATTGAGCAGTCTTCCCTTAAACAAGTACCCGGCGCTATGGCTGAGCTGGCGAAGGCGTTACATTGCTGATCCCGGGTTCCATCCCGGCCGTGGTGCCTGCATTTGTGGTGCAGGCGAACAGCAGAACCAGTTGTGTGTCGAGATATCGGCGCCCGTTAAGGATCCAAGGTGGCCAAAATAATCTGGACTCCTTCACTGCGGCACAATTCTTTACCAAGCGCTGCTGTAGCATTACGACGGCCGTCAGGTGGCACTGCCACTCATCGCATCTAGGACGCGTATCTTCCGGGCTAGCCATAGTCAGATACAAAATGTAAGAACAATCCACAATCCAGAAAAGAATTCAAACAAAAAAGAAACCGAAAAAGAATTCGACGGCTTTCAGTTGGCACTGCCTGCAGTCATCGCAGGTAGGGCACATGTCTTAAGGGCTAGCCATAGTCAGATACAAAGATGCAAAAAAGAATCCAGGGCCCCTTTGCCCGTACGCATAAGTTCCCGAATAAGTTCCCGCTTACGAATAAGACTCCAATAAGTCGAAATCGGCCACGGCAAATAAGCCGGCTGCCAGAAAACCCGATGGAACGCTACCTTAACCGAGTGTTCATATCAGTTTCGGGCAAACGACTTATTACCTAGAGAGCGCTAAAGTCGTAGTTGAGAAGTTATTCCCACACTTATCGCGTTCGGGCAAACGGGCCCAGATTCCACAAAATAATGCCGAAAAAAATAAAAAAGAAAGAATTCGATGCCCATCAGTTGGCACTGCCACTCATCGCAGGTAGGGCAAATGTCTTCCGGGCTAGTCACAGTCAGATAAAAAGATGAAAAAAGAAAAAAGGAATCTCGAATCCAGAAAAGAATACAAAAAAAATGCAGAAAAAGAATTCGACGGCTGCCACGATTATTTAAGGAATCACGAAGACAAAATACGAGTTCGGTTCATACAAAATCGGCATTGACCCCATAAGGGTAAACAAAATTTAACGAAATCTCAGCAATAACGATAGATATTGAGGAAATCAAAATCAGCCTTGATGCCTCTCGGCCACTTTGTCATAGGAAAAGAGAAGCGCAGCGAAGAGTTGTTTTTTTTTTACATCCTACTTCTTTCGAAGCTGTGGACAGCTTTTTTGACACAGATTTTTAGATGTACGCGCCAGGTCCCTAAGCGGTTACGCGAAGAACGTTGCCAACGGGTTGACAGTGAGCACAGCGCTACTTGATATGCGTAAAAGCACCAGAGTTTTAGTTAAAGCATAGAAAACCGTTGATCAAGACGGAAAAGTAAACCGTTGGCTGAGACTTGGGCTAGTTGGTGTTGACTTGGAACCTTTATACCAGCGAAAAACGGACAGGGACCTAAAATAAAAAAACAGTAGATGGGACACTCGCTAGCGAGTGTCCCGTCTACTTTTTTTTAGGTCCCTGTCCGTTTTTCGCTGGTAAAATGGTTCCAAGAAAAGTAAACAGTTCTCTCTATCAGTCCGGGACGATTTTTTCCATCGCGAAAAGCGTACAACTAGACTTATGCTCCTTGCACCTACGAAAGTCTCGCTCTTCATGGCTGCGCTGCACGCAGGAAAAAAAAAAACAGGCGTACGTGGTCGACGGTCGGGAAACCGCTTCGGCTGCTGCAGCCTGGGCCTTCTACCAGAACACGAATCCCCGTATTCTGGATCCATCCTCCAATCGATCCTCCAGTGCAGGAGATCCCTGAAATAAATTTCCCCATGCGTAAGCATTGCAGAATCCTCCCCTCAGCGGAGTGCATGCAGGGAGCAAATGGGGAGTAAAAAGAGACTCAGAATACGGCCCCCAGTCTCCGCGAGCAGGTGATCTCTGCGTGACGGTCTGATTTTGCATAGAAGGCGTATGTCTACACTGCAGTGACGCTATTACCGGATGCAGCGTTATCACTGAAGAGGGGCGCTTTTGAAGGCGTCACTTCGGGTAATGTCATTGTTTTAAGGCTGAAATTTACCGCACGGTGTTCAAACGACTACACACAAGGATGGCGTGGCCGACAGGTCATGTGGAAGCGGATTATTACCCATACCCTTTCGAAGTAGGGTGCAAGACGCTCTTTATTCATGGGCAGCTGTAGCGATACTGACCCAACTCGAAACGTTCCGTATCGGTCCAAGGTTAAAGGACGTCTTTACTAGCCCTCACAAATTCCACAAAACAAGTGATGGCTCCATAGCGAATGATGATATGACGCCTCACTACTGTGGACACGAGACAGCGCATGGGCTAACCCGGACGAGACCAGGCACGGTGCTTCAAAGAAAAGTAGGGTGTCACCGCCCACCACTTTCCTGAAATGGGTGACGTGCGTTCATGAAGTGAAGCTCCTTATCAGACCCATTGTCTGCTTGGCTGCCTTTGTGGCGTTCCAAAGTGAATATCTATTGTTTTTCTTTCCTTCATACTTATATTGTGCAGTGCAACAACCGATACAGAAGCGAGTGGGATTAAGTTTATTGTTGTAATAGAGCAGGGAACTTGTTTCACGCAAGCATAAGCATAGCCTCCATACCTCCTGCACACATTTTTAGCGTGACATCTTTTGATTGAAACTTCCTCGCGTGACCTGACGACGGAGGCTCCGTCAAGCGGAAGGACAGCCCAACAGGCAGAGCACTGTTGAGCCTCTTCCGCGCGTCTCGCCACATGCGAGGTTATTGCCGTGTAGCCTGTGGGAGCGTCTTTTATTCACCCCCCTATGCCGAAACTGCGACCAACGCGCTGACTTGTATCACATAACCTGGCGGTGCTAGGTTGTGTCCCTACTTGGATGCAGTTCCCAGTACTGCCTGCGAGCAGTGGGACGGTGAACTCGGCAGCTCTGATCCGAACAGGCAGCTGTGGCTGATCGAAAGGGGAAGACGGCGGGTAGAACAAACGCTGTCCCAGCTACCGGCTGTTCGGTTCAATAACTTTTTCCTCTTCCTCCTCGTCCTCCTCCTCCCCCTCTACAAATGAGTAATCGCCCTCTCTCCAACGCACAGGCAAAACACCTGAACAGCCAGGGAGTGTAACGAAGTCCTCCTGGCGCCATCCATGAGTGTGGATGCAACAAAACAAAATCAATAAGACTTCCGCTAAAACTCGGATACCGCGAAGCTGGAATAATGTCTTTGCAAATTGCTTCGATTTCGTTATCGTATCGATTTCGTTATCGTATCACCAACAAACCATTCGTCAGATTGATTCGGTAAAAAATTGCGCCCACCTCCCCGCGAGGGGAACCCTGTGTAGATGCGACGCATCGTGGGGTTCACTTGGTGTTTCCGTTGGATTGATTCTGAAATCGCCTGAAACGTGTCGGGAACGCGTATATTATTATGTTTTATGATTATTATTATGTTTTATTGGCCAATCTTGGTCAATCTCTCTAAGTGGTATGCTTGGAACTTCGCTGTCGCAACGACCTTTACACCATCATTGTTGCTGTAAGTGGGAGCTTCTTTTCTTTTATTGCAAGAGTTAATCATTGCCACATCATGCGTTCTATCAGTAGCTTCTTGACGTAGTTTGAATGCGTCAAGGATATAAGGCACGTTCGTAGCATTTGATTCTGTCTCGATTTTGTGGCGCAGTGGGAAGAGCACCATGTACCTCTCGTCCGGCCCACAGGGTCGTGGGATCGAAACCGGGCGCCGCTAACTATTATTTTTTTATAGTGTAGGGGGAGGGGTATAGACGGACAACAACGCCGTATGGAGGGACAAGGCGAGTGAATGAGATGCAGTCGCATCTAATATCTTGGAGTCATATATGACAGAAAATTGAATTGGTGCCTACACATTCAATATATAGCTGCGAAAGGCTCCCGTGCTGAGGCTCTACTAAGGGGTCTTAGCCACAAAAAAAAAAAAAAAAAAAAAAAAACAGGACTGAGGGTACATACGCTCTTGATGATTTACAGCATGTATGTTCGACCAATTTTAGAATTTGGCTGTGTTTTATTCTCTGGCGCTGCGACCTATAAGCTCCTGCCTTTGGTGAAGCTGGAACGACAAGCATTGCGTTGCTGCTTAGGCCTACCCGGTTACGTCCCGATTCGGGTATTGTACTTGGAGGCCGGAGTCCCAACGCTGAATTCCAGGTTTAAATATCTAACCGTCAATGCATTTGCAAAGTTCATAGAGTCACCGCTGGCCAGATCACAGGCTGTGTTTATCCAACACGCAATTGCGTTTTTCGGTTGTTATTGGTCTCGTATTCGGCGCCCGAAGGTCATTTTTGCCAACTATTTACTTCATCCATTAAATTCCACGCTCCTTTCATTTCCCGTCTTGCAGTCTCAACCCACAGTAGTGGAGGTTTCTTTTGATAATATTTTCCCAAAACATGCTAAGTTTCTTCCGACCAACTTAATTCAAAACATTCTCCTGGCTCACCAATCTGATACCCATCGCACGTGGTTATTGCAACCGACGCCCTGGAAAAATGAGAAAGTTGGGGTGGGTATCTTCTTCCGGCATTGAATTGGTCTTTTTCATTGCGTCTACCAGATTATATTCACCTATTTTATGCAGAATTTCTGGCTATTTCTCTGCCTGTCCTGAACTCGATTCGGCGCAATCTTCAGTGATGATACTCACGGATTCCCTTTCCGTGTGCATGGCTCCTTTCTTCGGAAACTGTCAGTCGCATGCTTAAAACTTTTTACTCCTTCGTTCCCACTTATGTGCGGGAATTAGGCTTGTTTGGCTGCCTGGCCACTGTGGATTAGCCCTTAATGAAGCCGCTTATACGTTAGCGAAAATGGCATTGGCTTTACCTATTGTGGAGGTGCTTCCCCCGTTTGCTTGCGTGTTGCTAGCCCGTTATCGCCAATACCTGTTGGCCCAGGACGTGTCTGATCACGGGCTGCACACTTCTCCTGAACTCGAACACCTCAGGTTTCGTTGGAAAAGAAGCCTCTGCCAAACTCGCTTGTGCGAAGTTTCGCTGACTTCGTTTCGGTTGTGGTGTTCCCCCACTTAAGCAGGTACTCTATACCGGGCAGATCTAAAAACCTCACCCTTGTGCCACTTCTGCCATGAAATTGAATCGGATGAGCATTTCTTCCTTTTTTGCCGTCGATTCTCTCATCATCGAAGAAGGCGGCTCCCCGGCGGCGTCCTTGGAATGCCACTAAACCTTGCCAGTGCTTTAGTCTTTTGGAGGCACGAAGCTAGGCCACTGCCATGGGTGGGATGTTTGTCCATGCCATCCATTCCTTCATTTCAGGAGACGGCTCGTCTGCCTTGCTAAAGACGATTCTGATCATGGCTCTCTCGTTCCTCTTTCTTTTTCTATTCTCTGTCTTCAATCTACGTACTAAATCTTTCTTCGACTGTACTAATTTTGCCTATCTGGTTCTTTTATTGAAAAAAAAATCTTCTGGCCGATCCCCCTGAGTGGGTATGCGCCACTTTATTGGCGCACCACACCTACTACCAATAGAAGAAGAGGACGAACAGCCCTGTCGTCCGGTTCGCAACCCGAAGTGATTCGTGCCGCAGCGAAAAGCAGACATTCACGTGAGGAACCTGCCTGCAGCCGCCACCCGTGCTCAACGCTGCAGCTTCCCGGCTCACTCATTGCGTAAGTGTACCCAGCAGGGCTTAATTCATGCCGTCTTGCGCTGATTGACCTTTCCCCCTGTGACGCGCCGCGGTGGCTCAGTGGCTAAGGCGTTGCGCTGCAGAGCACGAGTTCGCGGGTTCGATTCCCAGCCGCGGCGGCCGCTTTTCTGATGGAAGCGGAAGGAAACGACTCCCGTGTGTACCAGATTTTGGCACCCGTTAGAGATCCCCAGGTGGTCAAAATTTATCCGGAGCCCTCCACTACGGCGCGCCTCATCGCCTCTGTTGCGTCGGCGCGTAAACCCTACAATCAATCAATCAATCAATCAATCAATCAATCAATCAATCAATCAATCAATCAATCAATCAATCAATCAATCAATCAATCAATCAATCATCAATCAATCAATCAAAACGTTCCCGGTGGGGCCAACGCCTGGATGATTGTTGCACTCGCGTAGTGGTGCCACTGGCAAATATTTTTGAATGTCCGGAAGTGCATATCCTCGAGTTCTTTAATCGGGTATGCCAGCAATAACATCCCCCTCTGGGGTATGTGTAGGATGATTGCGGCGGTTGTCCTGCCGGTGCACCGGCAGGATTTATAAAGTTACCGGCAGGCGCTTGTCCATTTGCTGCCCCCAGTCACAAGAAACCTGCCGGTAAATTACGGAATTATTCTGCTGGTGCCGGAAGCAACAATTGTCCCTAACACAACCGAACCTAAATTTACCCTACGGTAATCTAACGTACACGAATGACGAAACGAAGAACACAAATAACAAGAGACGAGCCAGCCAATGGCGGCGACTGCCGTAATATTTTGTAAATATTTGCTGCCCGTGCCGTCGCAGCCTTTTAATAAAGCCTTAAGGAAGCATAGCCCGTGGCAGAATTCATTCCCACGAGGATACCAAGTTCTTTTCGCCATAGAAAGTTGCTTATGTAGACCCTCGCCCCTTCTGGAGCTTATGTGCGACATGTAAGGCACAACGCCCAACAGCCTCTTCCCCTGGAACAACTAGTAGACAATGAGCGGCGTCGTTCATACAGGCTTGACACATGCAAGTTTGAGAACAGGTCTGAGAGTCAGTACCGGTGGTTCTATAGTGCATGGAAGATAGTCAAATATCAACCAGCCTCGATCGAACTTGACTGTCTTCATTGAGGTCAAAGCTGCGCACCGAGCTCTTTCTCCCCTTTCACCATATGGGGCGCCAAATTTGCGTTGGGCTGCGTTCCACCTTGCCCCTCCCTCCTTTTCTCGCTGTTAGGAATTATAAAATTGCTGTCAGTGCACCTTCTACGGACTGCGAAAGTCATGCGTATATGCCAACCCAAAAATGATCAAATTTTTGCGTTGTTTACGCGCCATGGTCACACCACATTTGAAGCCATAGATGCACCGAGCTAAGCGCAGCATGAGTCAGTCAGCCATGGTTACGTCGCACGAAGAGCTTTATTTCTCTAATGCAACGTAGCAAGAGAGAGAGAAGTTTTGTTGGGCAGGGAAGCGGCTTGCGAAGAATCGAAGTCCTAATTGTGGCGGCGGGAGGAGAAGAAGGCTGAATTCTCCGTCCCCTCCTGAACGTCGTTTGCTACGGACCGTGTGGGAGCGCTATTGGAGCGGGGTTATAGGATTTCTGCAGACTCGCTTTCCAAGAGGCCCATTGGGTGCATGCGCGTTTCTTCATCTTTTGTTTATGATCCGTCTTGTTTTTATGATCTGAGATGCGCCAGTCGTTGTAGGGAACTTGCAGGCATGCACAAATTTGTTTTTTTGCGCCTATAATCTAGTGAGAGCTTCGTTTGTATATTCCTATGTTGTCTTTTTGTATATATTTGCGGTGTTTTCTTCAATACGGATGACATCATATAGTCCAGCTGCCCATAATAAAAACTGATGTTATGTAATCGCTATGCGTAAATGGGCTGGATAAGCAGCAGCATTTCACCACTGGTAGAGGGTGGAGGCTTGGGCGAGTCATAATATATCGTCGACTTATATCTCCAACTCGCCTATTCTCTATAAAGCCCTAAATAAACGTGGCAGTTTCGTCAAAGAATCTCAAAGTTAGATCCTGTCTTCCTTTCTTTCTTCCTTCTGTGTTTGTACTACTTCACCCTGCGAAATCCTTTCGACAATCTACCACGATGAACCAAAATCGTTATATCTGAGTGCTAGGCTTCACTCTTTCGGTGCTTTCCTTTAATTTCTCGCCAACAGCATGCTCAAGTAAATTCAAACTTACGCTTTTCTAGCCTGCGAAGTCGTATCACGGACTCAACGCGTCCACTTATCTCGTCCACAGCGCCCGTCGCGGCCATGCCCGGCACCTGGCGGATAGCCATGGTCGCCTTCACGCTACTACTGCACACGGAAACCCAAGAGGTCGACGCGATAAGTGAGCATCCACGCTTCTTCTGTTCAATCTCTCGTTTCCCGCTGGAGTTATTGCAGGCCACAGGGCTTAGTGTTGAGCGGTGACTTTCCGTGTATATAATACGATAGGGTGTCGTTCTCTAGCAGCAGTTGCCGCCAACTTCATAAGGCCGCCTCAACAAACACATTTTAGTCAATGAATCACCGTCTTTCCTGATTCCTAACTTACTAAATTACTTCCGGAAATAACTAGATAAGTAACTAACGAACTAACGACTGCCTGACTGAATAGGTATACTCGTGAACGCAACGGAAGTTGCCCTGCACCTCACCGCCGCAGCCGGCTGTTACTCTACGCGGCCGAGACAGTTCCTTACTGCGAGTGTTTTGAACGTGAAACGAGGCGTTTTCGTGATTTCTCACACTTCATGTTCTTTTGAATTCCTGCAGCGACTGCAAAAGTGCTAGTTGGGAAAAACAGACTATGTTACGCATCAAAGGAAATCTCGTTTCGAAACGCCGGCGCGCGTTGACATCCGGGTCCGTCGCTTCGGCGGAGTGATACACACATGAGCTATTGCCGTGCTTAACTTGTACCCGAGTATGGTTTATTTAGTCTCACGCATTTTTGCAAGGACGAAAGGATAAATACGCTGAACAGATGGTAGCTACACAGTTCGTCAAAAAGAAGAAAAAAAAAAAACACTGGAAAGCAAAGAAACCTTCTAATATTTCAACTCCTGTTGATTTATCGTGTTACATTTTAATTTTTGTGTTTCATATGTCGACCACCGTACAACCCTTCAAATTCCTCCACACCGCGCAATCTTATGAGACTGTGCACGGTTGATGCCCAAACGAAAAGTTCTCCCTTCCCTATCGCGGTTGTGAAGTTGGGGGCGTTGCTCACGGAGCTACAAACCACGGAGTCTATTCCTTACCCGCAGCTGCTGCTTTTCTCATCCTGGTGAAAATTAAAATCACGGCATAACGTTGCAGCTCTAGCAACAACAGAGCAAGGCGGTAAAAACATGAGAGCGCTGTGGAGTATTTTGTTTATCTGTCCATTGAGTCATTACGCAAGTTGTGTAGCAACCGGTGTAGTTGTCCCTTTAATTAAAGGACCTTCACATACGAGAAGAGACTTCGTGCAGGTCAAAGGGCCATGAAAATAAACTACAAGTTTGGTTCATTTGAAAAGCTGTCTTGTCGCGGTAACAATGATGCCGATTTAGTCACAAATGCATATACATAATGCAGATACTAACGAAAACGCGTGAAGCAGAGGCGCCTCCGTAGCCACTAACCCGCCACTTTTCTATGACGTCACAGAATCTTGTTCGTGCGATTGACGGCCGTTCAGCTAAGCCATCGCAAAGACAAACGACTGCAGACGATTGGTGTGGGGAATCTAGTTTCTTTCAACGCATCACTTGAATTCTAACGTGCAGTTAAGGCAGTGAAAATAAGTTGAGTATACTGCCCCTTATGACGTACTCCTGCTCATAACACGCCATTTCAGCGCGAAATTTGACTGTTTAGACTAAATTTATGTTTTTCGGTTACAAAACATTTTTTTTTTCATTCTAGAATGAAACTGAGTGAGGCACTGAAGCCTCGTAGTTCTTTCAAATTAAACAAAGTTGTGTTTCATGGCCCCTTTAAAGGGGCCTTGCAGACAAAATACAACTCCGTTTTATTCGAAAGATTTCGTGTTTTATTGTGCCCGCAGTGCCTGTCCGGATGCAAGCGATGCTTCCTTAAATGAGAAATTGATCAATCTAAGTTAAAATATTGATTTTCCTGCTAAATCGTGTGCTTTCGTGGTCTGCAATGACATCACAGTAACCGGCCGCTCAGGAGCCGATTGTGAAGCCTTGTTTACCGTTAATGAACCTAGATGGCGCCACCATACCGCAGCAAGCCGTTTTCAGCATTTGGTTTCTTCTTGATCGTATTTAAACCTGGCTTGTTTTTGTTCTGGGAGAAAATAATCGTTTCCTGAAACATAGTGCTCGCTCGACAGATATGGTCACGTGAGACACCGTTGCTTGCGTCACTCGGCCATTGTCGACTGAGACAACCTCAAAGCCTCGCAGTGCTGTGCAGCTAAACCAAGCATAGTGCGTGCAGAACCAACAGCAGTACGCATTGGTATATCTATGTTTACGTGTGCTTTCGTAACTCCCACTTTCTCCCACCATTCTTACTGCTTCAAAAAGAAGGTGCCTTAAATTTAAGCGCTGATAGCTCTTTCGGCAAGCCTATAAGGTCTGCCTAATTTGCGTTTGCTTTTGCCGGCCTCCGCCAATCGCAGAGCTAGCTGATATGACATCATACGTTCTGTTGAGGGAAATGAGCTAGTCGTTCGCATAGCCCTACTCTTTTTTCCTAATTATATAGCTTAATTTGAGCGAAGTTTACGTTAAAAGTGGTGTCAGTATGGCTCTAACGAGGCAATCGTTCGAATGAACCAAACGTGTTTCGTCTTCATGGCCCCATTAAGGATGTCTAGGTTGTTCACTGCGTAACGTCTGGGCGTCCACTAGTAGCTTCGGTGCATAAAACCCTGCTTTCGCTATTAAGCCACACCGGCAGGAATGAGAAGTTAACACATTCGGATATGACCATTTAACATGCGACACTGCGTAATCCAATTTCTGACTGCAGCCAAGGCTGGATGTCGCGTCAGAGTTAGGTCTGAAATATGCCCCAGAACTCGGCCTAAATGAAGACCTCTTTTAAATTCCGTTCTCGTCAGCATGCAAGGGCAAGGAAGTGATCAAGCTGACCCCAGTGCCGCCGCCACCCGACGTCGAGGTCAAAACTTTCAAGCCTGCCGGAATGCGGAAAATCGTCGTCGGAATGCAGGAGAGCTTCGCCAAACTCTTGGTACCCCCAACGGCACTGCCCAAAGGTAAGCGGCAGCCGCTTAACACCACAGGGAGGGCTTAAATCCTGAGAGCAAAAGGAAACGACGACTTAAGGATGCGGTATAGTGTATGCTAGCGTCAACAGAGCGCGGTGTAAGAAGCCGAAGAAAGAAAGAAAATATCAGGGTTAAATTTATTTTATTATTTTTTTGGTTAGGGTGTGTGAATTCAGTTAGTGTGACGTGGCGGTGGGTGTATTTATTACGCATAATTGCGGCTTTCGAAATGCGGATAGTCATGGCGTGTCATTTTGCCCCACTGTCTTACCTTTTTTGCCTGAAAATCAAAATTTCGTAATGGTAGAAAGAAAGAAAATGGAGAAAAGTTTCCGCTTTAGTTGAGACCCCATCTCGCGACCGTCTGACAAAGCGCCCGACGCTCTATCAATTCAGCTATAGAGGAGACACTGAATTCTCCTTCATTTGCTTGCCCACTTTACAACAAATATTTCTGGAGTATACGCTGTCGATTCCAAATAAACGGCATCACTTAAAACACCTTCAACTGACACTGTATTGCTGAGAGGACCCTAGAACGTTTGAAAGCGGAATTTTTAGATTACGTTGCCAAAACGAATTATGGCAACCATTACAATGAGCCAAGCGGTAACATGGATTTTACTGAATGTTAGATGAAAAGGGGTATGTACTAATGAAAAGTGAGATGAAAAGAGGTACTAATCTCCAAGTAAAACAATATTCGGATGCAATCTTTACTTTATGCGACTTGGAATCACGCATTGAAACCGACGGAAGCTGTTTCTACGCATGCTGGGTAGTGCCACATTAAAACACTACTAGGCGTCACCTTTCAGACTTCAGAAAGTTAAGGGCGAAATTGAAAATTATTTCGAACGATTTAATTAGAAATTTCTCGTTGGCATCCCCCTATATAAATCGGTGCATTTCGTATGAGCGAGGTGACATGGAACTGCACAAAAATTGGTTGACTCTCCATTTAACTACATGAGTTTCCTGCTTTCAGGGGTAGCCGCGCCACTCAGTGGTCCGAAGTATGAATTCATTTGAAATTCCAGAGGTCACCGGTTTTTACACTTTCGTGCATTAGAATAACCAGACGCCATCCTTTAGTGCTGCTGCAACGATGTACATCCTGGTGCATATAATTGATGAATAATTAATCACACGCGATTACATGTATGACAAGGTAGTTGTTGCTTGCTTATGAATGACAGTAAAGATTATTAGGTTACAATTAAGGTGGAGTAGGATGTGTTGAGGTGACTAGGATAAATTAGGAAAAAACTTTGTGGACTAAAATAGAATAAGGCAGGTTACGGTATGGGCTAAGGTGGAATAATGTGCAATAAAAACACTCAAAGGAGTTATGACCCCAAGTTTTAGGCCTGTAAAGAGCCTGCTGTAGGCTTCCTCTGTATGAAAGGACACTCAACACGAAGTGCTGGCCAGACGTTCCCTAATCTTGAAAATGCTGACCTGAGCCAAAATTAGCGTTCCCGTGTGTTTTAAACACAGAAAAAGCACGCAGAGGGCCATAATAAATGTGGCTATGATCACAGTACGGTAAAAAACTCACCAATTATCTCACCGAGTATTGCGCCAGATATAGAACCGAAACCAAAACGAACTTGTTTCGAACCGTGTTTCGAACTTGTTTCAAAACAAAACATGTTTGTGGTCGCCGCGTGATCTGTTTCTAGCTTTCTTTTTGTCTTTTGACGTTCAAACATAACACTACAAAAGTTCCATTTAAGGTGTAATGAAATTGTGACGTCGTAGTGCTGAAGTATTTCTTTCAACTACTTTCGCAGTAAGTTGCAGGGCATAGTCAATTTCGGCTACACCGTTATTCACGTTCTCGTTATTTTATACCTTAATTTACGTAAGCTACGCAGAAAAGTGGTGTGTGTGTGTGTGTGTGTGTGTGTGTGTGTGTGTGTGTGTGTGTGTGTGGTGTGTGTGTGAGAGAGAGAGAGAGAGAGAGAGAGAGAGAGAGAGAGAGAGATAGAGAGAGAGAGAGAGAGAGAGAGAGAGAGAGAGAAACGTTTATGGGAGCTTTCTGAAATGGGAGTTGTTCCCTAGTCCGGGAATCAAGGAGGTGAGCAGAGAGCCTTCGCTCTGGATGCCAGGAGTTGCTGTACATCCATATGGCCGCTGGTCACCAGGTTCTCCCACAGCTCAGGGTGGGAAGAGGGGATCGGAGAGGTGGAAGTTTGGGATTGCGCCCACACTGTATTATAATATGAGGTAAAGTTCCGGGTTGTGAACAACATTGGCATTCAGCTGAGTACTGATCGGGAAATATACGATGCAGGCGAACATGGGTGAGGAAAGGTATTATTTTGTAGTCTGCGGAGCAGCGATTCTTCTTCCTTGGAGAGTGCACGGTGAGGAGGAGAAAAGTGTTGTCTGTCGGACCGGTAATATTGCGTTATGTCTTGATATGTTACAAGCGGTATTGACGATGTGGTCCCCTCGGAAGCCTGGAGAGAGAGGGCGCAGGCTTGCTGGTGAGCAAAGTTGTTGCCCGTCAGTGAGGAATGGCCAGGAGTCCAGATGATAGTAACTTTACGGCGGGGTTGATGTGGCGAGAATATCTTTAAGGTTGAAGGGGCCACCTTGGGAATCCGTGATAATGATTGATAATGATAATGAGCTTGGGAATCCGTGATAATGATTGATTACTTCTTATGTATGAGGGCTAAGGCGATAGGTAACTCTTCGGCAACCCAGGTTGACGATCATTGATGCACAAGTGATGAGGGCGCCGTTTTTGGTGACTGTGGCTACTTCTTGCGTACCATTAGGGTAGGTACTGGCATCCGTATATGCGACATCTGTTCTTTTTACATAAATATTCTCATGCGCTTGGCTCCGAGCTTGTCGGCGGCCGGGATGGAGGTCAGGGTGCATATTTTTGGGTAAAGGGCGAACCCGGATGTGACTTCTCCAATGGTCCGGGAGGGGCTGACAGACAGTAGATTGCGGGCATGCGATATGGAGACTGTTTAGGAGGGCTAGCCCTGCAGGTGTTTGTGTTAAACGGAGCCGTTGGCTTGATAGGTGGCCTTCGATTAGCTCGGATACCGTATTTTGTAGGCCAAGTTGTAGGAGACAGGCCGTTGTTGTGCTGATAGGTAGATTTAATACTTGCTTAAAAGTTTCCGGATGAATCGATCAATGGTTTCCGTGTCACTTTTTGGTTAGGGTAAGGTAAGGTGTTACATACGTTACTCGTGAAATCAGGAGAGCCTGCACCAGTCGGATGAGGTCTTTCTCCTTCATGCCTCGGCAGCTGTTCGAAACGCGTCGAAGCATGTTGGAGACTTGGTGAAATGCCTTTGAGAGTTTCAATAAAGTTTGGTCATTACGTGTGTTGGCCTGGATGATAAGGCCTAAAATCCAAAGTGAGCAGCTGGGTCGTATGGTATGGCCGTCGAGGTGGATACAGATGTGTTCTATTTGTGAAGCAGGGGGATGTTTACGAACGACGATAAATTCAAAATTTTCTGGTGAGCATTGAAGCCCGACTGCTGAGGCATATTTGTTAACGATATCCAGTGGCCTCTTGAAGTGAGTCTTGGATGTTTCCCATCGAGTCAGTATCTGTCCATATTGTGATGTCATCCGCGTAGAGCGCGTGATGAACGTGCGGGATGGCGTCGAGTTGGTGGGGAAAGTCCAGGAGGACCAGATTGATATGTAGGGGAGAGAGGATGGAACCTTGAGGCGTTCCCCGATCACCGAGTGCAATAGGCTGAGATTGAACGTCTCCTACCCGGATAATAGCGTGGCGTTAAGTTAGGAAATCCCCAATGTATGAGTACGTGCGGCGGCCGCAGCCTGTCTGACTTAGACGGCATAGTATGGATGAATGCAAGACATTGTCGAATGCGCCTTTCAAATCTAAGGCAAGAACGGCTCGCGGCGGAGTGAGGGGTAGCTGGAGCAAGGACCTCTTCTTTAATTCGAAGGAGAATATCCTGGGTACTCAGGTTCTTCCTAAACCCATACATTTTGTTGGGAATGAGGCCCTTGTTTTCAAGGAAGGTTTGAAGGCGCTTTAGTAATAATCGTTCAACCAATTTACCCACACAGGAGGTTAGAGAAATAGGCCGCAGCTAGGTTATCAAGGTGAGGGGACTTATTTGGCTTAGGTATGAACCGGATCTCAGCTGTCTTCCACTGGGGAGGGAGTTGGCCTGAGCCCCAGTATAAATTGATGTGGTGGAGCAGATGATCGAGAGAGGCGCCATCCAGATTGGCAAGAAGCTGATGAGTGGCTTGGTCGGGACCGGGGGAGCACCAGGAAAAGGGGCGCTTCTTTTTTGGGGTTTTGGGACGGGACCCCATTGGGGATGGGGGCATTGAAATGGAGGGAGGGGAGTTTTAGCCCTAGGGGATGGGCATTCCACCCTTAAAATTTTGGTGAAAGAGCGGGGCATTTTGCTGGAAGCGGGTCAATGAGATACCTTAGCAAATACATGTTCGGCGAGTGGTGAGGATACCTTGGAGGCTGTCGCATAACTGAAGCCAATTCTCTTTTTCTCTTTGCAGAGGTGTTTGGCGTATTCAATGGCTTCCTTGTTAAGGGCTGCAATTCTGAGGCGCAGTTTGTGGTTATGTCTTTGCCGTTTCCATCATTTTGATAAGCTTCGACGGGCCTCCCAGAGATGTAGAAGTTTAACATCCACTCCATGGGTCTGGAAAGTAGTGGCTATGGTTTTTGTGTTCATTCGGACTGTTTGAATAATGTCATCAATCAAGTCGGGCAAAGGTAGGTCGGGGGTCTAGGGGCGTGACGAATTGGCCTTGCGAAAGCATCCCATTGGTGAGGCGGATGACCCCTGTCTTGACGTTGTAATTATGATTGCGAATACCCGCCGCGGTGGCTCAGTGGCTAAGGCGTTGCGCTGCTGAGCACGAAGTCGCGGGTTCGATTCCCGGCCGCGGCGGCCGCTTTTCTGATGGAGGCGAAAAGTAAAAACGCCCGTGTGTACGAGATTTCGGCGCACGTTAAAGATCCCCAGGTGGTCAAAATTAATCCGGAGCCCTCCACTACGGCGCGCCTCATCGCCTGCGTTGTGTCGGCGCGTTAAACCCCACAATCAATCAATCAATGATTGCGAATGGTCGGATCCAAGGTCGGATAATGTCATGGTCGGATCCAAGGTTCCCGTGAGTTGATGACCATAGTGCAGCCAAGGTGCCCTTGAGGAAAGAGAGGTCTGGAGAAGTGTCCCTCGCTGTGCTGGTTCCCATTCTTGTTGGTAAGCCGGGGTGATTAAAAAGCAGGAGTTGAAAATCGTCAAGTGCTTGCCTCAGAAGGACGCCCCTTTTTGTTTTGTACGGGTAGCCCCATTGGGGATGGGCAGCATTGAAATCGCCGAGAATAAGGAGGGGCCCGGTTTTAGCGATAGCGATGGCATCACGTATTGTGGATGAAATGTCGGGAGCATTTTGAGTAGGGCGGCAATAAACGTTTAGAACGCAGAGGCTTGATTTACGTTTAGTTGATGGAGATAGGAGCTCGGTGAACACATGATTGCACCCCCGTTGTGAGGTGACGTGTGCAACGGCAGATATGGTGTTGCGAATAAGTGTGAGGGTGGAGCAATTATTTGGAAGGGCCATAGGGGATATACCCAGGGAGCTTAATGTGAGAATTCGCCTCCTGGAGGGCAATGACCGCTGGTTTAGAATCAAGGGTGGTAATGTATTGGGTAAAGGCCGCAGCTTTTTGTTTGAATCCTCTGCCATTCCATAGGAGGTCGTTGAAGGTGGGTTAGGCTGACTCCGCGCCATCAGGTAGGGAGGCTGGGATGGCATTGTCGGCGTTTCGGGCTTATGGTACGGCGCGGGTGTGGGTACTTAAAGAACCTTTTGTAGTCCTGTCCTGCCGGATCGGGCCGAGCTCATAGTTGTGTTCGAGCGAACTAAATGGTGTGCTGATTGAGGTGACGTCTTTCCTGAATCTGCTATATTCCGTGCGAAGCGATACAATTTCTTGCTGCAATTTCTGATTTTCTTCCCGAATATTCTGAAGATCCTGGTTTATAGTGGCCAGCTGTGTAGCGAGTGTAGCGAACATGTCTTGGATTTGCGGGGGTGGCGGTGGCTTTTGGATCTGTTTTGGGGGGTGTAAGTTACACGGCTCTGGCGTTGGACTAGGTGGGTTAGGTTTCTTGCGCTTTTCGCTAGCAGTAGAGTCAGCTTTCTCGAAGGCATCAAGGCGAGCTTGGAGCGGGGCTATTAAAGTGTTGTGCTGTTCCAAAATTTGAGTAAGGCTCTTATATTCAACACAGGTGGTTGGGTTCTTGGATTGTTGCTTAGGGGGTGTGGATAGGTACTGGGGTTGAGCTGTGGGAGAGACCCGTTGGGCCCAGCTTACTTGTTTTGGCTGGTTAGATTCGGTGTTGGTTGAAGGTTTTGAATCCTGGGACTAGGGCGACTTGTTTGCTTTGGGTACGGCTGCGTCTCTGTGCTGAAGGAGTTGTTGAACGGACTCGATGACGGCTACAAAATGGGGAGGAGGCTTGAGACGTATCAGATGTGCTGGCATGGGCTTGTCTGAGTCGTCTTTGCCGAAGAACAAACGGTTCGGCATAACGCTTAGGACAGCCAGGTGCCCCGGACAGGTGGGGGCCGGAACAAAGGTCGCAGGTAGGCGAGCATGGGTGGTTTGGTTGAGGCTCCTGGATCCCGCAATGGTGGCAGACGGGAGTGGTTGGGCGATGACAAGCCGTGGCTCTGTGGCCGACGGTATGACATGTGGAGCAGACTGGGATAGTTTTTCTGTAGATGGAGCATGGGTATTCGGCTCCGTAAAGCTGGACGTTGTAAAGGACCCTAGGCTTTGCGAAGGTCAGAACGACTGTAGATGAGGTGCCAAGTCTTCTAACTGTGTGACTTCATCCAAGGACTGATCAATGTTGTCGAGAATGTCTGCTTCAGTGAGTCGGGCCGGGACCCCACTGATGACGCCTTTGATGGAGTCGTCGGGGGCCAGGCCGTAAAGTTGGACGGGGTACTGCTTGTTGTCGAGGGTTAGATGTTTGACTTTACTGACAGCTCGTGCCGCCTCAGAGGACGGAGCACTGATGGTGACAGTGTTTTGAGTTACGTCCAGTCTGAGGCGCAGATTTGCGTGACCCCACGTGACCTTGATGGCGTTCAATAGTGCCAGGGAGAGATCAGCGTATTGGATGTTGCCAAGCGGGAGTCCGCCCTGGGGACGCAATACTAGTTTTAAATCATCCTTCGGCAATGGTTTAGGCCTAACGGAAGGCTTACTTGTGGGGGCCGGGGCTTGCTTGGTCTGTGGTGGTGACATGGCTGCGGCAGGGTTTCCTGCGGCGACACTGCGCCGCCGGCGACGTTGAGCTCGGGATACCACCTCGATGAAGTCATGCTCGTGATGATTACGTTCAGCTGAATGATCTTCTGTAATACCGGGATCCATGTCAGTGTCCGAGGCTGTGTTGGTTGAAGGATGATGTGCTTGATTACCGACAGAGCGACCTTCTTCTGTGTTATCAGAATCCATATCTACTTCCAAAGAAGTGTTGTCTAAAGGAACAGGCACGGTGCTAGAGGTGTCTTGCATGATGAACTCCTTGGCTGCGCCTACCGATTGGCGGTAGGCATGGCTCGGGAATTGTGAACAAATAAATTGGGAAGTATTCAACCCACGGGGTCAAGGCGGGTGTCCAGATGATCACAAGAACTTGATGAGTCCGGTAGTCGTGGATGCAAAGCAGAACGAAGCAAAATTACCACATTACTGGGCGAAAATCTGCGGAGCCCACGAAACACACGTCAGATCAGCGCAGCTCTTCTTCTTCTTCCCAAAAAGTATTCGTCTTCTCGGCGAGCTCGTCTATCGCTGTAGAGCAACTTGTACTTTTTCTTCAGTGATGATGGTTACTTGGCGTAGCTGCTTTGTCAACCTGTGCACGTGTATAAAATTGGGACCCGTCTTAATAGTATGCCACGTACTTTCGCCTCCGAAATCCTTAAGCACACTTAAGCGTACCGCAAATTTCTCTATGCGCTACATTCCAGAAATTTTCATTGCCGAAGTACTGCAACCCCAGTGCCATATCCGGATAAAAGAAAAGGCGCTCGTTAAGGTACAGCCACTATTTTTACATCCCCTCGCCTTCTATTTACCCCTGTGGTCCACACACAAAATGTCAATAATACCACAGTAGACTATGATCAGCTGGCGCAACAGCAGCTCCTACAGATTGCATTATTAACATTATGAGATGACATTGAAACTTTGTTCTTTTTTATTTTTCAGCTTTTCAAACTCTGACAGAAGCTCAAAAAATTGACTTCGATGTGGTACGTAAAGTTCCTACTTCGTGAATTCATTATTGTTTGCTTCGTTTGACATTCCTTGCTGTTAACACATGCAGTGTTGCTGCTTTGTTATTGCGTGAGCGTGCATTGGGCATGTAGGCAAATTTTTCGCGTCGCTCTGTCAACATAGCGGGTGACAGAAGTGCACAGAAAGGAAAATACAGTGGACAGAGTGCTCGGACAGGGCTGCCATAGGCAATGGGAAGAGCGACATCGCCAAGGCCACATCAGTCGAAGCGGGCCTCCTGTTAATTTTTGCTGCCCTTCCGAGCCGTAAGGCTTTCCGCGTGCTCCCGATTTTTCTATTTTTATTCATTAAGGTCCAAGCCTTCGATGTCTCGCCACACGCGAAAACTGACCGTAGTCGTCGTCGTCCGTCAAAACCAACGGTACAAAAAAAATTACACCATCTTCCCACGTGGGAACCCTGGGGGGATGCCAAGCCGTGGAGTAGTAGCGTGTTAATTGGTTGTTAGAGTAAAGACACATGTAGTAGCGTATTAAATGTCTTCTTTATTTATTGAGTAGTGGGGAACGTTTTGCGGCTTCTCGTTCTCGAAGCGAGGAATCCGCTGTTCGACGCTGGCCGTTTCGAAGCGTTGTCACGTTGCCGAACGCCATCTGGATCAGCTACTCGCCGCTGGCGTTTCAAAGCGGCTTCTCGTTCTCGAAGCGAGGAATCCGCTGCTCGACGCTGCCGTTTACGTTCGGCGTCGCGAGCTCTCCACTGTGCAGCCTTGTCTTCGGAGCTGCTCGCGGTTCTGACAGTGTGCTGGCTGGCGCTAGTTGAAGGTGTGCCAGCCAGTTCGTTGACGGAATCGTTGGCGTCCATTTCCAGTCACTGGACGGCGCAGTATCGAAGAAGCAACCGAGCGGAGCGCGGACGGGTTTATTTGCAGAGCAGAGGGAGTGGAGAGGAGGAACAGCACGCATGCGCGTGATTGGACAGCTGGTGTGCAGAGGGGAGAGGAGGAGCAGCGCGCGCTAGAGCACAGGTGGTTTGGAGAGGAGGAGGGGGGAGAGAGCGGCGTTATCACAGCTGTTGTGGAGAGGGGGAGGGGTGCGGAGGCCGGACGATGGAGGGTCGACTAAGAGATGCTTTGCATCTAAAAGGCTGCCGCCATTTTCGTACCATTTGCAGTACAATTTGGTACAGTCGAACCTCCTCACAACTAAGTAGTATCGAGACAGCAAATCAGTTCGTTAGATCTGATATTCGTTGTAACAGCAGCGGTAAAAATCGCCTCCAAGAAATCAACAATCTGGCTCGTGCAAAAATACCTAATACAAAAATGCATTTTTTAGGCTTCCAACCCACTAGAAACTGGGCAACCGTTACCTTTCTCCGTGTTGCATTTCAAGTTCAATGAACCGGAACAAGAGTACGCGAAATTACGGCAGAAGCAAGTTTGCTGGACAAAACAGGCCTGCGTCTTTACTTGATGAAGGGGAAATCTTCGTCTGGTGGCTATTCACAACACTGAGCAGGTAGGAGTTTTCCACAGTGTCCACGAACAAAAGAGCCTTTATACTTCTGCAGCTTCGGATGCCGGAGGGCATTTCCAAGTAGCTTCTCAGCCTCCTGACCTAACATTTCTTTGTTATATACGATATCGCGCGCGGCTCTCACCGTTTCAGTTTTGTTGTAAAATAATACTAATTATATAATATTTATAATATTAACATGTTTATTAATAATTATAATAAGTTAATAATAATAATATAGTCGTCGTCGTGCGTCAACACAAATGGTACCAAAATGGCCGCCGTACCATTTGTAGTACAATTTGGTACTAATAAAAGCTCATTGAGGTTATGTGGGATTTGAATCCACCTCGTCAACACAGCAGCCTAAGTGCGCCAACCCGGCTGACAGGTGAACGCGACGGCACGTGCGTAGAACAGCAGCGCTCTGACAAGAGCTGTGACTATGCGGAGGCTGCCGCGTTCATTGCGACCAGTCTGCCTGTCGGAGCAGTCCGCGTCAGAAAAGTTAGAAGCAAAAGCGGCGAAGCATGTGCAAACACTATGCACCACTCAAGAGGTCTTTGATACTTGCGAGACTTTCGCCTTCAAAGCAAGTATACGCTCAATTTCCTGAGGAATTTTTCCGAATGCTTTACAAAGATCGCTGCATGACTGTTACTGTCTGTGAGTCTGGAGGTTCTTGGACCGTTTGGCCGATGCACTCTGGTCATGCGCAGCTCGCAGCGAAAAAAATTCAGTGCCTTACCACTTTTTGGAGAAGGATGACTCGGAGGAGCTGGGCGCAGACAAAGAAATGTACGATACAAACACGTGGTAGAAACTCATTGTGATTGCGGAGTCTTCCTGGCGGGTATTTTCAGGATTGTCTCGACATACTTACATTACATTGAGATGTAGAGAGAATTTTCCAGAGAACGCGCTCTGCCGCAATATTAAACTTTGTCGACGCGACTTTAGCCGAGGCGACTCAATTTCGACGCTTGGCTTCCGCTTCCTGCTTCTCTAGCGAGCTCCCGCTGCCGATCGCACTGTGCGGAGTGCATGGGGCGAAGGGATGCACGCTGGCGACACATCCTCTCCTTCTCCGACGCGCACCCTGATTGGTCTGCTCCCATGATGATGATGATGATGATGATGATGATTCTCAGCAGCTTTCCCTTTCTAACGGGGTGACGCTGCACAGCGACGGGTGGACCGGGGCAGCGCACAAAGTTAAACAGCAAACAAATTGCAGTTATTGCGGAAAGCATAGAGGCTGACATAGAAAGAAATCTTGGAGAAGAGTGGGAATATGACAGGATTATCAAAACTATGCAGGAAAAAATACTCAAGACAGAGGGGGCCAATCGATGGAGAAGAAACAAAACGCCCAGAAGCTGGTTGAACAAAGAAATCAAGGAGGCGATAGAGAGGCCTAAACAGGCGTCTAAAAGAGCACAGGCAGGCCAAGAGGATGGGGAGACATCAGGAGGAGGTGGACCTAGAATGGGAGCAATATAAGCAAATGAAACAGGAAGTGCAGCAATTAGTGCAGGCGAAAATGAAGGGGGACAGCGAGCGATGGGTAGCGCAAATACGAGGGAGGGGTACAGACGCGCCGAAAAGGTTTTGGAACCATGTACAGGCATTAGGGAAACGCACAGGTCCCACAGAAGGCGGTACTATAGAAAACGAGCAGGGGGAGATTCTCAAGGGAGAGGAAGCATTTGCATACCTACACAAAATCATCACGGAGAAGTTCGGTAAGGTGGACGAAGAGGCCCCGCAGCGACACAGATGTCGCGACGGGTAGGCCGGAATGTCTGGAGATAGATGGGGACAAGCTCAAATGAAAAATAGCAGAGGAAAAGGTTCCCAAAAATACCGTGGTAGGCACGGATGGGATACCGATAGAGTTCATTAACCAGTTAGGAACAAAAAGGAAACGGAAAGCTACAACAAGCCATCAGAACAAGGACAGAAGAAAAGGCCATACCGGCCGCGTGGCAAATGAGCAGGATGAACTTAGTGTACAAGGGCAGTCAGGACAAACCCGAGCTCGTATAGGCCAGTAACCGTCACGTCAGTACTGTGCAAGTTAGCAATGCAGGCAGTGAAGTTGTAACTAGAGCAGTGGGTAGAAGAAAATAGGACATTAGGGGAACTTCAAACTGGGTTTCGAAAGGACAGAAGACTAGACGACAACTTATTTGTGGTTAGCCTTTCTTGAAATTAAAGCGCCGTATAATAATGTAGACAGGGAGCGGCTATGGAGTATCCTGGAGGACGAGGGAGGGGGGCAGAATTCATTAGCTTACTCAGGGAGCTATGCCGGGAGAACCAAGTGCAAATAGTGTGGGAGGGGATGATATACAATAGGCCTATATACACCTACAGGGGTTTGAAACAAGGATGTCCTCTCTCTCCGCTGCTGTTCATGATCTACATGGCGGGGTTAGAAAAGAAGCTAGAAGTCAGTACGCTGGGTTTCTACTTATCTTACATGAAAAATGGGCAGGTGGTGGAACAACGAGTTCGGGGACTAATGTATGCAGACGAAATATTGTTGATGGCGGACAACTGGATACGTATGCAGGGCTTGATGGATATATGCGGTGAAGAAGCGACGCACATAGGGCTATTCCGGGGATAATGGTCTTTAACGACGGCGTTGAACACAAAACAGTATCAGTGCAGCAATGCCGTTGGTGAAAGAGTAAAAATATTTAGGAGTATGGCTGAACGACAGCGAAGATTACAAGCACGCGCATAAGGCTCACCTTAAGACGAAAGGAAGACGGAACGCGGCTATAATGAAGCACAGAGCCCTCTGGGGATACAGCAAATACTAGGTGGTACGGGCAGTCTCAGGATCAACTTTCGCAAATTCGGTTCTGTGCATGAAACCCAAGCGGGCCTCGAGGTAAATAAGAGGGTGGTAGGTAGGCAGGCCTTAGGGGCCCACAACAAAACTACAAATGAAGTGGTACAGGGGGATATGGGCTGGTCGTCTTTCGAGGCGAGGGAAGAACAGAGCAAGATAGTTGGAGGAGCGACTTCGTGACATGTATGTACCTGTTTAAGTACCTGTATATGAGGAGCGTGGACACGCGGTGGAGACGGAGGACCGGACAGCTGACCAAACGGTACGGGAAAGTCTGTAGGCGAAAGTGGGGTTTACACAACAGTTAAAAAGCAGGTAAAGGCAGCAGAGACGACAAATTGGACACAGAGAATGGAAGCGAAAAAAATCCTGGAGACTTATAGGGCAGAGAAACGGAAAATTAAAAAGGAGGGATTCTATGGTAATACGAGAGGCAGTGCATTGCTCTTCGAGGCACGGGTGGGGTTCCTGTGAACCGGGGCATACACGGGTAGCTACAGGCAGCAGGATGAAACATGTGCGCGCTGGGGCAGTGATCGGGAAACTATGGACCATATTGTCAGGGGCTGCACAGAGATACGACAACCGCGGGGTGAGGGGGAAACAAGGCTGGCGGAGGCTTTAGGATTTGGGGCGAGGGTAACCTCAACTTCAAGGCCATAGAGGTGACGAAGAGGCTACTGGAGTGGTGATGGCAGAAAAAGTAGGGAAGAGATGGGTACGTAGGCGGAGTAATCAGACGGATGAGAATTTATAACAGCCGGAGGAGTAAAAAGGGGAGGTGGAAGCGATGAGTTTAAAATAGGGAAGAGGGGGAGATGGGAAGGAGGAAGCAAATCTATTAGGTTAGCTAAGAGTAGGGCAACTAAGCGTAAAAAACAGGCAAGTCGGTTGCTGACAACCGACGCCCCGATTCAAAGGGACAGCCACTAATCATCATCATCATCATTCGTAATGGCACTGTACATTCACCTCGCCAAACATGAAATAGAAAAAAAATATTTATGGAATTTTCGGGCGACTCTGACTTCTTTGTTCGCATGTCTTCCCAGGTTGTTTTCTTCTCTTTTCCCACCAACATTCCAACATTGTTTTACTAACCTCGACTTGCTGTCCAATTCACTTTTCCGCTAACCTTAAAGCCTAGGGCCTCCGGAAGGCTGGGATGGCTCCCTCACTGAGGACTGGACGGAATACTTTTGCACTCCGCTACAATATGTCCTGGGAGGTTTTCGGGGCCTCCTTTCTACAGCCTTGCCGGCCATAGTTCTTCCTGTACCGGTTGGCACAAAGTCGGACAAACGTTTTTGTCCGCAAGCAACCCGCCCGGGCTTCAAAAAGCAATGCACTCCCTTTGGTATTATCAACGAACTTTTCCCTCGTGATTTCCCGCTTCCCGATCCCGTAGACATCTAAAGATTTCTTTGTTTCCATCGTATTTTTCCAGGTCGTTGTCTCTAATTCTTTTACTTTATTTTTATTGCTTTGGTCATTTCCCTTGCGCTTCCAGGTTTCATATACTTTGTCCTGAGCCGTCTGGTTCTTTTCCTCCACTGTGTGCCCACGCTTTTCATGTAAAGATACCGTAACACTCTGGTCGCCCGTCTCTGGTCATCAATATTTAGAAGTCGTTCTTCAAAACATATTTGGCTCTGTGCTTCTCCCTCTTCAAAGGAGGCCCATCCTATGTATCTCTGCACTGCCCCATTTGTTGTTTTACGGCGTGCTCCTAATGCCAATCGACCTACTGCCCACTGGCTTACTTCTAGCCGGTGAGTGCCGGCACATCCCCATAGTGTTCTGTGCTTCATGAAACAGGCGTTTCGTTTTCTATCCATTTTAAATGATCCACATGAGTTATTAAATAGACGTGACCTTCGTTTATCCATACGCCCAGATATTTGTATTTCGTTACATACGGTATTGCTGCTTGTTGAAGGAATACCCATTCGCTACGGGCGTCGTCATTAAAAACCAGAACTCCCGGCTTTGCTGCGCTAAACTCTAACCCCCGTGCAGTGGCTTCTTCCTGCACATATCTGTGAGCTGTTGCAGACACTGTCAGCTATCTGCTAGCAGTATTACGTCATCTGGACATATCACTCCCGGGATACGTTGTTCCACTTCCTATTAATAATGGCTATAACAAATCTACTTTACTGTATTCAAGATTTCTTTCAAGTCTTGCCATGTACAGCATGAACAGCAATGGCGACAAGGAACAACCCTGCTTAAAACCTCTATTTGTTAATACCGGTTCGGTGAACTTTAGGTCCTCCCAGGTAATTTTCACCTCGGTGTCATTGTAAATTCCCGGCAGCAGCTGTATAAATTTCTGGCCTTATCCATCCCGCTCGGGTAGGCTCCATAGACGTTGTCGTAGGCTCCCTTTATATCCAGAAGCCCTATCCATAGTGGTCGCTTTAGAGCCATTGACACCTCTACGCATTGGGTTATAGGACGAATGAATTGTCCTCTTAGCGCCTATCTTATCTGAAGCCATTTTGTAGTTTTTCCTGTATGCCGTTACCCTCTATCCACGCCTATAATTCCGCGTGTATGGCTTGCATTGCCAGCCTGTATGCCACTTAAGTAACTGTAGTGAAAATGGGGCGTCCTCTGATGGTGGGTTCGGGAGCCTGCCCTGCGTGACACCGCCGCACAGATGACGAGGCTCAACTTAAAGCAGCTACGCTGCTAGGAGATGTTTTCTGGTCGGGCGCAACGCCTCCCCAACTGGATATACTCCCCTCTTTGCGAGTTGGCACCCAGCCTCTGGATCCATTCGCGACACAGTACGGCATTTTGGGCTACACCGGATGTGTTCGTGTGTCGACGTACTCGCACATTTTATATTCTTGGTGAAAGCCTTATATGTCTCATTAGGAAGGTGACCTCAAATGACCCGGCATCGATACGAACAATATAGAAAACAAGGCCGAACGTTAGCCGAAGAACGACAGTCAAATTAAGAGATGATTAATTATATAAAGTTAATTCGTGTTTGATTAGTATTAATATATGAGGGTAGTGATTAGCAATGTGGGATTAAGATGAATCAGTATGGATAAACGTAGACTAAAATGTGGAAGGATAGATGAATGATCAATTAGTGATTCACAGTAATGATTAGTTAGGTGGAATAAAATGAAATAAGATGAATTAAGGTGATAATTACGATGGACGATGATGGACGATGACGATGACGATGGACGGTGGACGATGGGCGATGATGGACGATGGACGATGATAATGGACGATGATGATAATGATAAATACGATGATAATTACGATAAGATGATAATTACGATAAGATAGATTAATGGGGATAAAGAACGGTAAAATAGCAGGACCGTTGTATTGACGGGTGGCCGTTTGTATAAAAGGTTCTTGACAAAACAGCGCGTCACGCTTTTCGCCTTCGAAGCACTTGAGCAGATTTACCTGCCCGGAGAAATCCTTTTTTTACTTTAATGCAAACTCTGTTACCTCTCTCTCTCCGCACAGGTGAAGGAGGCTCTATTACCTCTATCTAGAATGATCGCTTTCCTGGTCGTGAGCGGGATCCTGGTAGTGGTGGTCTCAATGGCCTCCACGGTCGTGTCCGTGTACCGCTGCTGCTTCCAAAGATGCGGGAGCGGCCCTTCGACCGTAGACTGCGACTCCCCGGAGTTCATTTGGTCTCGGAACAAGTACAGCATCTCCCTACTCGGGGTCTCCGTGCCGATGATGTAAGTCAGCGCGCCTCCTCAATTCCAGGATAACTCAATCTACACTAGTTGCGAAATTCCCCATGGGCAGCGCATACCAAAAACCGGTCCGCGGTTGGCCCACCTGCGCTCTGCTAGCAACCATATGTACGCTGAAGGCAAACAGACAAAGACCTGACGTTCAGGAACGGTGGACGAGCCTTACTGCGCATGCGCCAACTAGACATCAAAAAACAAAGAAAGCGACCTTTTTTTTTTGCCGGATGTGACGTCATGGTTTAAGAAAAACGGCAGCTGTTGTGTGGTTATTTCGCTATAATTTCGCTACGCTCTTCTCGTCGTGATTTTTGCCTGCGTTGCAGCGGTACATAGGTGTTTGGCTTGCGATTGTGATGAGGGCGCTCTCAAAGAACTTCTGGAGAGCATTTGCGGTGGTGTGCAACGTGTGATGGGGACGCTGAGTGTGTGCGACTGCCTAATGTGTGCGTAGTACGTTGCGACGGTGACCACGGGCGCTGTGCATCAGTTCTGCCGCCTCGATTTGCGAGAGTGATGAGTGCGTTCCCGACGAACGTCTGCGCTGTGTTTTATTAGAGCGCCGTGTTGAGGCCGCTGGGCTTTTCGTCGCCTACGTGCCGTGGCGAGAGGCAGCAACGCCGGTCACACGAAAGCACTGGGACGGCGCCTGACCACTCCCATTGTAACCAAGCTAGCCACTGCAAACGATTCTGCGCGCATAACTTATTTCGCACGGGACTGCTGCGTAGACCACAGGGCTGTGTTTTTATAACGGAGTTAACCTGTGCGACGTAAGTTATAATTGTGTGTTCGGAGTCTTGAGGCAGGCAGGTAATCACCACTGCGAAGGTGTAGTAACTACCATGCTGAATAATCTGTCTGCTAATCACTTCGTTGGTCTGAAACCTTAAGCCAGCTGATAATAGGACATGCAGCCCGGTCGGAGGTAGGGCTGCGCACAGGACAAAGGTTTTTTGTTGTTACTAGCTGTAGGAACCAAGCCTCAATAATACACATCCAGGCCCCAAGTAGTGCATGAGAAAATGTTAACTAGTTGCGCTTAGCCCTGGTGCCAAGCATTTTTCTTTATGTGGGCCCTTCAAGTTACCGTTTTTAAATTTATCCCTTCTGGGGCACGTTCAAGCTGGTTACATATATAATTCCATGCATTCAACAGATGCTGAACAGTTCACGTGTGCTGTCACATGCCGCAGGACAATATTGTACTTCAGTTGGTACTTTTAGCAACAGATCTTATGATGTGCAATGCTTTCAAATCCATTTCTTCTGTGTTTAGCAAGACTAAAGACTTGTCTGCAGCAATCTTACCAGAAACAAGTTATTGCTTGTCAAACAGCACAAAAGTACTACTACAACTTAAAACTGCAATTAGGTAGGGATTGAGGCTTTGCTTGTCATTTCAACTCTTCCAGCAGTGATGGCAATGGCAGCTGAGTGTTTTTTTGTTGGTATCAAGGAGAGAGAGAAGGAGAGGAGCGAGGAAGAGAGAGAGAGAGAGAGAGAGAGGAACTTTTTATTAGGAGCATTGATCGGAAGGCATCATGCGGCGAGTAGGTTCCCCTAATACAAGGGAATCGCCATGGCCGTCTTTGACCATGGCTGCACTTCTCGACGAGGATGAGCTGATCCAGGAGGGGAGGGCTAGACAGCAGTGGTCTCCACTGCTCTTGGGGGTGGGGGAAGGGAATATTAGGGCGGCAATCCTGGACGTAACTTTACATTCTACAATAATGGCCTGAGTGCCCTGGCTGCTGGCAGAATTTGCATCCGGCTGAATATTCGCTTGGGTACATTAGGTTAAGTCGGGTGGGATGAGGATGTGTATTTGATTGAAGAAGTCGTCGCAGAGTTATTTCCTGATCCTTTGTGAGGCTTGGATGTGGGAACGGGAACGTTCTCCTACTAAGCCTGTAGTGCTGAGTAATCTCTTGGAATGTAGTGAGTGGGATAGGCTCTACCGTACTCTCTAGGGCCTGGTTGGTCAGTACGCGGGCCTGTTGGTGAGCAAATTCGTTGCCCTCCATGGAGTGGTGGACAGGCGTCCACACAATTTGCACCTTTCGGCTGGGGGATTGACTTGATAATATTCGATATGCTAGAGGGGCCACCCATCCCGATTGGTAACTTCGGTACGCTTCTTGAGAGCGGGCTGTGGTCTGCGTGAGCGCCAGCGAGATGGCTAATTCTTCCGCTTCTTTCGTTGAACTTGTTTTTGCAGTAGGACTTGTGGCCAGATCGTGCTTGGTCGTCACTACTGCTATCTTGGCCTTTCGTCCAGGGAGAGCTGCTGCGTCAGTATAGACCGTGTTTTGGTCTGCTCCATATACCTTGTTCAAGGCTTTAGCTCTTGCGGCCCGCCGGCCTGTGTGGTGGACGGGGTGCATATTCCTGGGTAGAGGATGAAAAGTGGCTTGCGCTCTCCAATGGTAAGGAAATTCTAATCCTTGGTTTGCAGTGTCGGAAGCCCATTTTATTTTCTCGAGGACTTTTCTTCCGGCTTGAGTCTTGGCTAGTATTGACTTTTGGCTTGAGAGATGGCCTTCCACCAACTCGTCCAGCATATTGTGTAGGCCCATTCTCAGCAGCCTGTTGGTGGACGTGCTCGAATGCTTAGGGCGTGCTTTGTTGCGTTCTGTATGAGGGTTTAATTTTGTCGCTAGTCTTTCTTGCTTAAAATCAAATACGGTATGATGTAGGTGATTCTCGAGAGCACAAATGCCTGAACAAGGCGAAGGCTGCCTGTTTCCTTGAGTCCCGCTCGTCTATTTGCCACTCTGCGTATCATGTGAATGACCTGTTCAGTGGTTTTCGTCAGGCGTTGGATCGCGACGTTACTTTGACCATCGGCTTGAATGTGGAGGCATTGGCAGGGCTTGATTGTATGTCCCTCCAAGATGTCTTCTGGCTCCTTTTGTTCCTACAAGGCCGCGCAATCAATGGCTCAGACTTTTTGGGCGAGCAGGTGAGGCCGCACCTTTTCACATATTGGCTGACGGCATCTGTTGCTTGTTGTAGTGTGTCCTGTATCCCTCCTATCGAGTCCGTGCCCGTCCAGAGGGTTATATCATTGGCATAGAGGGCATGGTTTAGGTTAGGTATACTGGCCGAGGAAGACCAATTAGGGCAATATTTAATAAAAAAGGGGATAAGACAGATCCTTGAGGCGTGCCGCAACTCGCTAGAATGACAGGACTGGAGGTGACGTCAGCTATTAGATGCGAAGCATCTCATGGTTGGGGCTATGTCCCTGCGTTAGAACGGTGGTTTGGGCTAGTTGGTGCATACTGAAATTCGAAACAGCGCAAAAAGACGGGACAAGAAAACGACGACACAAGGCGCTGACTAACAACTGGCTGGTTTATTGCGCGGCTTGCGAAATATACCCAGAAAAGAAGGCGAGAAGGAACACGATAAAAAAGAAGGAAGCACGAAAAAGAGCCAAGGCCAAGCCATGTTTGTTGGAAGTATGCGCCCCGCTCCAGGAAAAACCTTCCGTTCTCGTCCGCCCATTCCAAAACCGTGAAATGGAGCATTGCCTTAGCTGCATTAAGGGGCTCCCTTAAGAGATCTTGCCCGCATGAAGTAGAGGCCAGTTTTGATTCGCAGGTTGTGAGGCTCTTGTCGGCAGGCTTCCTACCGGCATTGCTACGTAATTTAGCTGAAGTGTTGCTAGGGCAATTTCGCAAACGCAGCGAAGCTGGATCGTTGAACGACAGGGCGGCGAAAATCGCTGTTGTTCCGTATGTGCATGGAGTTTCGCACATGTTGAAAAAGGTAGCGGGTCGCGCTGGTGTAGGAGTAGTGTTTTCAGCACCACACAAACTGGGTGGCCTTTGTAGGCGAGTGAACATAAATGAGCCAAGGGGCACCTTTTGCGAAATAGGCCACACAAAACCGTATGTAGAATGTAGGTGCTCCGTTGTGTATGAAGTTCCCTTGTCTTGCGGGAAGACCTATATCGGTCAGACCGGGCGCTGTCTGAACGATCGTCTCCGCGAGCATGCAAACACACTAAAAACGGGTACTGGCAGCAATCTTGCCACACATTGTCACGACCACGGCTGCTCGCCCAGATTCCATGATACCCGTGTTGCAAGAACGTATAAGGGTCAGCGTGAGCGTGAGATCTATGAAGCCTACCTCATTCACAAGGCAGGCGGCGATTGTGTGAGTAAGCCGTCCATTGAATTACTAAATAAGAAATCCGCTATCTGGATTCATAAAAAGCTTGACTGTTCAGGATGTCTTGCCTTGCCTCGCGCCTCTGGAAACGTCTCATATCAGCGTTGCTACCATTTAATCAATGCACGTGTATCAATCCTGTATTTTGTGTGCAATGTTCGATGCACTTCTTTTTTTCGTGCTTCCTTCTTTTTATCGTGTTCCTTCTCACCTTCTTTTCTGGGTATATTGCGCAAGCCGCGCAATAAACCAGCCAGTTGTTAGTCAGCGCCTTGTGTCGTCGTTTTCTTGTCCCGTCTTTTAGCGCTGTTTCGAATTTCAGAATTTCGCTATGTCCCTCCCTTGCCGTTGTCGTTGTTGTTGCGCCGTCCACACCCCCACTGTGCATGCTCGGCTTGCTGAACGCCCGGTGGTGTCTTACCCTTCTATGGCTCCTGGAGCGACAGTGTTGCCGGTGTCTTCCTGGGCCGGCACGGGACGAGCACGCTTCCCTTTTAAGGGCTCCTGGAGCGATAGTGTTGCCGGTGCCTTCCTGGGGCCGGCACGAGACGAGCACGCTTTCACGCGCCTTCAACGTTTCATCATCGTCAGTCGGCAGCAGCGTGCGTCGGAGAGTCTCGGCGGGCCGTGATTACAAGCACCCACAACCATCCGGGAACGTGCATCGACCTCATCTTCAGCAACTTTAGGGTTCATCCACTACAGCAGCCCTTGACTTTACATTTCACAGACCATAAGGCGGTCATAATCAAAGCGGAACGCCAACCACAGCTCGACGTCACCTACGTTGAACATGATGATGATAATGCTTAAATAAAGACAAACTCATACCACGTACGTCTCTCTCTCTCCTCTCTCTCTCTCTCTCTCTCTCTTTAATGCCTCTCCCCTCTAACACCCCCCCCCCCCTCCAATAAAATTACACCATCTTCCCGTAGGGGAACCCTGAGTCAGTATGCGAAACAGCCATGGGGTCAACGCAATCTCCGATTTCGTAGTTCCGGTAAGTGAAAGTGTGGTAGTTACCATGGAAACCAAACAGTAAATATAACGGTAGCTACATACCTCAACCTCACGGAAACGACGAACCGAAAACTAATGGGCACTTGAATCGACCCCATGCCTGCTTCGCATACTACTCGGGGGTTCCGTATGGGAAGATGGTGTAATTTTTTTTAGTGTTGCTGTGTGGTCTGAGAGGAAGTCGGTTATATAGTCGTTGGTCCTCTGACCACACCCTGTGTCGTGTGAGGTTCTTGAGGTGGTCTCGTGGGCACGTTGGTCGAACGCTCTTTTCAAGTTCCAGAGCTAGTACCGTTCTAGGGGGAGCTGGGTTAAAAACCTCCTCTTTGAGTTGCAGAAGAACATCTTGAGTGCTGAGGTGTTTGCGGAAGCCAAACATTGTGTCGGAAATTTGTTTGGTTTTGTGTAGGTACCTTTTCAGGTACCTTTTCATAGATGTTCCCCGCGCAGGATGTGAGAGAGATTGGTCGCAGGTTCTGATATGAGGTGACTTGCCAGGTTTCGGGATGAATCTTACTTCCGCTGCCTTCCACTGCACGGGGAGTTACCCTGTGGCCCAAAATTCGTTGAGGTGCTGAAGTACACTTTCGAGAGCTTGGTCACGTAAGTTATTAAGTAGTTTATAGGTGATGCCGTCCGGCCCTGATGCACTGTTTTCTTGCTTTCGGTTATTGCGATCGTAGGTTCATGAAGTTCAATAGGTTGGTCTAGAGTTGGGTTAGGTGTACGGTGCAGGGTGGAAGGTCCAGTCCATTTTGAGATATCTGGTCTGTAGGTCTTGTAGAAGCTGATCGGTGGTGCTTCCTCTGTGGGTGTTGATACAGTTGAACCTCGTTATAAGAGACATGGATGTAAGAGACAAATGGGTATAAGAGACACTATTCACCCACATGGTTGGCTGCCCTATCTTTCCCATTAAATTGACCTCTTTTATAACAGACATCGGATGTAGAAGACAGTTGGTTATAAGGGACAAGTCATCCTTGAACTTTAATCAACAATCTCGCTTGTAACAGACATTTTAACTTCAGATGCAGTGCCACCAGTCACTAATTGCAGTTGCTTCCATTGTGGAAACACAGGTGGATGACAGACACCTGCAGTCGCTATTTATTATAACTTCAGCACACACGCAGTGGTTCAGTCAGCTATGAAACGACGACGAGAAGCCCTGCCAATGGAAATGCAACTTACAGAAGTGGTTGAAGCTTACTGCCATCCATTGGAGCGCGACCGCACATGCAGGCTCTCCCACTCGCGTAGCTCCCAATCAAGAATCATCGCAGATGTTGAGTCCTGCAAGCGTAATGAATAGCCTGAGCACACAGCGGAAGAAGCTGTGCGCTCTGGCTATTCATCAGGCTTGTGAACTCAACATCTACGATTCATCTTTCGCAAACAGTGAAAGGAAAAAAAAGCTTGTAGAATCGGTTGTAAAAAACTGTAAATACAGTCATGAAGCAAACAAAGATTCAGAACTGTTTCATAAATTCTGGGGGCCAAACATAAATTAGAATGAATCTTTTGCAACATCCTGTAGCGTTCTTTTGAGCTTATTTTAGTCATTCGGTGCCCACATTGAACTAGGGTCTGATTAGTAAGTGAAAACATGGTCCCCTGCTTATAAGAGACATCTCGTATAAGAGACAGATACGGCTCCCCGGTACATGTCTCTTATAAAGGGGTTCAACTGTAGTGCGGGCCATGTTGCGGTTGGTCTCACATCTTGCTAGTCAAGGGCTCGATGAGATGACGAAGGAGCGTCCAGGTCTTTCGGGTAGACAGGGTTCCCTGCAGGCCATCGCATGGCTGAATCCAATTCTCTCTGCACAGTGACATGGCATACTCAGCTAGCTGCTTGCTTGTTGATCTCCACTGTTCGTTTGCGTAGCTTTCGGTTATGTCGTCACTTTTACCATCGTTTCGTGAGAGTGGAGTGGAGTATGTGGTTGCGATTGATTGCGTATGCCATTTGAGGTCTTCCATTGTTTCTGTGGCCCAGGTGTCATAGGGTGTCTCCGGATTAATTTCTTTCGCAGCTCGAGCTTTTCCTAAATTGGTCCCAGTTGACAAGTCTGGCCCAGCCGATGTGGGTCTAGTAGCTTTGTCCTTCAATAGTTATTTGAAGGATGTCAAGGTCTGAGCCAAGATTGGTGTTCGTACTGACCCAAGTAACGTCGAGGAACCCAGCCAGTAGTGAGAGGTCTGGAGTTGTGTCTCTCGCCGTACTGGTGCCCAGTCTGGTGGGGACATGGGGATCGTTTAGTGAAGTAATCCCATTCTGGTCTATGATATGGGCTAACTGTTGTCCTCACTTTGAATTGTACTTGTAGCCCACATCTGATGAGGGGCATTAAAGTCCCCAAGGATGAGAACTGGTTGGTCCGTGGTTAGGTTTAGGGTTTCTTGGATGGTGTCTTGTAGTCCGGTCTGTTTAGCAGAAGGTCGGCAATACACGTTCAAGATAAACAGATTGCGTTTTTTTCTTGTAGCACGGGAGTGAATTTCAACCAATGTGTGCTCACAGCCCTTCTGAGCCGTGAGATGTTGCGTTGCTGCTATATTATTCTTGATTAAGGTGTCTGTTGCCTTTCCTGAAGGGTCTGCGTAGGTGATGTAGCCAGGAAGGTGAGTTTTGCCATTGATCTCTTGCAGAGCTATTATATCTGGTTGCGGGTCTAAAATTCTGATATATTGCTGAAGTTCTCCCATCTTCGCCGTGGACCCATGGCAGTTCCATTGTAGGACTGTCGTCAGGTCTGTTTGTTTATTGTGGGGGGCCATCTTGAGAAGAAGTAGGGTTGGGTGTCCAGACATCCGAGTTGGTTTTAGCGTACGGGGTGGCACGGTGGGACGAGCGATGAGTTAGCAAAGCTTCATTTATGTTGGCTTCCAACGTGCAAAATCTAGCGGCTTGGTTCTGTTTATCCTCCTGATTGGCTTTGCGAATTGCTTCTACGCTCTCAGAGATACGCATGATGGCTTCTTGAAGTTGTTTATTTATATCATGTTGCGCTGTGTTCTGTGCTGAGGTGAGATCTGAGAGCATACCTGTTTCCATGTCTTCTTGATGCTGGACTGATTGTTAGGAAGGGCTGGCTGCTCCTCCTGGCCTTCTTTCTTTGCCTTTTTGCGCTTGCCGGAAGGGTCGCGTGGTTGCGCCTGCTCCACTGCCTCCAGGCGAGGACAGCTTACCTTTTGTATATATATTTAGAGGTGTGTGATTATCTTTGCGTCTGTGAATTGAGTCCAAGAAGTTAAACTTGGCTGTGAATTGAATAAAATATTTTTGAATACGAATAGTAAAAGCTGGCTGCCGAATTGAATATTTTCAAACCACAATATACTTTGCTTGGTGTTTCTATAGTGTATAAAACATAACTACATAACAAAAGACAGCTTAGGCAGTCAGAACTAGACACATTTCAGGTATTTGTGCTTGACATGCAAAAAATTTAATGTAACAGAAAATAAAAAATCGACATGCAAAGCAGTGACTAGCAATAGCTTAATGTGGGCCATTTGGTTCAACATGATCACGGGTTTAAAGGCGCAAGAAAAATGCGGGTGTCCGCGAGGACACTCTCTTTCGAGAGTTCTCTTCTTGATAGAGGAGACAGGATTACTGGGAAGCATGGTGGTAGAGGTGAGTGTGGCAGGCATCAAAGGTTTCTTATGAGTCATTAGTGGCAGTCGTCCCTGGGTTTTGTGCTTAAATATGCATCGAAACAGTGAACTGAATGAAGGTGGCTACGCAGGCTAGTAGGGACTTCATCGTGGAAATTTTGGTCAAATGTCAAGCATGACTCAAGGAAAGGAGTGAAGAGCTTCATCAAGGAAACTTCATTTCCCTCTGAGAGTGATTACAAAGTAAACAAAACCTCATGTGACACTGGTTTAAGACCACATGTAAAAAAGCAATTACAGCTGCTGCACCCTTCACACTAATCATTCAATAATCTACAGTGCATCTGTCTCCCATCTATCACATAGGCCTCAAAGATTTCTCGTTTTCTGTTTTGTGCCATACAACTTCAGCACTCTCGTCGTATCAAATTCTGGCATGCAAGCCACCTGGCGTGCATTGAGTCTTGGAGTGGAGCACCAAATCAGTTTGTGTTCCATTTATCAGCAATGCGGCATGCTCCCACCAACCGCCTGTTAGGGCAGGCCTTGTCTGCCCTATGTACAATCAAGATACATTGAAATACGAACAACAAAGCATGTGACGTTTCAGTACATGCTGTGCATCATGGTGACGGGCTGTGTAGCCACAGAATGAACAAGTTACAAGAATTAGTGTCCAACGTTTCTGTGTAAATGGCATTTGAGAATGTTAACGCCGCATTTGGTGCGGGGTCCCGCTTACGGTTATTCAAATTTGTCGCTGTGTAGGATCAAGCAGAACACGACGGAAGGCTGATAGCAGAAGCACAAACGGGCACAAATATGGTGGTGGGCGAACTCAATATTTTCACAGACCGAACGGTGCCCTCTCAACACCTACGTGCAAGTTGGTCTAAGCATGGGGTACACGAATACCTTAGAGAAACTGCACGAAGCTTATCATTACTCCCAAACCTCCCGCCTCAACAGACGAGGACACCCTTGAACTCCTCGGGTATCCAGTACCGACCCAAGAACAGCTACAAACGTGTGCCCCTCCACATCCGTCAACACATTTGTGCAGCTCCCATGCCGCGATATACGCATCAATACGCTCGTCAAGAAAGTAAGACCCTGGAGACCAACGAAACTAACGTGGATAATTACAAACCTTTTCATTTCTGCGCGCCAAGAGCCCTCTGCAATGATTAACAAGAATATGCAGCAGGACCATGACCTCTGAATATACTGTTCCCGAGCTTATGACAGCACGCAGCGATTACAAGACACTGGGTTCGACGAACCAAAGCGACGCGCAGGAAATCACCTTCGTAGGTCGCAATAGTCTTGTCCTTGTTATTTCTTAGTCACGACCGTGGTGGTGTGCGACAAGAGTTTCGTGCGAACGATGCATTCGCGGCTGTTCACGATAGCCAGCGCCGTTTGAAGTTGAAGCTGGCTTAAGGTTTCAGACCAACGAAGTGATCAGCAGACAGATTATTCAGCATGCTAGAGAGAGAGAAACATCTTTAATGGGCAAGTGAGGTCAGCCAGGCGGGGCGCCCGACTAGCTACACCAAATGGAGGTGAAGGTGTGACGAAAAGTTACTACATCTCACACTTCGCAATGCTTAAACGTTACTTGCCTGCCTCACGACTCCGAACACACAATTACAGTTTACGTCACACAGGTTAACTCCGTTATACTAGGATAAAACACAGCACTGTGGTCTATATAGCAGTGCGGTGCGAAATAAGTTATGCGCGCAGTATCGTCTGCAGTGGCTAGCTCAGTTACGATGAGAGCGGTCATGCATCGTCCTGCTACCCTCGTGTCACCGGCGTTGCTGCCTCTCGCCACTGCACGCAGGCGACAAAACGCCGAGCGGCCTCATCACGCTGCGCAGAAGTTCGTCGGAAGCGCACTCATCACTCTCGCAAATCGAGGCGGCAGAACTGATGCAGAACGCCCGTGGTCACCTGTCGTAACGTACTACGCGCAAATTAGGCGGCCGCACACACGCGACGTTCCAATCGCACGCTGCACACCACCGTAAGTGCTCTCCAGAAATTCTTCGGGAGCGCCCTCATCACAATCGCCAGCCAAATAGCTATGCACAGCAGCAACGGCCGACAAAAATCACGACGAGAAGAGCCCAGCATAGGTAACCAGTGCAAACCGCTGCCAATTTTTTAAAATCATGGCGTCCACATCCGGCAAAAAAAGGCCGCTTTTTTGTTTTTTGATGTTTGGTTGGCGCATGCGCATTAGGGCTCGTCCACCGTTCCTGAACGCCAGGTGACAAGCAGGAATGCTGCTGCTGCTGCTGCTGCTGCTGCTGATGATGATGATATGAGATTAAGGCCTCCCCTTTGAATCGGGGGTGATGGCATGCACCGTCTAGGCGGCAAGCTGACTAGCCTGTCCATTTGCCGACAGAAAGTTGAAGTAATCCTCAGCAGAGCATTTAAGTTTCTGGCCTTTAGGTTATAAAAAGAAAAACCGCAAAACTCAAGTGAATATCGATTAGTTTAATGCGTCTTAATTGAAAAGCAATGCTTTATTTTATTAAGTTGCGTTTATAACGTAAATGTTCGGCCAAGTTCCTCCTTCTGGTCCCCCAGGTGCCGCGCCAGGTGCCACGCCGTTCAATAAAACAGGCGTGCTCGGAGGCGGAGTTTCGCAACTGGTTCATATTGAAGAACTCTGCTCAATTGCGGAGTCTTCGGGTGGACCCCAAGGGTGTTTGGAGAGACGTGAATGGGCGCTGTTTGTCGACTCGCGAAGTACTACCGAAGCAATCGTGCGTGTACAGTCACTAGTACACTTATTTATGGTCCTGGCTTTTGTTCTGCTTTAGTGTGCAACTGCCCTGCAGAAGATCCGATGCAACAATGCGAGTTGGAATAGAAATTGGTGGAGAACGCGGCAAAGGCACCTTTTTCTTCGTCGCCAAGGTTTGAAAAGGCAAACGGAAATATAATAGTTCGTAGCATTTTCTGTCGAGTACCGCCCACAACAGGGACCGCGTAACGGCCTGCAGTTGCACATAAATTCAGCGTTAGCGGAGCCACAAATTTAATCGCTATAAATGCGGAAGTTGGGATAATTGGTTGAACGGAATTCGAAACCCGAAAATACGAAAAATACAACGATAAAAATCCCACTAAATAAGTCGCGAAAGTAAAAATGTGTAACTGAAAAATGTCATCCAAAATACCTGGACTTATTTAAAAAACGCACTGAAAAGGATATTGGAAGTGCGAATAGAAAGACAACAAAAATGAGCCAACCGTGAAACGTTTAGTAACGCTCGCGTATTTCCACAAGAATGCTTCATTGGCGGAAGTAACGCATTTAATCGGCATAATAGATTAAATGGAGAAAATTGGTTGCACGGAATTTCGAAAAATTAAAAAAATTACAAAATATCAAAATATAATTTTACAAAACAAACTGGCGAAAAAATATGATTCATGTTATAGCATCTTAGAAAAGTACGAAAGCCCGCGGAAAACGTTGCAAGGTCGAATCAAAATCGTGGAAAACGGACCAATCCTTCCACTCACACCTTGAATCAGGGAAAAACACATCATTTGCGAAGGAGAAAGACGCTCAATTGCTATTATGATGTAAATTTGGATTATGATTGGCAACAAGAAACAAAAGACACTGAAAATGAAAAAAAATAACCTACCATATTTGGCTACTCATTGCCACCACCTGGCTGTGAAATACTCTCAATGAACTACAAGCCGCATAAGAGTGCTAAGGATGATACGAGACAATTCTCTGTATTTCTGCAGAGTTTTTTTTACGCGTGGCTGATCGGAAATGCATCTCCCGGGTGTTTTGTGCCGTCGGTAAGAGTTCCGTGGCTGCAATGAACGTTGTTAGCAAACGTGCTTTTGCCATAGTGTGAATCCTCTCAATCATACAGACAGAGAAGAACATTATCGACGCATCTGCTCACTTCCCTGAAGATGTGCTCGAAGGACGATGTCTTCTCCTGTTTCTACCACGTAAATGACTCTCCTCTCCCCCGCAACATCGCATGCGCGCATTCTCTTCCCTTTCCATGCTCACAATAAGCACTGCGGAGGCTTGCTAAAGTCAAACCATTTTCCCGCGTTCCACTGCTTGCGCCATCTACTGGAACATTTTGCTTGTTGAACTTAAGAACACTGCCAGGAGGTCCAGGCTTGCGCTAGCTCTTGTATTTTTGGGTACAAATATTGTTTTCACAACGCGCATTTTTATTGACCTGTAGAAAATATCAGACACCATTTATTCTCAAATAGAAGAACACTGCGAGGACCAGTTGTGCGTTGATGGTATGCCTGTAAAATGCCTGATGTTTTCTTTTTGCTTAACAAGATTGACAAGTACTGAGGTATGTTTCATAAGCACCCAAATATGTCAAATACGGCCCTCTGCTACTCAAATATAGCGTCTGCCGCAAGTAGTACTTCGACGTTTGCTGAGAGTGTGGTAAAATAGGACATAGAGGATGTTTTGTCTCTTCCAGATTCAAAAGTTTTCGTTGCAATGCGGCGAAGCTACCATAACGCCGATCATGCCCGCCATTGCAAACCTCGTTGCCACCTGTGTAACGGTAGTCACGTGACTGGGGCGAAAGAGTGCCAGACAGGTACAAGATTCCATATATTGTAAAGCGAAGACAATGTGAGCAGCAAGCTGCAAGATGACAACAGCGTCAATAACAGCTGCGCAACCCCCCGGCTTCTAGATGACATTGATGCTTGAGCGGCCCTGCTGTAGTCCAAAACGACCTAGGAAGTGACGCAAGAAATAGAGACTGCGGACGGATATCCCCCAACTGGAATAGTCGCCTGGCGCACTTATTGGAAGCTAAGGAAAGTCATCCAAGGCTAGATGGCAGAACAACGTCTGAACCGTCGCCTCCGAAAAAAAGGTGGCAACTCTCAATCGACAAATCGAAGCCCACTGTAAAGGTGTTATGTGCGCAATAAGTGACACGAGGCTGTATGCGGAGGCAGACGGGAACTTTATAAGAGTAAGACTTGAAACTTGCACCGGCATCTTCTCGATAACACCAAGACGAAAGAGCCATCATCACAACACGTACTCCACAAAGCATTGGTGGTCCATGAGGAAAAGCGAAGTAGAGAGAGGACTGGACGAAAAGTACTTACCCGTAACACCCACCGACGACCACCTGGTATACGCCGGAATGGATAACGCCGACCTAGACCGAGACATCGAAACATGGGAAGTTCGGGCTGCATTACTAACCCTTAACTCTAAGTCAGTCAGCCGTTCCTGGCCGGGTTATCGAACAGGGCACTAAAAAATTTCAACATTTCTGCAATTGGCGCCCTTACGAGATACTTCAACGTCTGCTGGAGCACAGGCCGACTTAATCCGCCAATGAAAGACTGCTAGGACCATCCTGATACCGAAACCGGGAAAGCCGCCTCAGCATCGAACACCTACGTCCATTTCCTTCCTCAAGTATTGGCAAGGTCTTCGAACACTGTTCTTATGAACCGCTGGCTAACGGTATCTAGAGGACAACGCACTCTACCCGAACACTATGGGGGGGATTCCGGTGAAAAGCTCAGCACCCAGGACGCCATGCTACTCCTCAACGGGGAAATTGTCGACACACAACACTACCCGGGAATAATCGAGCAATTCTCGGACTCCGATATACAAAATGCTTTTCGACAAAGTGGAGCATTCTAACGATCCTAAAACAATGCCCAACCTCAACATGGGTCAATCGATCCTACAACTACATCAGAGATTTTTCTCACGGTGAAGATTAAAACCAGATCTTGCGGGCCAAATAGTGTTACGTAGAAACAACTGGGCAGTGCGGGAACACCGCAAGCTCCGTTATCTCTCTCCTACTCTTTAATTCTAGTTCATGATCGCGTAGCAACCGCCTAGAACAATTGTAAGACGTTCGTCGCAGCCATATACGCTGACAATGTTACCATATGGGTGACAGGAGGAAGTGATTGGTCACATTGAAGAAGCGCTACAGGAAGCTGTCAATGTGATAGAGGAGTACACTGGACGGGTACGGGGCCTCATATGCTCCCCGTCCAGTCTGAGCTACTGATCATCCCACCTTCCAGTCGACTGTAAAAGGACTATACACGCAAGATGCAGTGCATACGAAAGAAAGGCAACTTATTCCTGAAGTGTCCAAGATCAGGATACTATGAATGCTCCTTGAACGGGGTTGTGGCAACGGAGCGACGGTGACCAAGATTGCAGCCAAGGCAGTCTCCGCTGATCTGGCGTGTTTCTAATAGAAAGAGCAGGGCATGAAGGAGAGTCTCCTATGCCTCATTCAATCCTTTGCTATCAGCCATATCGCCTATGTTGCTGCCTTTCACAACTGGCGCAAACAAGAGCAAGACCGAATCAATGCTACTATCCGTAAGTCTACAAGATCGCATTGGGTCTCCTAAAAGTGCGAGCACAGAAAGGCTTCTTGCTCTAGGGGTACACAATACCCTAGATGAAATAGCTGAAGCACAACGCGTCACTCAACTTGAACGACTGTCTGCAACACGAGCTGGACGTTACATACTACAAGAGCCGGCCTTACACCATCAAGCGACCCACAGCTCATGAACGAAAGTTTACCAGATACACTTCGACAGCACCTCGTCGTATCACCACTACCTCGCAACATGAATCCTGAGCATAATCGGGAACGACGGCTCGCCAGGGCGCAAAACTTGATCGACATCCATGGACGGGACAACGGTGCAGTGCATGTCGATGCAGCCCATCTGAAGCACAACATATACGTTGCCGCGACGATGCCTGCTACTACGGGAGTACTTCAATCAGCAGCCAGCATCCGAATACCTACAATTCCCCAGACAGAAGTCGCCATCGCCTTGGCCATCACGGATCCCCAGTGTACAACGGTTCTCAGCGACTCCAAGACTGCGATCCTCCACTACGCTAGGAACACAGTGTGTGCGGAAGCTGCTCGTATCCTTCGCGGTGTGCGAGCCAGTGATCGTGCCATCTACATCAAATGGTTCCCTGCCCACATGGGACATGATGTCTCGGGGAAGGGCAACCCTAATCATAATGAGGCAGTCCACTCCGCAGCGCGAGATATAGCTTGCCGCACCGCAGGGAACGACTGCACTGACGCCTCAGAGTCATACGATACGGGCAAGGAACCCCGGTTAGCCTACAGTGAAATTGTACAATGGTACCACAACAGTAAGAGGATCTAAGCCTCCCCCACAACCCGGGTCTAACCCATACGGAGGACGGTCCTCTTTCGTCAAAACTGCAAACTCACTCGTAGTTCTTACCCAGCCCTTGCCACGGTACGTATGCCCCGAGGTGTACGCCACGGACATCTGTCGTCTATGCCAAGAAGCACGAGCTACCCCTGGTACAGCTACTATGGAACTACCAGCCTCCTACTACCACCACTACGACGTTCCCACCGCAGTTTGAAGCTGCGATGGGAAGCGAAGACTGCGAGACACAAGCCCGGGCCACTAGACTACTCAACAATGCACTAGACCAACAGAGGCGGCTCGCCATCCAGAGGGGATTACCCGTGGCACCGCCCAGGATTAATACCGGACACCACCGGTAACTTGGGTTTGACAGTGCCATGGGACAACTACATCCCCATCACCGGACGGCTGAGCGCTGGTCACTCTCACTGGCGCCCCTAACAGAGTAGCCTCCCCTTGACTCGCTCTTGGGTGCTCTAATCAAGTTCTCACTCACTCACTCACTCACTCACTCACTCACTCACTCACTCACTCATCACTCACTCATCACTCACTCTCACTCACTCACTCACTCACTCACTAGTCAGATTTAGTGGTTTGGTTTTGCTTATATAAACAAGATTTTGCCGAAATAAACTTCTCGTTCAAGAATTCTTTTAAAGTTTTTGCTGGTGGCGGAAACGACAGACAGACAGACAGACAGACAGACAGACAGACCCAAACTTTCGGGTTCAAGTAGCCGAAGAAAGTCTCGTCTGTAATAATGTCGCGGGCGCGAGAATACACTTTGCTGGGCAACGCCTTAGACAGCCGGTCTGTGGCGCTGCAGGCGGACCCTTCGAAGCGCGTCGTCTGCTACTCCGCATTACCAAGACGCGCCCGCTAGCTCTAGCGCGTATTAAAATGGCTCTCCATAACCGTTCAGTACCCTAACCTTGATTATTCACATCGCGGATGTGTGATTCTCGATGATACAAGTTCTCACAAACACCCGTGGCGGAATTCTAAGTTGTGTGCGTTTAGAAAATGCCCAGTTCGCGTCCGTTTCAGTAGTGACGTAGTTTCTCTTGCGAGGCCTCTCACCAATAGATGTGCTGCGTCACATCTAGTCGTATGCTTTCAGCGAATAAAAGCTCGTTCGAAACGGACACTTTAAACGGACACAGAATGAACAAATCTCAGAATTTAATTCCATCGCAGGATCACTCTGTGCAGGAGCAACAAGGCATCTAAGTTTCATCAATGCCAAAATCTTGGAATCCTCGTTTTAAATAATTTCTCATCTGCCCTCCCACCGCGGCCAGGCTGGCTACTTCGCGTGAGGAAATCGTGGCACCACTTACTTAGGGCTCCAAGATGACACTCTGGTGGGGGTCCCTGGTCCCTCTCAAGACGCTCGCACGGTCAGTAATGGCCGTGCTAATAACACCTATTCCAACACGGCACTAACCCCTCTTCTCTTACGCAAGTCGGCACACCGAATTACAGCTCCCTCATCCAGCGCCTCCGTTATTTTAATCGTATATGCAGCCCAAATCTGGTACATTTGCTCTGGCATCATTACGCCAAAACTGCTGACGGCATGTCCGAGGGGATGTTCAGAAAGCTTGACTGGGAAAACAGGATTATGGATAGACTAAGAATACTTGAGCAATTCAAGATTTGCAGACGAAGCAGTCTTGCTAAGTGAGACTTCCGAACACGTGCAAGAAATGATTGAGGAACTGCAATCAGAAACACGGCCGTGGAGCTAAAAATAAATATAAATCAATCTAAATTAATGATGAATAAACATGCCAAAAGCGCCGTTCAGCATAGGTGACGGTACGCTAAAGCAAGTGGAAGAATATAACTACCTCGGACACGTTGTGAGTCTGATGCTTCGACGAAAGAAATAATCCGGTGCAGAAGAGGAATTAGCTAGGGTGCACTCGGAAAGCACCCCCAATAACACAAAGTACGCTACCTCCATCACTGAAAACGAGGATACATAAGCAATGAGTTATGCCGTTGTTGACATAGGGAGTGGAAACTTCGCGCCTGATTAAACAACCGGAAAGCAAATTTAGGTCGGCTCAACGAGTCATGGAACGGATGTATGATTGGAGTAACACTTAGAGACAGGAAACGAGCGTTTTGGATCAGAGAACAAACTTGAGTAGAAGATATCGTAGTTCAAATAAAGAAAAAAATGGACTGGGGTTGGCCATGTAGGGAGACGAAATGACAACCGGTGACCCACCAGCGTAACCGAGTGGACACCGAGGGTCGGGTCTAAAAGAAGGGGAAGGCCAATAACCCGATGCATGGACGAAACCAGAAATCATGCATCCCTCCGTCTACAGACGACGATGGTTAAACGCGAAGCTTTCTCGTGATGGATTCTTTGGTTGGTCAATACCTCACTGCGAGTACGTGCTACTCGGAGGTACGCACCACTTTTCTAGGATACCCACAGCATGTTTCGGGTGGGCATCTTGGCGTTCAGTGACCAGTTGTTTGAGTGGGTGCTGGCTTGAGATGTTAAAACCCAAGATGTGAGGTTAGGCTTAACGTCATCAACTTCAAAATGGGAAGTTAGGCCTTAACGTCTTGTTGGCCAACAGCCTAACGGCACGCAGAGCAACGCCATGCTTGTCGTGACGGATTCAACCATGTAGAAGGGGAGTAAGCGGATAGATGCGAGCTTCATAACGCGAGGGACCCAGGTTCGATTCCGGCCACCGGAAGTATTTTTTTCTTTCACTTCACCCACGGTCATTCATCATTTTCATAAAAAGTTGGCTTTCCTGCAGGGCGTATCGTCGGACAACAGGATCAGTGAGGACACTAAAGAGCTTCGGTTAAAATGAAATTCGGGGACAAAGGATGGACTCGAGCAGCACAGGACAGGAGCGGTTGGAGGTCAATGGGACAGGTCTTCGTTTTGCAGGAGACCTAAGTAGGTAGTTGGCGAAGACGATGATACACATTGGACATCGCAAGGCAGGAATGGGTGGTGAACATTGAGGAGGGAGAGGGCTCGTCTTGTAAGGGACGCAGTGATGATGACGACAATATCCATTATGATCACATTTTATTATTGCTCAGGGTGACGCTACCAGCGCCACACGCAGCGCTCACGAAGGAACAGCAAACTATATACCGGCAAATCCAGACAGGGTCCTTTTCGCACCCCCGTCTACTCAATCGCACGTTCCCAAACCAATTCGAAGAAGCTTGCCCAATCTGTAAAAAACTAGGCACTCTCCAGCACATGATAGGAGAGTGTAGGTATAGCCCGAAGCACCCGCCCCCCTTACCCGAGTCTCGCCCCACCAACCCCACTCTACCCTTTAACGAGAGATGGAGAATCTTGCTGACCAGCCCCGCCCTTGAAAATCAGCTACTACTGGTCACCAGGGGCCAGGCGGCGAGAGCAGCATATGGATTCCCGTGAACAGGGAACCACCTCCGTCCAGTGTGGAGTTCGCAACGAACGACTCTTAAATCAAGTTTCTTCTCTCTCTCTCGCGAGCTCGATCGTCAAAGTGCAAAACATGGACACGCACTTACAACGCGTTCGAATAGACCCTGCCTCATTAGTGACTATAATGAGACGTACTAGTCTTGCTGGTGCATGCGATACAAGCTGTTGAGATAAATGCGGCCGACTCTGATCACAAATAATCTGTGTAACTGCTCCCCCCCCCCCCCCGAAACCCAAGACCTAAATAGTGATCAGGAGCACTTCAAGCGGCTGTGACTCTAGGAGCCTTGCTCGGACCATGTAATGTTTGACTGTGGCGTCTCTCACAATTCCCCCGCTTTCGTATTCGCAACCTGAGTCAATGCGCCCTTTTTTCACACAATAACGGATTTTCTCTTTCCCTCTATTGTTAGCCAGGTTCGATGAGTTTTCTGCTACGGGTCCGTCCGAGCTTTTAGCTGGTAGCGACGTTTGCTAGCCTTCGCCCGCAGTACAACTGTGCGGAAAGTGAACAAACTTAAAAGGAAAGCCTGCCGTGTTATGGTTATCTGACAACGGGACTTTTCCCCCGTTACTCACTGCAACTGCTTTCGCACTGAACAAGAATTGCGGCGGTTTAGCCTTGGTTAACCCTAGTTGATAGAGAAAGCTTCACTGCCCCTGGCATTGACCAAGTTACCAACAAGGCGCTCCATGAACCCCGATGACAATTCATAATTGAACTTACAGCATACCTCCACAACGTGTGGCGGGAAGGTATACTACCAGAGGAATGTAAAACTGTGGTGGTTCGGTTTATACCAAAACCGGTGAAGCACCTATCTGCTGAGAATTTAAGGCCAATATCCCTCACGTTGTGCGTCGGCAAGTTGCTCGAGCATGTAATTCTTAACCGTTTGCAACACTATCTTGAAGACTCGGGCCTATTCCCAAAACGATGGTGGGGTTCCGTCCTCACCTCTCAACCCAATATATCCTCTTTCAGCCTAAAAAGGAGCCATGATACCAGCTAACCAGCAATGCCCCAGCGGCCATCCTGGGACTTTACCTCAAGGGTGCTTTTGACAATGTGTGGCTCACAAAGATCCTGCAGAACCTCGACGCACTTGGATGCGGCGGGCGCACATACAGATACGTGAGGGACTTCCTTTCTGGCAGGAAAGCTATCATAAAAATGGGTGATACCTACACAAAACCATTCCTCGTGGGAGGTCGCGGTACGCCTCAGGGAGCAGTGCTCTCTCCCCTGCTGTTTAGCATTGCCCTCGTTGGCTTATGCCTCTACTCAACAACATCCCGGGGATCAGGCATGGCCTATACGCGGATGAAATTGCCATCTAGACATCCACGGGGTCATTGGGGGCGATGCAGGATCGCTTGCAAGGAGCAGCCGGATGTGGTACGCGAATATGCGAAGTCGTGCGGCCTCTTCTGCGCTCCGCAAAAATTGTGGTTGCTCGTCGTTTGGCCACGTCAGAACCATGTCCCATGCACACCCACCAATCTGCCTCGAGTTGGATGGCCACACCATCACTCCATCTCAGCATATACGATCCTCTGAATGACCTTTCAAGGAAGCAAGACCAACTCATTACTCATTGCCAAACTCAAGACAATGACCGATCAGGTGACGCACATGATACACGCCGGATCGCCACGAAACCCGTAGGCATGGGAGAGGTGGACCTGCTTCGGCTCGTCCAGGCCTTTGTCGCGTCGAGGATTGTATAGGTGTTACCACACACTCTGCTCAGCGTCACCGAGACATAGAAGGTCAACACGATGATCCGCAAGGCATATAAACAAGCACTCGGACTTCCGGTCTCCACTCCTCCGAAAGAACGTCTTCAGCTCGGCATTCATAACACTGCCGAGGAGCTAATTGAGGCTTATCTCACCAACCAAAGAGCGAGGCTGGGGGTCAACGGAAAACGGGAAGGGCGATATTCCTCTCACGCCTGATACTCTCGCTCCACTCGACTGACCCGCCTGCACTCACGGAACCTACCGCACAATGTCCGTAAAAATCACGGTACACCCTCTGCCCCGTAATATACACCCCGTGCACCCGTCGACAGGAGGGAAGCCAGAGCAAAAGCCATATACAAGATCTATGGCAATCAACCAACAACGGCGTATACGGACGCCGCGTCTTATCCGGGTAAGTCCGCAACGGTATCCACCGTAGTCGTCGAAAACAAGCACCGTTGCAGCCTCTCTCTTTGCCGGTGCCAATACTACACAAGCGGAGGAAGTGGCCATTCGCCTGGCCGTCGTACAAACTAGTGCAGCGATCATTGTCACTGACCTCGCAGCAGGCATTGGCGAAATTTGCTAGGGGACGCCTGCACACAAAAACGCTACGCATCATCCAGCAGCAGCTCCCGAAGAGGCTAATCACGATTGTATCGGTCTCCGGCACATCACGGAATCCCTGGAAACGAGGCGGTGGGCGCCATCGCTCGAGATTTGACCCACCGAGCAGGCGCCGAGAGCAACGTTTGCCGAACCCCAGCGCATGCAGCCCTTGATCTCTTACGCATAGATCACGCAGAACTACAGGCTGTAGCGTCAGACACTCGCTCCCCCCCCCCAAATCACTACCCCGAAAGCACGAACGTCATTTACGTGCTCTCCGGACGAATACATTCATCCGTCCCGTTCATTTGCGCAGTTTTTTTTCTTGCAACTATGCAACACCAACTAGCCCAACAACATGCTTTACTAAGAATACATTCTCCCATCCTAACCGGCTTCACCTTTTTAACTGCCAGAACTCCCCGCTTTGCCGATTTTGAGGAGAACCCGGAACGCTACGCCATATGGTCGGAGGGTGTGACCAATCCCACTGATTCTCCCCAACCTGCAACTTTCTACTGTCGAGCTTTGGGAGAGCGACTTGGCGAGCACCTGCCTGGACGACCAGCTTCGGCTGGCTCAAATGGGCTGTCGATGCTACCCGCGCTCAAGCATCCTGGACTGAGGACGCCTCCTTCAAGCTTCAGTACAATCTCCCCTGTTGATTCAAATAAACTTTTATTCTCTCTGCCCTGGCTAACCCATTGTCGAGTGTGCCGAGGTGTGCTTTCGCAGTGATATACAGACATGTTTGCAAGGAAATGCACTGTTTCATTCACCATATCCGCCAGGTGGCGACACTGGCCCCGCACACGTCTCCATTCCCTCCTCGCCTATTTTCTCCTCTTCCGCCTATCTCTCCCCGCCATCCGGGCCTCTGCTCTTGTCGGCGCATGCGGACAGGGGATGTGGTTTGACACTATCTTTCAAGGTCAAGACTGGTCACCCCGCGAAGACTTCCCGAGGTGCGTAGTGTAGCTTTCGCTACAAAAAATGCAAAGCATGCCAGGCGGTGACAGGAAAGAAAACGCAAGGAAACCACGCCCTCAGTTCTGTTTGAAGCGAAGCTTTTCTTGTCTCACTCACTGGTTGCGTGGTCGAGCAAAACGCTCTGCAGGAAAGCTAACTTTATACCTTGGGTTTCGCCCAACGATGATTATCAGCTAAGTTACATGAAGAGCCTTAAGAACAACAAACGTTTCCTGCGGTCGTCATCAAACCTGCGTCCCGGACGTTACGAAACCGACGTCTATCCTACTGCGCCGTTTCGACGCGGTCGAAACAGTTTGGCGCATTTTAACTATATTTATTCTAAGGAAATGCCTTAGTATTATTGTAGCAAGGCCTGTCGACAGCAGCTTGTTTTTTATTGCGTACCAGTCAAAGCCTATGGGATGTCACTTGGGGACACTATCAGATATTTACGGCTAATGCCACTTCGGTTTTCCCTTTGTGCTATTTCAACTGTATTTATTGCATGCATTTATTGCGTTCCTTGCTCTTAAACCACTTTGTTTGTTAAAATGCCCCTCTCGTTTCTCTAAACCATGCTTTGTTATTGTCAAATACATATCTATATTCTTTTGTGTGCTTTGCTTAGTGCCACTGCAGCACGTGTACTGCTCGAGGATTGGCTTCTGGGTTAGATATTGTGAGCATTTTGTTCGTTGTAGGGCTAGGTCACGTTTTCCCTCACCCAAATTTGTACGTATGAGCAAAGAGTTGTGAGAATTTTTGGAAGGAAGGTAACCCCCGACCACTACATATGCAACCACTGAACTGTGTCCTACTGATCGCGCCCTACACCTGCCTGCCTTGCTGTCTGTCTGTCTGTCTGTCTGTCTGTCTGTCTGTCTGTCTGTCTGTCTGTCTGTCTGTCTGTCTGTCTGTCTGTCTGTCTGTCTGTCTGTCTGCCCGCCCTTTCGTCAAACGAATATATCCCGCTACAAAATCGTTCCTGCCACGCTCTTTGCAGGATCATGTGTGTCTCCGCGCTTCTCACCCGTACTCACAGCGACGATGCCATGCGAAACGTTAGAAAGCAAGCGAACTTCCTGAACGACAACTTACTGAAGACCGTGCTCAAGCCCATCGACGTAGTACAGGGAATTGCAGTCTACAAAGGCTGCTGGGTCCGTTGAAGGTTTCTACGCTCTTCGAGCGATGCGAAACCAGCCGGGTTGGCTCAATGGCGAAGGCGTGCAGCTGAGCCAAGGTACGAGGGGTTTCGATCCAGACCGCGGCGGCTGCTTTTCTGATTGAGGTGGAAGGCGAAAACCGCCGGTGTGTCGAGATTTTGGCGCACCTTAAAGGTCCCCGGTGGTCAAAAAATAATCCGAAGATCTCCACTACGGCGCGCCTCGTAGCACAGGAGTTGCGTCGCCACGTTTACACACCCAATCATCATCATCGAGTAGGCAAAAAAAGACGCGTTGCTTTCAGCGACACTCGCTGGGCCATACGTTTCGAATAACAAACCTCAGACAATCCTAAGGGCAAAATAACTTTGCAGGATCTTGTGCAGGCTGTGGTAATTTATTATCGGGGGCTTGCAAAGTCTAGCGTTGTTTGCTTCATGCATGCTGAAGCATTGGGAAAATACTTTCTCTCTCAAAACAGATAAGGTCATGCGTCTACAGGTAGGCTTTATCTGCTGCCAAGCTGGCGCTGAACAAAAAAAAAAGCGACCGAGACATCTAAGGGACGTAACGGAGACAAGGATGTTGCCACTAATCTAAAAACCGGAAACATCTCTAAATTTTGCAAATAAATGGCGACATGACTGCTCACTGGGGCAGCACGAAGATATAGGTGCAGGACGGGCTTTTGAAGGGCCCCGCAACACTTTTTTCAACCTTTTCGAACACCGTAGAAAGCTTTCAAATATTGCTTTCTTTTTTTCTCAATGAGGGCATTGTTTGCGCGCTCAAGTGGCGTCACTCAAGCTATATCGCGGCTATCGGCTTGCTTCATCTCAGTTTCAGCTATGAAAGCATTCCATAACCACATTTACAAAGTGCAAAGAAATGCAAATCGGGAACTGACAAAAAACTTTGTCGTCATCCCGCCCTGCAAAAGTGTATGTCCAGCAAGGTTGTTGTAAACCACTACAAATGGTGATGGAGGAGGGCGTGAAATGTTTCTCGTCGTCTCGGCTAGTGTCGCTAGATAAGGTTACAGAGCATCGACACTATTTTCTCTTATTATTCCTTTCCGCCACCATGATCGTTGGTCAGTTCGCATTAGGTGACATTTGATTATGCTTCGATGGTTCATCCGGGCGCCGCCATTTTGTTTTTCATGCGTTTTACTCGGTCAACTGTGGTAATCTTAGCGTTGTCCTTCCTGGGGACGCGCGCAAGTGGAGCGAGCAGCCAGAAGCATACACGGGAGTAACGGCACTTGCGCCAGTGTGGCTTTCGGTTCTCTGCGGCAACATCCGGCCTGCTCCGAGATGCATGCAACACGGCGTCTTGGGCGGGAACTGCTCAAGTGTGCCTGCTGAGCACGTATCGCGGTTCGATTCCCGGCCATTCGGCGCGCTTTTGATGGAGGCAAGCAAACGCTGTGTTACGCCAGTTTGCCACGTAAACGATCCCAGGTGGTCAATAATCCGTGCAGCCTTCCACAGGCGACGCTGCGAAGCCATGCGTTGCGTCGGCGGTCACCACAATCATCAAAAATTATGTGACACGATACCTTCCGCCTTCTAATGCCAATCGCAACTCTAATCTTACGGTCCTGTCCTGGCGGGTGCTTTTTCACAGGGCTCCATAATCTATAATGCGGTATATGCGTTTGTCGGCTTCGTCTGGCTGCATGCTGCTGTCCTGATTAGCCTGACGCATGCATGGCGTCTGTGGCGTGGCTTTCTCCCTCTAGATAGTTGGCTCAGCAGAATCCGTTGGTCCAGACGGTCGCGCTTTGCTGTAGCAAACGTACGCACGAGGTTCCCCGGTTCTGCTGTGATTCGCCATCTTTAAAGATCTTCCCACACCAGGGGAAACCGTAGCCTGCGCGAAGACGGTCATGTGACTTCGTTGACCGTTAGCTACCGCTAACTGCTAGGCTGACAGAGCCTTCGCGAATGCTCTCGAAGTGCACTCGGCAAAAAAGTGGGTATCATTGACCAGTAAAAACACCCCACGCTGCTGCTTTCATCTTCCCGCCCTGGAACAGAACGCGATGAGCACTTTGGGTGCATTAGAAGTGCTCCTGTTCGCCCAATGGAAAGCGCTATTAGTTTGTCCTTCCTGCGCTGCGGCTGCGCGCGACCGACGTGGCTTCCAATGCGAATCAAAGATAACGCGTGTAACAGCACTTTAGCGCCAGTAGTGGCTCGGCTTCTCTGGCGGCAAATGCCGCGTCCTGCCTAGCCAGATGCATGCACTCGGCGTCTTGGGCGGGAACTGCTCTATTTAGTGCTGCGCTGCTGAGCACGAGGTCGCGGGTTCGATTCCGGCCGCGGCGGCCGCTTTTTGATGAGGCGAAAAGCAAGAACGCCCGTGTGTACGAGATTTCGGCGCACGTTAAAGATCCCCAGGTGGTCAAATTAATCCGGAGCCCTCCACTACGGCGCGCCTCATCGCCTGCGTTGCGTCGGCGCGTTAAACCCTACAATCAATCAATCAATACTCTATTTAGTGACAGTAGTCCTTCCTAGCCTTCAATGGCAATCTGCAAACATAATCATTACCAGGAACACATGTTGGATGGGGTTCTATTGTTCACAGGCGCCCTATAATCTATAATGCGGTATTTATGCTGGTTTTGTGGTTTCCTTAATAGAATTCTGAGCTGTATGCTTCATGCCTGATTAGCCTGACGCATGCGAGTGGCGTCTCAGGCCTTGGCGCCTTGGCGTTTCTGCCCACGGAGATAGTTTTGGCTCACGGCGATGAAACCGTTGAGGAGTAGAGGTACACAGCTTTGCTGTAAAACGTATCTGCGACGACGGTATCGCAGAGTACTATACCATGCTGGTGATAGCTATATAACTTTAAAGATGCTTCCACACACCAAAAAAAGAGGGAAAGCGTTTACCTGCGCGGTTGCAAGATTCGTTAATTATTCTTGAAACCGTAGCGTAGCGCTAACTGTAGGCGGTGACCAGAGCCTTCGCGAATGCTCGCGAAGTCACTCGGAATAAAAGAAACTGGGATATCTTTTGAGAGTAAAAACTCCCCTACGCTGCATCTTTCAAAGTCATTCCTCGCGTCCCAGCGACCTCGATCCGCCAGCGCGAAATCTGCGTTTTGTTTTAACGCTTCGCTAGCTAGGCTTCTTTAGCTCGACTTTTCGCTTCGCCTGTGCCCTATCGCTCAGTGGAGGCTGTGCCGCCTATGCATGCGGTTCAGTGAAAGCGAACCACGGCACTAGGCGATGATTTAAAGAGACGCTGCAATCGACAAGCACTTTCCCTCTTTCCTAAGCGTCTGGAACCACAGCGAATGCTATAGTTATCGCCAGTACGAAGCGGCACTGCGTGATTTGCTCGTCGCACCAGATAAGCCTTTCATTTCTGCTTTGTTTTTATTGCTTTTTTTAAGGTGCTATCGAAAAGCGTTCAGTGCAGCAACTGAAGGAAAGCCGGCCAACCGCCGCTAGATGGCCCTAGTGACGTAATTAGACTAGTCGAAGGACGTCAAGACCAGGAAAGAGTGAAAAATATTTTGAGCGAGTTTAAGACTTATCTGATGGTCATATAGCAGTAGATTTTGGCTGGGGTACTTTGCGATCCCTAATCTAAGTTCTAGGTGTGTTGGGTGACTACGTTCTGGAAGCACTTAAGATTTCAAAAAAGTTGAAAAAAGTTTTGCAGGGTCTCTTAACGACTGATATATGAAAACACTCACTGACTGATTTTACTAAAGCGATGGCTAGGGAAACACGGTGCAGGCACCCGAAGCGCCGCTTTTCCGGCGCTTGGTCCCTCGCTCTCACCATCGACGGCGCGACGGCTAGGCCATTCGTGCTTGGGCTTCAACGCAACAAATACGCTGAATCCAATCATCCAGAACATATCGCTTGACGAAAAGCTGACAAATATCAAGCAAACGGAAAATCTCACGAAACGCTGCGTGCATGGTCTTCGCTTTTGCCCGTAATGACTAGGTTGAGTAGTGGTACACCTAAGCCATTTTTTTTGCACTTCGAGAGACAGGTGAAAAATATGACACAGAACCGCTCGCACTACGGCGGAATTAAAACTCAAACTCATTCAGGGTTCATTTGCCCTGGGGTAACAGAGCGCTGCAGCGTCTGAGGCTCACGCGAGATAGAGGTAAGAGAGAAAAACAGAAAGGTAGGTTATTTTCCCTGAAATAAAGTACCCAGCCTCCCCCCCGCTCTCGGATTACCCGTCAGGCGATTTCGGGTTCTGGCGGCTTGTTCAGCCGTCCGGACGTGGCGTAGTTGGATAGGAGATCGGAACTGCTCCGCCGGGTCTCCCAGTGCTCTGTGTGATGTCTATAGAGAGGGGGGAGGGAGTTAAGTAATCTTGTGAGGTGGTTTGTTCAGGTCCTTCCACATAATGTGTGGGAAGTCTGCCCCATGTCCCACTGTTTGCATTTATGTAAAAAAGATTTTTGAATGGAAGTGACTATGGTACCATGTTCGGGTTGGTGCACTCTAGAGCGGGCATGGTAGTTGGTATTGGTTGCCGTCAGCGCCGAAAATCGGGATAAAACACTCGTGGGATGGCCCGTTACAATATTGGCCACCATCGGCGGAATATATCTACTACTTTTATGCAGCCAAAGATGCCTATTCATCTCGATATATTAGCAGTCACTCGTGATTGCAACATTCCGAGCTGTGTAGGTTATTGCTGTTCGAGACATGCGCATTTTAAAATTTCCCCTGCCACTTTTTCCTACGTAGGACGTGTCCTTCCTTCTCGACACCAACTTTAAGGAGTTCACGCAGCCCCTGTGGCAGCGTGCAGACGGTGAGTGATTGCTTCCTGGGGGGACAAAACTAGTTCTAATACGCACTCAACAAGTCTCTGTTGTTGCTCTAGCCCCCGCACTGGGTATTAGTGGCTCACTTATGTAACGCTATGGTAGAAATCTGGGTTTACGAATCAAGCAACCGATCTCTCTGTTACACGCTATAAACTAAATCCCTTAAGAATAATTTCCTTAAGTGAAATTAAGGGAATTAAAACTGTCTATAAATAACACCCTTGCACTTTAGCAAAACCACAAGAAAACAATCTCTTATGGGGTGTTATAAACGGCATACCACACTTTAAAAGACGGTTTTGTTGTGTTTTTGTTAGGGTGTAAGGGCGTTAATTATATCCAGTGAAAATTATCCTCAAAGGCGTGCATAATTTTAGAGTGTATGCTCCAACTTAACTTTCATTTCCCGGTTCAAAAGCGACAGCTCTGCCGACGCCCTTCGCTGTATTCAGAGCCCGTGAGGACGACCCCAGTGGTGTCGACTAAATGTACACGTCGTATGGTCCTATGCGACGTCGCCGCGCAGCGTTCTAACCATCCGTCATTAAACTGTCGAACACATAAGCGGAAAAGGACGCGTCTCCGCGCTAAGAACCGGTTTGGCTGCCGGATTACCCGCCGCGTCGCCTTCACCCGCGCGCATCCAATCTGCTAGATATTTTGACGCGCCGCGTCAGAAACCGGGTTGCTTGGACTGACATGTGTCCCCCGCTTAAAGGGTCCATGAAGAGAAAATACAACTTTGTTTAACTTCAGTACCTAACTCAGCTCAATTCCGGCCACGAAAGACGTTTTTTAACCGATAAACACGCAAGAAATACTTAAGAACTTTCAAATTTCGCGCCACAGTGACGTGTTATCGGCGCGAGTGACGTCATATGGGCCAGCACTAAAAACATAATTTTCAGTGGGTTATGTGCACGTTAGCATTCAAGTGATTCGATCAAATCGGAACTAGCGGCCCCACTACAGTCGTCCAGTCATGTGTCCTGGCGATTGATTAGCTCGGCCTCCGTCAATCGCCCAAACAAGATTCTGTGACGTCATAGAAAAGTTGTTGGAAACGGGCTAGCGAATCGCCACAGCTCCACACGTTTTCTTTAATATCTCTGTTATTTTTTTGAAGTTTGGGATGAAATCGGTATCATTTTTATCAGGACAAAGCAGCCTTTCTAACAAACCTAACTTGTATTTTGTCTGCATGGCTCCTTTAAGGGCCAGATACATGTGCACACAGCGACGCGTTTACTCCGTCTTCCAAACCGGTCCTGCAGCCGTCATCCGGAAAACGCGCGCGGAAACGCGTCGCTTTCCGCACACGTGTTGTGTCCTTCAATTCATCTTTGCGGGAAGAATTGGGTGCTCCCCGGTGCCGCCTTTCTTACCGCACATATTAGGGACAAGCTTCCCTGGCCTCTATACTGTAAAACGATTTACACCCTTCTAACACCCCTACAATCTACCAAAAACGAAGAGAACCACCCTTCCAGAGGGTGTATAATTAACGATAGTGTGTTTCTAATAGGCTCTAAAGGTGTTATAAACGAAATATGCCCCTAAAGGGTGTTTTATTTTGTGTTCTACTAGGGTATAAGGGCGTCAATTATGGTCCGTAAATTGCACATTGTAAATCATTTCACAGCGCGCAGCATACACTCCAAGTCTTACCACCACATGATTCATCCACCTTCTCAGGATTGGATATCCGTGGTACACTTCTACAGGTGGTCGGGCAATTGCTGATCACGCGTGCAGGTTTCGGTGCCCAAAGCCGCAACCACTTCGCCAAACGGGATGATTCCTTACTGCCGTTTATAAAGTTACTCTAAAGCAAGTAGCAAAACCTTGGCTAATGAGCATGTTGAAGGAACAAATATCTCTCTCGTATTGATATATCGCATTGTTGTAATTATTGATACTAAATGTTATTTATAATTATATTTTTTATTACTGTTATTAAACGGTAGTATCCCCTTGGAATACCCGTAAATGGAGCCATGTCCCGCAGGAGGCGGTACAGGTGGTATTTCCTGACATGACACGCATGCGGGAAACCATGCGTGTGCGCCGCCATGTATATTGTCGCGAAGACAAGGACGATGCAGTTGTCTTGAATGAGAAACACGTTTATTGGAGCGAACTTGTGCTCCCCTAACAACTCAAAAGAATACAGAGGCGGCGAAGCAGCGGTCAACAAAGTGACTTGCGTCGGCGAGTGTCGTCGAATCGAATGCTCCGGCGTCCGCACTGCAGGCTTTTTTATCTTTCGGCGCGCGTGGTTCTCGAAACGTCGATTCGCATCGAGAACATAGTAGATCCAAGAAGATTATTCTGGGCTGTTCACGTTAGAGCGGAATGCTCTCCCTATCACGACAGATAACACATGCGGCACAGAAAGAAAGAATGGAACACGCGCTTCCCTTGGCGCAGAGATAACACAGACCGGCGCAGCCGGGCGGTAAAAGCAAAACACAAATAAACAAACCCAATGTATGGTTCGCGGCATTACCCCCCCCTCTAAGAGTGCATCGACCCGATGCTAACATAAGCGGCAGTCCGAAAATAAAAATAAAATTCGTTATCAACCGTAGAAAGGTTTTAAGCGAACCACGTGGACGACTTCGGGCCGCGTGCGTCGTCGTGATGTTCCGGAATCACCATCGGGGATCACCTCGTAGGTAAGTTGGCCGACACGTCGTAGAATCTGGTAGGGTCCGAAATACTGTCGCAGGAGCTTCTCACTGAGTCCGCGTCGTCGGATGGGAGTCCAAACCCACACACGATCCCCTGGTTGGTACTCGGCGTCTCGGCGTCGGAGGTTGTAGCGCCCGGCATCCACCAGCTGCTGGTCTGTTATACGAACTCGAGCGAGCTGGCGGGCCTCCTCCGCACGTTGAAGATATCCGTGGACGTCGGCGTTGAGGTCGTCGTCTTCTACATGCGGAAGCATGGCGTCGAGCATCGTAGTCGGCCTTCTACCGTAGACAAGCTCGAACGGCGTCAGCTGCGCCGTCTCCTGGATAGCCGTGTTGTACGCAAACGTGACATACGGGAGCACTTCGTCCCAAGTCTTATGTTCAACGTCAACGTACATTGACAGCATATCTGCGATTGTCTTGTTCAGACGTTCTGTTAGTCCGTTCGTTTGGGGGTGGTACGCCGTCGTTCTTCGGTGATCCGTGTTGCTGTAGCGTAATACTCCTTGCATCAGCTCCGCAGTAAATGCCGTTCCGCGGTCGGTGATTAGGACTTCCGGGGCTCCATGTCGCAGCACAACTTGGCTTATAAAGAACTTTGCCACTTCTTGTGCAGTCCCCCTCGGAAGAGCGGCGGTCTCTGCGTAGCGCGTCATGTAGTCTGTCGCTACGACAATCCACTTGTTCTGTGATCGTGACGTAGGGAACGGGCCTAAAAGGTCCATTCCAATCTGTTGAAATGGTCTCGAAGGGACGGCGATCGGTTGCAGAAGTCCGGCGGGTCTTGTCGGCGGCGTTTTTCGTCGCTGGCAGTCACGGCAGCTCCGGACGTAGTGGGTGACGTCAGAGGTAAGGCCGGGCCAGTAGTACCTCGCCTTGATTTTTCCAATAGTGCGGGCTGTGCCGAGATGTCCGGAAGACGGGTCGTCGTGGCACGCTTCCAAAATTTCGTCACGAAGGTCCGCGGGGATGACGAGAAGGTAATTCGCTCTTGTTCCGGGGCTGAAATTCTTCTTCACGAGGACGGAGTTTCTGAGGCTGAATGCTGGTAAGCTGCGTTTGAAGGTCCTAGGAACGGCAACGTTGCATCCCTCGAGGTACTCGATTATGACGCGTAAGTCGGGGTCGGCACGCTGCTGGGCGGCTAGGTCGCTCTCCGTCACGATCCCGCCCGAAGAACGCGCTGTCTTCATCAGCGTCTTGTGGTGGTGGGTCGACGGGGGCGCGGGACAGGCAGTCGGCGTCGGAGTGTTTCCTGCCGGATTTATAAACGACTGTAACGTCGAACTCCTGCAGGCGCAAGCTCCACCGCCCAAGACGGCCAGAGGGGTCCTTCAAATTGGCGAGCCAACACAGCGCATGGTGGTCTGTTACAACCTTGAATGGCCTTCCATACACGTATGGGCGAAATTTTGAAATCGCCCATATAATAGCCAGGCACTCTTTCTCAGAGGCAGAATAGTTTTTCTCCTCCTTCGACAGACCACGGCTGCCATAGGCGATTACCTTTTCGCAGCCGCTTTGCTTTTGGGCAAGGACGGCACCCAAGCCTATATCACTGGCGTCCGTGTGCATTTCCGTTTCGGCATTTTCGTCGAAATGAGCGAGCACGGGCGGGCTTTGCAGGCGTTTTTGCAGCTCGCAGAATGCTTTTTCTTGGTCGTTTTCCCAGCTGAAAGGGGTGCTATCTTTCGTCAAGCGCGTGAGTGGCTCTGCAATGCGTGCGAAGTTTGCGACGAAGCGCCGGTAGTATGCGCACAGCCCGAGAAATCTTCGCACGCCCTCTTGTCTTTCGGCCTTGGGAAGTTCGCAATGGCTGAAGTTTTTGCCGGGTCAGGTAGGACTCCCGCGGCGTTGACGACGTGGCCCAAGAACTTGAGTTCCCGTATGCGAAACGGCACTTTTCAGGCTTAGCGTCAACCCCCGACGTACGAATGGCCTCGATGTACAGACTCCAACCTTGCAAGGTGTTTCGTCGAAAGTCCGCGGTGATACCACTACGTCGTCGGGTATACGAGGCAGGTTGTGCCACTTAAGGCAGCTAGCACAGTGCCCATGACTTTTTGAAACGTCGCTAGGTGCTGTGACACAGCCCAAACGGCATCACCTTGAACTCGTATAGGCCGTCTGGGGGTATAAATGCAGTCTTGTCTCGGTCTCTCTCGTCCACTTCAATTTGCCAGTAGCCGGTCTTCAGGTCCATCGATGAGAAGTACTTCGCGTGGCAGAGGTGGTCGAGGGCGTCGTCGATTCGGGGGAGGGGGTACACGTCCTTTTTCGTGATTTTGTTCAGTCGCCGGTAGTCAACACAAAACCTTAATTTTCCGTCTTTTTTCTTTACGAGTACGACGGGCGCAGCCCAGGGGCTTTTCGATGGCTGTATAATGTCGTCGCTGAGCATGTCGTCGACTCTAGTCCGTATGGCTTTCCCGTTCGTGTGAAGAGACGCGGTACGGTGACTGTCGGTAGGTCGGGCTCATCTCGGTTATTATTCGGTGCTTCGCTAGAGGGGTCTGACGTAGTTTACGTTCGACGAAAAATATTCGCTATAGCGACGCAGCAAAGCCAATAATTTGTTCCGTTGTTCTTGCGTAGCACCGGATTCACGTCGAAGGGCTGCGGAGCTTGAAGGTTTCTACGGGTGTGCGTTCAAAGTCGACGACCGCGATCACGTCACTTTGCTTCTTGCGCTTCTTCGAGGAATGCAATTGCCGCGCCCTTGTTTAAATGCTGGTACTCCTCGGTGAATAGTAACCAGAATGTGGGATTGGTGTTCCTTTGAAGCGCGCAATGCCTCTTGCGACCGACACACCACGGCCGAGAAGCACCCTTTGATCAGTGTCTACGATAGCGTCGACGTCAGGAGCAGGCATCTTCACAGTAGACTGCGACCATCAAGCTGCGCGGGGTGGCAGGGTGACATGATCATCGGCAATCCTTACAGCAGCCCGTCGTTCGGGGTTCGTTCCGGCGTCATGGAGTGATTGGGGGAAAAAGTTATTGACTTGGTCTGCAGATCGATTATTGCACCGTTGTCCATCAAAAAGTCAATTCCAAGAATTACGTCGCGGGGAGCAGTTAGGCGAATGACGAACGGCCGCAGGGTACGTTGTGCAGTCTATGGTGACGGCGCGATGTGCACGTTCCACTTGGCGTCAGCGAGGTGGCCTCCTGCTGTGCGTATGTGCGGACCGTCCCATCTGGTCATAACTTTCTTCAGTTTAGACGCAAATGGTCCGCTCATTACCGAATAGTCAGCTCCCGTGTCTACGAGGGCGACTACGTCAAAGCCGTCGATGGACACCTTGACGTCAGATGCAGTCTTCCTCGAGTTCCGGTTCGTCGGGGCGTCGTATCTCTGCTTGTACGTGTTGACGGTCGGGCAGTGTGCATCGTCGTTGTCGTCGTCTTCTCAACGGACGTCTCGGTCAGGTCGGGTACGCGTCGCGCCGTGTAGCTGTCGTCGTGTTCAGGAGTCTCGTTAGGGCTAGGTCGGGTCGTCGGGATGAGGGCATGTCGTGAATGATGGTCTTCAGCGAGTCGCTGCGTCGTTGGAGGGTTTTCATTTTTCCGCCGTTGTGCAACTTTACCTCCCGAAGTTGCTGCTTTTAGTTTCCCCCGCGTGGGCTGGGGGACCTTCCACGTGAGAAGTCAGCAGTGCTGCGGCGGTTCGGTGACTGAGACGGGTAGGGCGACGGTGAACGGTTGAAGCGGGCTGGTCCTCGGTTGGTGTTGGAGAGGTATTCTTCGATCTCAGTAGGGCGCTGGCCGTATCGGGGGCGTGGGGCGTCGACGGAGAAACCCTCGCAAACCGAGCCTCTTGTAGGGACAGCGACGGTAGATGTGGTCGGCCTCTCCGCAGTGGTAGCACAGCGGGGCGATTATCGGGCGTTCGCCACACGTCGGTCTTCCTTGGCGTCTGGTATTGGTCTACAGGCGTCGGGCGGGCGGCGTTGGACGGCGGTATGGCTCGGCCTCTTGACGACGGGTTGGAGCAGGGCGGGGTTGACGAACAGCCGAGGAGTAGGTCATGGCTTGTGGTTCGCGGGGTGCTTTCCGACGGCGTAGAAGTTCCCAGTGCGTTTGGACTTCTTCTCGGATTACGTCGAGTCAGGGAAGCCACTTGAGGTTGCGGCGTCGTTGGAAAAAAGCTTCCGAAGCTCCTCCCTGACCACTGCTCGGATGGTCTCTCGCAATGTATCGGAGCTTCCATTTGCGGCACCGATGGTCTCCGAGAACAGCGCGTTGACAGGGCGGTCGTACTGCCTCGTTCGAATTTCTAGCGTCTTCTCCATCGCGGCCGCCTCAGACGCGAATTCCGCCACTGTCTTCGGAGGGTTTACGGACTAGACAAGCAAAAAGCTCTTGCTTCACTCCTCGCATTAGAAACCTGAGCTTCTTTTCCTCGGTCATTTCAGGGTCCGCACGACGAAAAAGTCGCTTCATCTCCTCAACGAAAATCACGACTCCTTCGTTGGGGTGCTGCGTTCGAGTTTCAAGCAAAAGCGCAGCTCGCTCTTTTCTCACCACGGTAGTGAAGGTCTTAAGGAACTCCCTCTTGAATTGAGTCCAGTCGGTCAAAGAGCTCTCATGGTTCTCGAACCAAGTTCGAGCAGCATCTTCTAAGTAAAAGAAGACATGCCGGAAAGTTTTCTTCGTCGTCCCACCTGTTGAAGATGCGGACGCGCTCCAACTTCTCCAACCATTCTTCGGGGTCTTCAGCGGGGGCTCCCCGGAACGATGGCGGTTCTCGGGGCTGCTGCAGGATGATTGGCGACGTTGTTTCTTGCACCATGGTGTTGGTTGCAGCGTTCCTTCTCTTGGGCCCCTTCTGGCAGAAGACCGAACTCGGGTAGCCATGCTTGCAGTCGGCGGCTTTCTCTGGTTGGACTGGCTTGGCGGCTTCCAGATGTCGTAGAGAGCATAAAGGCTTAGTACCCAGCACCTCCACCAGATGTCGCGAAGACAAGGACGATGCAGTTGTCTTGAATGAGAAACACGTTTATTGGAGCGGAACTTGTGCTCCCCTAACAACTCAAAAGAATACAGAGGCGGCGAAGCAGCGGTCAACAAAGTGACTTGCGTCGGCGAGTGTCGTCGAATCGAATGCTCCGGCGTCCGCACTGCAGGCTTTTTATCTTCGGCGCGCGTGTTCTCGAAACGTCGATTCGCATCGAGAACATAGTAGATCCAAGAAGATTATTCTGGGCTGTTCACGTTAGATCGGAATGCTCTCCCTATCACGACAGATAACACATGCGCACAGAAAGAAAGAATGGAACACGCGCTTCCCTTGGCGCAGAGATAACACAGACCGGCGCAGCCGGGCGGTAAAAGCAAAACACAAATAACAAACCCAATGTATGGTTCGCGGCAATATGCATCAGCATCCATGTTATGTCGAGCTCCGCGAGATGGCGGTACTTGGACGCGCTGGCGCCCGATTGAACACAGCATATGGCAACAGCAAGAGCTGTTTGATGTTCCAACTGAGCCCCACCCAAAGCAAAATGATATCTCCCCGCCAAACGCCAAATAAGGTTCCTACGATATGCCTATCCCCTGACGTGGTTGAAATCATCGCGAGGCTAGCTAGAGCAGTAGAAACTTCTGAACATTGCAACTGCGTCATGATGGACCTAGTCGCGTCCGTATGCTGCTGAAAGCCTGTTGCTCCTTTAAGTTCTGTTACCTATTCAAAAACAACAACAGAAGTATTGTTGCCCACAATTTCGCCGTGCGCAAGCCAAAATCAAGTAATGTGTTCGAACGGCGCTTGCGACTCGCCACCTCTTGTGCCGACTAAGGAGTGCGAGTGGTGCGAGTACGATACGGCTATGGTGACGGCCTCACATGCACTAACTTCTACGGTACCATCTTATTTAAATCGGCGTACGCGTGAAGCATTTCTTTACAAGTATTATTTGATTTTTGTTCTCAATTCCGCATTAGACGGCACTTGTTCGACATCCGTGGTCGCAGGCTACTGCAGCATCGGTCTTTTGCGCGCCGTGTCGCTTCCGATCACCGCCGCAGTTTCATTATCCGGTGCTGCTAACACCACGGCCGACAATCGGGTTAAAATGGGGCAGACGACGCACGCCGGTGTTTTTTTTTTCTCTCCTGAGGTGTAGGCGCAATGCGCATGCGCAGCCATAGCGGCACAGATATGGCAGTTTTTAGTGTTGCCAAGCGAACAAAATGACGACTAAACTTTTCAGTGGACTACCGTCTATACACACGGTCTCGAATTAACTTCCGACCATTTACTCCAATGCATGTACTGTTATTCATTTGTCGCTCTGTGATTGTCCGGGTTGACCAAAATTCTTTTACCTTCTCTTTCTTGGTAATCCACGCTCACGCCATGCAGCCTGTGCTGACGACGGCGTCGCCACCGTGCAAGGCATTCTGACCTCCGACCCATTGGCCAAGTTTCTCAAGACGGTCGCCAACCGTAAGGCCCCTCGTTTTACAGAGAAACATTGTACCTATAGCCTCCATATCCTTCCCCTGCACGTTTTCTCTTGGAAGGTATCCTGAGCGGCTGGCGTCCGCATCGTCGACAAAAAAAACCTCGCGGAAACGGCAACTCCACGCAAACGCTCTGCAGAAAACGGCTGTAAATTTTGCTTTGTTGAAATTACCTGAAAAGAATGATTGAGCAAACCTCTAGAGTGTTTACCTGGGAAGGAGCGCGACGGGAGAGGAACAGCATGAGAGGTGAGTGGGAAAGCGAAGAAAGGCATTTACTTGGCAAATGTCGACATTCGCAATGAAAGGAGTAGATGCACGGCCAATTTTCATTTCACGGAGCTTCATTTACTCTCCGAATTAGGTCATAGCGAAGTTGTAATTTTCACAGAAATGTCGTGTGTTATCAACATAAGGGCACTGATGCGAGGCGAAAGGTTACAGAAAACGGCTTTAACTACCTATTCGTCTCTCAAAACTTTTCCAGCAAGAAATATATGGCCATTCGCCGCTGAGGTGACTTTATCATTTCGCCGGCTTTCATTTACTTTATATTCACTACGTTCGCCGTTGGAATGTAAATGCCGTGGAATTCTTGTCTATAATTCCCTCCGCTGTGGCTCAGAGGCTAAGGCGTTCTGGGCACTGCTGAGCACGAGGATCTGGGTTTGATTACCGGCCGCGGCAGCCGCTTTTCTGCAAAGCAAAAACGCCCGTGTGTTCAAGATTCAGGCACACGTTAAAGATCCCCAGGTAGTCAAAATTATTCCGGAACCCTCCACTACGACGCGCCTTATCGCCTGTTTAAGCCCCACAATCAATCAATTCCCGTCTATTGTAACTACGTGTGCTTCTGCGGGATGTAAGAGGACACCTTCCATGTATGACTGCTAGGTTAAACCCATAGTCCTTCCTAGTCTCAATTAGCTAATAAGTACGATAAATCATAAATTACAAACAAACGTGTTTTGTTTCACGTGTCTTGGATTTGGTGTGCTTTGTTCTCCAACTGCATTCACGTCATAGGTTGATGGTAAATTCGGGAACATGACAGCTTTTTTGAGTAAGAGGTGTGAGAAAATTCTAATAGCATCCTCGATCGAGAGGCAAAATACAACTGATAAGGGCACCGGCCCACTCTGGCCAGGATGAGTGTGCGCATGACGCCGCTCGAGGTTTCATTGACCGAGCCGATGTCGAAACTCCTGACACAGACGCGCACTCGATACGACAGTCAGGAAGGGACAGCCTGGTGTCCTACAGAGACATAGTTGACCATTATAGACTGGAAAGGGCCAAATACCCAGCCCCAGACTAAGACACCGAGCAAATGGCAGTCAGTAGCGTGGCGACGGCTGCAGACAGATTGTTTCCCCAATCCAGTGGCTTACAGCCGATGTTATCCAGGGCTCTATTCAGATAAATTCAAGGCGTGCGATGACAGGGCTGAACTACATCACATGGTATGGTCTTGCCCTCTCTGGAGAAATGACCCGCAAAGCAGTAAGGCAGAGCAGCCTGCACTCAGCATAAGTTCGAAGGAGCAGTGGGAGACCGCGCTACTCAGCTCCGACCCCGGTATCCAGACCCGGCTCGTCCAGATGGCCACGACCGCCGCCAGGGACCAAGGACTCCTGACCGACAGCTAAGCGACAAATCTGGGCAAATAAAAAGTTGTTCAATCCAATCCTCGATAAACACGCACCGGGGGTGACCCCAAAACCGGCGCGGTGCACACTGCCCCGCGACGGTGCGCGTCGGCACGGAGCGTTGATTGAGGACACACTGAGCGGTTCTTCCCAAGCTCAATCTCTTAAGCTGTGAAAGCAACTCATTAAAATGTTCACAAGTGGCGACAAAGCAGCGTAATATGACACAACGTCCCTGCGAAGTAATTTATTAAAAGCTAATGATCATATGTGCACACAAGCCATATCCGTCACACAGCGCAACAACCTACTTCCACTGCTTCCACTAAACACCTACCTACAAGATGCTGCTCATCTTCATTCTGAGAGCCATACCGCGAGTGGCTGTTATGTTCCGCGCTTCGCTACAGCGAAGCATGCAGGCCTTCATAATCCAGGCACTCCAGTAACTGTTCGTGTGATTCAATCGAACGAAACGAATTCAAAGCTCCAACTGGCTGGATAATCCCTCGGCCATCTTTGCAGTACACGAAGTTCGCGTCCTCATTTTAAATCTCTGGCCGTCATTACCACCCGTTATGAGCCCGTCGCATCGTTGTCCGATGAATTCGCAAGCCATTTATTCTTGTCAGCAACCATCTGCAGACAGTTCCGCCTTCACGTGAGTGCGCCGATGCTATATAGTATACATTTCACTGCACCCATTCCCCGTCGCTGCAGCAGAAGCCGGAGGAAGACGCTTCCCCGGCGTCGCTCGCGATGCATCTTGGGATTGCACGACGTCACTCCGTCGACTCTCTCGCTGCACGACGGGGCAACCAAAAATTTCCCCGCGAGGGTGCGCCCCTGTGTATCGAGGACAGACGGTGCGCATCGGTGCGATTTGTCGAAAATGAAAAGCGCACGGGTGCGCCCCTGTGTGCACCAGTACGGTTTGTCGAGGATGCTCCAAAATATACCTGCGCGGAAGCGGACTTTTTTCTCTGTGCGTGGCTGCACAGCTTTGATATTTTGGTGTCGATAGGGGGATCTTTATCGGTGCCTTTTTCACAGATCTCTTAAAACGGTCGTGTCTCACACTGGTCGAAATGCATTTATCCCAGGCCTTCGCCTGATCGGGAAGTTAGTGGACAATGCTACGTCCGTGGCACAGAGTCCGGCAGTGCGGAATGTCCAGGACCGTCTCAAGGCGGCCGCGCAGGCGGCACTGGACGCGGCGTCAACGTGCCCTGCGCAGTGCAAAGCAATTGAGGATAAGGCGAACGAGATTCTTCAAGCAGCCAGCGTACGTATTCGCAAGTTTGCAATGACGATTATTTGTTAGGCTTACCTACCGCCAGAATATAAATGTCTGTCTGTCTGTCTCTCTGTCTGTCTGTCTGTCTGTCTGTCTGTCTGTCTGTCTGTCTGTCTGTCTGTCTGTCTGTCTACATGTGTCCGTCCGTCAATTCGTCGATCACTTTATTCAATCGACTGGCCAAAAGCAAGAAGTACCCTGTATGTACGCAGGACGATCAACATATAATCTGAAAATTTGCAGTGGTCGTAAGTCAACTCTCTTAATCCTAAGCAACTGTGTAGCGCTCTTTTACTATCGCATAAAATTCCGAAATCGTGAAAACGACTATCACCACCTTATACATTTTTCTTCAGCACTACGATTCGTGATGTCCCTAATCGCGTATGTTGAGGCTTAATTGACGGGGCGTGGTACCTCTTCAAACCACTAAACTGCTGACATGCCTAATGGATGTCAACATTGCTCAGCACACGGAAATCATTAGACATACCTGAGGCAAAACTCTCGCACATAAGTGCCTGATATCTTCTGCCTGATATCTACCGCCCGGTTTCAATGACCAGCCAATGCTGCAAAAAGAGCATGTGATTGGTAAATACATATGGGAATTTCTTGTTGAACATAAGGTGTTGTCAGTTTACCAACACTGGTTTAGACAAGGTATTTCCACTATTACCCAGGCTAATATCAACGTTACATGACTTGTTCAGTGTTCCTGACACGGCTGACCAAGTGGATGTTCTGTTTATGGATTTTTGCAAGACCTTCTACAAGGTACCGCATGGCAAATTGGTATACAAGTTGGAAAGAATTGGTCTTCCTCCCTGTATTATTAAGTGGATTTCCGCATACCTTAAAAAAGAAAACAATTCGTACAAGTGCAAAATGTTTCTTCTAGTATGCTTCCTGCAGTCACCTCACGGGGTCCCACAGGGCAGTGTATTAGGACCTTTATTGTTTTTATTTATATAAATGATTTAGCAGAAGTGATACCACATGATGTTTCAATAAGATTATTTGCCGATGACTGTGTTGTTTTTAAAACAATCGAGACCGAAAGCGACAATGCTTCTCTACAGGCAACTGTTGTGGCAATTCATGACCGGTGTGTGAAGTGGGGCATGGCGCTGAATGGCAAAAAAACTGCCCTTCTGCGTGTAACAAGAAAAAAAATCCCGAGTGTTTGCAGTTACCATCTTAACAGCAGCACTATTAAAGAGGTTGATAAATATAAATACCTAGTGGTAACACTTACCGGTAATCTATCGTGGGGGGTGCACATTTCCGATATCTGCGTGTCAGCTTTTCAAAAATTATGTTTTCTTACGAGGAAACTTAAAAATGCCACTTCAAGTGTTTGGCTTTTAGCGTACAATGCGTGTGTGAGGTCCAAGTTAGAATACGCGTCGGCACTATAAGACCCACATGTTAAGAAAGATATATTAAAACTTGAACTCGTACAGAGGAAGGCCGGAAGATTTATTTTTGGCAAGTACAAAAGGACAGATTCGCCGTCATCTATTATGAAGAATAATAATATTGCTACACTTGAAACACGCAGGAAAATAAACCGGCTGCTCTTACTTCACAAGTTTCTTTCAGGAAAAATTGCTCTAAATGAGACAAATCTTATCCAACCTGCTATGACACGAAAAAACAAGGCACACAGCTAAACATGCCCTAACCCCTATTTTTGCGAAGGCTAATTCATATAAGTATATTTTCTTTCCCCGAACGGTGAGTGAACGGAATGACTTTGGCACCAAATGCTGTCAATGCCAACAATTTTTCGCAAGAGTTGGAACGCTTCTTTTGTGGTCTGTAGAAACCGCAGTTTTGTCGGTGCTTGCTATTTTGAGGTTATTAAGGTGCTATTACATTTTATGCTGTTTTATTTTTCTTCCGATGTCTTTTTGTTGGTTTATTAGGTTATGGTTTGTGAGTTTTGTGTTCTGCATTTTATTAAGTTTACGCTCTATGTTCTCAGTGTTGACGGTGATTCTGTTATTTGTTTTTGTTTTGGCATTATGTCTGCCCATTGTGCTAGCCTAGTCCATTGTGATCCTTTTTGAATTAATACTGTTTATCATTGTTTATGTAACGCCCCTCCTGCCAGGGCCAAAGAATTGGCCTGCAGTATTCCTAAATAAATAAATAAATAAATAAATAAATAAATAAATGATCTTTGAGTCTGTTAAATCCCGGCTTACTTTAAGGGGCCAAATAGCATTTTCCTTTACTAGCGCCAGAAATCATGTACGGCAAACTTTCGTCTATAACGAAATCAATCTACAGTGAAAAATGATTTACACCCTTTTCGCTTATATCTAACCCCCTAACAGCCTATCAAACAAACAAAAGCATCCCTTGAAAGGGTGTAATTAACAATAAAAGATACTTTCAAAGGTTGTATTGTGTTTTTCGTTAGGGTTAAGGGCGCTTTAAGCGACAAAACACCCTTGTTCAATTTCTCGACCCGCTGCCTCCTCCGACCGCGAAGATGACGAGGTACTAAATGAAAGAAACGGGACCTTGTGCATCCAATCTGGCAGGGAACGGTTCGGAAGCTGGCCGCATCACCAATAAGCGGTTTTCTAACGCCTTGACATTCGCTTTTCGGCACTCGTGGCTCAACACCATTAAAGGGTGTTTTCGTTTGTATTTTTGGCAGGATATATGGGTGTTAGTTATATACAGCAATTTTCACCCATCAGGGTGTAAATTTACACCCTTATGATTTACACCATAAAAAAGGCTGTAAATCACTTTGCAACTGATGTAAATTTTTGTGTTACTGTTTTTATGGTTACCACTGCAGGGTATAAAAATCCCACAACACCGGCTTTTAAAGAAGTACCGCTTATTTCAAAGTCTCTTCCAGGTACCAGGAGCTTCGTTATAAACGAAGGTTCAGTGTGCGTGGGGTGTAGAAAACACCTTCAAAATCTTTCTCGCTTTGTGAAAACTTCACCTACTTTAGTCAACTACTGCATATAATTCACGAACATCATTCGTGACCGCACATGCTTTGAAGTTAGTGAGGGCGGGACTATTAGCGATCACTTGGAATGCTTTTTTGTTACGATACATGTACCATATCATTGACCTTTTTCAGCAACACGTCGTGTACCTTTCAAGGGGTCTGCATCTTTGTGTACCATATAACGGTTAAGGTAAACCTAAAAAAATATGTTTAAAGCCTACAGTAAAAAAGATTTTTTAAAATAAATATCTCAGTTATAATAACCCATGGGGTAATTCCAATCGAATGGTATTTGCTTCAACAAGATAACACATTGTGAAAAGAAATCCCTCTGGTTATTTCTCACAAAGACTGGCACCACAAAAAAAGAAAGGTACACTTTGAAGTGAGTAGCATGGCGCCGTCTTCTCGTAAACGTGAACGCTTTCTTGTGTCCAGCTTTGTGAGCAATACCCAGCGCGATTTCCCATGAAAAGATGTCTAAACCAACTAACCCGCCGCCAAGCATTACTAAGATAAAATCATTGACAATCCCTGAATTCTTATTTACAGGTGACACTTCCTCCAGACGTACTTAATATCAAGAACAAGCTCGACTCCTCAGGCGTAATGACCATTATTGCCAAGGTGCGAGCAACACTTATAAATAAAAGCAAAAGTCGCAGCGGGAATTTTGGCGGCGCTCGTTTGAATGGGAGCCATCTTCAATGCAGCATGCATTTTATGACGTACTTCACAGTCCGGTTAAAATTTAACAACGGAACTGTTTTAGGTCTAGCCTCTTCGTCCGTCTGCTGTCGGTCACGCACCCCGCCGATCTAGGAGCATGTTCCCAGACCCGCTGGCGGCCTCTATCGATGGCTCTCGGAACCACCGCCGAGGCTGTTCCCAGACCGTTCCGTAGAGGGCGCAGTGGTTCCGCAGGGGCTGGTTGGTCTCCCTCCCGCTTTGGAAGGGAGAGGGGACGACGCCTCTCTCTGCTTTTTTTAGCTTTGCGGGGCCGTGTAATTTGCGCAGCGATGGCGCTGCCGTGCTCTGGTCAGCGCCCGTTTACACGTTCGAGCCCACACGAAAGAACCACAGCTCGCTGTTTCGGAAACTTTCACACTAAGTAGAACTATTTTTTTTTGTAATCAGACAACCACTCTCAGGTAGATAATATGGGAATGGGCCAACACTCGAGACCTGTCAGCCCTCCCTCCTTTCCGCTACCCCTGAGCAGTGAGAGATACCGCTTTTTTGGCCAACTTCTGCTGGTCGAGAGGGCAGGTGGAGCAATGACGGCTCAGTGGTTAGCTAAAATGGGAAACCACACCGCCCACACCCAGCCCGATGAAGCCGTTTTCTCTCTAACAGTCCGGAACATGCGGGGGTACCGGCGCGTGTGGCAGGGGCTGAGGGCACAGCAACACAGCTACGTCTCATACGAAAACTAAAGTTCGTCCTTTGAAGCCGCAACTCGCTCCGAAGCACAGCATTTCGTCTTGTATCCGCAAGTACTAACCTTTTAGCGCTTTCCTGTTTGTATTCTCTCCTAACAGTCCTGAGGGGAATCACCTTACATGCTTACAACGAAAGCGGAAAAGAAATGGCAATCTGGAATGGGTGACAACAAAAATTTCGAAGGTTCAGATAGAATGAAAGCACGCCCCAAACATTTGTGACGTCGTTATCATTGCTTATTTGAGACGACTAACAGCACATAGTGTTTTCCCTTCTGGCACTAATTAACCATTATCTAAGGCCCCAAAACGTCCGCTGTATACTTAAGGAGCCATGAAAGAAAACCCCAATTTTGGTTCATTCGAAGTTGCCTCGTTAGAACCATAACGACACCACTTATAACGCAAACTTCGTCAATAAGCTACATAATTAGGAAAAAAGGAAAGGGCCATGCGACCCACCAGCTCATTTCCGCAACAGAACCTGTGATGTCACTTGAGAATGCTCTGCGATTGGCGGAGGCCTGCAAAAGCAAACGCATGTAGGCAGGGCTTACAGTTTGCATAGCGAGCTAAATGCCCGTGAAACATACTGCGCATTCTTTTTATGACAAGGGAAAGGTGGAGTAAACGGTTGAAGGTCCGAACGAACACGCAAGCGTGTGCGCCAATGCGTACGAAACTACGCCGGCCGAGCTCGACATCTCGCCGTCGCGCAGACGAATTTTCGGGTTCGAGGCTTCTCCCGGGGGCCCAAAGAACCGTTCCAGCACGCACAGCCGCGCCTTGCTTGGGATCGTAATCCCTTCACAGGAGGTTGGCCGTCATATCGCCAACCAGCAAAGGTAAAAATAGAAACGAGGGGGGTAAGGAACAGCAAAAGCGACGAGATAGTGCCATCGTCGCGTAGTTTCGAATGGGGTTGGCTTGCTGCTGTCGTTACGAGCTCGTTTCCAGTTTACAACCACTGAAAACTTCAGTTTGTTCGAGTACTTTACAATGAAATTTCGTTGCTGCGTTTTGAAATGCCCATGTAGTACGGGCAAATCGTCGAGGGAGTGCGACATCCCCGCCGGTGAGGAGATTCCTTTCATGTGCTGCCCAACGACGAACCTCGGCGAAGCAAGTGGCTACGTTTTGTGAACTTTGCAAACGGAGGAGAAAGGAGCTAAAGGAAGTACGAGTGTGCTACTTTATTTCCGAGGAAGTGATTACGGCAGGGACCCTTCGTTAGCTCACTCCTGGGACATGCTGGCGCTCGTCGCCGACTTCGTCAAATCGCTCTGACCTTGGGGAAAAAAAAGCCGTAAACACCGCGCATTGACGCTCGTATCTTTTGGTCGAAAGAGAGCTCGCGCGAACGGCTTTCCATACACGACACCGGCCAACTGGCATAAGTGATACTGCTACTGAAATGAACTATTATTAACCGTAATCAAAATACGGCACATACGTACCAGTCTATATTCGTCCGTCGCACGGGGCTGACGAGGCAGCGGTGCCGACGGCTGGGGGTTCGTCTGTTGTGGCTATCGCGGAATGGTCGCTTTTCCCCCCCACCGCGTATCCCACACTCTTGCCGCTCGTGCACTTAGAACATTGAGCGTTTTAGTGGTGTGAGGTTGTTAAATGCAAGCCCGAGCTCCTCGGCGAGAGTTTTGTTCTCCGGATCAGGCGATTCCATGACTAGGGCTGCGGGTGCACTAGGTTTTACTAGTATTTTTAAAATGGCCGCCGTCTCGATCGACTCCCGCGTGTGGGTGCTATATGGAGTCGACATACTAAGTATCTGTTTCATGGACCGGCTCTATGACGCCATGGTTCACGTCACGGAATGTGGAATTTTAGCGGGAGATTTAAAATTTTGGCTTAAATTGCCTTATTTCTCAGTGAATAAAGCAGCATTTGCTTCCGGGAAAGCGCTTGGGGTACTATGAAACACCTAATCTTTCCAAGAAAACAAACTTTTGTTTTCTCTTCATGGCTCCTTTAAGTACCCAAGCAACCATCAGACGTCCGTCGGCCTTCTCTAGCGGATGTCCGCAGTCGGTCCGATTCAGGGAGCGATGGACATAAGGATGTACGTCCGTGGGACGTCTGGATTCAACACTTCTGTACGTCCATTCGGACGTCCGAAGTTGGATGCATTTTGGATGTTCGTAGCAATTTACAGAATCGCAGCTGTTTTATTGACGAGAACCTATGTTCCTACAACGAATACTACGCCGCACAACGGCACATTACCGGGCAGACAAGAGACAATAGAGAGTTTTAGCATAGCGGCTAGCGGAGGCTCACGCTACGGTGGCGGGTTACCGACCCGACCGCGCATGCGCGTGCGGGGAGGGCGAGGTGGTTGCCCCTCAGTGGAGAGAAGGCGCAGGCATGGCGAAGGCCGGCCGGCGGAACTAATCCCCCCACCAGAACGATTTTTTCACCTTCCCAGTCGGGCCCTGCTACCCGCCGCAGTAGCGTTAGCGGACGACACCCGGTATGCGAAAACTCTCTAGTTATAGCACAGCGGAGAACCGATCCCCGTACGGTACCCGGTAGGCGACCGGCGCTACCGCGCGTGCGCAGAGGCGGAAAAACTGGTTGTGCGCAAGCGCAGGTGTACCGGGAATCGTACCAGGCCCGCTTCTCCGCTCTTTTTGAACTTTAAGGATACATTAACGCAGGTAAACTTGCTTCACATGCTTCGTGAGCTGCTGTTATGCTTATATAGCCTTCCCCAAAGGGATCACCGTATGAGTCAGTGAGGTGCTTCAAAAATGCTTAAAAATTACGCTTAATTTTATTAATATAACGATGAAACTTGCAATTATGGATTATATTTATGAATTATGAATTCATAAATTCATTATGAAATTCATTATGAAATTATGAATTATATTTTACTTGAAAAGTAGAGTATATTTTTGTTCTTCTTTTTATATTCCAATAACGCCAATATTTGATGCTTCGTTGTAACTTTGTACGTCCACGGGAGGATGTCCTTCGTACATACGGAAATGCATATCCTTTGTACAGTTGCAGCTGGATATACACTGTACGTCCGCAAATGTACATCGAAACATGGACGTACAGGGTCCGTACAGTGGCCGTCCAAACTTGGCATATGATGTTCGGCTGTTTTTCGGACATTCCACGGACGTCCGTTGTTGCTTGGCCACTAGACTGCATGGGGAATCTTAACAGTTCAGCCATAACTAAGGATTTGATGCGTTCACTTCAGTGTCGCTTTGAGAATGAGTCAATGCTGCAGTCTTTGTTTGCAGATTGCATTGAAAATTTTTAATTTATATTTTCAGTTTTTTTTTTCATTTCGTACGTTTCAGATTCTGACAGACGATGAACTGAAAAAGAAGGCGCAGGACGAAATGAACAGTACGTGCCGAGCATTTTCTTTGTGAACACTAAATCTTAATCAGTTTTTCTTTTATTTTATATCGAGAATCGAGAGCTCAGAATCCTTGAGCGGTTTATGTTGCTTTCACGCAAAAACTCGAGGCCTCCAACCATCAGCGAAGCTGGTGCTCTGGTGGGATTTGCTATGTTGGGGTTGGTGTTTAGCTGTGTCGGGGACTTGGGCACAGACGATTGGAAGTTATAGACAATGACCTTTTATTACAGCTTGGCTACGCCAATCACGGCCCAGCAGGCTCTAGCGCGCTGCACACGTGGCCTCCGAAGAGCGTTGCTTCGGTATTGCACAATGCGATTGGGTAGACAGCCCGCAGCGCGTGGCGAGAGTACAGTCGAACACGGATATATCGAACACGGGTATATCGAATTATTGTCTATATCGAACTCGTAAATTATCCCCTTGAAAATTCTGTGTAAAAGTATAGGAATTCGTACGTTTATATCGAACCGTATTTTTCCCGAAATTGGGTATATCGAACGCCGCGCGAACTGGAAGGTGCTCTTTGGCTGACGCTGCACCCCCGATTGAGTTGACGAGGATGTGGAGGAATGCGCGGGCATGGCGAAGACTGGCTCGCGGAACTAATCCCCCTACCGGAACGAATTTGCGCTGGCCCAGTCGGGCCCCGACCGGCCGCCGTATCGTTAGCGGACGGAGCCCGGTATGCTAAATCTCGCTAGGCACACAAGCCCGAACGCTCGGAAAATGTGACAGTGCGAGGTAGAGATGCCCCGACTGCACAGTTCTTTTTTTTTCGGCTGCGTACGTTTCTGGCTTGCCAAAAAAGAGTTTTTTTTCTCTCTCTCTGGGTCTGTCTTCCCCCGATTCGTCTCGGGAAATGGAAGAGGGAACGAAGGCGCTGACGGCCTCGCTCTTCTTTTGCATTTTGCTGCTGTTGCTGCTGTTTGGCGAGTTGTCCTGCACCTTTCGGAGATCACTGTTTCTCTCGGAGATGACCATCGCGAGCGCTTTGTTGGAGTCCGTTCAGAGAGCCTTGGAATTGTTACCTTCAAAGTTCTTGTGGTACGTGCGCGTTCTTCTTTTGCGTGCGTGTGTGCATGGTGTGCGAAGGCGCAGCGTACTGCTGGAATTTTCTAGTTGTGCAGCTCGAGAAGATCAGACCAGCGTCTTTAATTTCATTTCAGGACGAAGAAGCAGCCAAGATCAGCGTTTTTTTTTCACGGAATTAAGCGTCCTGTTGCGTCATGAGTGCGGAATTAGTTGTCATTCTTGAATGTGGCGATCGGTAAGTGATCGTCCGCCATAGGTGAGGTCTCAGAGCCCACATTTTTTATATCGAATTTTTCATATATCGAACTACTTCACGATCCCCTTGGAGTTCGATATACCGTGTTCGACTGTATAGGGACCGGGCGGCCGTTGTATGGCACCACCGTCGTTTCAGCGAACAGCGCCGCCCGTGGCGAACTGCTCGTTAGTGGAATGCCGGTGGCGGTCAGCGCAGCGTAGTTGTGCATGGTTTTCTGTCGTTTTTCTGCGGTGCGGCTTGCAAAGCGTACGCAACCCCACGTGCATTTTTCAGATCGGTAAATCTGTAGCGTGGATGTGACGTTTACGAGGCATGCCATGAGTGTTATTTTCGCCCATACTCAGTATTTACAAATAGCAGACGACGCTCAATGCGCCAAGCTGGAAGTCAAGCTGGAAGTGAAAGTTCGTTGCTTCATGCAATTTTTTCATGCCTGCATGCAGTTTCGCGAATCGAGGAGTATATTGCCGCTAAATGCTCCCACAAAGCCGGTGTGTGCAACCGATCTAGGAATGCTGCGGTGCTGGCCTTTGGCAGTTGATGACGAAACGGCGTCAACGTCGTGCACAAGCGAAAGACAAAGTTGGGGGGTGTCTTCCAAGATTTACCTCAAAACAGAAATTGTGACGGACGACGCTTCCGTAACTTCATTACCTACGGCTGAAACGTGTTTAATTTCACAAAAATTCTCTTACTGCAGTAATCGGGAATCGTTGATAGAATAAATACCGCATGATAGTAGAACGTTATTGCTTGTCGTGGAAAAGCATTGCTTTACAAGAATTGCAATGGTTGCTGGCTAGTTGGTAAATGGTTTTTCAAAAACCAATTCCTGCGTGGCTGAAGGACGCAAGACAGGAGGGTGCCCGAAACCTGTACTCAGCTTCACAACTGAATGCTGCGGTCGGTTTACAAGCTGCCACCTACGCTTGAAAAATCATGCACACCTCCGTCTAACGACGATGATGGTTTATCGCAAAGCTCTATCGTATGGGTTTCCTTGGTTGCCTTCTGGATTTAAACTTCGACTAGTTAAGCGTCGGATTTGACCAGCACGCAGTTTGGTCTTTTGATCGCAGCGTCTTTGACTTTGACCATTTCCCATTCGATTTCGCACGAAGAAAGCTTTGTGTTCAACCATCATAATCATTAGACAAAGGGCTAGATGATTTTGCTGTTTAATTTTGAACTTCCATGCCCCCTCTCCAAATCTAAACTTTTTCCAGCGTGTCGGAAATGTGTCTGTGGTGGAGGACTCGGGCTCATGTACCCATATTTGAGGCAACTAATCGCCGTTTTTGGTGTCTTCACCAGACATTACACGATTTTTTAGGTACTCTGTAAAGACTACTTAAGCATTAAAAAACACCGGCTGACGTTAACACTGCGACATTTTTTAACTATCGGTGCCACCCTTTAGTCTACGCAGGTGGTAAAACGGGAAGGGGAGGAGGGATGGTTTGTAGCTTGGGCTGTTGAGTTGGTGAATAACTTTGGCTCTTGATAAAATGACCACCGCAAACGTGGGATTTCCACTTCGGCTTTCAGGCTCCCATGCTGTCACAGTGTCGCTCACCAAAACCGAAGGTACAAAGCTCACGGTTACAGAAAGTGTAAACTGCCGCAACATTTCTAACGCTACACGGTAATCCATATCGTATGCAGGTGCCTTTCTATTTAAAGCACACGTATCGAGCTATCCCAGCGCTAAGGCTGGCGTGGAAACGGTAGTCATTGAAACCAGTGAAGATAATTTAAAGTGGTATAAATGAATTCTAATATTGCTAATAGTTTTATTCCTACTCAGATCGCGCGGAGCCAGGCGCAGAGCGCTGCAAAAAGCGCTCGTGTCAGTGTAGCCCTTCCCCATCCTTACAAGCATCCAATAAGTTTGCGTAGCCGTTTGTGCATTTAAGAAGAAAATATTACTAATAATAGTAGTTTCATTCGTACTCAGAACGGGTGGAGCCAAGCGCAGATCGCTGCTAAAAGCGCTCATGTCATTGCAGCCGATACCCAACTTTAGACGCGTCCTACAAGTTTACGTAGTCATTACTGCATCTAAGAACCCAACACATCTGTCTAGACTTCGTTTCATCTCACATGTCTGCTCACAACGCCACCAAAACGTACAACGCACCGAAGCAAACACGACAAAAACAACGGGAGGCTGTGTAGTCCAATGCACCGGTTCATTCCACTGACGAGGGAAGCGCCGAGTGGTGGCGCCACCCGTCCAGCTGCCCGGTCCCTATACACGACTCGGAAAAGGGCGGCAGTGGTGAAGAAACGTGGGGCTGTAGCCATGAAGTGTAGCTCCATATATGGCCATGCTTCACTGGGCACACAGCCCCGGGACACTCATGCTCAGGGACGCAGCCCCGAGCATGAGATGCTTCGCATCTAAAACACTAGTCATCGTCCAGCATAGTCACAAATTTGCAAAGCGGCATACCGCGGCAAGATATCGCCGCACTGCTGTCTTATGCGATAACACTGGGTGTCCCCTAATATTTGAAAATTTGAAAGGCGAGGAAAATTGTTGTGTCGAAAATGTTTGGGTCTGAGTAACAAGGAGTAGGAGCTTGCCCTGCGAGTGTTTTAGGATATACCTGCACAGAGATGAGTTGCTTGCATGGATGCGGACGTGCTGCCCTGGTGAAGGGGGAGGCTTCTTTCTGTGTGTTAGTGTTCGCATTGCGTTTTTGTTTGTGAAAAGGGTCGCCTGCGAGGTGACAGCCGTCTTTTCGAGAAAGAGAGAGAGAGAGAGAACTTTCTTTTGGAGCCTGTTGCGAAAGGACTGCATGGCTTATTGGTAGAGTTGCAGAGTAGTCCCGGCGTGGTTTTACTGTGAGTAATGTGGTCAGTGTGGTCCAACCAAGCTCTTTAAGCTCCTTAGGGGGCGCCACCTACGCCTCCCAGCTAGAAGGGCACTTGATCTGTGGCAGAAATTGCTGGCAGGAAGATCTCAGTTTGGCCTATATGTTCGGGGCGTGTAGTGAGGGCGTGTTCATATTTGGGGTATCGACCGTAACGTGATGATTTGTGAGCGCCTGAAAGTCCATCTATGGAGGGTTGAATATATTGTGCTAGTCGGCCTAGCGCATCTTCAGTTCGCTCGAATTTCTTAGGGTAGAGGACGGCGGTTCTTGAAGTTTTGATGTCTCGTTACAGCCGACCTTTTTTCGATCGCTTTCAAGGTCTGAAAATTTTTAATAAGAAAGTCTAGAAGCGAGTCCAGTCGTCATGAAACCAAGCGTACACGAAATAACTGAGAAAAATATGCACACCGTGTAACTCAAATACTCGCGGAAGAGATTTCTTTCTCAGAATTGGTGTTTTGATAGTGCTGGCAATATATGATCGAGTGCTTAAATGTCTTCACATGCGCAATATCACCCGCATTAGCCGGCTTACTTTGAGTTGCGGGAAAAACTGAACTACGATACCAACTTTAAATAAAATAGCAACAAAATCCAAGCAGAGGCTCGAATATGTAGCTGCGGTGATGAGAAAACACTCTCCGCTGGCGATAACTCTACCTTTGCAAGTACCATGACTGAGAGCGCGAAACCTTCGTTCACAAAGCTGCAAGGGTGCCTGGAAGTTTATACGACGAGCTTGGGAACTTGCTTCATTGGGCTCAAGGACTAGCGATATAAAACTATTACCTGCAATACACAGCTGTTTGAACGGCCTTCCGAAGTTCGTCGAACCAACTGTTCTATCGAGTGCCGCAGTGCAAATACATAGGGTGCACTTGCAAGTGAGCTTTCAATTATCCATCATGAGTTGGCGTTGTCGTTAACAGAAACTTGCAGTTCAAAAATCGAAGCGTGTTCCTTAAGAGAAAATGGTTGAAAAGCAAACTTTTCTCCGATGCAACCTGAGTCAAAGTCAAAGTCGAAAACCCAAACTGCTTGAACCGTGTCGGAATGGCGCGGTTGGATAGACGTCATTTTCTTAACGCGAGGGTCACAGGTTTCATTCCCGCCACTGGAACCAGTTTTTTTTTCTTGAGGCGCTTGATGTGCTTTTGTTGAAGCCCATGGTGTAAGTTGGCATTCTTGCAGTGCGTTTTGGGCATAGCGATTTGGATTTTCGACTTTGGACTTTGAAGACATAGGCTTTCGACCGGAGAACGCGTCGTCGCTAGACCTTCTTGCACTTCACCCGTGATCCATCACCGCAGAAAAAGTTAGTTTTCCTGCAGCGCGATTTGCCGTGCGCTGGACACCATCTACTGAGGCATAGAGAGCTTCACTTTAATATGCACGTATATGGAGGAATACGCTATCATGATATCGTTGCGCACTGTACGGCTGCTGCTCCCATTGATACTTTGTTATAAGGTTTATCGGTTTTCCTGTGTCACATAAGTGATTGCATTACAAGCCCGTCAGTTTCTCAACAATCATTATCATCATTTATCATCCACAACAACATATAGCGTAAGAGATAGTGTTCCGACGAAAGCAACATTAGTACAAGTGTTAGCCACCTAAATAACAACCGAGCTTGTATGGTTGTGCCGTGGTCAAAGAACTAGCTCACTTCCAATTTCCGTCTAATTTTAATCCCTCTTGGGCACCCTTTTAAGTTCAGAGCAGTGTCGTTGTAGCTAGTTCGCTGTCACAATGTCTAACCACTGCGGGAATCAGGCGGTGGAGCGAGATAACGGACCCAAGCAGAGCCCCACAGCGTTACGGCGTAAAGGACCCAAACTGAGGCTTCGAAATACAAGCGGTATATGTAGTCATAACCGCTCGAAACTCCTGAACAGCTGGCGCTTGTCATACATCTCCGCAAAGAAAACTGCAGGTACATTTGAGACAAAATATACGTAATTAACCAGCAGCGCCCGCGTTCATTTTGTTAGGAACGCTTGTCGGGTTGGTTTTTACGATAGCAAGCGAAAAAAGTTACAGTAAGAAGAAATTGCGTGTTCCAAACTGCGCAGTAAGGCGCCGGCGGTACCGGCACGTGCGGGAGAACTCCCGCTCGCGCTGGTCCAGGCAGGTGGCGCGCGAGCACTGCGAAGGAGGGATATTTGAATTGCATTGGACAAACTTCCGTTCAGTTCACCAGGATAGCAGGGAAGCAGGGGAGCGAAGAGCGTAATGGGTGGTAGCAGTGAGCAGATAACGGCGTCACAGCTCATTACGGCGAATCACTGCTCTGGACTTCCGACAGCTTTCACGTTGACTTGAACGGCTTTATATTTTTCGGGAATTTTTCTTCTCGGTAAAGCTCGAAGCTTCGGAAATTTCGAAGCTTCGGAAATGAGAGGGTACAAACGCGTGCACTAAAGCACATTGCGGGCCTAAATCAGGGTGGTGGTAGCAAAGTCAAGTACAGGTTAGACTAAACGGGCACATACTGCACTATAGTAATAATATTTAGACAGGAACCTAGTGTGATCTAACCAAACTAAACACAGCCTAAGCTGGCATGGCGAGAAATGAGTTGCCAACACTATAGCAAAGTAGTTCAGAAGCGATGGTAGCTATGTTAAGTCTGTCCTCAAGTATACCGCTGACAGGTGATAACGTAGATGATGGTGATGGTGCTTAAGATTAAAATGATGAAAACAGTAGTGATATAGATGATGATGTAAATGGCGGCCACGAATAACAAGTCTGGAAAGAGGCACATGCTTGCATCGTTATTTTCGCGCGTGACATGGCGCAGAGATCAAGGCACAGGTGACTGGCATGCAAGATGACATCAAGAAAGCTTTGGACAATGCCCATGACTTTGTAGTGGGGTCGACCATCATCGACTCCATTACGAGTGCCCTGAGGACTTTGGAAAAAGCTCCGCCCCAGGAAGTGGCGCGTCCAATGTACATGTACAGCTTCATCACCTTCACCTCCTTCGCCTCTATGGTCATCGTCATCGGCCTTTACACCATCGGTGAGTGGATGTGGTTAACAGATGCGCCCAGAATCGAGTCACTCCAAGCAACTAAAATTTGTCACTCCTATGTTATTAAGGCGAAAGACTTATGTCTTATTGGAAGCTGTCCTAGAAAACCCCGGCGTCGCCATGAACGGCACAAAGAAGCGCACCAAACAATGGCAGCTGTGTACAGTCGACGAATAATGATTACCAAACTTAATGAATGATTGATTAGTGACTTATAGTGGGGTTTAGTTAAGTAAATTAAGGTTGGATGGATAGAGATGGATGGAGGAATAAGAAATTAAAGCCAGTTTCACGATCGTGAAACCTGATCAAACAGCGGAGCTGTTTTTGGCGTTCGAGCGCTGACGTTCTAGCACTTCTGCGTCCGCTGTTTCCAAAGCGCGTACGGGCTGGCATTCACTGGCGAGCGCACTGGGACCTTCCTTCCAGCGCCACTAGATAAGGTATGTAGAGGCTATACTTTCAACCGTACGGCGTCCATGGCGGGAAAGGCCGTCTGATGGCTGTGCTATTCATTACATAAACACTTTCCAACTCCTTTCCCTCCTCAGCCCCTGGCGGTCGAGCCGAGATCGTCCGCTGGACGACCGTCGAGGCGGTGGCGCCATCTATCTGCCCAGCGGGGTACCCTCGCATGGCGTGACGGGCATCATCCCACAGACATTGCGAGTCTCTAAATCACGCCGCTGTTAGTAAATTACGAAAAATTACGATGAAATAACGATTCATTAGTTATTAATAGTAATGATTAGTAAGGTGGGGTTGAGGTGGATTGAAATGTATGATTAGTATAGGATGCAAAAATTAAGATGAAATATTGATTCATTAGTGATGAATCAAGCTGTCTGGGCAGATCAAAGGGATTATGGTGGATCAAAATGGATGTTTAGAAAGACGGACTAAAAAGAGTTAGATAGCGTGCCTGCTGTGTCGGCTGGTGGGGCGTGTATATAAAATGTACCCATCACGATTTACGCCAGGCTTTAGCACGCAGACTTCAAAGCACGCAAGCACGCCTAAGTGCATCGAGAAATTTTAACTATTCCCTACAGTTTCTACATCTCTGGACAACGTTGCAGTACGCAATGTTATCTGTCAACCTCCTTGGCTAGTTCCACCGCATAGCCCGTGCCTCTCTGAATGCATGCGTATGCCGCGTAGAAAGTTGTCCGTGCTATACCCTGTCACACCGCAAATCCAATGACATTGAGAGCAAATGTCATTTTCTTTAAATGTCATTAGTTCGGCGCTACACGAGAACACCGAAAAAGATTCGAGGCGAATGGCATTTAACAAATAAATGAGGTTGGGGCCCGGAACTCATTCAGCGGCCTCGACAGCAGTGGCGCGTCACTAGACAACAAAGTTCAGTAATAAACCAAAGAAGACTGTGCCTTAAAACTACCAGTAAACTTGTATTGCCTCCTTTATATTGCGGCAACAGCGAAGCACTGCCATTTTCCCTGCTACCCTGATACGGATTTCTTGCCGACTTGTGTCGGCTTGTGATGTCTATTTGTCACCTAAACGGTGATTTTATTCTTTTTCATATCAAAAAAAAATTTTGTTTTATTTTCAAGAATTATTATGAATGAAAACTTTACAGACGCATTTGAACTATAATTTTGCGAGCTTACTACTCGTCACCACTATCGCTATCAAATGACATTTGTTTCGCCATGTAGACCCGCACGGCCAAATAGAATGTCATTAACAGCTATAGTCGTTCACTTTTAATGACAGAAGGTCTGTCATATGGCGACGTATAAGAAACCAGGTTTATGACAACTCCGGCATGCTGCTAACACAAGTCGTGATGTGTGCGTTGTTTGTACCCCAGTGAGGACCATACACATATGCGGAGAGCGATGCGTTTCCGGACCCGGACCGGTTTAGGAGAGGGAAAACGCGCGCGGAAACGCACCGCTCTCCGCACACGTGTTTGGCACATCGTTGTGAACCCATTAGTCCTCGCACTCATGATTGGCCCTCTTGCACGAAAATCCGACTTTGGCGTGACCGAACAACGATTCTAATATGGCCGATGACGCAAAGTGGATATAAGTAAACAAAACAAGTTGGGTCCTGGGATTCGAACCTTGTCCATGCGGAACGCGAGTCTAGCACGCATCCCCTATGACACGGCCCTCTGCGCAACAAAGGGTGTACTTAGTGAATGCGCCGTGGCCTTTCTAGGAACCCGTGACAGAGACATGTACTGGGACCTACAGTACAACCTTGAGCATGTAAAGTACCCAGGAGGCACGTTTACGCAAATGGCGTATACGGAGGGCTACAAAGGGGTGATGGAGAAAGCCTCCCAGTCGCAGACACAGAAAAGCCTAAAACGACACAAAGGAAAATGATCATGCAGATAATAATGAGTGAATGCAATCGACCACTCGAAGTCTATTTGAGTAACATCTGCTTGCCAGATACAAAACTATGAAAGCACGTTTACGCGAATAGTGTGAGTGCTGGACATATGGCGCTGTTTTTCAGCATCGCAATCACAAAAAAATTACCCCGTATCTGCTCCTTTCGTTGCAAATGTGGACAAAATGACTATAGTCTTTATCGACTATTGCCAAGTAAATACCTCCCTTTGCTTTCCCGCTCACCTCTCATGCTGTCCCTTTTCCCTAGCATTCCTTTCAAGGTAAAGATGCCAAAGGTTTGCTTAAATCATGTTAAATTTACCGCGTTCTACTGCTCCAGGCCGGGTGCCTCGATGCCAACGCTGCCGTACGGCGATGACGCGCGTGAATCGAGGCGCCCTACTTCAACGTTTATAGAACCGCGATTCCTTACTCCACGTGCGTTGCAAACAGAACGTGGCAACATATCTAGTGGAACCCTTCGTAACTGTTGCCGGTTGATTCCTTAAAATGCCGCTAAGAAGCTATAGTGGACGCGGGCGACAGCAGGCGACGGCGGAGTGAATTTTTTTTCTGCAGTTTATGAAGTATTTAATTTCGCAAAAATCAAGCATGTATGACTTTTTATAAAGGAAAACACTGCAAATATCACTTCTGTATTAATTTGCTGTCTTATATTTGCGTAATGTCTTGTTATTCTTCAACAATGTTGACAAGTATGAACATTACACCGGACTTAGCCGGGTAGATTTAGCTGTGACTGTATAAGACTATTGCGCAAGCATTATTTTACTTTGGCCGGGTGGCTGAATCGAGTCACAGACAGACAGACATACAGACAGACCGAAATTTCTGGGTTTAAGTAGCCCGAGAAAGACTATCGTCTTTGAAAGAGAAAAGGAGAAAGCAGTGCGATGAGAAATGATCTTGGTGATATCAATGAGATGAAACAATCACACTACTGGGCAAGTTTCTTATGTACGCATGCTGGCTCTAGCGCGGTGTATTCGGAAGCGTATTTCTCGGTGATAGGTTTGAAACGTGTTCGCTGGCGGTTGTACGCCCCAGTAGAAGATGCAACGGAACAAAATTGTGCCGGGTGGATAGTGAAGAATCTGGCACTCGCTGTAGTTAAGACCACCTGCAGCCGAGATCAGGATATATAAGCGCACCGTTAGGTCGACGACGCGTAAAGCTATATCGAGGGCTCCATGTTTTCGGAGTTGTTTAAACACGATAGTCTTTCTTGGGCTTCTTAAACGCAAAAATATTAATCTGTCTGTCAGCCACAATTCAGCTACCCGACCAGAAGTTAACAGCTATAGTGTTCTTGAACGATAAGTTTATATAGAAAAGACACTTCCAAACCAGTAAATCTGGAAAAATACTTCATATTTGGCAACAGTGTTGAGCAAAAAGAAAGCATTCGGCCTTTTTGAGGCAAGTGATCAGTATCATAACTGTACTTTCCGTGTTGTTTTACTTGAAGATAGATGTGTGCTTGATTGTCGGGATAGAAAACAGTAAAATTATTTGAAACTACATTTGTACCCGGAGATACAAAGAGGGCTCGCGGCGGCATTGCAAGTTTACAGTAAAGAAACACTCCAATAGATAGTGTGGGAGCTTTAGAGTGTGGCTAAATTGGATTGAATGGAGTGAACCTACACCGTGTTTGTCGTGGGAGAAGCTAGACGGGTAGGGAATAGCGTGAGAGATAACCCGGCCGAGAGTACAGAGGCATTTACGCGGCAGGGGGAGCCGAAGTCTACCATCTTTCGATGAAATTTGCAGCAAAACTCGGGCATATCTTTTCGCGATATTCGGGGTGTGTTTCTTGCTACAAGTTAAAAGTTATTTCGGAATTTATTATTTGTAATATGCTCCGGATATTGTATTTCAATTTAATACTCAAAACTCTTCGATGACTTGACGATGATCACAGGACTGTGAACGCATTTCATTTGTCTGGGAGGTATTTGATTGCCGAAGCCCGAATAAACACGGAAGTTTGTGCGTATTACAACGTTAGAGCTTTCGGTACCAGACAAAAGTATAAATAAGGATGTTTCTGTCACCGATGGAAGCGTTTCCTTTTAGGCTTAATACTCTTACATTGAAAGTACCATTCAAACGTTTCCGTTCAAAAACAGGGAAAGCGGAAGAGAAGTCCGTGTCACGTGATGGTAGTTGGTGTCTCTCAACGGAGTAGAGATATGGACGCGAAAGAGCCGTTGGCGAGTGAACAAAATGCACATTACTTGCACAAATACTCCTCACTTAATTGAATAATCCTGTCCCAAACAATGTATCAACAACTAGTGCCTAGTTGGGTCCTATACGAATGTATAGGACTAACCTGCCTGTATAGGACTAACCTGTATGTATAGGACTAACCTGTATAGGACTACTGGATTGGCCTAACCTGGTCGTCGCCGCTGACGCGGCGCACCCGTTGCGTATCCGCGACGCGGGGGTAGCCGAACTCGTCTCGCGTTGCTGCCGGCGTCACTGCGCACGTTCGTTGTGTGGACTACGTAGGCACTGCGCTCCCGAAGTGGTTCCTCGATGGCTAACCTCGTGGTAGCCGCTGCCGCCTGAAGTACTCAGGAGAATTTTGAACATAGCCTTTCGGGGCCGTCGAAGCGAAAGTCAACGGGGCGTGGACGCTGGCCACAGGTACCCGACCATCGCCGTTGTTGCATCGTACAACTAGGACGATGCAGCCGATGGAAGGTCGGCCCGCACCTGGCCAGGCCTGGTAGGCATTGTCGGTGGCCTGGCCGCGTCCCCCTGGCTCATTCCTTTAAGCTCACGTGCACCTTCAGCCCGTGGTTCCTTGCCTCTCCTTTTTCCAATGTCCCGACTGTGCAACCCACGAAAGAGAAGCTCATATCATCTGGCAATGCCCTCAAAACTCATTCCCTCTCATCTCTTGTGTGGAACACTGGGAGAACCAGGAGAACCGCTCGAACTTCACGGGTCGCACTCGTGCTATGGCTGCTGCAAGCGCGAAGCTCGGGCCCTATTCTCGGGCCCCTCGCTAGCCGACTGCAACGTCACCTAACCCTGGCCGCAAGGCCCACGCCCTTCCCAATTTTGGTGGGATCATCGCCTGTCTTTGATGTTCATTTGAACCGTTCATGCAGGTACTTTAGGTGTCACATTTTGCATTTTTTTGTCTTTGTAGGCAGACTGCAGGGGATAAGGTTGTCAAGAATCGAGATTTTCCGTGCAGTTGTCCCGTAATTGTCTGCACTGCCCACCTTCCGCGCGATGTTCCGTTCCCGCGGCAGGCAACCAGTCCAGCGTGTGGGGCACCAAGGGCGGCATCTGCGGCTACCGCTCGGGAAGCTGGATGCTGAGCGCGGGCGTCAGCTTTTTCATCGTCCTCTTCCCTGGCGCCATGATTCTCGCTTCGGGGATTGTGGCTGTCGGCTCGGCCGTGGACCGCATCCTCTGCGCGCCCGCCCAGGACCTGTCCTTTCTCGACGACCAGTCTGTACTGCACCTCCTCCTCCGGAAACTACTGGCCAAGGTTCGCTGTCAGACTCACCCTCGTATTGACTAACCTAAGTATCACTTTGCCCTCATGACACTTTTCGGCGCCTTGACGCGTTTAGAGAACTGAACTTATGTGGCCTGTGCGATTTTCGGGAACTTGTCGGCCCGAAAAGTAAGCGCTACTTAAGGTAGCTCTCGAGCTACCTTAAGTTCGCCTTTTCCCGAACAGCATCGCGGGCTGCGGCGATAGCTCAGCTGAGGCGTCAGATTTCGGGCGTCGTTTGCGAGAAATACATATTGAAGCAATGAATCAAGCGCTTTCTTCGTGCACAAGCCTGCCGCCTAGACGCATACGTGTTTACACTCGCATAGAGGCCCGGCGGGCGCGCGATGCGGCCAGCGACGGCCCATGGCGCTGGCTCCGCGAATAGAATGACGCCGACCGGTGCGGCTGCAGTTTATCGCCGCTTTCCAGAATGCAAGCAATCGGGCAAGTCAAATTACACATTCGAGAAAAGGGGTGATACTGTGGTGAAAATTTACGCAAAGGATAGTCATGCGCGGCCGTAGTGCAAGCGGCGATGAAATATCGGCTACGATGTTAAGCCTAAAGTTCTCTACGCGTACCGGCCACCGACCGATCTGGATTATGCGAGCACTTAGAAGTTGGCGCCACGGGAGCGTCCTTACGTGTTGGTGCAAGAGTCCAGTCCCGCCAATACTCCGGACGCGGATTGGCGCGTCGCGTGCTAGCCTCGTCCGCAGGAGCCTAGCGTGCTCCTAAAAGGGCGCTTTTCATATGGGCGCCTGAAGGAGGGTTTCTGAAACGCGTTGCGACCTTCTCTCTTCTTGATCCTTTTCGGGCACTCACGAAAGGCGTCCTTTCGTAACGCCTTACGAAAGGTGTTACGAAAGACGAAAGGCACGAGATAAGTTTGATTTCTCTATACGGGGGTAAAGAGGCGAACTCATGTCCGGCGAGCGATGCGTTCCCGAGGGCGGTTTTCCCCTCTCCCAAACCGGTTATGTAGCCTCCATGCGTGCTCCTGGCCGCCGCCGAACCGGTTTCCAGAGAGGGAAAACGCGAGCGGATACGCCTTGCTCGGCAGACATCTGTCCCCGCTTTACGCGAAACTTCCCCCCTGCCCCGTGTCCCGGATGAAGCACGAAAGCAACCAAAGTTCGGCTGTCATGAGTCGACGCAAAAGCGGAGCGGAGTCGCCAATACGAAAGTGGAAAGCTCATAAAATATTTATGTATTTTGTCATAATATTATTATGTACGTTATTACAAAACTGTTGACGTAGATAAGTAAACAAGTGAGACTTTTACATATTGTTTTTGTGTGATATTGCAAGTGTATGAAAAATCAGTGATTCCTTCATAATGTACTTGCGTACGTTGTTGTTGAAAACGTTTATTAAGAAAAGAGGGGAGGGGAGTTGGGTTAAAAAGTGGACCACTGGGTGGCCATCCTATTCCGGTAGGCCGCGGGCTGTGGCTGCAGTCTTCGCCCAGAGAATCAGGGCTTCCTGTTCTTCGAGCTGGCTGCAGCGCAGCGCGCGCTCCCAATGCTCAGGAGAGGGGGAGAGAGGAGTGGGGAGGGGGGGGATTGGACGGACATGTCCAAACTAGGTAGAGAGTTGTCAGTATGGACAGTTGAGTGGGTAGAGGGTGGAGGAGACATAGTGAAGGCGAGTGTGATTGTGGTACGTCTGTGTTTGTAGGCGGCGCCATATGCGGGCGTCGGCAGTTGTGAGGGAGGGGTGTGTGGGGGGGGGGGGAAGAGTCGTCGGGAATTCCGGTAGTGGGCTAAGATGTCGGAGTACGTTGGGGACAGGGGGTGGAGGGTTAGGTCTTCGTGGGCCGGTACGTCCGTTGGTCTCTTCTGGGAATGCCCGGCAAGTGAGTTCGAGGGCGGTGGCGTGTGCCACCTCGTTCCCAGGAAGAGATGTGTGGCCAGGGATCCACACTATACGGGTCGTTAGGAGCGATGATCGGCGTGCTAGAATGTTGGAGCTGATGCGAGTGATGCGTCCCGTGGCGTAGCGGCGGCAAACGGACTGGGAGTCGGTCAGCACTGTGATGTCCGATGAAGCTGCGTTGGTGATGGCCAAAGCGATTGCAGCCTCCTCTGCGATTATCGATGGATGTGGTCGGTATTGTGGCAGAGGCTGTGATGGTGTTGCTTGAGTGGATTACTGCTGTGGCATGGGCCGGGTATGTGCGGTATGTGGCTGCGTCAGTGTAGTAGGTATCGGGGTCGGCGCCGTACTTTTTGAGGAGTAGGCATGCGCGATGTTGGCGGCGACCTACGTTGTAGGCGGGGTGAATATGTTTTGGTAGTGGAAGAACATGAATGGCATCTCGGGCTAGTGTAGAAAGGCTGCAGAAGGTTTCGAGGGTTGGAGCTGTATGGTGGCCCAGGTGTTCAGGAGGTGTCGTCCAGTAGCAGTGATTTGAAGTCGTTGAAGCTGGCTGGTAATGTGGGCTTCAATCAGTTCCGACAGGGTATTGTGGAGCCCAAGTTGGAGGAGAAGATCTGTGGATGTGTAGGCCGGTAGGCCTAGCGCTGACTTGTATGCTGTGCGTATGAGGATGTTAATCTTTGCTGATTCTTGTCGTTTCAATGCCAGATAGGGTGCTCCATAAGTAATGCGACTTGTGAGCATGGCTTGAAGTATGCGACACGTGTCTGCCGCTTTGAGGCCGTGGCGGTGAGAGCATACCCGTTGTATTAGGTGCGTGAGTTGAGCCACCGTTTTCTGCAGGCGTGGGAGGAGGAGGAGGATAAAACTTTATTGGACAGATCCATCGAGCTTGTAAGTGGGCGGGGTCCACAGTCCAGGACTCCGGTGGTGTGGCCTGCCGTCTTCGCCGTTTCAGCAAGCCAGAGCTGCTTACTTGGATCCGAGCTGGCAAGTTCACTCTCCCACTGCTCGTATGTAGGACTGGGAATTGGTGCAAGGTCTGGGTTTGAAGGGCATGCCCAAACCATATGGAAGAGCGTTGCTGGGTTGCCGCAGTGCCAGCACAGGGGGTAGTACCGTACTTACCCGATTCTAACGCGCACCTTTTTTCTGCAAAAATAGGCCGAAAAATCGCATGCGCGTTAGAATCGGATACGAAACCGAAACTGCCGAAACAGCTGAAATTTCGTTCCACCCATTGCCATCGCCATCGCAAGAAGACGCCAAAGCTTTTAGCAACAATTTTTCAGATCTAGGCGCCTAGACTTTTCTTTCGGCTTTCACACAAATCGTCAAATTATTCCACTTGCGTGCTTGATAACAGCAATGGCAGCAGCGGCAACGAAGGTGCGCCGCTTCTGCGGCTTACGAGGGGCTCCCACGCGTTCACAACGAGCGGTTGGCTGAAGCGTATGCCTCTGGAGAAGCTCGCGGGATGGGCATGCGAGGCATGGGCCGCGATCCCATCGAACATGGTTGAACGTTCGTTCAGAAGTGTGGCATCGCGAACGCGCTTGACGGCACCAATGACGAGATGTTGCGGTCAGCGGATGGCGACAAGGAGCTCTCGGAGAGCGACGAGGAGTGAGATGAGTGAGATTACTACGGGGAATAAATCGCCCGTTTCTCTCGCATTCGTTTTTCTTGCTCACAAAGTTCCTTGCGCGTTACAAACGGAGGTGCAAGTTTTTTTGGTTTTTTGCCTGGAAAATCGGGTGCGCGTTAGAATCGGGGGCGCGTTAGAATCGGGTAATTACGGTATATTGTGGGGTGAATGGCGTGTAGCCGTGTGGGATGTGGAAATGTATTTGTTTGGAGTTGTCGGAGGGTGACTTGTTGTTCTTTTGTTAATTTTTCTGCCGGTGGTGGGAAGGTGCGTCGTGTGAGCATGTAGTGTTGGGTGATGTCGTTGTATGTAATAAGTGCGTGTCTGGTCCTCTCATCGTCCTCTTGCGGTGCCCGGCGAGCAAGATCTCTCGGGCGTGAGCGTGAGCCGCTGCATTGCCGCGAAGGGATGAGTGGGCAGGCGTTCCAAATGATTTTGACTGTTCTTCAGGGGGGTTTGGACTAGGATCCGTAGGGCTTTTGTGGAAATCCTTCCGGGCTATGTACTTCCGACACGCCGCTTGCGAGTCTGTAATAATAATCTTGGCTTTGGTCTGGGTTATTGCTAATGCGAGCGCCGCTTCTTCCGCTTCGAGGATGGTAGCCTGGCGAAGGGTGACACTAGTAATAAGATCAGTGGGGGTGGCAACAACCGTTGTTTTAGTATTTGCACGTGCGTAGTCCGCTGCGTCCTGTGAATACTGTTGTTTTTGAGTGACAGTACATCCGTTCAAGGGTTTGTGCCCTGGCTGTTCTTCTGCCTTCATGGTGCTGAGGGGTCATATTTCTTGGCAGGGGAGCAATTTTAGCTTCGACCTAATTTCCGGTGGAATGTCTTCGGCATTCTCCGTTTCCATTAAAGGGGAGTATCCCAGGTTCATAAGTACTTGCTGGCCTGTCGGGGTAGTGCTTAGTCGCGCCTTCTGGGCGTTCAGGTGCGCCTCTGTAAGCTCATCTATGGTATTGTGCACCCCTAGCGCCATCAAACGAGACGAAGAAGTGCTTGCCGGAAGTCCGAGGGCTTTTTAAAGGCCTTTCGTATAATGGTATCGATCTTCCGCCTTTCTGCTGGCCAGGAGGGTGGCGTATGGGGGCGACGTACGTAATTCGTGATATTACAAAAGCTTGAACAAGATTCAGCATGTCCTGTTCCTTCATTCCGTGTTTTGGCTGGCAATGCGGCGGAGCATCCTGACGATCTGAGCGGTTGAAGAGTCCAATTTCCGTATTAGTTGCGTATTTTTACAAGTTCCCTGGTAGGTCATTCCCAAAATCTTGATGTTTCGAGTTGGGGAAATCATGATGCCATCCAACATGACGTGAATGTCCGTGGTGGGATCCCGGTGGCGTTTTGAACCACGAGAAGCTCCGATTTCTGAGGCGCGCAGGTGAGGCCGCATTGCTTTGCGTACGCATGGACAGCGTCTGCGGCCTGTTGGAGGCAATCCTGCATGGTTCCCAGCGATCCCTTACCCACCCAAATCGTTATATCGTCGGCGTAATTGCCGTGCTTGATGTCCGGAATTTTGTTCAGTTTCTTTTGGGAGGTTAATCAAGGCGATGTTGAACAGTATTGGGGGACAGAACCGCGCCCTTGCGGCGTACCCCTACTTCCGCACGAGAAAACGTCGGATGTAGGTCTCCCATTTTGATGATAGCTTTGCGGTCTGTGAGAAAAAACGGACGTATTCGTACATTCTTTCGCCGCAGCCGAGGTCGTTGAGGTTCTTCATAATGGGCGCTGTGAGCCACGTTGTCGAAGGCCCCCTTGAGGTCTAATGTGAGGATGGCCTTCGGCGTGGTCCTACTGGCTGCTTCGAAGATGTCGGCTTTCAGTTGAAGTAGGATGTCTTGCGTGATAGGTGGAGGAATGCTGCCCCCGATCCATCGTGGTGACATTGCACTCCGAGGATGCGTAGTGTGGGTACTTTAGGGACTGGTTGGCCATCGATTGATATTTTGGGGTCTGGTGTTGGTTGAAGGGGGCGGCCCCGCGTTCTACTTCGGAGTATTGCCGGTGCTGACTTGAGCAGTGGTGCGAGTGCCAGTACCACATTGCAGGGGCGAGATGACTGACGGTGTCTGGTAGCTTGCTGCAGATCGCCTTGATGGAGGCCTGGAGCTATTGTTGGTCCAGTAATCAGTTAGGAACGCGCGGATAGAAGGTGCGTGGGCAGCTAGTTTGGGTGTATTGAGAGCAGTGTGGGAGTTGTCCAGAACGCATACCAATGTCAATGTCAATAGTCTGCGGTGCGAGCTTATGATGAGCCCTTGGTAGGTGTTCCTTGTGGCGGGTGTGCGAAAGCCATGGACCGATGGTGCGGGAGTGGCTGTATTGTGAGGTAGGCAGTTAGGCGGCGTGTGACAAGGTGCTCTAGTAGTTTGCCGGTGCATGACGTTAGAGAGATTGGGCGTAGGTTGTCCAGGTTAAGGCAGTTAGGCGGCGTGTGACAAGGTGCTCTAGTAGTTTGCCGGTGCATGACGTTAGAGAGATTGGGCGTAGGTTGTCCAGGTTAAGGCAGTTAGGCGGCGTGTGACAAGGTGCTCTAGTAGTTTGCCGGTGCATGACGTTAGAGAGATTGGGCGTAGGTTGTCCAGGTTAAGGCAGTTAGGCGGCGTGTGACAAGGTGCTCTAGTAGTTTGCCGGTGCATGACGTTAGAGAGATTGGGCGTAGGTTGTCCAGGTTAAGGCAGTTAGGCGGCGTGTGACAAGGTGCTCTAGTAGTTTGCCGGTGCATGACGTTAGAGAGATTGGGCGTAGGTTGTCCAGGTTAAGGCAGTTAGGCGGCGTGTGACAAGGTGCTCTAGTAGTTTGCTGGTGCATGACGTTAGAGAGATTGGGCGTAGGTTGTCCAGGTTAAGGCAGTTAGGCGGCGTGTAACAAGGTGCTCTAGTAGTTTGCCGGTGCATGACGTTAGAGAGATTGGGCGTAGGTTGTCCAGGTTAACGGGCTTGTTTGGCTTGGGGAGTAAGCTGATGCCAGCATGGCGCCATTGGGGGGGGGGGGGGGGGTAGCGTGCCATTGGCCCTTTGGTGATTGTAATATTCAAGGAGGACGTCAATGTGCTCTTCGTCCAAATTGCGAAGGAGTATGTAGGTGATGCGGTTCGTGGCCCGGGGCGGTGTTGCGAGTGAGGCTGGATAGGGCCCGTAGAAGTTCGGTGCGGGTGAAAGGGGCGTATAGGACCTCCTTCGGGGTTCCCTTGTAATCCGGGTGCGGCGAAGGTGTAGTCGTTGCGAAGGGTACGCTAAATATTTTTTGTCCTCTGCGTTGCAACCCGTTTCCCGCTACGGGTGTTAGCCTCATTGTGAGTGTTTCCTTTGTGTTTACGCTATTTTACGTCTATTGGCTCGACTTCTCTAGACAATTTTTGTTATCACTGGCTGCGTTATTCAACATACGAGTTACTGCTGATAGTTTCAAACTGCGGCCCCCATTACTTCATTATGGGCCTTGTACCCTCTTATCTAAATATACTTTCTTTCCAATAAACTGGTGACTTTGTTAACATAAATATTTTGCATCACGTGCGCGAGCTACTGTATTTCCCCATTTACTCTAAATGCAGCTTGTGGCACCCGAAATCAAAACCTCCGCTTCATTCAAGAACATTGGACTTGTTGGTAACGTTGGTAATTCACTTCAAAAGTTCACACGTGGACGAGAGCAGAACGAGATAATTATTTTTCGGAAGACAGCGCTCATGGTGTCTCGCTCTCCGGCACTCGTCGATCCGCGCGGCTAGTTTTTGCACGACTTGACCAGCAGCGTGACAGCGTTGCTTTGATTGGTTCAACTCAATGCATCAAATCTTTTACAGAAGAACGCTGAAACAGAGACGAGTGGTCGCAGTTTTTTTTTTTTCGACGTTAAATGAGAACAGTTTCACGGGACAAGTGTGTTTGATAAAATGCAAAGAAAGGCAGCCAACTCGAGTAAATAAATTTCTAAATCACCGAGGCACCTGTCAAGGCTTCTCATTCTCCCACAAACGCGCAATAATTCGCCCCGATCACCAATAGGTCACGATTTCTGAAGCAGCGAACACGCATGCTCCGCCCACTACCGGTTGCGCGTTGACATTCATTCTCACATTAACCGCAAGCGCTAGCGCCTGAGAGCAAGACCGGGACGGTCCGAACACTACACGTCCTCCATTGGCGAGTTTTGGAAAGTTTCCACCAAAGGCATCCGGACTGTTTGTGTTTCTGGCACGCGGCGCTCCTGCGGCCAACCCTCAGCTGCAACAGTTCGCGTAGACAACCTTAGGCCTACCATCGCAGCCATTGTTCGGTCGCTGCTTACGAGCCCTCGGCTAAACCCGCCCCCTTTTCTTGCACGCGCAACTTTGTTTTTGCCACTAGAGTAATTTTGGCGAGCAGCGAGCTCCTGCGGACCACCTTTGTTGTTCGTCTCTGCACGCAGCGCTATGGGGCCCCCTCACTGCGTCACGCGCACCCATGCGGCGGTAAGCAGCGGCGAGTCGACGTGAGGGCAGGGATGACGGCCGTCATACGAGCAGAGAGTTTCCGCCTGCATACAGCGCCTGATAGTGCACCGTAAGCTACACTGGCTGAGGTTGAGCAGTTTCGCGTGGACTTTGAACGGCCGTGCTGCGCAAGCCCGAGGAGCATTGGATTGGATTGGATTGGATTACATTTGCTTGTATTGAATTCGATTGGAATTGTGTTTGCACATTCGCCGGTCTCCGCATTCCAGAGGAGCGACGTCATAGCCGCCGCAGACGAACCGGCCCCGGCGCGTGCCCAGCTGTGCGCCTAGGTTGCGCAGTAGCCAAGTCTGACGCTGCGCCGGAGCCGCTTGATAGCCGTTTCGTGTGGCACCTCGAGAGCCATGCTACGCATGCGCGAGGAGCAGTGACTGAACTGGATTGGATTGCTAAACCTTTGCTCACGCTACGCATATCCTGGGAAAGCCGAGCTAAGCCACTGGTATTTTTTGAGCGTATATATTACTCGTGAACCACAAAATAAACAAGCGTGCACGACGGATGACGGCGATCGCCACTGGCCCTATAAAAGAATATGCCAGGCTGGAGAGTCGCTCGCCAAGAGGGGGTACGGTGGTTACAGGTGATTCGAAGCTACGCAAATCGTTCGAACCAGCGTCTACAAGCCAAGCCAGACAGGCCTATATATAGGCGACAGCATTTGATGTAACGCACCAGCAGCGGCGCTGTTGCCGCATCACGGCCGCTCTCCAGTGGCGGCGAGAGTTCATGGGTAAAAAAGGAAAGAACGAGGTAACCATTTTGCGCCATCGCACGGCCGCTAAGGCGCTCAGAGTTGTAATATTTGACAGTTATGGTCATGAAAGCGTATGCTGAATTCCGCCTGTTAAATACGAACCTTCGGGGCGCTATGTAGTGCTCCTTTAAGGTTACCTTCATTCGTTCCCCGTTTCTCAGAGTGAGGTTAGCACTGGTCGAGCGTAATTTTGGAATAACCTTCGTGACTTACCACCCCGCTTTCGTCTTGCAGTCAAATGGCACTACCGCTACCGGATCCAGTAAATCACATTCGGCAGTGGCGCCACCCCGAGGAGTCGACGGGAACCCGGAGGACGATGGTTTTGAAGTGGTCACTGAAATCGCTGAACAGGATGGTACGTAGCCGCTGGTAGCGTCACGACGAAAGTATACCCTAGTGTATTACCCACACAGGAGTGTTGGCGCGGACAGAACTATTTTCGTGCAGAGCGAACAAATACAGCATAAGGCATAAGATCGAACGGAAAGTGGCTGACGGTTCAAAAACTGCGACTAAGATTGCGCGGGGCGAAGAACGTTATGGGAATAGCTAAGCTAGTTATGTAGGGCACAAAAAAACGCGAATAAGGAGGAAACAAGCAATTCGAATGTTAATTTGTCCACCATATTTTTATATCTTGCACCTTCCTGGCAGACAAGGTACTGTAAACATCCAAAGGTTATTTTATTATTCGTCGTGGATGGCTCAGAACTGCTCCAAAGCAGCTCCGCATTTTTTTTCGCCTGTAGGATTTTTATTGCGGGAGCAGTTTCGGACATTAAAGGTGGAACTGCTCAAAATTGTACTGGACGGGAAAACAAGAGATGCCAATAGCTGAGGAGGAGCTGGGCAAACAAAACTGCGGTTTCTACGCACGCTTATTTTCCTACAAGCGGCCATCTCGCGAAAATTTCTGGTAAATACCTTGCAACAAATTAATCTGGTGCACCCGGAGCGGTAACAGAATCCACGAAGTATGAACAAAATATAACGCAAAGAAAAAATAATTCGTGCTCCTCCACAGAAACGAAATTCGCCCAACTTCAATTCGAACTTTTCGAGAGGATCAAAATGGAACCAGAGAAGGTGCCCGAAATCGATAGTGAGACTATAAGAGCTCCCTGTGTACTAAAATATTCGATTACGCTGCCATGACAAGGACTTGGAAGCACAATGTGTAGATCAATGGTACCTACAGCAGGTGGATATTTACTCATGCCTTCAACTACCGCACAGAGATTTCTAGCGCATCAATCCACTCGGATTGAGAGATTTTGTTTGGGCCCCATTTATTGTTCTGGTAATAGAATCGGCCCAATTCATTACGGACACATTGTGAGGCCTAACCGCGTATCTCCCAACATGTAGGGACATTTCTTTACAAGTTTTAATAACTTTTACGCTTTGTCAGGGCCATCAGAAAAGAATACATACAACACATAGAATACAATGCCCGTTCCACGTTGCCAGTCATCGAGTCGGACACCGCAGCCACGGCAGAGCAAGCAATTGAAGGCGGTGTTCTCCTCTGCTGCCTCAACTGACTCTCAAGAGCTCGATGAGCCCCTCTTTCCTATAAAAGGGAAACCACTGGAGACACTGGATCTTCCCTTTTCCGCATCCCAGCCAGATCCCTCTTCCTGATCCCATAGTACTAACCCTTCCTCTCAGGTGTACCGTTCGGTTCGAACGCAACTGTCAGTTTTCTCACGGAAAGCGCGTATGAGTACTTCGTGTTAACAATCGCATCATATCATTTCTGTAAACCTTTCGGTGCCCGACAGGGGCACCGCGATGGCAATGCGCGAAACTTGTGGTGCGATGTCAGTCTAAAAGCTTGCCCAAAAGAGGGATTTCACAGTTATCGGTCGTAATTCCCAGCCGGGTTGCTGCCTGTTTATATCGAATAGTATCTCCCTGACGGTTCCCTTCGCAAGACTGGACCTTAGACTGCTCAAAACAGATTGATTATTTTCATACCCCCTGATACGTACACGTAATACTCGTTGTCTTTATATACTAAATTTAGTTACTCTACTGTGTTCCCTAGCCTACTGTTATTGCACGTCACACAGTTTAAGTTCTGCACTGATCTAGCGGGCTTACAGACCAGTATCAATATTACCCGTCTTTTCAAAGGGACTTGAGAAAGTAATTCTTTCTAGAATGGAAAATTTTTGCGATAAATATAGCATACTTAGCTCCGCACAGTTTGGCTTTCCGGAAAACTGCTCTACAGAGTTAGCCTTACTAGAACACAAGGAATTCATTCTAAAGTCATTTGAAGACGAACAGGTGTCTCTAGGAATATATATAGATTACACAAAGGCATTTGACTACTTAAAATCACGCGCTACTATTGAAGAATTCGAGTTGTACGGTTTCCGCGGTATTGGTTTACTACGTTACTAAAATCTTACCTTGAAAGCCGACGTCAATACTTAAGCCTTAATGGCTATTCATCAGAAGTTAACCTTTATCATCTGGCGTCCCGCAAGGTTAGTATTCTTGGCCGTACTCTTCAACTTATACATTAACGACATTGTTAACATAGACAGAACCACAAAATTTATTATATATGCCGACGACACCACATTACTGTTTTCTGATACATCAACCTGTTAGTCTTGCTACAAGAGCAAACAACACCCTTGCTGAACTAAGCAAATGGACCGAGTACAATGCCCTAAGTAAACACAATAAGACTAAAGTTATTCTTTTTCGCCCAAAAAACAAAAACTGTATCTACTTTTCATAGTATAATACAAGTACAATGCAGCAATAGAGTTAGTTTACTGCTTATAAAAACACTCGGGTTATCTTCACGGAAAAAAATGACTTGGGCGAGCTTCAACCATATAAATCAAAACTATCGCGAATAGTCGGATGACTTACATTTACAAGGCCGTCCTGCCAACTGAAGTTAGAAAAATTCTGTATAATTAGTTGTTTACTCGCATATTAACTATTGCCATCTTGTGTGGGGGCATACTACAATCGCAAATCTACAAACAATTCATGTCTTGCAAAAAAAGATTTTGAGAAATATCATCTAATGGTCTCTTTTTGAACCATCCTCCGCCGAGCTCTTTCTAAGCATAATATAATGAAAATATATCACTTATATTCCTATCGCTTAGCTTAATTTATAAAAAGAACTTAAACTACAAAGAAACTTTCTCACACAGTTTGTCCTCTCTCACCGTAAAAATTATCCCATATCTCACTCGAACAAATGAAATCTGGAAAATTGACGTCTGCAGAACAAACTACGGAACCCAAATGTTGAAACACAAACTTCCGGAATTGCTAAATTTTTGCCATACGAACACCATTGTTATCGAAAGGGCAACGGTCAAGGAATTGCGTGCCTTCTTTAACCTATAAACGAAGTGATTGCTACCGATTTTATTTCATGTATTTTCCTGTGCTTACCTATTGTAACAGTACATATTCTTCTTTCTGTAGTCAACTGTTCTTTTATTTCGTATTATGTAACAAAAAACGCGTGCAACCGGGATTGTTGCGCGCTTTATGTTATTGCAAGGACTGCTGATTGTTCATTTCACCTTTTTTTTTTTGTTTTCTCCTTTCTTTTTGTCGGTGTGTTTATTGTACGCTGTACACTGCTGAAAAATTGAACATGTTATACTGTATTTTATGTTCGGGGGGCGGGAGCAAGTCAAGCTGATTCATGGCCTGGCTGGAGCGGAGGCGGCGCGCGCCGCCGCTCTGGCCTGGCCGTGGATGATTGTACAGCTTTTTTTCCTTGCCTCCCCCATCTCCAAGGATGGAAAATAAAGGAAATATTACAATGTTCATTTGTTTAGGAACTGAAAGCAAACACCAGAGAAGTGGAATCCTTATAATATGGCGATTAAGTTAACATTTGGATATTCGCTCATCACGGAAACGACAACTCATTATCTTTACGAATGTCCTGCTTTCAATTCCATCCCAGCGCACCTCGTTGCAACCGCCACACAGGAAGATGGATCAATCAACCTCCGCCACCTTCAATCTGGCAACAGCCTGCGGGAACGCCGAGATGGACAAAGTAATTCGCGCTCAACTTCAACAGTCCCCTCCATCAACCAGACACCCCAGAAGCGTTCGGCAACCGGCGCGAAAAATGATGTCGAGTTCAAGCAAGGCAAGCTAGCCGGGAAGATTCGAACGGAACGCGCTACAACCCATACACTACAAGGTCCCTCCACGTTACCATTATCAAGCCGGGCTCCACGGACATGGCAGAGCAAACATTTGAAGGCGACGTTCCCCTTAGCCGTGTCCACCGACATTCAAGAGCTCGATAAGGATGTTACGGCAGGCGATCGCCCCAACGGCTGCGCCGGGGACGTCGCCGATTGCCAGGGATGCGAAGAAGACAGCACGGGTCCCGTTGTGCTCGTAGAAAGCAAGATGGATCGGAAGGTGCAGGACCATGGGGGACACCCTCGTGACATTCTGCACACGGGCGGTGTCAGTCTTCAGAAAAACGAGAGGTTTGGAACGGCGCTTTCATCTGGCGATGTCATTTCGGTTGGACAGTATGTAGCCAACAAAAGCAGGATGGGTCACCAACTGCAGCAGAGAGAAAAAGATGGAAGGGGCAAACGGCAAGGCGTAGCAAGTGCTCGTCTCGACGTCCCCGACAAGCTGTTGGATTTGCTTCAAAAGCAGCTGACGATGGAGGCTTTGCAGGGTATTCTGCAGCGGTTGGCGCAGTGTTCGAGCAAACACCTCCCTCTTTACCAAGTCATTGGCAAGGACATTGTCCGGGAAATGGCGATAGCTTTTCTGGGAGCCACGAGCCCCTGGCTCGCCCTGTTCGATGAAGGAGGAGTCATTCCCAAGATCGACGCCCTCGAAAAACTTGGCGAGAATATCCCGACACTGACGGTAGGGCCGTCCCTACAGAAAGATCTGGAGGACTTTAAAAACGTGCATATCAAGCCGGACATCTTCACGGTTCTAAAGACGGCGGTGAGTTCCGCAGGTTCCGACACTTACGCCTCTGATTTTGCACCACACTGCGTAGAGTTACGAATTAGGACGCGGAGGTAGGTTTATGCTTCTCGTGAAGACCAATGTAGGCAACCGACGCGGACATTTCTGAGATTTGCAGTGATAAATTGCTTATTTTTTTTCGGAGGTGGCCACCAACAGCACTAGGCCTGCTTGGTTGGTGCCTTATAAAAAGTACAAAACGACAGAGAAATCAAACAATATGGGTATGAACTGCGGAGTACATTGGTCATTGGTGTAAACCTCTCTTGCCCTCCAAGTGCAGCACGATGGGAATGCGCGGAACTCCTCCGGCGATGTCAGCCTAAAAGCCTGCCCCAAACAAAGCGGACAGCTAACATTTTTTTAAACTTACGCAAGAACGAAAGAAGGAAAGAAAGGACGCGCCCATAGTGGGGACCGAACCCACGCCTCTCGATTTGATCTCGATACCTCATACCTCACCAATTCGGACACCAATTCGGATATATATATATATATATATATATAAGATAGATATTATAGATATCTATAATAATATATATATAATGTGTGCGTGTGTGCATGGATACACTTAAAGAGAAAAAATAAATTCTAATTTAAGTAAATTATAAAATAAATAGGTTCTAATTTCGTCGTTCAAAGCGCATTTTATACGATGGGTGTAGGCGGCGAGAAAAGATGCGAGAAAACCATTTTTGCAACCCGTCCAAGCGCAACGATGACGACGCACTCATACAGTTCCGGACTGCCGATGTAAACTCCATCTTCGGAAGCATAAGAGCGCTTTGTAGAGGGCTACAGAAATCACGATCCTCTACAGAAGTCTCGTTGCACGAAAGATGTCATCCGGAGAGCGAAGAGATGATACGGCTAGGTATAGTTAACGTGAGATGCGAACCGATGTTTAGAATCCGTGAAGACACCCAAGTCGCAGATTCTGCTTACTGTTTTGATCACCTGAGAGTCGCTCGTCATGATACCGTATTTATGAAGCCTCCATTATTTTGCAGTTAAAAACTCGCTTGCCCAAGTTTGATGCGCAGCAAAGAAAGAGGGCGGCGCAGGTGCGCAACGGGTCAACGTAGGTCTAACGACACGTTTGAGGCCAGCTCGACGTTACGCCTAAACGTAGGACGTTAGGCCTAACGTCATGCTTTGAGCTGTAAAATCGTCAACCGGTACACACTGGAAAATGTATTCGTTCTAAAGCAAGCTAAAGGTACTCGTTCGCATCGTAAGAACTCAATGGCAAACGTTATTCTAACTCTGGCACATACGCGACAGTTGTTGATTTTATCCGAACAAAGAGTTACATACCCACCTAGTAGTACATACGCGCTCGGTGTGGGTATTGGACAACGCTTTATAAGTAGGAACGCATGCTGAGACAGTGCGCATTGTCACAGACTCTGCCACCCGAGATGCATGCCGTGCATGTACCAATCATCAATTACTCAGTTACATCGGAAGCTTCTGCATCACGTTAGAGAAACCCTTCGGCAGCCTGCTATGCTTCCAACCTTTGGCCACTAATCCACCACAAAGGAGCGCCACTTTTTTGAGAAAGTAAAGGTGGGAAGGCGGGGTGTACTGAGTGACGTATGTACGTGGGAAATCTTCGCTGGAGACAGGGTGATAAAATTAAGAATTAACTCAAAAATTCTGACAGCTGGCGAATTTCTATTAAACGGACCGTGCAACACTTTTATCAGCTTTTTTGAAATCTGAAATGCTTGCTGAACCTTGTCACCCAACGCACCCAGTACTTAGATTAGGGGATCGCAAAGTACCTCCAGCCAAAAATTAATGTTCTATGCCCATCAGATAACTCTTAAACTCACTCAAATAATTTTTCTCTCTTTCCCGGTCTTGAGGTTCTTCGACGGCTCGATTTTAAGTCACTAAGGCCATCAAGCAGCTGTTGGCCGGCTTTCCTTCAGTTGCCGCAATGAACGCTTTTCGACAGCAATTTAAAAAAGCCACAAAAACAAAGCAGAAATAGAAGGCGTATCTGGTGCGACGAGCAAATCGCGCACTGCCGCTCCGTGCTGGCGATAACTATAGCTCTCACAGTGGTTCCAGACGCGAAGGAAAGAGGGAAAGCGCTTATCGAAAGTGTTGCAGGGTCCCTCCGAATTGTCGTTTGGTGTTGTCTGCACCGCATTGCATATTCCAACCTCGAAGGACGCGGTGGTTACGCCGAGAACGGTAATACATGTTGACAAACAAAGCAGGCAGCTGATACGGTACTCTTTAAGAGCGATTCTTATTGAACCGTTTGCATAGCACACTCCACATACTTTCGCAAGTCTTCATGTGTGTGTTCGTTTGCTTCTTGTCCAGGCCGGCGACGCCAAGAACATCACAGATTCACTGAACAGCACCAGAAACACACTGAGCCAGAGTGCGTCTCAGTTTCCACCGGTAGGTAGGCTACAGGTTTTTATTCTTGCAAGAGTTGTTTCAGCGCAGTATAGCACTTCTTCGTAGAGTTGTGCGGCACGCCTTTTTTCGTTAAATTCACAAAGCCAGAATGGTAATCAAACGAGAGGCTGCAAAAATTGTGCACATTTATCCACGATCAAATGATGGTCATATGATGGCAGAATCAAGACAGTTTAATGGGCAAGTCCTAATCACGCTCACGAGGCTTCTTCCTGACATAAGTCACTTAACCCTCTTCAGAGTAGGAACACAACTATTCCCCCTTTGGAGAAAATGCAGTGTCACTACGCCTCATTTAAAATCCTGTACAATCACTTACAATCCCCTGTGACAACCCATTACTACTCCTCGCTAACATAATACTTGTGAAAGAGGAACTTTTCTTTTCTGTCAGCGATGACGGCGAACAGCTTTCGCTGTTAAAAACGTGGGCCGCCAACAGACTTAATGTCGCGAAGACTGATGATGGAACAGCAAAGCTGGTTACGCTCCTTTCACCCACCTAATCCCATCTTGACAGTAGCCGAGATACTGAAATCGCCGGCAAACACACATTGACTTTCTTGTAGGAAAGCACCTGCACGTCAGAACTTACGTCATGACCAGGCTCAGCCAATTCCATACGGCGCGGCTCCCCTCCACGGCAGCTGAACCACGCCGCGCGCTCATAATCAGCTGTCCCTCTCCCCCACAACTCCTCGGCCACGCTCTACGTCATTCGTTGCTTGCCACTACTTCCCCCTGATCAAATGTCCCGCAGCCATTGCTTACCTTCTCCTCTCTTAGCCTTCCACCTATCCTCGCTTCACCGAGCGGAGTTTTAGAACTCGCCTCTCTTTTCTCTATCTTTTGTAGCGCAAGCTACCTCGGGCTGTCTACGCGGGGTGACCAGTTTTCCCCTTGAGCTTTAGAGGTCAAATCACGCCCCCTTCCGCAAGCGCCCGGAACGCAGCAGAGGTCAGATAACGGGGAGAGATAGGCGAGGAAGGAGAGGAGACATGCGCGGGACGTGGCGGAGAAAGGCGATAAGCGCGTACCACGAAGGAAGGCCACGTGCGGCGCGGAACCGGGGGCGGTAGAGGAAGACGGGCATGCAGCTGCGGTCCCCTCGTACAGCGGCGAGGCTTAAACAATGCCGTGATGTGAAAAAGAGGAAAAACGCTATTTTTGCGTACAGCTGAGCTACCTTCAAGTCTTAGTGTGAGCTTCCTTCACTTTGTTATTCTTGCTGTGCCTGAAAAAGCACGAGTGGAAGCTCTGCTCTTGTTCTTGCTTATATCTCTCGCGCGCTGGATCTGCGTTTTCTGTTCACGTTCGGCACGGCCAGACCTCAAGCCTAAACAGCTCTGCTCTTCAAAAAGGACTTACATTTTAGTTCAGAGCGTGTGGCGTATAAAAAGCAAAGATAGTCCATTACGATGCACACACGGTGACCACATGCGAGAATAGTTTGTATCTGTAAGCTTCTGTCGTTCACGTGCAAGTCATACAAATAATGAATTTTCAGCTGAAGCCCGAATCAAGGCGCTCCTTCTTGAACCACGATGCCGCTTCCGCCTTAACGTTTTGACAACTACATGTGTGAATGTGCGGCCTAGATTTAGTAAAAGTTCACCCTAATGACAACAGCGGCTGATAAATTCTTAAGCGGATGAAGGTGTTTTTACCTTTCCTTAGTTGAGGCTTTCATGGGACGGAATGTGGTAACGCGGCAGCAGCGATGTGGAGAGGGCATAGCCTAGCCAGGGGGAGAACAAGCGCCAAGCACGCGTGCAGCAAGTTACAAGAATGCTTGAACGAGTCGCTCATATAGGCAAAGTCTTTCTGAAATAATAAATGCGGTGGCAAGGTGGCAAGGCTTATACTTCTCAACATTATCGAGCACAGACGAAAACATTAAGCATATTTGAGGCAAGACATCAATACAAAGGTGATAGTATTTGCAGCTGTGTTTTTAATTAAACTACACGGCTCCTCGTTTTTCGCTGTAGCAAATAAAAAAATACGCAGGGAAAAACAAAAAGCGCTCGTGGCGCCCCCTTCTTGCAGCGTTCCATGTTCAAAAGTAACAAGAAGTTGCAGTACATGGTGCGACCAGTAAAACACGGCAAAAACAATATGGCGCGAACGGGACTCGACCTAGTGGTTTCAAGAAGTTCTATGAAACTTAGCCTCACGATTACGGAAGGCCAGGAAGCTTCGCTGCTACCATGCAGAGTTCGTGACGTCAAGTCAGTGAAGTTGGGCAAATTTTTCCCACTTCCTCCACACAAAGAACTTTCCTTTTTTTAAACGTCATGCGAAGTATGGCAGCAAGTGGGGAAATTATCTGTTAGGAAACTATTTGACAACCCTGTACAGCCTCCCAAATTTTTAATAATATACCCGGGAGCGACGACCGACCGGCATGTCAGCGCCTTATCACGGTGCTAAGCAGCGAAATAGGCAAGAGTACGCGCACGCGCATAGGGCTATCTGCTGTATGAGTGTCGTCTGCTATGCCGTTTTCCTTGCGAGTTCTACACCCCCCTGCCACCGCATCTGAATAACGTTGTGCCCCAAACTGATTAGCTACCTTTGGCGGTAGTGAAACAGCCTTGCAAGATAAGAAAAACAGGGGGTGTGTTGCACTGAGAAGAACAGCGGAGCAGACGACACTCCCACAACAGATATTTCTTTGCGCGTGCGCGTACCCTCGCCTATTTTGCCGGTGAACGCCGTGATAAGGCGCTGACATGCCGATCGGTCGTCGCATCCCGCTATATTATTGAAAATTTGGGAGGCTGTACATAGGCTGGTAAACGTGCAATGAGTTTAATGGAAGTGTGCTAATCTGCAGGCCGCTCAGCCCAATGTTGCCAAAGCAATCGCGGAGCTGGACAACATCTCTGGCGCTGACAAGAAGAATTTCAAGGATCAAATGGTGAGTGGTGACCTTGCGGTAACGACAGCCATGAGGAAACGTTTACAGACCACAACAATGGCAATTTTACGTTATTTCTCTTCTGGAAGCCGACCACAAACTGTGCTATGCATGGGAGATGCCGTAGAAATAACAGAATAGCAGAAACACCGTACAGAATGCCCTGTCGGCCGTGCGACCAGAGAAAGAACCCAGAATTATTTTTAATTATTTGAGCTTTTGTCAGGCCCATACAGGGGTAGGCATAAAATAAAACACAAGAGTAGTGTACACAGATCGTCAGAGCGTATACATAAATAAAACACTGATGAGCAACTGAACGCAAAAAAAGCAAAAAAAAAAACCAATGCAGAGTTTACACACAACTAACACGAAGCCAACATACATTGCAGAGACAAAAATAAACAAAAAAGAGACATGATGCATATTTATGCATTGCTGCGCAACCAAAGTTCGTTAACTTTTTCAGCAAAACCGTCGACACAATTCATACTTACAACCTCACGCGGTAACATATATTCCAAATTTCGATAACCCTCGGAAAGAACGAATGGTTAAAAGTGTCACAATGGGAAATGAATAGCCTCACACATTTACTGTGCTTTGTACGACTGGAATGATGGTAAGGCGGTTTGAGATACTCGTCTCTGTCTAATTTCAAACCGCGGTGATAAATCACGAACATGAACCCTAAATCGGCGACCCAACGCCTGCATTCCAAAGTTGGAATGCGCATGCCCTTGGATGCGCAAATCACTACACTTTCGTGCCTCGAGTATTTGGAATAAATAAACCGGAGAGCCAAGTTCTGAATTCGTTCAAGTTTGTAAGAGAGGTTTCGCCTGATAAGGGCTACAGATCTTGCTGCAGTACTCAAAAATAGGTCGTATGAGGCTCTTGTATGCAGTGAATTTCACATCAGGCGGTGCTCTGGAAAGTTTCCGGCGTAAAAAAACCCAGTTGCCTTTTTGCCTTTGCGCATACGTTATCAATATGGGCGGTCCACCTTAAGTCAGGTGTCAGCGTTACGCCAAGATATTTCGCGGTATCAGTTCGACTTAAATTATTCCCTGCTAGGCTGTAAGTAAAATACCGAGTTGTCTTTTTTTTTCGATTTATTGCAATGAATGCCGTTTTACTTGCGTTCACTGTCATCCCCAATGTATCGCACCAGGCAACGATGTTAGATAGAGATGAATTTAATCGCAATTGGTCATCAGTTTCACGCACAGTGGTATAAGTTGCACAATCGTCGGCAAAAAGCCGAACAGTCACTCAAGGTTCTGCACATGCATACATATCGTTTATATAGGCCCGAGGACTGATCCCTGCGGAACCCCTGAAAGTACGGTCAAGGGATTGCACTTTGGTTTCTTTTTTTGATTGAGAGTACCCTTAAAGGCCCCGAACAGGGGTATTACATAAGGGGGGGGATACAGATCTCGAGAAACAAAGCGAACATTAGGAATACTTAGTGCAAAATGGTACGAATATTTGCACATATAGGTGAAGTTCACAAATGGAAAGAAGACTGAAGGGGTCAGGCAATACAAAAGGAAAAAGAAAAATATAGAAATATATCAGACAGCATAAAAAACAATACTACTGACATACTGGCAGCATTGAGAAAAGGATGTTTACAGCTGTGATAAGGCATTGCAAAACGCGTCGTAGTCACTTATTACAGCAGTGTTACAAGGCAGGTCATTCCACAACTTTATTGCCAATACAAGTGGTGAATATTTATACATATTGGTACGTGCAAACGGTAGAAACACTTTCAAGGGGTGATCGGTACGGGGGGAGATGCGGGTTGCCGGGTTGATATGCAAATAACGAAACGTTGATGCGCCATGGTATAACTTGAAAAAATGCTGCAGCAGAAATTTTTCGCGACGCTGTTCTAAAGTGGGTAATTTCAAGTTGTTTCGGAGTAGTGTAATGCTTTGATGTGTGTAATTACGTAGAATGAAGCGGATAGCGCGATTTTGGACTGCATCGAGAGATTTTTTAAGGTACATCTGATGAGGGTTCCAGATGATAGCCGCATATTCGAGCTGTGGACGTACAAATGAATTGTATGCCATGAGTTTTGTCTCCCACGTTGCCATATAAAGGGATTTACGTAGAAGTCCCAAAGTCTTACTTGCTTTGTTTGTGATGTGGTCAATATGGGCGTTCCATGATAGATTAGATGTCAGAATTACCCCTAGGTATTTGTAATGGTCTGTACGTCCAATGTTGGAACCGGAAATATAATAATCGCAGGAGAGAGGAGAGCGGACACTAGTAAACGTCATCACCTTTGTTTTTTCAGTGTTTACACGCATCAGCCACTTGGAGCACCATGATGATACAGAGTTTAGGTCGTTTTGAAGCAGTATAGAATCGTTGCAGTCTTTAATTTCGCGGTACAACACACAGTCATCAGCATAGAATCGGATTTTGGATGAAATGAAATCTGGAATATCGTTCACGTACATCAGAAACAAAAGCGGACCCAAAACGGAACCCTGCGGCACTCCAGACGTGACAGGAACAGATGAAGAGACGATATCATGAATTGTGACACACTGTGACCTATTCAATAAGAAATTTTGTATCCACAGGATCGTGCTGTTGTTAAGGTAAAAACTGTGTAGTTTTGATACTAGGCGCTGGTGAGGAACTAAATCAAAAGCCTTGGAAAAATCAACGAAGACTGCATCGGTTTGGTTACCCGAGTGTATACTGGTGTGTAGGTCGGTAATAAATTCAAACAATTGAGATTCGCAGGATTTCCCGCGTTGAAAACCGTGCTGATTCGGGAAAAGTAGATTATTGGAAGAGAGGTGTTGCATAATTTGCGTGTACAAGATGTGTTCCAAGATTTTGCAAGGTATAGAGGTCAGAGATATGGGCCTATAATTGGAAAAGTCAGTGTGGTCCCCTGCTTTAAAAATGGGAACAACGAAAGCGAGCTTCCAATCGCCAGGTAGTAAATTCTCGTCGATGGATTGCTGAAATAACTTACAAAGAAAAGAGGAAGATTGGGTTACCGTTAATTTTAGCAATTTAGATGATATTTGGTCAGGACCGGGACTACATCTGTTTGGGAGACGCTGTATGGCTCTCACCACACCTTCTAATGTTATCAAGATATCGGGCATTACGGCACACTCGGGGTGAGAGGTGACATGCGGAGGCGGCAGAGAGCTTTCTGTGGTGAAAACAGAGGAGAATGCTGTGTTATGCGATTCGGCTATTTCCAACAGCGAAGGTCGGTTTGTTGAAGCATGGTTTTTGCTGTCATTACGTTTATTAGGATTAATGGTGTTCCAGAATTGCTTGGGGTTGTCTTTTAGCAAGGTTGGAAGGGTTTTGTTGAAAAACCCCGCCTTTGCTTTTTTAATTTCGACTTTGCAGATTCGCGATGCTTGTTTGTATTTTTGCCACGCATCGGAGTGATTTGAACGTTGGGCAGCTTTGAAGGCGCGTTTCTTCTTCCCAATAATTCGTTTTACATTCCGTGTAAACCAGGGGCTCTGGATTGAGGGGTAGATACGTAGTTTTGGCACAAAGTGGTTCCTGACATACAACAAAGCTTCCTTGAATATAATCCAATTTTGTTCTACAGTTCTAGACCTGAAATTGTGTTCATCCCGTGCAAGCGACTCATTAAGGAACTCGTTAATTGCAGACATGTTTGCCTTGGAATAATCGAAAATAAATTTGTGTTGCCTAGAATTCTTACTAAAAGTAGATATAAAGTCAAAATTAAACTGTACGAGTTTGTGGTCGCTGATTTCGTCAAGGACGTTCACTGTAATGCTGTCGGGGTGAGTAGTACACACGATATCGAGGATAGCTTCGCCACGAGTGGGTTCCTTAACCATTTGTTGCAATGAGAATGTACCTAGTAAGTGCAGGAAGTTGTTGCATTCGTTTTTGATTGAGGACGAGCTGTCTACTTGATTGTTAAGCCAATCAATACCGGGAAAATTAAAGTCGCCGGCCATAATTGTAGGAACGCGTGGATATGAACAATGAATATATTCAAGTTCGGCTTGAAGAGTTGTTAAGAATTCTGTGTTTGAGTTAGGGGGCCGATAGCATGCACCAATCAGAACGCATGAAGATTGCGAAGCAGCAGAGCGAACAAGAGCCCAACATGTCTCGATTGAAGAGGGTGGAACAGGGACGTGAACAGAGTGGAACGACTTTCGGACAGCGATTAACACGCCACCGCCACGTGAAGTCTTTCTGTCCTTCCTGAAGATATTGTATTCCGGATGAAATGACAAATGGCTGTCCGGCGTGTCGTCGGAAAGCCATGTTTCAGTTCCTATTATTATGTCTGTACTGCACGTGATGAGGGCGGCAATGAGATCGTCCTGTTTCGGCAATATACTGCGGAAATTTCCCAACAGTAATGACACGGGCGCGGGTTTGTTAGAAATAGAATTTGGATAGCTATTGCACTGACGTCATTTAGGAGAGGACGCTTGCGCGGTATCAGAAGGGACGGCTTCATGCAATACTACGGTATCAGAAGCTGGATCATAGATGTAGGTCTGTTTATCAACTGAAAGCTTGTCATAGTTTAGACGAACTTTTTTACCTTGTTGATGGTGCACTTTGCCAAACTCCCACAAGCGCTTCCTGATACCGCGCATCCTCGTAGAGTAATCATCTTCGAACCACACTTTTGTTTCGCTATTTCGCTCCTTTAACTTCGACGCGTTTGAAAAGATTTGTTGTTTGCTTTTGAAATTCAGGAAGCGAACTATGATAGGCCTGTCAAAGCCTTCTCTCTGGCGCCCTAGACGATGGGTTCTTTCAATTTCGCCTACTTCTATACGGAGTTCACTTCGAAAAAAATCGCGAACGGTTTTTTCAGTGTCGTTCCAGGTCCTTTCGTTTCCCTCTGCAATTCCTTTGATAATTAAGTTATTTCTTCTGGATCTGTTTTCAAGCTCATCTAGGGAGCCAGAAAGAAGGGCCACCGCGTCTTGCAGGCTGTTAATTTTGGTGGAAGATTCCTGAACGCTTGACTTTATCTCATCATATCCTTTGGCAGCAGCCTCTAGGATTGCCACGCGTTCCGTTAGGCCATCTATTTTGTGCGCTATATCGCTCAGCTGCTCTCTGGTTTCACTCTGAAACTTCGTGTTCTGTGAACCCAAGGCGTCCAGTTTGGCGAGAATGTCATCGAGTTTGTCGGGCCCGGGATTCAGTTCTACATCGCCCGAACATAGCAGTAGACTTGTCGCAACGACAGCCAGAATAAGTGACGCTCGAGGATAGCAGCAACGCGGGAGCACATAGCCACAACACAATCGCGACTTTGACTTCAACTTGGTGCGAGGAGAGAAGCTACCGATTCGGGCGCGATACGCCGACAAGTCATTTCCCATGTGCACTCAAAAAGAATGGGGGATCTGCGACCAAACAAGAACACTGGCTCAAGCAAATCTCTTTACAATGGTTCAGAAAAACACTCACCTAAAAAGTGAGAACAGACAGCATGTAGCCGAGCAGTTGGTTTGGCCGCAAATCCCGATGAAGACGACGGCGGAGGGCTTTTTATGCCAAGCAGTAGGGGGGAGGGGCACCCGAAGGCGAGCAGAGCGCCACCACACAGAGTTCCAGGAACAGGCCGAGTGCAGATGCACCCAGCGACGAAGGTGATGCACGTGCGCTATCGCCAACTACGCCGAGACGTAGAGGCAATACAGGCCGCATACGCTGAACGAACTGTCGATGTGGTGGCCCGGGAACTCTCCCACAGGAGACGGCTGATTTCCGTTCGATAGCAGCTAGCTGAACCCGGACAGGCGCAGTATCGATGTAGCCACTTTGCACAACCTAAAAAGTGAGAACAGACAGCATGTAGCCGAGCAGTTGGTTTGGTTTGCGTTATTTATTGTAGCAACTTGGGTGCGAAGCGAAAGATAGGCTTGTACCCATGATAACACGTTACTATTTTTGCCTGTCAGTCTAATTTTCGTTAATAATTTGCTGTGTGGAACCCGGTCGAAGGCCTTAGCAAAATCAATAAATATTGCATCTGCTAGGAGCCTCGAGTCAATGACCGATGCGAAGTCGTGGGTGATTTCAAGGAATTCTGTTGTGGTGGACAGTCCTCTACGAAAGCCATGCTGTTTAGGAAAGAGCAGGTTGTTATTCTCCAAGTACGTTACAATAGTTTTATTAATGATATGCTCTAGTAGCTTGCGGCATGTACTTGTCAGTTACGAGCCTGTAATTATGCAGTGGATTGCCCGATTTGTAGATTTGTTTATTCCTAGCGCAAACGCAGTCAGGCAGGCAATTGACATGTTCTGAACGAGGCTGTGTGAAGATAGCACACAAAAAAGGGGTCAGCTGCGCGGCATACCGTTTTAAGGACGAATTGGACACATTGTCCGGGCCAGCTAGATCTCTTCACGTCCATTTGCAGCAGCAAGTTAAGAACGCTTCTCGGGTGATTGAGTTATCAGGCATAGAAGGAAAGTATTGGGGTACAAATTGAAGTGGCTTCGATTCATGCACGAATACCGACAGAAAGTACTTGTTGAAATAATTTGCAACTACGTGGTCGTCTGCCACTACATTACCGTCGATCTCGATTCGGGAGACTGGATTTTCAGTTTTACATAAGAACCACCAAAGCTTTTGGGGCTGTGACGTCATAAAGCTTGTGAGCGGGGTTGAAAAGAAGTTACTCCTTTAAATTTTGATTCTCTGCTTCAATAGAGAAGAATGTTTAATGATAACAAGAGGGTCCTTGTAATTTTTGTGCGCCCTTTTTTGTTTCCGTTTAATGTGAATGATATGTAGAGTTATCCAAGGCGTTTGGCGTTTTATTCGTTTCTTTTTGGTAGGGATGAATTTGTCTTCACAAAAGGAGAATTGCCTGTGTGAAGCAGTTCCACAAGAAAAAAACTTGCTGCTTTAGTGGTCCGTAAACTTGTGCTGCTGACGGTACACTTGTCGAAAACCTTCATACTACTTCGTATTCATCGCAGGTTCGACTGGATTGAAGAATTCCGCGTACCGTAACCACTTCATTTCACGCATTTCACCTTCCGCGCTTTCTCGTTATGTGCTCATACTGCGTCGTGGTCTCTGGAAAACGCTGACGCCGAACTAGCTTATATACAGTATAAGGTCATCTGCGAACAACAGGCATTTCTGAAGTTTTTATAGCCTATTAACATGCATATTTAAAAAAAAAGGTGCGGGTGGAATATACTGCACAATTATTTACAACCTTAAGGGTGTAAGTAACTGTTTATAACCACCTCCAATGCTAACACCCTTACCCCTTAACAAAAAGCAAAGGAACACACCCTTATCGTTTAAAACAACCTTGCACCCTATAAAAATCACAACACCATTTTTTTATTTATTTATTTATTTGGAATACCCTCAAGGCAATTGCATTGAAGAGGGGAGTGGGTATATACATAACAAGAAATAAGAAAAATGCAGCACAACGAACACATTGCGAGTACATATCACCTCTAAAACAAACGTAAAACAGTAAATAAGGTTGTAATCATTCTTTTACAACGTGAGAAACGCGGCTAACGTATATATGTTGTAAGGAGAAATACAGGAGGTCAGTTGCAATTTCGTGTCAGTTTTGGCGTTCCTGGCAAGACTCATAAAAAAAATAAACACGATAAAAACAAAACAGCAAAACAAGTGGGATTGGCAGGAACATTGTATCGCTACAGACAATAGACAAATCTAGGTGATGACGTTGCACACAGCGGAATGAAACAGTCCGGGTTGTAATCGTAGCGACATCAGAAGGAAGATGATTCCAGTCCCTAGAGGTACGTGGAATGAAAGAGGGAGGAAAGGCTTTGGTGTTGCAAGTAGGAATACCAACTTTGTGAGCATGGTCTAAACGAGAAGATACGTATGAAGGGGGACTAAGTAGTGCGTTGTGAAGCATGCTGTGTGAATATATTTTATGGAATAAGCACAAACGTGCAATTTCTCGTCGTGACGTCAGAGATGGGAGATTCAAGTTAGTTTTCATTCTGGAGACACTGGCTGCTCGCTGGTAGTTAGAAAGAATGAATCGTGCGGCGTTATTCTGAATCATTTCTAGCTGGATAATCAGTACTTCAGTAGATGGGTCCATATAGATGAAGCATAGTCAAGTTGTGAACGGACAAGGGATTGGAAAAGGAGCAGTTTTACAGAAGAAGGAGCGGAATGAAAATTACGTCTTACATAGCCAAGCATTCGATTGGCTTTATTGGTGATATAATCAATATGATGATTCCAAGATAGGTCAGCAGTGATATGAACGCCCAAGTATTTATATGAAGTAACAGCTTCGAGGATTTTCCCATTAAGTAAGTACGGGTGCGGGTTTGTAGCGATACGGGAAATTCGCATTGATTTGCATTTATTAGTATTTAATGTCATTTGCCATGTACTGAACCAATGGGATATGGAATTGATGTCGGACTGAAGTGTGCATATGTCAATATCGTTATCAATCTTCCTAAAAATGACACAATCGTCAGCGAATAAATGCACTGATGATGAAACACACTCATGCAAATCATTGATGTAGATGAGAAAAAGTAGTGGACCCAGAACGGTGCCCTGGGGTACACCTGAAATAACCGGGCTTAAAGATGAAATGGTGTCATTGGCTGTGACAAATTGCTGGCGATGCACGAGGAAGCACTCAATCCAATTGATTATGCCGGTGGCGAGACCTATATTTCTTAGTTTGTGAAGAAGTAACGGGTGTGGTACTTTATCAAACGCTTTTGCGAAATCAAGAAAAATGCAGTCGGCAAAGGAACGGTTGTCAAGAATGGAGTGAAGCTTGTTAGTAAATAAAATTAACTGGGTTTCACATGAAAAAGACTTTCGAAAGCCGTGCTGTGCGGGGTCAAAAAATGAATTAGATTCAAGAAAGTTGGCAACATGAGAATAAATTATATGTTCAAAGATTTTACACGGTATGCTAGTGATAGATGTTGGCCTGTAATTGAAATGGGACTGTTTATCTCCAGATTTAAAGACAGGTAACACTTAGCCTATTTTCCAATCATCAGGGATATTACTTTGTTCTAGTGATTGCTGAAAAAGTTTAGCTAGGATAATACAACAGTTGTGTTTGGTACTTTTAAGGAATTTGGAATTAATACCATCAACGCCAGCGGAAGAAGTCAATAATCTTAATTATTCCATTTGGGTCAATTAGCAGAGGGTACATCGCTACGTAGGCCCGACCCTTAAAGTTGGATAAAGAAGAAGTGGAACTGGAAGAGAAAGCATCTGAAAATACTTTGTTCAGCGCACTAGCACACTCATTATCGAGCATTGGTTCGCCGTTTGCGTCAATTAACGTTATTCGAGAATCTTCCGTAGGGTTGACGACGCGCCAAAATTTCCTCGGGTTATTTTTCGAAAAGCTAGGCATCGTATTTGTCAAGAAGTTTTGCTTTGCAGTTTTGACCGCTGCAATATACTCATTGACTGCTGAGCGGTACAAGGACCACCTATAAATACTGTGAGATGTCTTGGCGAGACGGTACAGCCGCTTCTTTCGGTTTGATAAGCGCCTAATATTGGGTTATACCAGGGAGCATTCGAATTACACGGTATTTCCCGAGTAGGTATGAAGCGATCTGTTAATTCAATGATCTTGTTCTTAAATAACGCCCAGTTGCATTCTAGCGATCGTTCATCGAACCCATCTAAGTAATCAATTATAAATAAATGCAATTCACTATTTATTTCCGCAAAATTGGCTTTGTTATAATTTCGAATGGTTTTTTGGTTTTTTGGAACGTTTTTGCACTGGAATTGTTACAGTTAAGTTTAAAAGGGCATGATCACTCAGTTTGGGCATGTACGTTATTTGCGAACACAGATCAGGGCAGTTTGTAAGAACAATGTCCAATATATTCGCGGTAGTTGGCGTCACTCTCGTAGGTTGCGATACTAACTGTGTTAAAGGGACACTGAAGTGAATTTGTCAAGCTCCCGTTTTTGCTTGCACTGCGTAGACTGGCTCAAATTAGCACACTTTTCATCGTTTATCCGGTTGACAAATCGGTAATTATTTTACAAAGCGCGAAAGAAGAAAAACTACCATGCGCGGTTTGCGGCGGCCGCACCAACTAAGGCTGTGACGTTGGGAGGAGGGGCGCCGTGATTGGACGATGCCCAAGGTTAGCAATCAAACAAGTTTCGGTTTCGGTTTCGGTTCTGTAAAACATAACCAATGACGTTGTTGGATGGGCATTCTCAATATCTCAGTAATCATCGTACCGCGCTTCTGCCATGTCGTCGGCTGTAAAATGCACAAGATAAGCCTCTCAGGACGGCTTGTAGTCGTAGCATTCACTAGCCGAGACCTACGCAGTGCATGAACGCCCTCCGCGTACCCGCAGACGCCCAAATGTCATGCGCTTTTCCCCATATTTGGAGCTTGCCTCCCTCATGCCTGTATCGTAAAAAGCGTGTTCGCACCAGGCCAAGGGTCTGTTCATTCTGGCCTGTGCCCACTGCCTGCAAGCAGTCGGTGCTTATGGCAACAGCACGCCAACGAGAACTCGCTAGCGCGCCAGTGCCAGCCTGCGCGCGTTTTGTGAACTAGTTCGTGTAGCCATGAACGTTGCGGCCCAAAAAAAGGTGAACTCAATACAGAAAACATCGGCGGAAAACAAAAAAGTTAACTTACAAAAAAAAAAGCCCATACACGCGGGGATTCGAACTCGTGACTTGCAAAACACTTGCGGTGACATACCTACCGCCCCAGACAACTGAGCCACGGAGCGGGATGCGAAGGCATGCTAATATAGGGTATATATTGTACAACCGGTTACATTTTATTTAGTTTTGGCATTTCAAGCAGCTTAGGTGACTATTTGTTGTACTGCGCTCGTGCAGGTAAGCGCGCCCCGAGTTTCCACAGTAGCTCACGTCTGCAATTGACATTTCGTAGACGGAAAAGCGTTCGCAGATGCGTAGTCGTGTGCTGACCGCTGTGATGTTCGGCCAGCGCAAAAAAAGTGCTTCCCGCGCCCTAGTTTTTACGCTTTGTACGGTAAAAATATCAGTTGATTTTATTTCCTAGTACCTATATTGACTTCGCTGACTCTTCTCCCGCCTTCAAGAGGCCTTATATTTTCCTAGTGGCGTACCAGTCAGCGAAGCGTCGCATGTGCCTTGGTGCAGCGCTTGTGTGAAGGGACCTTGACTTGGAGCTAGATACAGTGTAAAACAAAACAAAGTAAAGAAAGGCACATTCTTCCATTCACAAACACGTGTCCTGGCTTCGTTTCAACTCTAAGCGACGAATTGGACCAAGCAATTTTTTTTAACCTCCTTGATTGCGACGACCCGCCGGCGGCCGGCGGACGAAACGCTGGGCCGACTGACTCTGTCTGAAGGCCGGGGAGCCGTGCAGTAGCGCAGCCAATTGCCAGCTCATCCCCTCCTGACGTCACACGAAAACGCCACAGAAAATGGGCGAGCGTAAAGAGAGGAGGACAGCGTTTTCGAATTAGTTTTTCTACTAAATAAAATCGCGTAAACGCGCCTAGAGTGGTCGAAACATGGCCTGGGGACTCCGGACTACAATTTGCGCTAGTAATCCCGCAATGTTTACATATCACTTCAGTGTCCCTTTAAGTTAAAGGCTAAGCATAAGTCAATAAATTGCTGGGTACTAGATGAAAGCGGTGTCGAAAATGGTATTGAGGCCGACCATTCAATACCTGCGTAGTTAAAATCACCCAGTAAGAAAATAGGACATGCTGGGTATTGGGATACAACCATGTTTATAGCGTTAACGAACGTCAGCGAGGAATTTGGTGGACGATAGCATGCACCGAAAATTATTCTGCGATACGACAGCTTAGCAGATACCCACACGATTTCTAAAACCGACGGTATATTAAGTGAAAAAGGATTCGAATTGTTTTTAACAGCCACGAGAACACCGCGCCCTTGCCTTGCGTCCCTATCACGGCGATAAAGATGGAACTGGTTAAATGAATCAAAAAGTTCACTATCACGTATATTCCTATGGAGCCAAGTTTCCGTTAACACTACAATATCTGCAGATGAAGAATTAATTGCTGCTGACACTTCAGTGCGCTTACTGATTAAGCTTCTGATATTCGTGAATAAAATGGAAGCATGCGTAGAATGGGAACTGCTACCACTACCCCTCGCTATCCGCTATCTTGGTGAAACCGGAGGTTGTTCGGGAGGGGGGTGCGGATACACCGGGAGTATTGTTTTCATGGGAATAAAGCGCGGTTGCTTCCATCACGGAATCTGTTACGTGGTTGTAAACGTAGTATTTATCATTTAGAAGAAGTTTGTTATACTTTAGTTTGAAGGACGGAGAGTTGGGCTGCGATTTGGCAAATTGTACTAGTTTTTTTGCGAACTAGGCGTGTTGCAGGCGAGAAGTCTTCGGTAACGTTGACATTGCGCACTTTCAGATTATTCTTTTCGTGAAGAATTTTTTTCTTTTGTTTTAAAGCTAGAAAACTTAACTATTATTGGACGGCATCCTGAAGGTGAAAACTGTCCAAGACGATGCGCACGCTCAATGCCACATATCTCGCCCTGAAGGCAAGATGAGAGCAAGCCAAGGATTTTTTGTTCTGTTTGATCCCAAGTTTCTTTTCCATCTGGCAAACCATGAAAAATAAGGTTATCGCTCCTAGCCCTATCTTCAAGTTCATCAACTCGAGACTGGAGAAAATGATTTTGCTTTTTAAGGTCGTCAATTGTAGACTGCACATCAACCTCGATCTCTTCTAAAGCTTGCAGTTTCTTTTCAACGACTGTCAGTCTAGTTCCGATAGCAGCCAGTCCAGCCTCAATACTTTTTTGACTTGCATGAACCTGCGCAACAGTTTCCTTCAATTCGTTATTGCTTATTTGTATTGTCGTTACTTGCGCTTGCACAGTCTTTAAAATGCTCAAAATCTCGCTGCCATCTCTAGTACTACTGTCGTCAGTAACACTACTAGAACCAGCGCGAGTTTTACTAGTTGGACCAGGGTTCGTTTCGACGTCCCGGACAGCAACAAAAGTTCAGCACAATATATTCACTCTGTCAGAACAGCGCAAAGCACCCGTGGGCACGGGAACAGCAATAAACATCGGTTGCTACTTATTTTCACGTACAATGCGATGTTGTTACACACCTGTGATACAAGCAGAGGCGGTTTTTGAGCCATTGTGGCCCCTTTGCTGCTCCAGTGCCCACTGACGATGCCGGGGGAACGGCCAGCCTTTTATAGTCGATGCTGCGGGTGCCTCTGATGTCACTCCGGTGATGTGCTTGATATGAAGAGTGTCGCTGAGCCAAGGCATGTGCGCAGTAGCATCCAGCGACGGTCCGTAACTTTGATGCTGCGGAGCGAAGGCAAAAAGCGACGAACCACTTGCGCTGCTGTTGTGCCGGAACGCAGCACAGACCAGGAGCGGAAGCAGGACCTGTGATACAAGCAGAGGCGGTTTTAAATGCAGAGCATTTCAGAAACTCAAGATGTCACCCGCGTTGACGTCCGTCGTAGTCCGCACCGTCGTTGTCCGCACCCCTCCCCCTACACTATATAAAAAAAATACTATCCAGCGCCTGGTTTCGATCCCTCGACCCTGCGGGCGGAACGCAATGTACACGGTGCTCTACCAACTGCGCCACAAAGCCGACACAGAATGGGAGGCTACGAACGCGCCTTATATCCTTGACTCATTCAAACTACGTCAAGAAGCTGCTGATACAACGCATTCACTACCACCAACTCCCCAAACACTAAACGTTAACGCAATACACCCACCCCCTATGCGACGCATTTACTCGAGTCCCCCTCGCGGGGAGATAGGACCGCCAAAAACAACGCGTTGTGGACTGCGCAGTAAGGTGCCGGCACGTGCGAGAACCGCTCGCGCTGTTCGTTCCAGGCAGGAGGCGCGCGAGCACTGCGAAGGCGGGAAATTTGAACTGCTTTGGACAAACCTCCGTTCAATTCATCAAGAGAAAAGTGAGACAGGGAGGCGAAGAGCGTGATGGATAGTAGCAGTAAGCGGATAACGGTGCCACAGGCCGTTATGGCGAATCACTGCTCTGCATTTACGACACCTTTCACGTTGAGTGGAACGGCTTTAATTTTTTGAGCCATTGTGGCCCCTTTTCTGCTCCAGTGCCCACTCAAATGGCGTTTCACTGTTAATTACTCTTTTCAAAGGGTGGTGTTTATTTTCTGATAGGATGTAAAGGGGTTAGTTGTGGAAGAAAAGGGTGTAAGAAAGGGTGAAGAAAGGGTGAAAAGGGTGGAAGAAAAGGGTGTAAAGGGTGTAAAATGGTGTAAAAGGGTGTAAAACCGCGAATTTAGTGACATTCGTTGAGTCAACGGAGTGGGAATTCCCCATAGATAAATTCTGGGTACTGTTAACTGGTTTAACATGTAATATTTTCGAAAACACAACTCAAAAGCAATAAAATACTCTTGCCCTTGTCAGTGCGTGCAGCGATTGCTTTTTTTTTCAGGATTTTATCATTGAGGCCGCAGATGGTATGAGCAACGCTTCCACCGTAAACGGGAAAAACCTTAACGTGAGTACCAAAGGCTGAACTGTAACCGAATCTCCGCACACGTGTGTTTGACGGGTCAGTGCTCTTATTTTTGGCGATGCGTACACCATTCAATAATAATGCGTACAGTATTATTGATATTGGTATTGGTGTATGGTTATGCAATGCATACATCAACGTTAGTTATTTTATTAAAATGAACCATGCCCCGTTTTCATCACATACAAACTATGTTTTCATTTTCATTTACTCGATTTATTTTTTTATGTTTCATTGGAATGTAACATAGACGTATGCATTTGTTAGTAATATCGATTTTTAAAGGAGTACGCAGTCGTAACACTCAAGCACTACAAGATTACAGAGAATATTATTTTGGAGATGTATCACTAAATGCAAGTAAACTGTTTCATTATACGGCGCACTCTTTACACAGTATTATTGATATTGATATTATCAGTACACAGTATTACACGGTAATACACGATAATACACTGTGTTAGAGACACGGTATTATGAATATTATCGATATTGATCGATACACTAAGCATCGATGTCTAATATGTCAGCGCTGCTCGTAAGATAGCATGCTATCACACATTGATTCACTGAGCAGCGTTGTGTTGCTGAGCACGAGGACCCGAGTTCGATTACCGACCGCAGCTGCCGCTTATATGATGGAGGCGAAAAGCAAAGATGCCCCGTGTGTACAAGATTGGTCAAAATTAATCCGGAGCCCTCCACTACGGCCCGCCTCATCGCCTGCGTTGCGTCGGCGCGTTAAACCCAGCAATCGAATTACTGAGCAGGTATAGATGAATAAGCAGAAAAGTCAGACAGTTCGATGAGGGGTATAATATCAAAACCGTTGTTATTGTAATGACACAAATTATTGGGCAGTTCAGCAATAACGGCCATGCCAGTCAATGGTCTTCACCAAGCTTCTGCTGGCGGGGTCGTACAACCGCAGCCTGATATTATACCTCCGCGACTTTATTTAGAGCGAAAGCTCTGCTAGGCTACATCTTTCAAGGTCATTCATGGTGTCACAAGTGACCTTCAGCCGGCGGCGCTCAAGCTGCGCCCTTTGTTTTTATTGCGCCCCTCGATGGGAGAGAGCCGCTGTTCGACCACGTTATAGGACAGGAGGAAACAGCTGCTTCGTGCACTCTCTAAGTCTGTTATGGCAGAAATGGTTTTGCAACAATCGTCCATCTTGCCAAGGTTGTTTGGGCTGACCGAAGTTTCCTTCTAAGGTGTGTGTAAAGGGTCACGTTTCTGTCCTTAAGTCATTGCCGTCAGAACCCATAGGTTCTACACCATTGTTGTCCATAACTGATCAGGCATACTGTTCATAATTTCCACACGTACGGACCATGATCAAAAGATAGAACCTATATTTTCTCGCACAAAGAAACACCAATATTCTCCCCTTGCTGTGCCGATAAACTAGATTCCCTGCCTGCTAGCATTGTCGCCCACACAGTTATCAACTTTCTACCCTGCATTACTTGCTTTCCTTGAAATCGATAAACAATCTTAGCCATTGCAATATTCTTGGCTTTGTATAAACGATAAGTACTGCTTTCCCAATTTTCTTACTCTGCAAATATTTGGCGCTGTCTTTTCTGCATACTTTTGATAACCCACTGACGATCTTGTTATCCCCAGTTGCTATCACTGTTTGAAGGCTGTCAAAGGCAGTCTTACTTTTCCATCTCTTAAAGGATTTTTAACCCAGGCTTGATGATTGGTTATATATAAACGTATCCTGCATATCCGTACATAACCAACCCTACGACGGAGCTTTTCGAGCACAGTTCTGGAAGCATATTTTCCATGTCATCTCCCGAATCGCTGAACAAGACAGTGTAGTCTGAAAATCTCAAGGAGCTCAATTACACTTCAGTTATTCGCCTCTCTGAATTCTCTTCGCCAATTTTCTTAAGTACACCCTTTAAAAAGGCTGTGGACAATTCCAGCAACATGGTGACCCCTTGTTTGGTGTCCTTCGAAATCGAAAGCTTCTCACTTTTCGTACGGGATTAACGGGCCCCTACGTTCGTGCATACGCCCTCCGAGAACCTGCCGCAAATATTTCATTAGTACTACTTGCACTCCCACCCAGCGAAATATATATATTTTTTCATAACATGCAACTACCATGTAAAGAGCTCATTTCCACCAATTTCTCTATTACATAATTAATGACATAAATTCGAATAACTAGCCTTTCCAAATGCAGCCGTTCCTCTCGTTTGTTTAAAATCCGGGGTGTCGCTTATGCGGTCAACTATTACCTTGGTGAAGTTTATTAAAGTTTGGGTTTGGGCTAGTTGGTTGGGCTAGTGCTTGTGCCCGTCGCCTCCCTGTGTACTCTGTCGCTTTTTTTGACGCTACACGAAGTCATGGATTACCTTGGTGAAGGCCTTGTGTACAACCGACAGCATACGCTGATGGGTCCGTAAATGCTAATGCGTTTATAGATTGTAGGGCAACGCAGGCGATGAGGCGGGCAGTAGTGGAGGGCTCCGGATTAATTTTGACCACCTGGGGATCTTTAACGTGCACCGAAATCTCGTACACACGGGCGTTTTCGCTTTTCTCCTCCATCAGGAAAGCGGCCACCGTGGCCGGGAATCGAACCCGCAACCTCGGGCTCAATATCGCAATGCCTTAGCCACTGAGCCACCGCGGCGCGTCCGTAAATGTTAATGGAGCCATGAATACAAATCACAAGGTTGATCAATTAAAACATTGCTTTGTCCCAATAACAGTAATACCAATTTTATTAAAAACGTCAGAGAAATAATTGCGATATTAATGAAAACACATTAGTGGCGGCCCCATGAATTGCGCTTTTCCCGTTACGTCACCGAATCCTGTTTGCGGGATTGGCGGACGGCGACCTCCGCCACAGCCACGTAACGCCCCTGGGCGTTTGTAGGGGGGCTACTAATTCCATCTGATCAAATCACTTGTATGATGAAGCGCATCTAACACACTTATCACTATGTTTTAGTAGTGGCCCATACTTTTTGGCCTTTATTACGTCACTACTCTCCATATTGCCTCATTATGGCGTGAAATTTGAAAGTTTCTCACTATTCTTTGCGCTTACTTGGTTTAAAGCGTCTTTTGTGGCTAGAATAGAGCACAATAAGTTGCCAAATTTCAATTTTAGCAAAGTTGTATTTTGTCTTCATGGCCCTTTTAAGCTCTGAGGCGATATTCCTGTGTTTTGTCCCTTTTGTGTCCCTTTCAAAAGTGCCCCTTTTAAACGAGCCCTGATTGGCTAAAAGCGAACACTCGAATGTGACGTCATGCAAGCACGGCGGAGCTATGAGCCGTGGCTACTCGGAGCAGACGATTTTTCGTCGCCTTATTGTTGGTTCGTTCGCGCAACAATAAACACATAAAAGATACTCTGATACGGTTTCAGTTCTTTAAAAATGTGTTTGCAAGAACAGTTACGGTATTTGAATCAAAGGCCCACTGCTTAACAGGAAGTAAGTCACGATGAAAGGAACGCAAAAGGGACGTTTTCAAAAGGGACAGTTACGAGAATACCGCCCCTGTAACCTCATCAATCTTGTTGTGAGTCCATTATTCTACACGGTAATATGATTAGCATCCTGAAGGGTCTAAACCATTGTCTTTAACTAACACCCTTACACGGGGCATAAAAACGAAAGAAAACCCTCTTTGGGTGTTTTGTCGTCAATAACAACCTTATACCCAGCAAAAACACAAAAAATGTCATTTTAAATTTCGTTTAATTGTTAATTACACCCTTCGTTATGGTAGGTTTTATTGTTTTTGATAGGGTGTATGGGAGCTAGTTATACACCAAAAGCGTGTAAATTATTTTAAGTGTGGAATCTTTTCAGGATATGTGTATTCTTAGAATAAAGTTTGCATACTTCTAGCGCAAATTGTCTCTTTCATCTTTTAGATGATCCATTGTAATTCGGGAGACAAATACGAGAATAAAACAATTTTGGAGGGAGTTTTCTACGTTAATTACACCCTTCTTTAGCGTGATTTTCATTGTTTTTGATCGTTTGTAAGGGGGTTAGTTTTAGAACAAAAAGGTGTAAATTATTTTAAGTGTAGGATCTTTTACAGGATGCGCGTATTCTTAAAATAAAGTTTGCATACTTTTCGAGCACATTCACTTTCATCTTTTATGTGACTTTTTAATATTTCGTCTTCTCCTACCAACTTCCACCTAGTCTTTCCGTCCTATTCGAACCTCCCGAACCAAATTAGTTCCCCCGGTTCTGTCTCCTAGCTTAAAGTTGGTTGCGTATAAATCAGCGTAGAACGCCTAAGTTACTCTCATCATCTCAAGTGTACCGCTGTAAAGCTCGCGTATTGAAGCTTCATCAGACCTTGAAATTTGGGTTAGTAGTGCGAACTTTTAGTCACTGAGCCGAGGCTTGTGCGGGGCATTCACATGTGCAGACCTCTAACAGAAAGAACATCGCATTTACCTGAAGTTCACCGTGCTCTATCACCGTGCTGTTCGCAACGCAGGAATACGTGAAGGAGCACATCGACAATTGGACCGCGCTAGTGGGACCTTTCGAAACCGCTCTGAATGGGCTCAAGGATCAGCTGATACACATGAAGGATGGCTTCATGGAAGACATCGCTCAATACGTGACGCACTTCAAAACCCAAGCAAGTGTACTTTGGCGTACTTGCGTTCTGGAACCAGCTTAGCCTTTGGAGGAACTGGGGTACAACCGACGTTGAAGCACTTTCTGTCACGAGGCGCGGTGCAAGTCAGTCCGGCATGCTCCGGATAACACCACACTGTAAAATTATTTACACCCATTTTGTCTATAACTATCCCCATTACCCCTATCAAAAAGCGTTTAACAGGGTGTGACTAATTGACCCTTTGAAAGTGGGTAATTGTGAAAATCACACCCTTTTAAACAGTGCATTTTGTGTTTTTGCTATAGCATAAGAGTGTCATAATGGACCCAAACATTATTAGAGGGGGTTTTATCTTTTTGCTAGGGTGTATGGGTGTTAGTTATAGACAGTGGGTGTAAATCATTTCTCAGTGCAGGAAAGCTGAGGGATTAAGTTGCATTTTTTGAGCCAGGAGGGGCTCTCACTGGTTTTGCGTTGCAGCTAAGCTGCCTTGCGCGAAGTACTGACTGAAAGTGCGTGCCTCTATCGGGTCGCGCCGATGAAGAATCGCTCAACAGTGCCTTGAAAAAAAATCAAAACTGCCTTAAAATGATCCTCAAATTGGCCCTTAGGGTGATTCCTTTATTACGCTGAGATTATTTTACCCATTTCAATTAGTTACATCTGAAGAACGCCAGGATGGCTGTGGAATTCCCTGATATTCTTAGAGCAGAGAGGGTCCGCGTTGATTTGTTGTGACCGAAATTTCCTGCGTTCGTCGGGTGGCGTCAACAACACAGGGCTCTCAGTTTAACATAGGTATCTCAATAAAATTATACTGAAGTCGGCTGTTGAGATTAGTTATCATCAGACCAAGTTCCGTTTACTTGCTAAAATTAAGTAGTTCCCCGTGAAGGCTTAAACGTTACAGAATTGCAGTGTTCTGTAACTGCATGACCTTTTATGGAGGGAGTATACGATTACAAAAGAATGCCTATAACTCTTCTTTCATGGATACTACCCCCAAGCAAATTATATGAGAAATATTTCTAAGGAAGTTGTGTGCACTGTGTCTTGAAGTTGCATGTCTGGAATGGCCTAGGCGCACGTGTAGTGTCTAGGTCACAAAAATACCTCCAGGTATAGGTATCCACCGATACAGCTTCGGTGGCCTATGGGTTTTCACAGGACACTGTAAAATTATTTATATCCTTAAGGATGTAAACCGGTGTTTACAACTAACATATTTACACCGTACTATATATTTACTATATAATATGTATATATATATATATATATATATTATATATTTACATCATACTTAAGAAAACAAAGAAAAGCGCCTGTTAAAGGTCTTGGTCGATTAAGGGTCCCGTTAAGGGTCTTTGGCGATACCCTCACCTTTACACCCTAGCAAGAACACAGAAGACAACATTGTGAAGGTTGTTTAATTGTTATTACACCCTTTCAAACAATGTTCCTCTTTGTTTTTTGATAGGCCGTAAGGGTGTTATTTTCAGTGTAGGCTCTAAATTCACAAGTCTAATTTAAATTTTCAACGGCACTGAAGTTTTTAACGGCAGAGTTGAGGCAGACAACCGCTTTGGCCGAGTCTATTTTCTTTATCACAAACGAAAGGGCGTCACTCGAAACACCTTAATCCAAAACGGTTTTGCTGATAGCACCCACAGAATATTATAAACCGGAGTTTTTAAATCTACCACCTATACGTGTCCCACTAGAAGGAATGCCGTCAACCAGAAGAGTGAGCAGTGCGCCAACCTACCTTTAACTACACGTGATCTTAAGAGAGGTAGTTAAAAATTTGTGCCCGGGTAGAACAACAATACTGCTCAACCTTTCCTATTCCTTCATGCGTTTTTTTAATCAGCGTTTAAATCGACGGACTCGTTTGGACAAGAAAGGCAGGGACATAGCTTCAGACACTACATAGCTCCACCTTTCATACTTCAGAAGTTTTAGTAATAAATTAAAATTATTTTCATCATTACTCCACTACATAAAAATGCGCGCCAATCCACCATGTGAAGGTGGTTCAAAAGCAAAGCTGTAAACGACACCAAAAACGATTACGTATGCGACGTCACTTGAATTCGCACAATTGGCTCTACAAAGAGTGAAACCGGAGGCAAGTGAAATGCACCGACACATTTTATTACTTAAAGAGATATTCTTTGCTAAGATTAAATCAATGTATGATTCATGAACGGTGGTTGGTTGAGTTTTATTAATGAAGCACATGAGTGGAAGCTCTTTTTTATAAAATTAAAAGAAACTCAAACCCAGCGTTAGACGACCTCACTTCTCCGTCTATTCCGCCACCGACAGAGGTGACGAGATCGGCGGCAGAGACGGAGAAGTGAAATGGCGGGCGTTGGTGTGAGCTTTCTTTAATTTTAAAAACTCCTAGCGCATGCGCAAGGCGCGCACACGGCCGCTACACGTGCCGTGGGCAGAGCGCACAGCGGCGCGAGAGGTCGCGTGATGCTGTCAAGTGGCATTCAGCGTGAACGCACGGGGTAAACCCGCAGATGTGCTCGGTGAGGGCACATACACTGATCCAGAAATTCACCCCGCCATCTTCAGAGCAAGATCACCTCGACCTACTTAGATCGGACCCCTCCGCGCTTGAGTGTGTGGCGAACTACGCGATTGTGAGTGGCCTGTTCAAGGCAGTGTGATGCGTGTTTCTAATCTATGTGCCCGGACACAGATGTGAAAGGAGCTAGGGCTATAGCCATGACTTGAACATCGAACAGTGATCTTTTAACTGTAAACTTTTTTTTTCTCCTGACCCAATCCCCAACCAGGGCCTACGGCCTCCTGCTCAATAAAGCCATTCATTCATTCATTCATTCTGTCTCTCCCGTCTCCGCGTGGGCTCGTAGCTCAATTGGTAAGACAACGGGCGCTCGCTCCGTTTCTTTATTCGTTCCAGGTTCGATTCCTGGTGGTGCCACTAACTTCTTTTATTTGTTCGCGGGAGTTTTCTGTTGACACCGACGGTCGGGACAGAACATTTGGGAGTAGAGGTAAAAGGCTTAGCTTTAAAACGCTGGCTTTCATATGAACTAGAGGACGTGCGCTCCAGAGTCCATTTAGGCATTCGATGTCCGTGCGGATTGTTAACAGGGAATTCCGCTCGGCGATGTGGAGAGGGGAAAACGTCAGGCCAACAAGAGTGAGGGAAAGGGGCAAGGAGGCAAGCAGCCCTCGAGCAGGTGTTGGGAGTGAGTGCCTGAAGAAGAAACGCTTCCTGTGTTCAGAAATAAATCTGGGTTCCTCGCCTTACGAAATCGACGTCTATCCGACAGCGCTATCATTGTATTCGGGGCGCTTAGCATTTCCTTTGGGTTCGCAGCGCGGTCGTTGGCTTTGTACCTTGGCTGAGTTGATGTGTACTTTGGCTTTGGACATTAACAGCTTGGATTTCGGACTTTGCGAGGGTCGATTGCGGACTTTGGTTTTACTCAGTTTGCATGAAGGAAGCTTCGTTTTTTAACAATATTTCTCTTAATAAGAAAAGGGTAGACCTAAGGCAAGCTAAGTTAAACCTAGTGAAGACAACCAGCTCTGCTATATCATCAGGCCTCTCATCTCCATTTGGGAGGTGGTTGATTTTTTGTTGTTGTTTTATCTCACCTATTAGCACCCTTTTGTTTAAAACGCTGTGTTTCATGCTCATGCAATTGGAATTTTGGGGCCATCCTGCTGCTCACAACGCCGATGTTTTGCCTCATGGGTCACAAAATGCATTTGTATTAAAAGTTGTGACGTACCAGCCACGTCCTAACCAGGCTCTTATGACGTCACAAAAACTGCTTGTGTGATATCTAGCCAAGTACACTGATGAATTCAGTTGTGCTTCTCTGTTGCTACCGGCGCCTTCGTTTGATCGCCGCTACTGAACGCTGTAGAGTATAACGCACTTTCACTTCCATATTCTGTTTTAGTACGCCCGCGATGACGTCACTTCAGTTGTATTTAGCGGGAATTTTGAAGGCTTTTTAGCACTTGTTATCCTTTTTTGGTGAAAGTAACATCCCTCGGACAGAACTACCGTTAGCATAGTTAACCAAGGCTGGTTATTTCAAATGAAAGTAAGATCTGTCATGGGCAATTGTCGTTCAAAAGGCCATGTAATGGTTACCAACACCAGCTAATTTATTCGTTTTTTAGCCTCCGGGTGTCGGCTCCTTTTGTTCCCACCTCGCAAGCCTTCAGGGGCGTTTGAATCTTCCCGCGCAGGTGTTCGAGCGCGTGGGCGACTGCCACCCATCCTTCGCACTATACAAGTCGACGGTGGAGGCTGTATGCGACGGCGGCGTGAGGCCCACGGTAAGTTGCCCCAAGCGCGGTAGCCTCTTAGACAAGATGGCTGAGTAAAGCGCAGCCACTAAGGAACCCAACCAACCCAAGCTCCAAATGACGACAGGCATTGGGGAATGGGGACGGTTGGCTATGAAAAGCGAAGATATGTCTTGTGAGTAGTCAAGCTTCTACATGCGACTTAGCTTCCTTTTATTTGCACTGAAAAATTAATTACACCCTCTTTGTCTATTCGCCGCGGGATCGATGTATAGGTGGCGAGATCGTGGCGCTGCTAGTGTGGATGCTCCGCTGAGCGGCCCGGGAGAATGCACACTGTGGGCGCGCTTCGTGCCTTTTTCGCGCAGTATGTGCACATGAAAGGGGCATACAAGAGTGGTATGCTGTAGTTCGCTTTCTCAACAATCAATGTATTGCATCGAAGCGGCAATAAATTTTCATTACTACGCCAAAAAAGCGGCGGCCCTTAGAGAATCTCAGAACGGCCGAAGTAATATGACAATTAACTTGTACGCCGTGGTTCGTAGCAAGCTCAATCTTTCGAGACTATGGCTTCGAGCCTTCAATAAAAGCATAAATCAGGAAGCCTCGATCTCTGGAATTCAGTTTACAGCAGCAGTTTCAATTGCTTTCATTGGTAAAATGACGCATTCTTGCATTTGTGGGATGCCCTGAAATGGTAACAGCACTTAACGGCCCCGACATTTTTTCTAAGAGATTACGATATTTTTTGTGTTCGAAAGGCAACATACAATTACTGAATTTTAACCAATACAACCGTTCTAACTGGTCTTTTCCGCGCAGCTTTAGTTAAATGAAATTTTAGCGACTCTGAAGGCAGGTTTGATGAATTATGGTGTCGGATCACTTATTTAATTTATGGCTTTCGTCGCAAGTGAACTTGCGAAATAAATTGCTAACGCGTGCAGTACAGTCAACATCTCATGTTTAGCTAGGCTTGCAAAGTGAAGAGCACGTTTACAATGTGTAAAGCAAGCTTCTGGGGCCTCACGGTAAGCACAGATATTCTGTTGCGGCTGCACTGTTGACCATTTGTTGTCCTTTTAAAATCTAACAGGGGCCTAGAACAGCGAGATGTGTTTGCATTTTTGCGTAATGTCGCTTACGAACCATAAAAATGGCAAATGAAGTTGCCTTGTTGCAGATGTACTAAAACGTTCCTTTTCATTTCTCATTACGAAACAGCGCAACGGGTTCCCGTTAACTGCTCTGTGTTGTAAACTGAACCTCGCTTTTGTCTTGGCATCTAATTCTTGAGGATTGGTTACAAGGCACGAATAAAAGTTTTCTGTGCATTTCGTTTTTTTTTTTTTTTGGGGGGGGGGGGGTTTTCGCCTTTTTCTAAATGGTATTTAAAGTGTGGGAAAAGTAAAAAAATCCAGCGAGTCGTCGCACACACCTTTCACACATGTGGGAAACATTATTTGGGCATTATTTTACGCGATTTTTTCTCCTGCTTTAAACTTGGTCCACCTGAAGAGGCTAAGACATGACCGTATTGGGCATTTGGTTATGCTAAGTGGAACACATTTCTGGACAAGGTAATTCACGTCGGCATTTGAAAATGGTATATATATAAAAATGACTCACGAAATGCAACATGAGAGACGCGAACTCAGAACTGCTCACTTTTACCGAGAAATACCTCCGATACTATTGCGCCTCTACAGAAACGTATTTTAAATAATACGTAAAATTAACGACACAGTATAAGCACGACTGTCCAAAAATGGTATTTATTTTCCCAAAAGTACGTGAAGAATTCGATCACAGAGGCGCTTGCGGGTGTAAAATACGTTTCCCGTAATGTATGGGCGATAGCGCACGGGTCGTGTGCAGCGTAATTGTTTGTGTTTGTTTTCTCTTTCTAAAAGGATACAGCGCAATTTTACAAGGGTGTGGCAAATGCACGGGCATGCACAGGTCTTGTCACTTCTTAACCGTTTCTTGTAGTAAACTTTCATCCTCGAAGCAACCACCACGCCACATTCAAAACGCACCCTTTGACGTTGCCGAAACGGCTGGCAACTGCATTCATCAATGAGAAAAGTGAAATGTGTCGAAACAATGTTATAACACGTTTCACGCTCAAGCGGTGACAACGGTTACGATGTCTCGTGGAACTAAACTAGCGCATTATCCCGCAACGGCCGCTGATTATTGCGTTTCTAGACAAAATCCGCAAGCAGAGGCAACTATGGCACTGCTGAGTGCCAAACAAGTGCACATACTGTTAGTTATTTATCGCGTGCAGCACGCGTCTTGCGCCGCGCGCAACGTGAGTGAGCAGACGACGCGAGAGCACCATCCACACTACGAGCGGTTCGTCCCGCCGCCGCCAGGGGCCGACTGTGTTCGATATCGGGGCGAATAGCTAACACCCTCCCAACCCATGAAAACAAAAAAAAACACCTTTGAAAGTGTTTAATAACAATAAAACGTCCTGTAAAAGGGCGTAATTTTGTGTTTTGGTTGCGGTCTAAGGGTGCAAAAGATAAGACACCATAAAAATGTGTTTTCCTTTTTTGCCAGACTATACAATGATTTACACCCTTATGGTCTATAAATAACACGCTTACAACCTATCAAAAAATAAAAACTCTTTAGAAGGGTGCAATTAACAATTAATCACCCTTTAGGAGGGTGTACTCTTGTGTTCTTGCTAGGCATAACACCCTAAAGAGTGTTTTCTTGTGTTTTTATGCTACGGTGTAAGGGTGTTAGTTATAAACTGTGATAGACATGCTTAAGAGTGCAAATCAGTTACAGTGCAGGCTGTAAGGGTGTTAGTTACAGACAGTGCTTTACACCCTTAACGGTGTAGATGACTTTACAGTGTAGTCCGCCCTCATAATCAGGGGAGCAGGAAACTCCCAACCTCCTCCTCGCACTTCCACATCTGCTACATGGAATCCTTAACCGTGTTACGTTCCCCATTAATTCAATGATGTAAAATGTGTGAATAATTGTGTATAACTAAAGCATTACACATTAGCAAAACATCACACGAGGACACCCTCCAGGGGCTGTTTTACCATTAATTAAACGCGTTAAAAGGGTGTTTGCCTTTGTCTTTTGATAAGGTCCAAGGGTGCTACTTAAAGACAGAAAGGTGTAAATCATTCTACAGTGCGTAGGTAATGTTCCCAGAACGTGTTCCCATTTTACCCTACAGCGACAATAGGCTGAAAATCTGTGAGCGATTTTCTTATCCCAACATTCCTGAGGAGAGCGGCACAGAAGACAAATCTAGAAATCGCTAACACGACACATACGTGCGAATGTAATATGTATGCACATGAATTGCAATTTCACAATAGCTTATTTACAATCCTGTTGACCTGGCGCTGTACATGCTGAAATTTTTTACACCCTTAACTAACACCCATACAACTACAATAATACCAAGGAAAACACCATTTAATGGTGTTTTGTTGTTTATAATGCCCTTGCACCACAGCAAAAACACAAGAATACACGCCCTTTTCGTGGTGTTTTATTGTTAATTACACCGTTTCAAATCTGTTTCTCTTTATTTTTTGATAGGGCGTAAGGGTGTCAGTTATAGACAAAAAGTGTGTCAATCGTTTTACAGCGTACATGCAAGTGCAACACTGAACAAATTTAGGAAACAAAACACGATTTACTAGAGGTTTAGCATTGTTCTGAGTAAGTTAATTATTTAAATTTGGGAGTAGAGTATTACCTAACTATTTAATCTTAGGTGTAGAGTATTACCTAGAAGATAAACATGGGGCTGTTCCTTTCACGGAGGCTTTGTCGAACTTGAATATGCTGCTTGAATGGTGTTTAGGAGATGCGTATTCATGTAAGTTGCAATAAAACTCCGACTGATGGTTATTCATGATATTTTTCGCGACAGCTCTAGCCACGGTTGTGCAGTCATCTCGGAAATAAAGTGTCACATAATTTGTTTCCGTCCAGTTCGATTAGAACACAAGTCAGAGCAGTTTTTGGTTACTTTACTCAGGTACCGACAACCGATAGAAATTTTAAGTCTCGGCTGTAAACTAATTATGACAAGTAAAGAAACTCGGTAAATTATCGGTGCCCTAGCGCTAACTGCAATATGATTCTTCTTAAAATATTTACATTAGTATCAGACATACTTAGCTTGCTCAGGAAAGTTGGCTCTGCCTGAAAACCTGTTCTCAGTATGACGACGGCACAAAAATGGCTGCTTAGCTCGGCTTTGTCGGTTATGCAAGCGAATGCAGCCGAAGCACAATGTGCCAACCGAACGGTATAGATCGTCGAATGGTCCGTATTTCGAGAACTCACTATCCTCATGGCATCAGTTTCCGAAGCCGTTGTCGAAATTGAAGGCGAGGCGTCTATTGCCACCTCTAAAGCTCGTCGCTGTAGTTTTTCTGCAGCCTTCTGATGACGCTTAGCTCGCCGAAGTTCTTCTTATTCACTCGGTTCAACCTGCCGCTTCGAGCGGTCATACTAACGTTTCCACTTCAACTCTTTACTACCCGCCGCGGCGGCTCAGTGGCTAAGGCGTTGCGCTGCTGAGCACGAGGTCGCGGGTTCGATTCCCGGCCGCGGCGGCCGCTTTTCTGATGGAGGCGAAAAGCAAAAACGCCCGTGTGTACGAGATTTCGGCGCACGATAAAGATCCCCAGGTGGTCAAAATTAATCCGGAGCCCTCCACTACGGCGCGCCTCATCGCCTGCGTTGCGTCGGCGCGTTAAACCTCTCAATCAATCAATCAACTCTTTACTAAGCCGAGCGACATCTACGAAGCTGCAACAGCGGACAACTCGATCTATCAGCGATGGTAGCTGATGGCATGATCAGCCCTCGGCCAGCGCGTCTTCACGTCTCGAACATTCGTGGTTTCGCGACGTGTCTTCTTCCGCCTGGCGAGCTGGTCGTTCTTCTTACTTCTCCAACTTGCCCAAAGGTGCCGCTGTACCGCAGGCGCCGCGGCTATGGCGAGTCGTCAAGGTCAAATCACGTCAAGGTCAAATTCTGACACACGGCTGAACTCGCTAGTCTAAGCCAATATTGCTTTCCCAATAAAAAAAAATGCCGCCAACGTACCCCCAACATCTTTGCTGTAGTAATAAACGAATTATTTGGTCTATTCGTCGATCTCGATTTTTGACGGCGATAGTCTTTCTTGGGCTACGTATACGCTAAAAGTCCGGAATGTGTGTCTGTCCTTTCCTTGATTCAACCACCGGACAAAGTTGAAACGAGGGTTGAACAAGAAGTATATACAGGGAAAACCGTTCCAAACTACTCGAGCTGATGGAGTGCATCATACATAGCAACTTTGTTCAGCAAAGCGAAAACATTGGGCATACTTGAGGCAAGTCATGCGTACACAACTGGCACCAGCACCATACTTTGTAGGCAAACATTGACGTGTGATTGGTGTTAAAGACGATATTGTTGCTTGGGCTACTTAAACCCGTTTTTTTTTTGTCAATCTGAATGTCTGTCTGCCCCTCGATTCAAAAGTCCGGCGAAAAGCTTTAATTCTTGAGCGAGAAGTTTATATAGGCAAAACATTCCTTAACTACTAAATCTGGCTGCAGTGTTAATTCTTTTCAACATTGCTGAGCAAAAAAAGAGAACATCTTTTTGTACCTGAGGCAAGGTATCGACAAATAAGTGACATTTGCTTTGTTCTCTTAAATCAAAATGCCTGGGTGCTTGATGTTTACGATAGCAAATAAAAATACGTCTTGAAAAATATATTTTCAACTCAAATTACAAAAACGGCTCGCGGCGCCCCCTGGTTGCATTCTTGCAAGTTCAAAAGAAACAAAAAATTCCAGTAGATGGGGCGAGCAGAGGAACGCGGCAAAATTGAATTGACTTGGGCTAAACTCCACTGTGTTTATCGGGAAAGGAGCGAACCGGGAGGGAAAGAGCGTGCGAGGAGGGCGGAAATGAGAAGGGAGGGATTTACAAGGCGGGAGGGGGGTGTGCAGAAGACTGTCGTCTTTCGACGACATTTGAGGCGAAGAGAGCTGCAGATACGCGGCCAATTTGTTGCTATAGCAGATAAATAAAGAAGGCCCGCATATCTGCTCTCTTCGCTACAAATGTCAAAACACGACAGCCTTCACCGCCATGCCGCGTAAATGCCTCATCTCTTTCACGCCCATCACTCATGCTCTTTCCCTCGCGTTTGGCTTCTTTCCCGATAAACACTGTGGAAGTTTGCTCAAGTCAATTCAATTTTGCCGCGTTCCACTGCTCGCGAGTTACTGTCGGAGCCTCTAGTCACTTCTGGACTCAGGTGAAGAGAACAGCTCGAGGCGGGAAGGGGTGGTCTCTTGGGGCAGCTGGGACGGCTATCAATAGACGACATTTGCAGCAAAGAAACTACATAAGGAGACAATTCTTGATTAATTTCATTTGGATGTATTGTATGTCCAAACAGTCCTGTATTCATGCTCACTACCGTCCGCTTTGTTGCCGTTCACTTCAGGCCGCCTTTTGGTTCAGCGTATGGTTGTACCTGATGGTGGGCCTTGCGGGCTGCGTGCTGGCGCTCGTCGTCTCCACGTACTACGGCCGGAGCGGCGACACGCGATCACCCAGGTAAGCAGGGCACGCTCTCTCTCGATGTTAGCAGTAAGATCTTTTCGTTATCAATGCGACAGTATTATGGAGCCCATGGAGCCATATAAAGCCGGCGTCGGCGTCGGAGGCATCGAAACAGATTCTTGGGAAGCGTTCCATAGCACGAGGCTTTCCATAGCGCGTGCCTACACCCAGCAGCAGCGAGGGGTTGCCGTCCACGCAGAACCCGAAGATGAGGGGAACGAAGGAATGACTCCACCTGGGGAGAGTGACAGGCAGCGGAATTCAACATCGTCGCCAGCTCTGCCATTGCACGGCAGCGGGAACGGGCAGTTGTGCAACGTCTAGGAAACAGATCGAAGCCATTCGAAAGAGTTAAGGCGGGTCCCACAGCAGACCGTCTCAAGCGGCAAGATTTCGAAGCCCTCCGACAGTGCAGGACGGAAGCTAGGCATCGCGGGCGTTGAACTGGACATTCACGCTTTTGCGTTCACAAGGCATGTGTGCTTAGGTGTTAACAGACTGCGTGGTACGGTGGTTATATGTGTGAAACTTTGTCCAGCGTAGGTGGAGGGTCCGCCATGACCATATTAAAAAATGTGTGGGAGGCAGCACTTCCCCTTGAGGTACGCCTATTCGGTTTGCAGATTTCTCTCCATAAACCCGCCCCACATTGATGCAAATGCGACACAAACGCTTCGCTCTTCGAAGGAAAAGTGTATCAACAGAAAGGTCTTTCCCGATAGGCCTCGACGTCGCGCTTCTTCTACGACGGAATCTTGAAGAACGTAGTCAAGAGCTTTCCGTAAATCAATTGCTACGACGATCTTATGGTCGCCTGACGTTTGAGCATTTATTAACGTTTGTTGGTGAAGAAGCCAGCTAGTTGTCTTGTGCGCAAAGGTCAGTGCGAAACCCAGTTTGCGTGTCCGGAAGCTGGTTTACTAGTCTCCAGGTGCCATTTAATTCTGTTAAAAAACACGTGCTCCATCGCTGTGAAGACGTTTGAAGTAGGTGAACTTGGTTTCAGGCTTTCCAACCAGCCTGGTTGCTTCTCAGCCTTCCAAACACTCCTTCCATTCCAATGGTATGAAAGAATTAAGCCAGCCGTCATTGAGCCAATCAAGTAATTGTTCCAGGATGTTGGCAGGGAGGTTTCTGAGCGCTGAGCATGTAATTCCATCAAGTCCTGGCGCGCTTTCTGACGCTGACTGGCTGATTGCCGTAAACAGCTCGGCGATCGTTAATCGGGTGTCCAAGGGTTGTTCATGTGTTTCTGTTGTGAGGTAGCCTGTGTTGCTGTAGGCGGGTATGTATCTAATGACTGTGGGAATAAATCTTTTGTTGCCTGCTTGGCACGATTTGTTCAAACTTTCGCGGCAAAGGTTCACCCTCGCCTTACTATTCATCATGCGGTTTCGATGCTTGCTTTGTGGTTTGAAGTGCCAAACACTTCAGGGGTTCGCCTTGTCGTCGTAGCTCGCTCGCTGGACCCAAGTAGAGTCACACGGCATTCCGTCGTAGCGGCTGTCGTCGCGGCGTAACCCAGGGTTTTGAAAGCCATTCCACTCAACGTGAAAGTTGACGGAAGTGCAGAGAAAGTGATTCACCATAATGGGTTGTAGAGCCGTTATCCACTCACTGCTACCCGCGAAAGCAATTCAAATTTCCCGCCTCCTTAGTGCTCGCGCACCCCCTGTCTCAAACTGCGCCAGCGGGAGTTCTGTTCTTTTTGTGCTTGCTTATTCTCCCGCACATGCCGGTGTTGCTCTGCAATTTTTTTCCGCTTACTATCGGAAAAACAGACCCAACGAGCGTTCCTAACTAAATGACGTCGGGGCTGCCGGTTAATTACGTATGTTTTGCCTCAAATGTTTTGCAGTTTTTTTTACACTAAACAACGGGCAGATGTATGACAAGCATCATCGGTTCACGAGATACGAACAGTTATGGCTATTTAAACCGCTTTGTTTTCGAGGCATCTGCGGGACGCCCTACGACGGAACGCCGGGCTGTATGTGGGTCCGTTATCTCGCGTCACCGCCTGATTCCGGCAGTCGTTTGACATCTACCGTTACAGCGAGCAACGACGACAAGGCGAGCCCCTAAAGTGCTCGGCACTTAAAACTTGTCCCTCACGAAAACGACAATAAAAATGCAGTCCTTCCCATTCCCTTACGCGATTTTGAAGTCACGCATCGAACCCGAAATAGAGCTGTTTGCATACAAAATGTAGTTGCACGTTACGACACTACATGGCGCCACCTTTAAGATTACAAAAAGTTTGCACCTTAAATTAAATGATTTACGCCGATTTATTCAGAAATTAGTTGTAGTTACCCTTCTATATCATCTTCCGGAATTTGTATGAGCTAGAGGAAAATGCACTGCAGTGCCTCAGAGGCTAAGGCGTTGCGCTGCCAAGCACAATGACGCGGGCTCGATTCCCTGCCGCGGCAGCCGCTTTTCTGATGGAGGCGAATAGCAAAAATACCCCTGTGTTCGAGATTTCGGCGCACTTTTTACTACAATAAAGATCCCCAGGTGGTAAAAATTAACCCGGAGCATTCCACTACGGCGCCCCTCATCGCTTGTGTAGCGTCGGCGCGTCAAACCCTGCAATCAATCAATCAATCAAACAACGCACTCGAAAAGACGCGGATGTCTGCGTTCCTTTAAGGACACTTTACAGCAATTTTAGCTTCAAACTTGCTATTGAACAATGCGGTATAACCTTGCGCGTGAAATGTCTTGATATTAGAGCTTCGTGGAGGAGGCTCACTTCGTCAACAGAACACGACCTTTATCGACCCCTAACCGCAAATATCTACCCCTATCTCCCCAACCGCCCAGAGTGACGTCCTTGTATAATAACCTTATTCATTTGTTCATATTGGCGGTTAAAAAGAGACTGAAATTTTTTGCGCTCTCTCTCTCTCTCTCTCTCTCTCTCTCTCTCTCTCTCTCTTCTCTCTCTCTCTCTCTCTGCTCGCTCATCTCACTCTCTCTCATCCTCTCTCTCTCTCTCTCTCTCTCTCTCTCTCTTCTCCCTTTTTGTATTTAGAAGGGAAGAGCGAACCAGAAGCTCGGAGGAGCCACACAGAAGCCCGGCAGACGATAGACCTGCGCCGAGACGCACGAGGAACATTCTGACAAACCCCAGCGACCTGTCTTCTTTGGAATGAAGTACAAGAAACGGGAGGGAAGCAGTGCGATGGAAGAGCCGTAACGTCGGTTCTCCGTTTGCCATGTTCTGTACTTCGTTAGCGCTGGATTATGCGCTCATATTTCGATTGTTATTTCACCGTGGCACCGCGTAATGCAGTCAACGTTTTTTGTATATTCTGCGGAGGAGACCTAGAAGATTTAGTAATAATAATTTAAAGAAAAACGCACTCACCAGCCTTTGTTCAACTTTAATCGCCGCTACAGCTACTTCTGTAAAATAAACGCAATTGTGTTTTAGCGCTGCAATTGTGGCTACGTAGAAAATCAGTAAGAAAACGTTGTTTGTGACGACACGGAAGTGCCTTAGCCTTAACCAGATAAGAATAAGGATGCATATTATGCTAACTTTCTCGCAGCGTAACGCGTACTACGGGCTGAACAGGCTGCTTTGTATGAGCGCACAGCGGCAAAGCAATTAAGGTACCTGTATATAGAGATACACGGTGTATTGTCGGTTGATGGGTCTTTAAATGCCAACCGTCTAGGCACTGAGCTTCGTCTTTTCTATTTCAAAACTGCGTGGTCAAACCTGGCCTCAAGAAGAATATTTCCCCAATGTGGTTCATGAGAAATTCTTTTTCTACAAACAACCGAAAAACGCCACAAGCTAATGCGCGTCGTACGACGTCCCCCGGCTGTAGTGTTTTGCTAAGACCTGCAAGACCACGTTCCGTGATTTATACGAATTTTGTTTGGGTTTGCATATACAGTAGAATCTCGATAAACGGAAATCGTTTAAACGTAATTGCCGCTTAAACGGAACAGTAGCCTGCAATTTGGTTGGATTTGTATTCAGATAACATAAAAAAACTCTCGGTAATCGGAACTAAACTTTCCGCGTCACCGTATAAACGGAACCAGAAATGGAACTTCTTGTGAAATCCATTGACATGAGAATCAGCTTTTTACGGTTCCGGCTTTTTTGTTCTTGTTTTTTTTTTCTTCCTCGTGTTTTTTTTAGTCTCGTTGGCCTCGTAAGCCTCGTCTAGTCAGTGGTCAGCCGTGTCAGCGTAACGAATGCAACATCACAGTCCTTGTTCCAGTCCTTCTGTCTCGATTCAAGACCCCGAGGTTACAGGGCTCAGCTCCTGCCGCCTCGTTCGTGCCATCGTGGTGCTGATCACGATTTATTACCGCGTTGGCGTCTTCTAAGTTCGGTGGCTCGTAAGCACGCGCGAAGTTGAGCCTTCTATAGCCTACGTGAAGATGCAGTTGCAAGGACAAATAATGGATGCATCTTGTAGTGCTCGACGACTCATTATTGCCAAATCAACTTTGTCAATGCTGTGCCTAAACTTTTTGTTTTCTTGCTTTCTGAAAAACTATCAGCTACATTCACCTTGTAGTGCTTAGAGTTCCGTGAAATGGTATTAAGACTGTGTATGCACATAAATTGGCACTTTCACACATCTATCTCAGTAAACGGAACTCCTGTTAAACGGAACTAACTTTTTCCGTCTCTTGAAGTTGCGTTTATCGAAAGTCTACTGTATGTATTTATTAAGATAGAATTATGCTTGGCGAGTGCATTGTAGGTGTTACATATTATTTGTGACTTATACCGGTGTTGTAGATGTAATATTTTGTGTAACGTCCATCCACTCCTGCTGTCTTTTGTTGAGACAAAAGTATTTGCAAAATAAATAAATAACTAAATAAATAATACAATCTTATTTTTCAAGCATACCACCACATTTCCTAATTTTTCCGTGATTGGGAAGCACGGTGCATTGATATGCGATATCTTCGAAACAAATCTTCGTTTTTAAGCGTTGACCACGTGTCAATAAATATTTTTGTTCAATATTTCTGGAATAGTGATGCCTGACTTTGTCATTCATCCCAATTACATCTGTGCTGTTTATTGTAAGGTATCTGAAAATACTTGCGGGGGCCGGAAATGGAAACCAAGGTAGAGAAAAATCTTGGAAGTTATTTTGCTGTCTTATGCATACCTTGTCCACTATTTTGGATAGTTCTGCATATAAATTTTATTAAAACACTCAACCTTATTTGTAGGAAAAAGTGGTATCCCCACAGGTTTATAAGTTCTATGAGAGAAAAAATCATACCAAGCGGCTTTTGGTTCATAGAGGTGCAATGGTTAACTCCCATTAAATCAATCAATCATTCAATCAATCGATTGATCGCTCAGTATAAATAAATAAATAAATAAATAAATAAATGCTTTTCTCTACATCTGCAACAATTCATCCATGCGCACACATGTAGCGAGAGAGTAGAAAATTCATTATCATGCCACCAAGTGAATGACCCCGGAATTTGGGGTATTTCGTGTGTGTGTGTGTGTGTGTGTGTGTGTGTGTGTGTGTGTGTGTGTGTGTGTGCGTGTGCGTGTGCGTGTGCGTGTGCGTGTGCGTGTCGTGTGCGTGTGCGTGTGCGTGGTGTGTGGTGCGTGTGTGCGTGTGTGTGGCGTGTTGTGTGTGGTGTGGTGTGGTGGTGTGTGTGTGTGTGTGTGTGTGTGTGGTGTGTGTGGTGGTGTGTTGTGTGTGTGTGTGTGTGTGTGGTGGGGTGTGTGTGTGTGTGTGTGTGTGTGTGTGTGTGTGTGTTTCAATAAAATTTATCATCAACAACAACCAAGTGAATGAAGGACTCGGTTCACGGACGTAGTCAGTGCGTCACGCCGAGGCAACTCGGGGTCCTCCGCTAGGCGCGGCACCGTTCTTTTAGTACGGAGGTAGACGTTGCTTGCCTATTGACAAAAAATGGTTCGTGTGTGTGCTCAGCTCACTGCAAGTGTCGTCGAAAGCCTGGGTACCATATTTCTGCCACCGAAAGACGGCCGCTGACGCCCCTGCCCCGAAAATGCCGCTCTTCTCTTTACCGCCCTCCTCTCACTCTCCTCCATTCCAGCTACTGACATTTGAATATTCCCACGTTCCACTGCTGGCGCCATCTGCTGGAACCTTTTGCTGCTCTTGCTACTCTGCCGCAAGGTCCACGCTAGCGCGAGCTGTTTTCGTATTTTGGGGTCACTATTGTTTTCAACACATATTTTTTTCATTTTCTGTAGAAAAATTGAGCAGGCATGCATATGTAGATCATGCCGTCAAACTGCAGGTTTGGTTCATTCGAAAGATTACCATTACAAAATAACGCTGAGCTATATAAATAGGAAAAAAAGAATGGTCACGCGACCGACACTACCTCATTTTTTTTTAAACTAGGACCCTTACGTATAATGGGCAGCTGTGTGATTGGCTGACACCAGCAAAAGCACACACAATTTAGGTAGGGCGCACAAGCTTGCAGAACGAGTTGTTTGCGCTTAAATTTAGTACGTATTGGATCATTCCACGCCAAACGTCCTAGGTTTGAGGCTCGACCCTACACAATTTTCCTGACAGAAATCTCTGTTTATTAGCAAGGTTACGGATAGGCAACACACACGTGTAACCTCCCCCCTGCTCTCTGGGTCACCAACACCCATGTGCAGCGGGTGTGGAGAGGGCCTATCCGCAATCCACATACTTATTCAATGCAAGGCACTTGACAACACGACGCAAACATTTCCCACTACTACACACCCCACATATTCCACAACGCTCGTAATACCTTTTAGGAGACGAGCCGGTGTTCTCAACAATGGACTTTTATCATTGAAAGCTCTTCTTGGACCATGGTCATCTCCATCATCCCAGCGAAAAGTGTTAGATGCACTGTTTGATTATTTACACGACATCGGCGTCGCAGAGACACTGTAGAACTCCACATCGTCATCCTGTGAGACCACCTGGACTTTTACGTGACCCACGGAACACTCCATGTTGCCTTCTTTTTTACCTCTTCTTTTTTCCCCTATCTTTCGCCCTACTTCCTTTAGGGCCTTTACTTCCTCCACCCCATCCCCGCAGAGTAGCATGTAGGCGAATACATGCCTGCAGACCTCTCTGCTTTCTTCTATTAAAGAGCTCTCTCTCTCTCTCTCTCTCTCTCTCTCCTCTCTCTCTCTCTCTCTCTCTCTCTCTCCTCTCTCTCTCTCTCTCTCTCTCTCTCTCAATCAAACGCGTTTTGAGTTTCTCACCCAGGCAAAATTCTTACATCTCATTTCGTATCATGTATCTTGACAGCCTGGCCCTTTACACAAGTCATCTTCATTACATTGTGCCTATTTCTACTGAAATGCTTTACTTTTACTTTCATGTCCCTCTCATGAAATGACTTTGCCCTTAGTTGGCCGTGCGCCATTAAAATTCAAACATCATCAAGGTGGAGAAGAAGAAGCATCCTTGGGCAGCTATTTTAACGAAGGCGAGTCTGTGAAACACTACGTCTTGACATGTAGACGTTTTCACGTCTCAGACGTCAGACCCTGGAGGTGCCGCTTTGCAGTTTCGGGATATCCCTAACAGTGCTGGCTCTACTATCATTCCGGGCATCTGAAATGGGGTTCTGGATGTATGCTCTGCCCTCCTTCGCTTCATTGAAAGTTCCAATAAATTCACTTTATGATTGCGATTGGTCCTTGCCTTGATTTTCAACTTTTTCTTTCGTTTATCGAACCAAAACTCTTTACAACCGGTCTAAATTATCTTTTTTAAGCGTCTCGTAATTACATAAGAATTTCATTTATTTTAACCGTCCTCTGTTGATTGGCCGATCCCCTTATTGGGTATGTGCCATATCTAAAGGCGCAACAACAACAACAGGCGCCATTCGTCAAGGAACGCCATTCCAGGCTAGCAGTCCACTTTTCCGACACTTTCGTCTTCTCCTTGGTGCTAACAGTGTTTGCAGAGCTTGCGCCTGTCATTCAACCTGAAACAACGGTCGAAAGCCTCCTGCCTGACCGAAACGACGGCCGTAAGTGTGCGGCGACACCTTAGCACTTAGCAGCTAGCGGTAGCGTTGGGAGACATCTTTGGCTCGTCGAAAGCACCGGGGGGTCAGAGTAACGTAGGGGTAAGGAAGAGTACGTTGGACTTCGCAGTTTGTTGATTACGAGAGCAGGAATATAGCACTATGGCATTTGTTGCGCCTATTTAACCATATTTTCAGAAACAGAATGAGAGCGCTCATTCAAAACAAAACAACAGGAGAGATGAAATTAGCACGGCCTCAGTAGTCAGCGCTATGTGAACAACAGACTGTTTACTGCCATCTATAGGTTGCTAGCAAGTTGGTGCTAGCATACTTTGACAGCACAGTGTGCGGACAAATGATATGTCTCACTTTTACAACTTGCCTTGTGTTGTGTGCACTGAGTTCGAAAAGCCTACCCAACCAAACGTTGTTGTCACAGGCACTCACGGAACGTCGACAGCCCCATGGCGTCCCTTAGTCCCACGCGGAGTGTGGGAAAGAGCAAAAAATCTTCGAGGCCCACCGCCCCACGCAAGGGTACCACACAGCCGGTTGTGGCAAAACCCAACACATCCAAGACCAAACGACACACTGACGGGCCACGTCCAGGCTCCAAGCATTCAGTTCGAAGCCAACCGGAAATACCAAGTCTCGCTTCCGGATTCAGCGCGATTTCTGGCGGAACCGAGGTCAAGTCGTCCACTGCAGACCAGGGTATCACTTCAGGACAGTCTGGCAATCCAGATCCGAATGCGGACCCTGCCAGCCTCCTCATTCGTTCAAGCAGCGAGCAGCCTGACGTGCCCCCTCACGACCTCGAGCCACTCAACAAGACGCCCGCGAGTCTCGGGACCCAACCGCGCAGGCCCAGTAGGAAAGGCAAAGAGAAAGACGGCGATGACACCAAGCGGCGGTTGAGTGCTAAGGGAAACCAACGTCATAAAGGGAGTGGCACTACGGCAACGAAAAACGCTGCCAAGATACCAGGGTTGGCTGGACACGTGTCTCCAGGTGGTACGCGTTCACCGGAGGGTCATGGCCTGCTGTCTAGTGACGGAACTGGTACCAGCCCCACGGAAAAGACGAACCCTGCACGGCGCTCCGCCTCCGAAGCAACCCTTAGACAATCGAAAACAAGCCCCAGCTCGAGTGCAGCCATTTTGTCGGTGGGAAAAGCGTGAGTCATTTCTATGCAATGCTCTTATCTGGTGTACAAGATTTTATTGAGTTAAGATTATATTTTAGATATTGTACAGAATATACTGCAATGTGAACGGGCTTCCTATTCCCACGACTTAACGTACACTCCCACGGAATGCAAGTCGCGGAAAGCGCTACAGGGCCCCAACTAGGGCTACAACCGCTAACCAATGCCGCAGTACGGGACATGAAAAACCTGAAAAAGGGGAGTAGATGTTGGACGGTGAAGGCAAGCTGTCCATTCGGGGTAGCATTTTTTTTTATTGTACTAACGTTTCTTGAGCTCAGCGTGGGCTTGGCGGCCAAACAGTTCGGGTTAACTCCAGTCAGCGCAACTTGAAAGGCGTGGCGGCTGCGATCACCGTATACCATCAAACACAACTGCCAGCACCTGGCAAAGTTTGCAAGCCCATTCAGCCAGAGTGGCTATTTCCTGTGAAATAACTCCCTCAATCTGTTTCCCCTTCGTCCCACCCTAGAAAAGCCGAGTGTGCACTTGTGGCTGGAAAAGCTGACAAAGGTCTAAGTAATCACAGCACTTTGCCTTGTGGGATGCAGCGGCTATGCGGAACCCACTGAGCGCTTCGATCGGCGCCGGAGGAACCGATGTGCGTGCACGGCGTTCGGCGTGGTCTTCGCCCTCTTAGTGATGTCGGCTCTGACCTTCAGGCTGGCGTCGATCCTGATGAGCCGAAGACAGCCTCGGCCAGTTCCCAGGTCGCGCACCGTCATGGGCGTCTTCAGTCGCTGGGCTGTAGTGGGACACCGCGAGTGCAGGAACACCACCAGGTGAGCATGGTGCAGTCCCAGTGCACAACACTTGACTACTAAAGCAGGACTGGTTGAACGCAAACACAAACTCTAATTGGGAGCCAACACACAAGCACGCAAGCAAAAATTCGGGAGTACACCAGTGGCGTGCATTCATCATCCCGGTCCCAGCATGCGGAACTTTCCCTTTGAGAACACTTCGTCCCTCGCGTGGGTCAAGGTTGCCTCGAAGTGACTGAAGCTCGCGCAAATAGATTCCCCCGCTGGTTCCATCATGCATACTAGCCCTACAAACGAGACGAACGATCGCAAGCCGTAGGTGCCTTCACGCGATCGATTACTGACGCGCTTCGCACCCCGTGAGAAACGCCTGGAGGGTTCGCGTCTTTTTTAGTATTTATTCGTTGTGCAAGCCTCTCATCCTTGTTTGTTTTCTCCCTTCGCGTTTTTAGTTGTACTTTCAACACGATCCCAGGAAAATAGGATCGTGCTTTCGCCCCTGCCTCAGGTCATCATCTTTGCTCGGCTGTCCAGCGATACTCATATTTCATAATAATTTGGCAAACCTACGGACGCTAGACGCACTATCACAACAATAAACAAGGTTAACAATAAGTGCAGTCTTTTCTAGTTTACCGGAGAAGCGGCCACTTGAGTGCAGGGCCCCGTCTCTCTGTTCAGGAACATACTGCGAAAGAACGGCACCGTGGGTGACGTGGCTGTGGCTATGACCCTCTGCATGTGCGTCGCCCTGCCCAACAGATGCAGCATCGGAGGGGGCCTCTTCGCCGTCTACTACAACGCGTAAGCATAACGGCTTCTTCGTGCTCGTAAACAATGGGGGAACAAAGGGGGTGTTGGCATTCCCCGCGGGGATACCTACATTTACACAGTGATCGATATTCGCCACTGAGTGCATCACTGGATTACCGACAGTTCGGCAGCTGTGGCTTTTTTATTTTATTTTATTTTATTTGTTTTATTCTAACGCAAAAAAACAAGCATGTTCCCGCAAAGAGAGCCCGGAAAAAATCCCGGGCCATCTTCACTAACGTGAAACCTGGGGAGGGGTGAGACATACAGTGCACGTATGAGTGTATTCTTGGCTCCTTGGCGTTTTTCCCAACGTAGATAAAACCGTTGGGTGGTAGAGGTATACAGCTTTGCTGTAAAAGTCTCTTGGCTTTGAAGCACGAAGCTCTATAGCGCGAGGCGTAAACGAGTGTCCCGGTGTTCTTTTTTTTTTGTGCGAGTTACGTTCTAGCGCGAGGCGTAAGCGTGTTTCCCGGTGTTTTAGTACCATGACTACATGAAACGAACGACGATTACGACGACGACGACTACAGGAGACGGCAACAGCACCAGCCACCAAGGGGCTTCGCCCCTAAAAGGCGTATAACAGCTTCACTAGCGTCAGCGCCCGGGTGGGACAGGCGGCAAGGGCCATTGGCCAATATTAACAAAAAGCAACACGAACAAAAAACGCCAGGTTTATACAACATATGCAGTGAGAGTATAAGCAGTACCGAAATACACTGTAAACAGGGTTTGGAAAAAATAGGAACCTGCAAATACAGTAGCGAGAAAAAGGAAAATATTTATCCTTGTAACCTCATCATGAGTTCGGTATAAAGATGGTGCGTACATGGTTAAAAGTAGTGGTAGAAATTTCTTGAAAATTATTTAGTAAAGACGGCAATCGGTATCGCAACATTTGTTCACCGTAATTCGTTCTTCATTTTTTTTTTTACGTTCCAGGTTTCTGGATTGCAGGTGGAATATATCGAAGAGAACTTTTCTAAACCAGCTAGAATAATTAGTGCGCCGTTATTTACTGTTACTTGTTTGTAGCAGCGGCGAAGTTTATAACTGTAAATAGAATCCATGAGAATAACAATGGGCTTTTTAAATAGAAGAAGAAAAATAAGGAGCCTTGCTGACTGGGCGAATAGTTAGTTTTTGTAAAACTGTCAGTTTCCCTATATTTTCCCGAGTTGTGCCCAGATTAATTTAATTTATTATTGTTTAATTTATTTATTGTGCCCGAGCCCATATTAGGACTCGGTAGTTAAGCATAGAGCACAAAATACAGGAAGTAGAAGCTTAACTTTGAATGGAAAGTAATAACATTAACGGCGCATAAGACCAGTGGCCTGGGATATTTCTGTATTAAGTAGTCACTGTGCTTATTCCATGACGTCGCTTCTTCAAAATATGCACCTAGTGTTTTGAAACATTTAACAAATTCGACTGGAGTCTGATTGATCACAATATGTGCAACTGCGCTGATTTTACGACGTGGATAAAACAATACTGTTTGGTTTTGCTAGCATTCAGTTTTAAAATATTGTTTCATTCCGTTTCATTCTATTTTTATATCCAACCTGATAGTTCAAAAAAACTGCTTGGACCCGTAGCCAAAGGCTAGTATAGGGTAAAACGTTACGATACAAGGCATTTAACAGGATACAGAATACAAGATGCTTAAACATTGCGAATATAGAAAAGAAGATTAGGGCATTGTACAAACGTATATATTCACACACTCAAATTTGGGTAGCATAACAGACACATGCAATTTTTACACACAAACAAAAGAAAGGCGATGAATAATAACAACTACGCCGTAAACTTCCTCTGGACGTAGTGATATTTGTAGACAAGGGTTGAACAATCTTGTTACTATTTGGGGAGTGACTGCTAGTCACTAATTAGCCCACGTGCTAATAAATGCGAGAGCCTTATTTGTGCGATTTACCAAATCAATACCTGAGCTGTTGAAGGAAAATTAACGTGTATCATCGGCATACATTGCATATTTAACTGTTTCATCGATATAACAATCTCATTGATGTGCAAAATAAAATAAACGGACCTAAAATGCTACCCTTGGGCACGCCATACCTAACTGATTTTGTTGTTGAAATATATTCTCCAATTTCAACGAACTGCGATCGATGGCATAGATAAGATGACATTAGAGAAAGCGTCCCCGCGAAATACGTATCGGTGTAGCTTGTGAAGGAGAATATCGTGATTGACGTAATCAAATGCTTTAGTGAAATCAATGAAAATACCTAGAACAACTTTATTGTTTGTCTAAGAGAATATCTGAAGCATAGCTCTTAGTAGTGTAGCGGTTTTTATACTGTTGCGACAGGATTGAATATTAAGCAAGGTTTCAAATTCTGTCTTCATTCTACTATCGACGAGAAAATTGAATATTTAGGTCACCACTCGTGATTAGGCTATATCCGCGTTTAATGATGAATTTTTAAAAATCCAGAAAGGAAAGAAACTCTGAAATTGTGCTGAGAGGCGGAGGGCAACAAACACCAAACGCTTGCGAACCACACTGAAGAACTAACGTTTCATCATGGGGTGTCGTACAACGAAAACTGCTGAGCAGTTCACATTCCATAACACGGGAAATCCACATCGGACACCCACCTTCTCTTCTGGAATTTCGGTTGAGGTAGTAAGACTTTTAAAAACGTCTGCTTCATACATAAACTACGTTTCAGAGAGCATGATAACATCAAAGTGCTATTCGGAACAGCTACAAAAATATTCAAGATCATTATATTTATTTTTGCCAGGCGTTAGACTGAAATGAACACAGTTGCAATATTGCCGATTGTTAAGCACGACAGTCGTCAAGTTCCAACAAATCTGCTTGGTTACTTGCAACAGAAGTCGTGGAAAAAATTAGGAAAAAGAGAAACTACAGCCGCGTAAGCGCACTAGGCAGCATTTAGCTCTTCAAGGTGTCTTTTGTTGTGCACTACAGTTGGGGGATCACCTACAGGCATTTGGACAAGGATCTCGTTGTTGGTCCTGCCAGGAAAGAAAAGCGGTAGCCGTTTTCCTCTGCCCATTCTCGCGTGCAACGAAGTAGTTCACGGTTCAGTTTTGTCATGTTCTCTGGGATCGAAACGCAAGATTTTGACTCTCGCAAAACCTTCCTTTTTTTCAACCTCGTCTCGAAGCAATTCAAGGTAGAAGCGAACTATGATACCTGATTCAGATCCTGATCTCAAGGGAAGCCTATGTACAGCGTATACGTCATTTCCAGAGAGCGGAGGCAGATTTATGGTCGTCGCTACATCATAAGTTCGGAATTTAAATCTTCATTGTCGGATTTCGGGATTCCGTGGACCTCAATGTTTTGTTTTCGATTGTGCCATCAAGGTCGTTCAGCGATGACTTGACGCTGTAAACATCGTCTTTAGCACGACCTCTCTCGAGCACGGAGGTGCGTCTTTTTTATATCATTTATTTCGTTGTCGTGCACTGCCTGATTGTTTAGAATATCGTCGTTATTTTTCGACATCATTTTAATGGAAGCCTTCACTCCGTCAACCTAGTGGGAAAGCAGGGTTAGCCATCACGCCTACGCAAAATCTCTGCCAGACTAGACATCAGATCTGCTTTGGGACGGCCTTTCCAGTGCCTTTCGTCTTGGAGGCACGCCAATGGAGGCACCGCCACTACCTTCGTGCATATTTCATTTTGCCTTTAAAAGTCGCTTTCTGAGCAACCCGAGCAGGTACCTAGATGGTAGGTGTACCCGCGGTCTGAGCATTTCAGCAAGCGGCCATCAGTTGGCAGGTACTAATCGCAGGTCGGGCACATGTCTTCTGGGTTAGCCATAGTCAGATACAAAGATGTAAAAAAATCCAGAGTGCAGAAAATAATTCCAAAAATGAATTCCACGACACCAGCAACTAGAACACAGCTTGTGGTGGCACTTCGATGAAAAGATCATTATTTAAGGCATCATGAAGACGAAGTACGAGTTCAGTTCATGCGAAAGCGGCATTGACCCCATAAGGATAAACAAAATTTAACGGACTTCCAGACAATCAATCTTGATATGGAGCAAAACAAATTGAGCAGTGGTGTCTCTCAGTCACTTTTCACACGAAAAGAGAAACGCAACGAATAGTTTTTTTTTTTATTGCTGTCTTCTTTCGAAGCTGTGCGTGAGTTTTTTTACAGAGATTTTTGGATGCATGTACCAGGTCTTTAAGATGTTGCCAGCGGGTTGACCGTGAGCACAGCGCTACTTCAGATGCATAAAAACGCCACACTTTTAGTTAAAGCGCAAAAAACTGTTGATGGATGCGGACAAGTAAGAAGTCCGGGACGATTTTGTAGCGTGAGCTACACCGGCCGAGTTTGAGCAGTTCCGCGTGGCTCCTTGGAGAGCACTGCTGCGCATGCGCGAGGAGCAGTCCCGTCTACGGCGCACAGCTGGCACGCCGGAGCCGCCGCCGCCACGACTGAATTGGATTGGATTGGCTTAGATTGGACTGGATTGGATTGGATTGGAAATCGTTTTAGCAGCAGTAACCACGATAATCAGCTAATCCTAGACAACCAGGAAACCTAAGAATAACCAGCTGAGGCTTAGCTCACGCTACATATATCCTGGCACAGGCGAGCTAAGCAACTGGCTAATTATTTTTCATCGCGAAAAGCGCACAACTACATTTCCTGCTTCTTGCACCTAGGGCCCTATTCTCGACGGCACAAATTCCCAGGGAATTCACCATGTTTTTTTTTTTTGCGTAAGCCCGACGTAAGCAATCAGTGACGTAATTTTTTAAATTTTATTTGAATATACTGCAGACCTTCTTGGTCCAAGCAGGAGTGGTACAATGGGTAATACAAACAACGATGTCACGTACAGAAAGGCACAGATACAATCCAAGAAAAGAAAAAAAAAAACTATTCAATTCCCAGTAGTCAAAACAACAGTGTCAGAATGCAAAGTTCAGAATCATGCGGAAAAGTACAATCCAATCGAAGGGAAAAAACTGCTTACAATAAGTCCTCTATTAGTACATTTGCGTCTATTGTTCGAAACTTATAGTTTTAATCTTTTCAATAAAGGATTCTACTGTGTCACAGTTCACAGCTATTGATGGAAGTTGATTCCAATGTGCAATTGATGACGGAAAAACAGAGTTTTTGTGGATGTTGTTGTTACTTGATGGAATTCGTAATGTCTTATTGTGGTTTGTTCTCGTGGAATGCTTGAAAGGTTCAAGAAGATGGTCTGAATCTGGTATTGTATAATTCCCATGATAGAGGAGATACAGGAATTTAAGTTTAGAATGTATTCGCCGTTCGGAAAGACAATGAAGTTCGGCTCTTTTACGCAGATTAGTTAACACTGGTATACTTGGCGTAATCGGAAAACACAAATCGAACTGCTAAGTTTGCACTCTCTCAATTTTATTAATAAGAAATTTTTGATAAGGACTCCAAATTAGATCTGCGTATTCTAGTGCTGGTCTAATCAGGGTCTTATAGGCGGTAACTTTACGCAGGGGGAGTGTTACGGGGTTTTCTCTTTAGGAAACCCAGTTTACCTTGCTCTTCTTTCGAACAAATAGCAGTATATGTGGTTCCCAATTAAGGTTGGATGTTAATGTTACTCCCAAATATTTAACTTGATCGCTTTTAGTAATTTCCAAAATTGTCTAATGTATAAGCAAAGTTGAGTGGTTTGTTCTATTAGTGAAAGTTATGGCTACGGTTTTTCCTCGCGTTCAATGTCATTCCCACTGGGAACACCAGGCTTGAATTTTTGTTAATGAGTGATTAAGGTTAATCTGGTCCTCAGTTCGATTTACCCTTGTGTACACGACGCAGTCATCTGCGAAAGCCCTTATTTGAACGGATGAGCCAATGCCCATAGGAATGTCGTTGATGTAGATAGGAATAAAATTGGTGCTAAGACTGATCCTTGTGGTACGCCCGAAAGGACGTTCAGGCTGTTGGACGTGTGGTTGTTCACAGCAAACAAACTGCTTGCTGTTGTGTAGATATGACGTTATCCATGTAATAATGTTATCTTCAATTCCAATTGCATGCATTTTTGTTATTAGGTCAGGGTGGCGAACGACGTCAAATGCTTTTGCGAAATCTAGAAAAACGGCGTCTATTTGTCCTCTTTCATTCAGTGCATTCGCAATGTCGTTGGTAATCTCGGCTAGCTGCGTGGACCTGTTGATAAGCCAGATCGAAAACCGTGTTGCCGATAGTAGAGCAGGTTGTTAGTTTTCTAGATGTGTTATAAGGCTTTAAAAATTATATGCTCTAATATCTTGCAGCACGTGTTGGTTAATGAGACCGGGCGGTAATTACTAGATTCTAGTTTGGAACCGGATTTATGTATTTGGAATGATCTTTGCCATGCGCCAGGCCATCAGGGATTTTTTGCGTAAACTATTTGAAGTGGTGTACATTTTATGTAAATATCGGCTTACCCAGACAGCATATTTATTAAGAAGGTGCACCCATAGCTATGACGATATGCAGTGTAATTTGGACACTTCCACTCATAAAGATCACAACCAAGGTATTAAATATTACCCATAAAAGATATAAAAAACCCTTGGCATGTATTACAAAAATTAAGACGGTAGCTGAGTCTGGCAAGAGAAACACATTTCTGCAGGTCAAAATTGGCGTCAACACCACAAGGCGTCGAGTAACGTTTATTCGAAAGCGGAGCGAAAGGTGGATGTTGAGTTAACGAACATCCGAAAATTTTGTTACCCGTATCTATTTATTTATTTCAATCGCTTTATGTAACATAGTTGGGCTCTCTACTTCAATGCATAGAGTTTCTTACAATATACACTAGAGAGGAATCTGGCGCTAGCGTCTATGCGGCTCACGTCAAGGCCGTCTGTGTCGTCATGGGCCGCCATTATACATTCGCGCCCCGCCTTAGTTTCATTCATTGGCTTGGATTGAAACGTTTATTGACCGCAAATTTAAACAAAGTGCCACAAAACGCGAAGAATAGTGTGCATTATGTATGTGGAAAATAAAAACAGGCCTGTTTTAAACTAAGAAAAAGGAAGTTAAAGCGTATTTTTGCCGGAACGGTTGTGCCTGCTATTCCGTAGGCCAAGGTTTGTAGTTACAAACAATGTTAATATTTGAGGGGGAACTCATTAGAGACTCTGGTTTTATTAATTTGACATTATTTCAAATAATAAGTTCGTTTCAAGAGTTTGGAATTTTTTTTAGCGTGGCCTATGAAAGCTTTGCCTTAGTGGTGAACCGGTGCACTGACCGTCAGTCTAGTTTAACAAGAAAAATAAAACGTGGCGTTAAACAGTCGTGGGACGATGACAAGATAGGATGCATACAAGCCCCCGTATCTGTCGTATCTTGTCTTCACCGAAGTACGATTTGTTTCTTCTTTTTGTCGGCTACAAAGTTCGCGGCGGCATATTACCCACCAGTCATACGTCCTTCGACTGCAACATGAGCAACGTCAGGTGCGATCACGTACAACCTGCCGTTTCACCGAAAACGGCTGCCGCAGAACAGGCAGGATTTCGGCTTCCTTGTAGCTCGTAAACGTTTAACACATAGTGAAGAAATCAAATCCCAAAAACCGCTCAAGAATTCATTTGTCATGCCAAGCCAAAGCCAAAAAGGGGGGTCTTCCCATGAACCCCACATGGCTTACCAGGCGCAGTTTCCTCTCTGGTATACTTACTAAGAAACTCTATGCTTCAATGCAAGCTTTGTTGCGTTATCACCTTCCCGACCACCACTGCCGCCACGCTATCGTCTGCTGCTATGTTACAACTTCATGGCGTGATCACAGAAAAAGACGGCCCCGACCATCGCTTCTATGACACATAAGAACAGCGAAGAGCTACGCCTGATAACCGCGGAGCGCACCGATGTCGCCGATTCACTCATTCCTCAAGCTAGACCTATTAGCACTGTAATGAACAAACAGTCACTTTTCTTTGTTATTCTTCTCTTGAGTTCGATCATATGATCCAGCAGCTTACTACGAGGAGTGTGGACAAATTTCATGCATTGGTTCTCTTTGTCATGGAGAGGCTTGTACTGCCCTCTTATGTTGCGGTTACGCCAAACAAATATTTTTTTATTTTATTGCCAAACATAAAAGCAAAATACAGCGCGTTATTTGTATGCTCCGTGATCGCTGACTTCGAAACAGTCGAATCTATTATTTCTTTTGGTAGAAAACATGCTTTAAACCGCACGTCATGCGAAACTGCGCCTGCTTCAAACTGACGCACATTTCGCGGCACCGAAGGTCGGGGAATTTTTTGCCCTATTTCTGGCCAAAAAGTGGTAAAAGCAGCCGCCATTTTTCTGCTGTTACGTAGCATTACGTCACTTTTACGCAGGCTGAGTTGCCAATGTGTGACATGTTCTCTCCCGCCAACGGTTAAATTACGTCACTCCTTGTCAGCCAATCGCAGAGAGGGCGTGACGTACAAGTCTTATTGTTGTTGAATAGCAAAGACCGGCCTACGTTGTCATGTCCGGTCCATTTAGTCTAGTTTTTCATTGCCGGCCAAGAATTATGCGCTTTAAATAAAGAGCAATAAGGTAAACTTTAACTCTGGTGCCCGTGGACGCCTTGAAACGTCCAATTCCTCCATGTTTGTCAACCAGAAGCACGTGATCAAAGATGAAAGCCAATCAGAAAAAAAAACTTCCGGCAAATTCCCAGTTTCCCTGGGAATTTGCGCAGTCGAGAATGGAGCCCTTAGTGTGACTAGATAAGGCTACAGAGTATCGGCACTCTTTCCTCCTATTGTTCCGTGGCGCCGCCGTGATAATTGGTCAGTTCGCATCACGTGACATTTGTTTACACTGCGACAGTTCATGGGCGCCGCCATTTTGTTGTTTATGCGTTTTCTGTCGGCCAACTGTGGTAGTCTCAGCTCGTCCTTCCTGCTCTGCGACTGCGCGCTACTGGCTTCGTTCCGAACGCGATTCAAAGATAACGCGTGTAGCAGCATTTCAGCTGAAGAAGTGCGTCCGAAGATGCCGTGTTGCTGCGTCTTCGGCAGTGGTGTTTAAAAATGACCTTGTCAAATTATGCGGCGAGGCCGGAGAAGCTGCAATCCGGAAACACTGATAAACACCAAAATGGACGCTGTTGCTCACTTGCGTGCCTCAGTGACGCTACTCTATATTTTATCTCGCGACAATACTTGCACCTACCAAATTCTTTGTCTGCGCTGCACGCAGGAAGGAAAAAAAGGCGTACGTAGTCGACGGCCGAGAAACCGCTCCGGCTGCTGCAACCTGGGCCTTCTACGAGAAGACGAAGCGTTCGCGAGCAGGTGATCTCTACGTGACCTTCTGATTTTGCATTAAAGGCATATGTCTATACGGCAGTGACGTAATTTCCGGATGGCGCGTTGTCACTGAAGAGGGACACTTTTGGAGGCCGCACTTCTGGCGATGACGTCATTTTGGGTGTTATAGTGCATTGCACAGTGTTCAAACGACTACACGCAAGGAAGGCGTGACCGACAGGTCACACGGACGGGGACCATTACCCACACCCTGTCCGAGTAGGTGTGAAAAACGCTCTTTATGCATATGCAACTGTAGAGATACTGACCCAACTCTAAATGGTCCGGAACGTTCCAAGGTTAAAGAACGTCATTACTAGCCCTCACTAACTCCACAAAATGGGGGATGGCACTAAAGCGGATCGTGATATGACGCTTCACTACTGTGGACCATGAGACAGTGCATGGGCTTACCGGCCGAGACCAGACACGGTGTTCCAAAGAAAAGTAGGGCGTCGCCGCCCGCACGTTTCCTGAAATGGGAGACGTGTCTACAGGGAAGGAAGCTCCTTATCGAACCCATTGTCTCACTACAAAGACAAAATTGTTTCAGGGCGAATCTATGCTTGGCTGCCTTTGTAACATTTTAAAACGAATATGTATTGTGTTCCTGTCCTTTATTTTTATATTGTGCAGTGCAACAAACCGATACATAAGCGAGTGGGATTGAGGTTATCGTTGTAACAGAGCAGACAATTTGCTTTACGCAAGCTTGAAACATAGCCCCCCTACTTCCTGCACACATTTTTAGCGGGACATCTTTTGATGGAAACTTTCTCGCGTGACCTGAAGATGGCGGCTCCGTCAAGCAGACGGATGGCGCGACAGGCAGAGCACCGTTGAGCCGTGCATGCCGCGCGTCTCACCACATATAAGGCTATTGGCGTTGTAGTCTGTGGGAACCCCCCACAGAACCACCCTGCACCCCCCTGTGCAGATACGGCGACCAACGCACTACTTTCCATCGCATATGGCCTGGCACTGGTAATAGAGCCCATTCTTGGATCCAGTTCCCAGTCCTGCCTGCGAGCAGTCGAAGAGTGAACTTGCAGCTCCCACCCGAACGCCTAGGCAGCTGTGGCTGATCGAGAGGCGAAGACAGTGGGTAGAACAAACGCTGTCTTGGAAGAGGATCTCGCCCAGCTACAAGCTGTTCGGTGCAATAACTTTTTTCCTCCTTCTCCTTCTCCCCCCCTCCTCACCACCGCACCGGCAAAGCACCTGTGCCGCCAGGGGATGTGGCGAAGTCCGGCTGGGGCCACCCATGAGTATGGATGCAACAAAATAAGAGCCAGAAGTCTTCCGCTGAAACTCGGATACCGCCAAGCTGGAATAATGTATCTGCAAATTGCTACGAGCGTATATTCAATGCCGAAGAATTTTTCTCTTGCGTCGCTACTGAGTCTTGCTTCCACGAGGTTGTACCACAAGCACTATCCTCCTTTCTTTTCTTTGTTTTTTTTTTTGCAGCTACGTACGTGGCCATTCCTGGTCAGATGAAGGCCTTGGAGGCGCTTCTCAACCTGACCGGCACCGCGGTGCCCTGGGCCGAACTGTTCCATGGCGCCATCGAGCTCGCGCACGGAGGGTTTGCCGTGGGCCCAGAGTTGGCTGCCATTATCGCCTCCAAGCCGGACATAGGATATACGGCACTGAGGTATGGCTTGAAGAGGGATCAAGGTTAACTGAGGGCGTTTTATCCTGTAATCGATACCAATAAGGACAAGTAGGCATCAACACTCACTCACTCACTCACTCACTCACCACTACTCACTCACTCACTCACTCACTCACTCACTCACTCACTCACTCACTCACTCACTCACTCACTCATCACTCACTCACTCACTCAGGTGATTTTAGCTAAGCGGCAATTCGCTGAGCCTATGGACACCAGACTGCATTTTTTATCTGACACTTGGAAATTTCGAAGTTTCAACGGTCGTAAAAAGGTGTACGGGGACCGAGAACTTGGCGTTTCGGAAACATTTTGCGTCGGTTTAACGCGGTGAAATCACGTTTGTCCGGCGATAGCTCCGTTTTCGCGCTGAGAGCGTGCAGTGAACGCGCGCACAATTTCACCGCAGGACAAAAGAGACACTGCTCGCGCAGTCGGCGCTGTGCGCGCGAACGCGCGGCGAACTTGGATCGAGCCAGCGCCTCCTTGTATCTTTTAAAGGCTATAGTCTTTGTCGGGCTACTTAAATGCACAAATTTCGGTCTGTCTGTATGCCTGTCTGTCTGTGACTCGATTCAGCCAACCGGCCAAAGTGACACAATATCTGCGCAATAGCCTATATACCCACAGCTAAATCTAAACGTCTAAGTCCGGTGGCTATGTTCATACTTGTCAACATTGTCGAACAATAACAAGATACTACGCAAATATAAGGAAGCAAATCATTACATAAGTGATGGTGTTCTTTTATTAAAAAATTCATGAATGCTTGTTTTTTTTTTTGCGATAGCAAATGAAATACTAAATCAACTGCAGAAAACCGTCGCCTGCTGTTGCCAGCGCTACTATAGCTCCTGGCGGCATTTAAGAAATCAAATTGCAACAGTAACTAAAGGTTCCACTAGATAGGTCCCACGTTCCGTTTGGGACGCTCGTGGAGTAGGGCAACGTGGATCTATAAACGTTGCTGTAAGGTGCCTCGATTCACACGCGTCTCCGCCGTACGGCAGCGCTGGCATCGAGGCACCCGACTTGGAGCAGGGGAACGGGGTAAATTTAAATTGACTTGAGCAAACCTCTAGCGTGTCATCTTGGAAGGAACGAGACGGGAGAGGAACAGCATGAGAGGTGAGCGGGAAGCAGAAGGGAGGCATTTACTTGGCATGGGTGCCAGTCGACTATCGTCTTTCGTCGACATTTTCAACGAAAGGAGCAGACACGCGGCCATTTTTTTCTGATGGCACGCTTCGTCATCCTCTCCCCCTCTCCCCTTAAAACAAGCTAGCAATCAGACGCTTTCACTGCGAAACCGCACAAAGTGCTAGCCTGACCTTGGATGAGTTTTAAGGTGAGATTTATGTTGGAGGCGTTTTCTGCGTTTGTACCTGGGGTAATACAGCTTTCATTGTTATAATATTTGTGGCAGAATTACGCCCTGTAAGGTGTGTAATACCTTTTGGCGAAAATATAGGGCCTTAGTTTATCTATAATCGACTGCAGAATCGAAAACACTGTGCACCGTCTCCTCCTGCTCATCAACTCCCCTCATGATATTGCACAGGCGCGCACTGCGGTTCTGTGGCATATCATTCTCCAAAATTCTAATTTTCGCTTCGATTATTGTTTAATTCATTTTTTTATGTACGCCCCGATTGTACTGGCTACGCAAGGGAGAAAACCGCGGAATTGAACCCAAGGACTGGCCAGCGAGTCGTCATACACAACACCAGCAATTTGACGCGAACGGTTGTGGGAAGGAAAATAGCACTCTCGAGTACACTTTTCTGGTCTGAAAATGCGCACCAATTAGCCGAAAAAGCCCAGAATATCGTCTCCTCACCCTATAGTTAAATCAAGTAAGGTAATTAGACCACGTCTCAGATTATCGAACGAGGTCATCCAGCCGACTAGCAAGGTAGACACTACAGCACTGCTGGCTTTAGACCTATAAAAGGCCTTCGACGCAGTGACACATGTTGTTATCCTTACTGGCCTGGCGTCTACTAATCCTGGACACAGAACGTATAATTACGTCAAAGCATTTTTGACGGCGCGTACCGCTACAATACGGATTGGTCACAATGAGATGGTCCATTTATTCTTGCAAACAGAGGCACTCCTCAAGGAGCCGTTATTTCGCCCCTCCTCTTCAATCTGGCTCTCCTTCCACTAGCATACGAATTGAAACAAATCCAAAATCTCCGTTTTAGTTTGTATTCTGACGCTATTACGCTCTGGTTCGCGGGGTGTAGCGACGCGCACATCGAAAGCACCCTTCAGGCTGGCGCAGACGTGGTCTAACTCAGGCTGATAAGGCGGGTCTCATGTGCTCTCCCACGAAATCAGAGCTTCTCAATCTCCCTCCCAAAAGGGCAGCCTCTGCAACCTGTAAGTTCGAAATTCTGGTACAGGGTCACCCCGTTCCTCAGGTCCCAAAACTCAAGGTGTTAGGCCTCATTATTCAGCAGAATCGAACCAATTCTGAACTCATAAGGCTAATTAAGTTCCCAAGTAGACCAGCTGATAGCGCTCATCAGAAGGGTGTCCAATTGAAACCGAGGTCTGGGCGAGAAAGACAGATTCAGCCTCTTGCAGGCATTTTTCATTAGTAGGCTCCTCTATACCTTGCCCTATATTTGCGCAAGCAAAACGGAGCTCACTAAAATCAACTGCCTCATTCGGAAAGCATATAGAGCGGCTCTGCAGCTACGTCAGAATGCTTTCATTGCCCGGCTTAATAATCTTGGGGTCTACAATACTGCTGAGGAGCTAATCGAGGCGCTCCTCTCCTCACAGCGGAAACGCCTAGAGCACGCACAACCAGGTCGAGAAATACTTAAGGCGCAGAATATCCCTGTCTCAGACCTGGTGCAGGAGGCATGTTCCATCCCGACAGATACCTGAGAGCATCTAATCGTTTTGCCTCTGCCCGGGCATATGCATCCGGTTTACAACGCACCACGACGAATCTCAAGTGATCGAGCCCTCGCCCGACAGCTACCCATCCGGCCCGATATCGTCTACGCAGATGCCGCAGAATACAGGCATCAAAATGCCTACGCGGTGGCAGTTATCAACCACCCGCACTGTACCCCGGTTAATGCCATCCCCATCCGCACTGATTCCCCAGCTAAGGCGGAAGAGTTCGCAATCGCTGTGGTTCTTAATTGTCGGCCACAAGGTAGAATCATAATCTGAGATTCGAAACTTGCCATTCAAAATTTTTCACGAGGCAATATCTCTTCGGATGCGCTCCAAATTCTCCAGCAAAATCCACCCACTGTCTCTGTGGAACTCATCTGGGCCCCTGCCCATGCAGGGCTACAGGGGATTCCCTCTATTCCTGCCCCCTCATTCCCCTCAGGGAAATGAGACGGCACACATGGCAGCCCGAGAGCTTACACACGGGGCCGGCAAAGAACCCCTTCCCCCACCACGGCGCCAGGTCCACCAGAGACAAGCTGATCACTTTTAACGATATCACAGAGCACTACCGTCTCTGCCGTCGTCTCTACCCACCCGCCCATACATCTCTTCGCCAACATAAAGTACGAACATGGAAACTGCTTCAAACAGGAGCCTTTCCAACGAGGTCCCTTCTCCATCCCATTGACCCGTCAGAATTCCCCTCTCCTCAATGTCCCCATTCCAGCAATCACCAACCAATCACCAGCAGCGAGCAGTGGGAGGAGGCGCTGGGCAGCTCCAACCTGTCCACCCAAGAGCTCTTGATTGAACGAGCCGAACGAGCTGCTTGAGTCGCCGCGTGATTCCGTCTGGCTGTAGACGGAAGCCAAAAAGTTCCGGTGACGTCACCAACAAATAAAACACCAAAATAAAACAAAAGCTACGCAATCAGGAAAGTTTGCAAGTGAGGTTTATTTGTAAACCTAGAATGTAAACTGATTAAAAACTTTTCAATGAATAAAACCTTCCTTTCTTCGAGTACCTTCAGAGATCATTTACGCGTGTTGCGCCATCTGTTAATGCACACAGAAAAAAGGGTCGAATGTCGGCTGTGTCGGCTGCATTGCCCGGCACGGGCGTCGGACGACAAAATCGACGAAACGTCGGCGACGTCGGGCATCAAGTATTGGCGGTGAGCGCGAACACAGGCGGCGCTGCGAAGCGCGCCTCCGTGACGTCAGCTTAGGGATTCTCGCATTTGTCGTCTGCTTCACTCGGGATCGCTCTCCCGGCTGTTTCTTTGCGCTCGGTCAACGTCTGATGCTTGTCCGCACCAGAATTGGCGTGTGGGTAACTTTTTATCACAATAATAGGCTTAAAATCGCATACACTAGCTCATGGTGTCAATTAAAGTATAGTTTTGGATACCGCTACGGGAGAAACATTGCCGGCGCCACCCCATTCCTTGCGAAGCCGGTCCTGTGCGGAGCGCGAAGAGTCGAAGCTAGGCGTCAGCTTCTCATGTAAGCATTCGAACAAAAGGAACAGTCAGCTGCTAATAACCGACAACAGCGAAAATGGAAGACCAAAACAAATTCTAGGCCTTCATGGCTGTCGGCTTTGGCAGAAGGCATCACGATTTCCGGTAATCATATGTAAGGTAAAACAGTTTTTGCAACCTTGCCGAACGCTCGAACGCGTTTTGTCACATCACTTTACGTTGTCAAGACACGAAAGTTTGCCGACATGCACTATAGACTGCAAAAACTGTAGGTTGAGTTCCAAATAACCCAGTGTGTATATACGCGCGTGCTGATTCTATACCAGGCATCTAACCAGTATGGAGGTTTATTGAGAAAAACGAGTCACGTCTTCGTTAAATTTATAGTAACACATATATGTTTGTTAAGACCTGGAGGGATATTTCGGAACATTTTGCACAGCCATATCTTCCCTATGTTTGGATATGCGTTATAGGAAAACTGCACTCAAGAGGAGGAGGAGGAGTAAGTGGAGGAGGGGAAAACTTTGTTCAACAATTAAATCGATCTGGTTAGTGGGCCAGGTCCTCAGTCCCGGACAAGAGAGTAAAAGTAATTTTCTTCAAATCCTAGAACGCTATCCCGAGTAGAATCGGATTTGTTCTTCGCGCCTGGAAGGGTTGAAAAGCAATAAAGAGCTACTTGGAATTCTTCTTCGGTTTCGAGTCTTGTAATATATGCAGGTATACTATTTATTACGTTAGTTAGCGAGTATATCATGCCTTCAACACCGTAATCATGTCATCATTGTTCGAGTTGAGAGTCAGTTCGTTATGATAACGATATAATTAAGATAGTAATTCGGAGCACAAAAGCCGCCTTCGAGTACTGTGGACCACGTTGTTTAGGGCGCGATCGCGGTGGCGTAGCACAAACCTTCTCATTGTATTTGCATGTGAATAAACAAAGCACGCTGCGGATATGCACCTTCTTGCACGCAGCCGTAATGAAAGCCAATTTGTGAAGAAGGGAATGTATGCCATGCAAAATGAAGGAAATATCCACACGACCTTTGTGAGGCTCCCAAACATCCCGAAACCGCCTAATAAGAAGTTGGTGACGGCGCAGAAAAATGAATGCGTTGGGCAGAAAAAAAAAGCAAGAAACATTATTCCGATACAAGACAACAAAGAAAGAAACAGAAGAAAGCCGCTTTATTTCCTGCTGTGCGATGAGCATGTAGACGCCGCTGCTTGGTACGTAGCAATAAACTGTTGAGTCTTCATAGGAGCATCTCAAAAATACTGCAGGGAAGCATACGCATTTTGAATACTTATCGAGAAGCTCTGATCGCTGATCCTCGCGAATAAGAAAGGACGAGTTACACACGATCTTCTGACCGATACTCTGAAGAAAGTTGTTCCCTATCTCTTCGTGTGTTGCAAACTGGTGCGGAATACCGCTTCAAATTATTCACATGCGTTAGAAGCTGGCAAAATAATTGAGTCGCTAGAAATACGCCTTTTAACGCACTACCGCATCGAAGCGGGCGATTACTAGCCCAGGCACTGTTGCCCCTCACAAGCGGAGTGTAGCAGACGACAGCGGCGCGAATCCCTAAGCCGACGTCAGAGCCAGGGGGCGCCACTCAAAGATCTCACCGCCAATACCATTTCACGCCTTTTAGTGAGCGGCGTAAGAATTGTTGACCCGCCAGTGGCACAATTTGGGTGTTTGTAGCCATGCCGTAGCGCTTGAACCCCTCAGTTGCGCTTTCTGCGCTGCCAATGTCGACAACTTTCTGGGGCAACGCCGTCAGGGCTACGGAGCCGAACCACGCCTTTTTGCTGCCGACCTGTAATTAGTTCAAACAAAAATAATTGGCTGATGGTAACCTCAGCAATTCAAGAATATATAATTCTTCTTCTTTAGACTTGGATTGATAATGCCACTAAATTACAAGCCAGAATATATGAAACAGATAGCATTAATTTCTAATTTTCGGATTTTTTGGTTGAGGCCTCCCGAATAAAAAAAAAACATGGCGTCCTTGTCGACGGCTTTCGGCAGCTCGCCACGTCATTCTCCGCATAGGATTTTCGAGAAGATTCGCTGTTCAAAGAAAACGAAGCAAGTGGTTTGCAAAGTGTACGCCCAAGTGCGACTGATGCAACCGGGAATCTCCGCCGTTACCGCAGTCCGTTAGTTTAGCCGCTTCGCCGGCGAAAGCGAGCATGTACGTAAGCATGTGTGCACGCTGCTCTTTCGGTGTTCGGTGTACTGCGCCCGCGCTATGTAGGTACGCTATACATGACGGGGATGCTGCCAAGTTTTGAGCTTCAGAAGAGTTCACAAATCAGCGCAGTCCGTCAGAACTGCAGCGCTGACAAAATCCACTTCACTTCTGAACGGTACAGTGTTGAGCGGTACAGACCACGGTCGTTCTGACTTCTCCAGTCAAAGCGTTGGCTTCGTGTTTACAAACAAATGAAGCGTGGGGAAGGAGACGCCAATATGCCTGCATGCTCGGTAATCGTGGTTCAGCGCACTCACCACGGAGGTCATGCGAAGAAATGAACTGTATCAAATGTGTATCGGTCACACCGAAACTGAAACCGAAAAAAGTTTATTGGGAACTAGTTTGGCGCACTAACACAGAGCAGTTAGCCCCGCTTACCCCTCCCCCCATAGCTTTATTTCCATTGCCACGATAGAGTTTCTTAGTAAGTATATTGTACGAAACTCTATGATTGCCACAGAAAGTTGTCCGCGTACTCACTCACTCCGTCAGGAAAAAAGTGGACCCTCGCACTGAGAAGGAACCCTTTGAAACGAACAAACCAGGAATAAGGAAAATGTCGCGTTCGAAGGGAAATCTTGCTGCGGTAGGGAAGAAGAGCGGTTAACTCGCTAACTCATTAGGCGGACTATGGTGGGCGGAGCTCCCTTTCGGTTTTCATTTTTTTCATCGTTTTATCTAGTGTTCAACAGATGGCGCAACTTGCGTAAACGACGTCCACAGGTGCTTGCAAAATGAAAGGTTTTATTCGATGAAAAGTTTTTATTGATTTCCATTTTAGGTTTGCAAATAAACCTGACCTGCAAACTTTCCTGATTGCGTAGCTTTTGCTAAACTTTGGTGTTTTGTTTGTTGGTGACGTCACCGGGACTTTCTCGCTTCCATCCTTAGCGAGACGGAATCACGCTTAGCCGTCACCAGACTGGTGGCCACCCCGTCTCCTTAACCCTTCTGTTCGTAATAATTTTCTCCCTCCCTCTCCCTCTCCCTCTCTCTCTCTCTCTTCTCTCTCTCTCTCTCTCTCTCTCTCTCTCCTCTCTCTCTCTCTCTCTCTCTGACACTGGGCTTCCATTGCGTAAAAACGCTTACTTGAAAATCGCAAAAAAAAACAATGGTTCTAAATAAGACAATTCACACGCGTCGATCATGAAGAAGGACTACAATAGTATACCTTTATCTCATAAACCACATAATGGTGTATATTTAGGTCGTTCGTAGTTGTGTTTACTTAGTGAGCGAAAAATCGTCGCATGGGTTTGTTCTTCGCTTGCGGTTTGCGTGTTAGAAGTTTTGACGATCGGTTAGACTCACTTTCAGTGGAAGTTGGAAGCACTTTTAGCTGTCCCGCTTCTCTATATTTTCGTTAGGAAGGGGCGGTATTTTTGGTATTGGGCAGTTGTTTTGGACGATATATGTAACCAACCCTCTACCACCTCTCAACGTTTGCGATAAGTGACACATTTTGCATACCTTTGCAGTTTTAAACTCGTGTGATCACGTCAGATTCATGTTGCGTTCCTCCGTAACTGGATAGAGCACCTGAGGCAGTTTTTACGCCGAAGAATCAAAGGGATGGAATTGAACTTTTCGTCAATTCCAGGAGTGGAAATGGGCTAATTTCTGTCATTCCGAGGAATTGAAAGGAATGGAATCACGACAAGTTCTAATTCCTCGGAATTGAATTGAAATAATGGAGATGCCTATTCCGCAACACTGGTTCTCACTAGCGCCACGATGTCGTTTCTGTGGGCGCAGCGAGATCTTCTGGCGCAAGTCGAAGCCACTCCAAGCCGGTGACTTCGTCGTACAGTGGCAGCTTGCGGACACGCTGCGCAAACTAGCCCAGAGGAAGGCTTCTTTCTACCAGGGAGAGCTGGCAAGGGCCATCGTCAGCGACCTCGCTCACGAAGGTACGGTTTACTCTGGGAAACCACACTTACAAATGGTGCCGCGTGAGAACCTTTCGAAAGCTGTCGCTGATGTAAACTCAAAGCGACCTCCTGCTCTTGCTCGCGTTCATATAAGAAATATTTTGATGAATATTAGCCCCAGATCATATGTCACTGCGTCTGTAGAAATGGTTTTTTCGACCTTCCTTTTGTTTTTGAGCTTTTATGATGATCCCCTTTGAGCGGGGGTACTCGTCGTCAGAGTGTCGTTTACCGACAATACCGACGCGTCTCTCCTTTAAGGAAAGAATCTACAACCATTCCCCTCGGTTGAGATGGAAAACCAGCGTAGCTCGGGCCAAATATCCCAAATAAAATGCGTGAAAGCAAATGCGGGAAACCAAACATTCAAACCCAAATGCCGGAACGAAAATGATACAAGTGAGAAGGTTTGGAGAATGTCTTTTCTTGAGCAACGCCTCTTAGCTTATTCCCATAGATAATATTCCGCCCTCGTGCTTGTTTTTTTTTTTTTTTTCCAATACTCATCACGTGGTCGGGCTCTCTGTCAACGCTGTCTAGATAGGAAATCCCAGGTTTGTACTATCATAGCCCGGATTCCCAGTTTTCTAATTAAATGGTGCTCAAATTGATCTTTTTTAAGCCAGTGAAGTTCATTTTCTGTTTTCTGTACGGAAGATAACTAAACTGAGGCGCCAACGACCTTTCAGGCGTCCATCCCCCTGACAGCACAATGGAAACCCACATCTTCATGCCGTCCCTGTGGAAGCCTTAGCTAAAAACTAAGGCGCCGATTAAAGGGGATTCACCGGAATGAGACCTGGAAGATTAGGCATGCACAGCTTCGCTCTAAAAGCTTTTACGCGAACTTGATTTTGGATGACATTCATCTGCGCGGGGTTTCGCTCCTTCCACGCAGTTGGCTTTCCCTCTGTAAGAGTTTGGTTGTGGAGAAGCACGCTTTACAGGCCTTAAGTTCACCCTTCCACCAAAAGCTGTCGCTGAATTTAGGAGGCTGCGTCACGATCAAACATCTGCCTTTCTATGGTTTGTACAGCATCTTTAAGAGCAGAACACTTCAGGAACTCGCCTTGCGGTAGCTCGCTCGCTAAACTCAAGTAGAGCTACACGGCGTTCCGTCGTAGCGGCTGTCGTAGCGGCGTAACCCAGGGGCTTCGAAAGCCAAGTGGTTTATATAGTCATAAGCGCTGGAAACTCGTGAACCACTGGCGCTTGTTATACATCTCGCCGTTGTTTACCGCAAAGAAAACTGCACGTACATTGGAGGCAAAATATGCGTCATTAACCGGCAGCTCCCGCGTTCATGTAGTTAGGAGCGCTCGTTGGGTTGGTTCGTACGAGAGTAAGCGAAAAAAGTGGCAGTGCAACGCCCGCACGTGTGGGAGGAAAAGCAAGCACAAAAAGAACAGAACTCCCGCTGGCGCAGTTTCAGGCAGGGGGCGCGCGAGCACTGCGAAGGCGGGAAATTTTAAATGCGTTGGGTGGTAGCACTGAGCGGATAACGGCGCTACAGCCATTATGGCGAACCACTGCTCTGCACTTCCAACAGCCTCCACATTGAGTGGAACAGCTTTAATTTTTTCCTTCGTTGCTTACATTACCAAGACTTTGTGATTTATTTTTAAGTTAACACGGATTCCTATGTAAGATTTACCTTTTATGGCACAAGGTTTCATTTACAAGCAACGAAATGTTAACCAATCGACCATTGTCTTTGACAACTTTGCAAGCAGGTGGCAAACGGCTATCTTATTGTGTAGCAAGCTCCTAAGGTTAACTTTGGCGGCTTGAGTCCGGAATCGTACTGCACACACGGGAGGAAGTCCCAGTAGACATTTTTGTTTTTTTAATGCACGCAAATGGCTTGACTGTTTGCACACAACACTTACAGGGAGTATTTTGTTATATTACCCCTACGTTGCAGGAAGATTAGACGAGCTGAGAGGGGGTGGAGGAAGAGCAGGGACCCTTTGACAAGATTGTTGGGTTCGTGTGTACATTGTACATGTATCTTTTTTTATTATTAAATAAATAAACTTCAACTTTTAAACTTCAAACTTTATTGGGACCAGACCATACAATATTGTGTTTTCATCTTCCCCGGGCCGTTAATGATCCCCAGGTGGTCACAATTATTCCTCAGCCCTCCACTGTGGTGCGCCTCACAGCGCACGTACACCGTCGGTGCGTTGAACACATCAATCAGGGCTGTGAGGGCTCCTTGGTCTAAGGCACGGATAGTGTCCTTGCGAGTTACGGTAGTGCCCTGTAGTGTGGCTTAGCTTCTGGATGAGAAATGGACGTCGGCCTTGCGTGCGTTTTAACAACACTAAAACAATATTTCGCTTATTGCCAGAATGCGAGGATATAGAGCAGCTCGGCTTCGCCATTTCAAGTTTTCGTAAGCACGACAGGGGCGCAAGGGCAGGAAGTTCGGGAACTTAAGCGAGCAGGTGGTAAAAGGCTAGGCCTCGTCACGACGCGATGTTGTCCTCGCAGGAGGTGTGATCACAGAGGAGGACCTCGCATCGTACGAGGCTAACGTGACCGAGCCCATCAGTTTCCCGCTTGCCGGAGGATACACGCTGCTCGTGCCACGGCCGCCAGCTGGAGGAATCTACGTGGGCGTCGCCCTCAGTAAGTGAACAGCCGCGCCTTCTTTTGCAGCGAAGCTGTATGTGGTAGGCATTTCAGGGTCTCGCGCCAGCGGCAGTTTACACAGCGACGTATGTTCGGGGTACGAAAAATTGATATAAAAATAAAAGGAAAGGTGTTCAGGTCTCCATATTTTGCTATAAGACGGCTTTATAAGCCCCTAAAGAAATGACCTCAGCAATTCATTTGTGTTCAGACGTGAAGCCCACTTTATGGGAGGCGGTGGGCGGTTGATTTTTAGTACTCAAACTAAACACGCACAGTGCGGAAGACAAACAACTGCGTTTGTTTGTAGGCTGGCATTCCCGCATTGCGTGTTGCACAGTAAACCATGGCCATCTACGGAGGCAGTAAAGTTACAGCGCCACGTCATTCTCTCCTCCATCACGGCCACCCCTTTCCCGAGTCGTGTGTACTTCTCGCCATGGGAGAGGCGTCTCTCTTTCCCCTGACATCGGGCAATGCCGCCCGCTCTTCGGCGGTCACCTGTGCGGTTCGCTAAAGCCTGCGCCGTGATTGGCCTAGCCACGCTGTAGTGAAACGTCATTGTCTCCACCCACCAATCGCGTGTGCCCTTAGTCTATGGCGTAGAGATCAGGCCACTGTCCTTATAATTCAGCGTAGCAAATCCCCAACATAGTAAATCCCACCACAGTGCCACATTCTCAGGACTTGCCTCTTCACAAAAAAGGATGGGCTCTGATTTTTTCCATTGCGGTGAACATTGTACGCGATCGCCTGTTTCCTGGTCTTGCTCATGCGAGGCCTGTACATCGCATGCGCCCGTGGAACTACGCAGCGTTTCCCCAGTGAATACTGCGAAAATTCGCCAACATGGGCGCGGCACTCGCGCCGCTCAGAGCCTGAATAGCATTTTAAATGCGAATGCATTTATTAGTCGGGGGTTGTCTTGCGTCCATCGAGCGGCGTGCGCCTGCATTCCTCCAGCGCGAGCGCACGTGAGCGCGCGCCTCGTAGTTCTGCCTTCGTCGTCGTCGTCGTCGTAAATGCGAATGCATTTCTTAGTCGGGGGTTGTCGTGCTCCGTCGGCGTGCGCCCGCAGGTGTTATCTCTCCGCGCTCAATGCCGAACGCATGCGCTTGAAGCGAGCTGCACTAGTTTGCTCGAAGCGGCAAGGACGGCGAGTACTGCGGTGTTAGTCTCGTGTCTAACGTGTATGGGAACTTGATATCGCACGCCGTTCCCACGTCTCCCGTTCGAGACACGTCTCCGTACAAGGACTTGTACACCCTTGCCTACACCGGAGACGGAGTCTTTCTGGTGACCGTGTACCTCGCGCCCAACCTCGCTCGAGACGCCGTTGCCGCGCAGCTGGACGCGGCTATGGAAAGTGTGCGCGTGCGCTCCAAACCCTTTGACCCCATAGTCAAAGGGTTTGGACTTCAACGTTGACGTGCGCAAGAAGAGTGGCGAGTGGCTGGTCGAGTACATGCAGACCAGGCACTCTATGCATTGTCTCTCTGCCGGCTTCGACACGTGCCCCACTACCATTCACGGGAGTTGCATTGATCTGGTCTTTACGCGAAACTGTGACGCGCGTATGCTTCTCAAAGACCCTTTGACCGTGCACTTTAGCGATCACAAGGCAGTGATTGTGGCCGTCAGGTACAACGATAACACAAACAGGTGCTGGTCTTGGTTGGCGACTTCAACGTTGACGTGCGCAAGAAGAGTGGCGAGTGGCTGGTCGAGTACATGCAGACCAGGCACTCTATGCATTGTCTCTCTGCCGGCTTTGACACGTGCCCCACTACCATTCACGGGAGTTGCATTGATCTGGTCTTTACGCGAAACTGTGACGCGCGTATGCTTCTCAAAGACCCTTTGACCGTGCACTTCAGCGATCACAAGGCAGTGATTGTGGCCGTCAGGTACAACGATAACACAAACAGGTGCTGATGAATAAATGATTACGTTCACACTCTCGTCATTAATTACGCCATTACTCGCAACACACTCATCGGTGCACCCAATGCATTCGCATTTCTGCACGATTCCCTTCGGGGAGGTGCGGGGGATTTTTTTTTTTTAACACGATAGTCTTTCTTGGGTTACTAAAACCCAGAAATTTTGGTCTGTCTGTCTGTCTGTGACTCGATTCAGCCTCCCAGCAAAAGCAAAGTAGATATTGCGCAATAGTCTTATATACTCACAGCCAAAGGTAAACGTCTAAGCCCGGTTTATATGTTCATACTTGTCAACTTTGTTGAACAAAAACAAGACATTACGCAAATATAAGACAGAAAATTAGTACACAAGGGATATTTACAGTGTTCCTTTATTAAAAAATTCATGGATGCTTGGTTTTTCGATAGCAAATGATATTCTACATATACTGCAGAATATAAAAAATCACGCGACAACAGCGACGAAGGATAATGATGATGTACTCAAAGATATTTGCAGGAACCCACAATGGGGGATTGGCCAGGGCTAAATCGGTTGTTCTACTATCTAGGTTCCACGTTCTGCTTGGAACGCACAAGGGGCACGGCCACGCGGTTCTACAAAACCTTTATGTCAGCCGCCTCGATTAACGCGCGTCACCACCGTACTGCAGCGCTGGCATCGAGGAACCCGGCCTGTAGCAGTAGAACGCGGTAAATTCAAATCACCTTGAGCAAACCCTTGGTGTGTTTACCTTGGGATGAACGCGACGGTACAGGAACAGCATGAGAGGTGAGCGGGAAAGCAAAAGGGGGCATTTCCTTGGAAAATGTCTACAAAGACTATCGTCTTTTGACGACATTTTCAACGAAAGGAGCAGATACGCGGCCATTTTTTGGGTGTGCGAGACTCTGGCTTTGAACTAAAGAAGGCCAATCACGGATGAAGAGTGCGCATCACCTTACCATAAGCCGCTTGATATAACAAAAAAATTATTCGGTACCAAGTGACGTATGATAGTCATTACCACTACCGCGTACGGTCATCCATCACGTCCGACGTTCCCGTTACTAGGTTTCGCCGGCCCACAAAAGTGGTCCCGGCCCAACCACCGCTAACGTGTGCCTGTATGAGTCATACGAGCAACTTAGGGGACAACAAAAGGGTTATTCGATGATATTCTGCGCAGAAATAGATTTGTCGGCTCTCCCTGCGTGCTCCGGCAATATGTATAGCAGGAAACCAGCTGGCTTATCGGCAGGGGAATTTTTTTCCAGCGAAGCTTGTTATTGACTCAGCTTGTGTCGTGGAAGCTCGTGATGATGTTCCAAAATCCAAACGCCTCAAGAAAAAACCCTTCCCAAAGTCGGAAAATAATCTGGGTCCATCGCGCTATGACGCCAACGTCCATCGCATTACGCCATTTCGACACGGTATTCATATGCAAAGCGTTGGCACTTATCCTTGCACTGCGTCGCTGCCACGACGCTGCCGTTGATAGGCCGCGCTGCATGCCGGGAGATGAGCGTCTGACCTGAAAGTTGCCGAGAAATATAGATGGTATTCACCGAAACTTTTAGCGTCACTGGAAACGGCTACGGACATGGCCGAAGCGCCACGAACACGGCGCGGCTTGTGCCACTGCGCCCGCACGCCGCTGAAAACACCGGCGTGCGTCGTCCTGCTTCCGATTTCAATTCCGATTCTAACGGTGGTGTGCCGACACAGAGATGTTATTAATCGCACTCACATTGGAGTTCGAGGCATTACTTTGCGTTGGGTGGGGTAGAGTTTGGAACGTCCGGCACATATCATATTCTTAGCACGGACAAGTACCGCCATCCCGCGGAGCCCGACGTAACCACTCACGCGCCACTCATAAGGTTGCCTGCAATGCGTGCCTCGCCATTGAATACAACCTATAGTGTGACAGCAGACACGCCAGCGGAAGCGAATTTGCATGCATATGGTAAGGTGATGAGGTGATTATTTATGTGATGACGGGTGATTATCTGTTGTGTGTGGTATAGTCTTATAAGATCTGGTTAGCTCAGTCATTGAGATGGGCTGGGGTTTGCTTTGGGTTTGGATATGGGTTGGGTTGGGGTTGATCGGCATGGCTTTGGGTTTAGTTAAGAGTTGGTTCGAGCTTTTGAATTCTGGGTTGGTTTGTACTGAATGGTGACAAGCTTCGGGTGCACCCTGTTCTCTATTAGGGGAGGGGTTGGTTAGATTTTTTCGACTGTCATGAATTAGAATGCGCTTAAATCGTCCGGGTACATCATCGTTAATTAACCCTCTTCTATCGAATGGTTGGCCTTCATTAGGGGCGAAGCACCTTAGGGGCTCGGGCTGTCGGCGTCTCATGTCGCCGTCATCGTCTTATGTAGCCATGGTACTAAAACCGGGGCACTCGTTTAGGCATAAAGCTAGAACATAACGCGTGCTAAAAAACACCGGGACACTCGTTTACGCCTCGTGCTGGAACGCTTGCGTAGTAAAGAAACACCGGGACACTCGTTTACGCCTCGCACTAGAGAGCTTCGTTCTTCAAAGACCAGAGACTTCGACAGCAAAGCTGCATACCTCTAACCCCGAACGGTTTTATCTCCGCTGGCAAAAACGACAAGGCGCAAAGAATACGCTTATACACCGCGTGCTTCTACACTCCCCAGGTTTCACGTTAACGGAGATTGCCAGCATTTTTTTCCTTCGCAGGCGTGATAAGCAGGTTCCTGCTAGAGGGAACAGCCCCTGTCTCCGGCGACAGCATGACGGCACATCGGCTGGTGGAGGCGCTGAAGTTCGCCTTCAGCCCGCCGGAGCGTCCTCGGAGATCCGAAGTTCTTCAACATGACTCAGGTGAGAGTTAACGCGCTGGAATATACGAAAACGAGAAAACCAAAAAAAGCTCTTGTTTTTCGAGGCGACACTGAGGATCGCTAGAATGAAGATTCAACAAAACCGGTATTCCTTCACAGTAGTCGTTGCTGTGGCCGTGATTTAACGCCTGTTTCTACTGCCGTTCAGTTATTGTGGGCTGTAACTCCCCAAGGTACACCTACATGGACTATATGAGGCGCGCCCCAGTGGAGTGCTCCGGGTTTATTTCAAACAACCGGGGATGTTTAAGGTGCGCGGCAATTTCGACACACGGGCACTTTCACTTTTCACCTCCATCTGAAAAGCAGTTACCAAGGAGGGGATCGAACCGGCGTCATTAGGCTCGACACCGCAGCCCATTAGCCACTCATACGCCCCGGCGGAGTACTGCTGCTTGAATTAATGTTGACATGGGGAGGGTAATATTGCCCTTTTAAGGACATTGCACCCATTCTACGAAAGCTGGACTGCACCAGTTCGAGTTTTAGAGCAATATTGGAAGAGGCTGAAGGTTTATGTAGACTGTGCCAGCGTGCTTTATCGTGCGCCAAGAATCTCGAATACACACGGACAGGCGTGTCTTCTAGATTTAAGTGCAGAGCACATAGGGGCCCGGCTTGTCGTCGTATCTCCTTCGCTGTCACGTTATCTTGTCACCGCACTCACGTGGCGTAGCGGCGTAACCGACCCAAACACAGGTGTTGCGTACGGGTGGGCCGACCCGAGCCGAGCTCCGTCGCCTCCGACATAGGTGTGGTAGCGTGGTGTGAAGTGAGCGGCCAGCCGCTGTTGCAGCCGTGAAGAAGTCCAGAAGCCGTAGGCAAAACGTAACTCGTTCACTTCATAGCGAGAGATGAGCCGAAGCCAAAGAACAATGCCCCGACAGGCGAGGTTACAGTACAGGACTCGAGCAGAGTGACAGCATTGATTTACTGCTCAAACAGAGATGACACTACAGCGCTTGGGCGAGGTCCAAAAGCGCCAACGGCCAAAACAAGCGTTCCCTCTAGATTGTACACACGCCACGAACGTCACAGACACACACAACGCTCTTTCCAGAGTTCGTGAGCAGTCGGTAGTAGCGGCGCACGTTGAGTCCGAGAGAGGGGAGAGAGGAGGACTCCGCTGCGGACGCGTGGCCTCCGTGTCCTTGGGACAGGTCCCTGCTTGTGCGTCGGCACGCCATGGCGGCTTCGCCGAACAGCCGAGGAGTGTTGCAGGAAAGTACGGGGGCGGTCCGAATCGTAACACAGGCTTCAAAACGATACGTACGTCCCTCGGTTCAGCTTCTTGAACAAGCGGTATGTATAGTCATAATCGTTCGAAACTTCTGAGCCACTGGCACATCTCCCCGTTATTTACCGCAAAGAAAACTGCAAGTATACGTTCGAAATCTGTGTAATTAGGGAGTTTTAGAATAGGGGGCCCAACGCTCTGGGGCCCCCAATCGTCTTGGGGCGCCGTACTGCGCATGCGCAGAACCCAAGCTGTCCCTTGGTTTTTGGGTTTGCGTTTAGCGCGCACGCTATTTTGACGAAATAGGGGCGCCCAAGCTGGAGCTTGCGTTCTTGCGTCGTTTCGCAGCCAGCGAGGCTGCGCGTGACCATGCCTGAAGCGAAACCTGCGGCTCGTTTCCCGATCCACCCGATCAACTACGATGATCGCTGAGCTGAATTGTAGATTCCGCGCCGACGTTCGCAAGAAATGATTACAATCGTGAAGCGTTTTCTCGCCCTCGGGAACGGTCCGCGAGCACGCCAGCCGCGCCTGCCCGCTCAGCCCACTAAGCGGCTCGAACGGGCGCAGACCACGGTAACTTACGGTAGAACAGCTTGTCGCCACTCTTCCAGTCAATCTGATCGCTAAAAGGATAGTTCCATATGCGAGCAACTAGGTGTTAGTGTGGTGAAAAATTGTGGTAGGGATTGTTATCAGAGCTTATTTTAAAAGCGGCGATCAGATATCGGCCGCCATGCTAAGCCTACGCTGACCGGCCGCGGAGGCTCGCCGGTGCGACCGGCAACGCGGCGCGCGGTGCGCCGAGCGGCCTAAAAATGGCGCTACCTGCGCGGAAGCATCGAAACGGCTACGGGAGTTGTCTTGGTCACCGATCGCTCAAACGGCAAGTATAGCTGAAAGTAAAGTTCCACACGCGAGAAAGGGATGATAGTGCGGTGAAAAGTTGTGTTACGGATTGTCAATTCGCAGTTGCACAGACAGCGGCGATCGAATATCCGCCACGATGCTAAGCCTAAAGTTCCCATCACCCAAGCCGACCCGAGCAACGCAAGCGGGTTGCGGGCTGTTGGGGGCGCCCCTCTTCTAAAACTCGCCGCGCGCGAGCGCCTTGCGGTTGGGTTCCCCTAACTTCTTGGGGGCCCCCAACGCCGGCTTCCCCTATTCTAAAACTGCCTATTAACCGAGCAGCCCCCGCGTCCAGTTAGTTAGGAACGCTCGATGAATTGGTTTTTACGGTAGTAAGCGAAAAAAGTGGCCGCGGAAGACAACAAACGACGCGTTCAAAACTGCGCAGTAAGACTCCGGAGCGTGCGATATGAAAGCAAGCACAAAAAGAACTCCCGCTTGTGCTGTTCCTAGGCAGAGGGCACGCTAGCACTGCGAAGGCGGGAAATTTGAATTGCATTGGTCAAAACCTCAGTTCGATTTATCAAGAGAGGGGTGAAATAGGGAGGAGAAGAGCGTAAGCGGTGGTAGCAATAAGCGGATAATGGCACCAAAGCCCCTCTGGAGTGATTATTCACTGCTCTGCACTTCCGACTGCTTTTACGTTGAGTGGAACTGCTTTAATATTTTCACTTGGGGCCAGTTTTCGTCATAAGATACACATGTCTTTCCTTTTCAAAATAAACTTAATCGATTACTCCATCGATCGAAAAAGGAATCACTCTTCGCCAGCGTCATGAAGGAGCTGTCGCTCCTGGAGTCAATCTTTAAGTCTCGCCAAGTACCGCAACGCCTCTAAGCGCGCTTTCTTCTCTCTCCATACTGCAGCATTGAACTTAAACCAACAGAAAGACTTCCGTAAAAACTCGCTTCCGGGCCGAGTTCGTCCTCTCTTCCGTACAACCGTTTTTGGGGAGTAGGGGCCTACGGAACACTTTTCTTTGAGTTCCTATTCTGCAGCACGGAAGAAGAAGAAATCGGCCTTAAGGGCCAAAGACATGTTCGAGAGCGAGCGCATTTCCGCACGTGTTTTTGTTTCCTCTCAGAAACCGGTTTTGTAGCCTTGATGCGTGTTCCTGAACATCGGCCAGACTAATTTCCGGAGATGAAATACACGTGCGCAAACGCGCCGCCCTCCGCACATGTCTTTGGCCCTTTAGCCACTCAGACACCGTGGCTGACAAAACTGCGTAAGACGGAGCAGCCAACGTTACTAAGTAACGTTGCGAGTAGCAGCGGGGGGGTTCCCTCTACTTGGCTTTTTACATGAAGGTGATCGCCGATGCGGTGTCCGAGGAGACCGCGGCAAGATCGTGAGCATCATCGCCAGCCACCTGGGCCCGTCGTCGGAGCCCAAGCTACTACGGCCAACCCTTCCGTGGACCACTGGGTTTTCGGCACGGCGCACCTCGGCTTCTTGGCCGACAACGGGGACGCCGTCGTGGTCGCCTCTTCAATCAACTCCATGTGAGATAACTTCAACACAAGCACATACTCTCTGCTCCCGCAAGCGTAACTCGCCCGATGGACCAGAGTCTACGTGCCTGCCTAAGCAGCTATGTTCCCGGGCCACTATTTTGAGGGCACACAACGACGGTGATAACGAAACAGATAGGGAACCCAGAACACAACACCAAATCTTCTCCAAATACCGCCCCAAACGGATCATCAAGCCCACTTCACCACATCACGAAGAAACACGTTGGGCACCACACCCGAGAAGCGCAAACATATACTCTCTCAATAACTAACCTTTTAATTGCAGAGCACTTAAGAGCCCGGTATTTGGTCGTAGCTTGCACCCGGTAATGATTATGGCAACCGCAGCCACGCGACGTCACGGACCCAACAGGGTCCCGTGGCCCTTCACGCACCCAACAGAGGCTTCAAAAGATGCCTGCTTTTTCCCTCGATTCATCCTTCTGGGCCAAAGGTTAAGTAGGATGCTTGATCAAGAGGTTATATATAGCAGAACCATTGGAAACTCATGGAACCGCTGCACTTGTCATACATGTCCCCTTATTTAGCGCAAACAAAACCTGCAAGTACAGTGGAGGCAAACTATGTGTAATTAACCAGCAGTGCCCGCGTCTATTTAGCTTGGGAATGCCCATTGGGTTTGTATTTACGATAGTAAGCGAAAAAAAATGTGGCTGCCGAACAAAAAACCGACCCGTTCAAAATCTCGCAAAAAGGCTCACCACGTGCGAGATGAAAGAAAGCACAAAAAGAACAGAACTCCCGCTCGTGCCGTTGCAGACAGAACAAGAAACAAAAGATAAGAAAATTGTGCGAGCTGTTCCAGGCAGGGGGCGCTCAGAAGGCGGGAAAATTGAATTGCATTGAACAAACCTCTGTTCAATTCATCAAGGGAAGAGTGAGACAGACAGGGGAAGAGCGTAAGGGGTGGTAGCAAGAGCGCAGAACGATGCCACAGTCCCCATAATGAATGACTGATCTGCACTTCCGACAGCTTTCACGTCAAAGTGGAACTGCTTCAATTTTCCACTATTATTCCACCAAATATTCTGGAACGCTAGCGATGACGCGGTACTATTAAGGTCTTCGTTGAAAGAACTTACACCCTGGGGCTGAGCGTGACGAGTTGGGGTCTGTTCGCTGAGTGCCAAGCGTCGGTCCTGTCGGGTGTAAACATAGGGTTTGCCTTGACAGAGTCCCAGATTGATGCACCGCGTCACATGCGTGCGCCGCAGGTTCGGCTCCTTGGTTATGTCTCGTCGCACGGGCATTATCTTTAACAACGACATGTTGGACTTCGACCTGCCGCACGAGTTCGACCAGTTCAATCTTTCCCAGACTCAGCGAAACCAGGTAAAACGCCTTACTTCTGTCTTGGCTGTATGTCTACTCCTCTTGTCGTACAGGTGCGGATAAAATAAATTTAAGGCACTTTGAAGCTGTAAAGTTACAAGATTTGAAGCGTTCCGTTATAATCGATGCTTGGTTATAAAGGCTGGTATGATGTCATGATAGGATATGATATGATGTGATGATTGTATGGCTTTCAATGAAGTGTTATTTCAATTAGAAAAATTTTGTTGTAACGACCTCTCAGAGCTCCAACGCTAATTTCAAATAGGTTCACAGAGAACCGAGCTGGATCTGATTGAGAGCAACACAAACCATACCGGGTGCCGCCGGGATAAGCCTAATCACAGAACATGCACTACTAACAAAACAGAAGTGTACGAATACGTTAAAAAGTCCTTTTATTGTTCATTTCGCACCAAATATAGACATAAGAACGCGCAATAAGAAAATGCCTAGGTACACTTGTAAATTAGCACAACAAAAAAAGCACGAAGGTGTAATTTGGCGCGGAGAAAAGAGGATCGCAATAACATCGTCGTTCATATTTACAGTGTCGTGTTTGTTTATTATTTACACATACTTGAGGTCCTTGTGGGGCCCATGCAGGTGTGAACACAAATAAATCCTAACGACTCAATTGAACACGACATTACATCAATATTGCTTGGCGTAGTTTTAAACGGAGTAACACATTTATAGAAGGCATTAATATGTGCTATACTCGGTTACAACTCAAGAACGGCACCACCTCATGTAGTGTATCACTCCGCCAAAGTGCCGGACCCGTGACGTCAGTGCGCGCGCGTTTTGAAAGGGGTCTGCTATGAATGCGTGATATCGTCTGCCTTGTCTCACGCAGTTTGTTTGTCGCCACTGGAGTCGTTTATAAGCATATTAATTCCAAAAAATCACGGGAACGGCTCACGCCATGTTCAAAATATTCCCAGTAACGCCCTACTTCCGCCGCGCGGAGAAACATCCGGCTACGGTGATAAGGCACAGCGGCAACTTCCGGTGGCGTTCTTAAGTTGTCACCGAGTATAGACAGGAACGAATGCAACATTAGCAAACGTGGTCATAATGTGTTTCAATATTAAACAGGCAACTTCAACAAGAATGTCTATTTTTAATACGCTGAGAAAATACATCTAAAGACACTGAGTACACTATTCCTCCAGGAAAGTTATGCAGTACGAAATTGCACGAGGGAATGAAGAGGACTTATGAATAACAATGCTGCTAGTCGGTTGCCAGTACTTTTACTGCTGTGTTCTCGCTAAATTTTCAAATGCTCTTCGGGGTAGTACTGCCGCGACAATTTAAAGTGTCCGTAGTAGATTTTCCAAAGAAAATTTAAGCTAGATATGATCCTGTGCTGCTAAGATTTTGCAGGTTAGCCGAATTACGTAAGGTGATTACACTAGAGTGAAGGGAGTAAGCACAATAAATAAAACGCAAAGCTAGTTCTGTGCCCTTTCAATTTTTACTGATCGGGTATTGCCTGGTAAGGGCACCAAATGATATCTGCTTACTGCAACTTTGGCCGTACAACGCGTTTGCATGCATCACTTCTACAGGCAGGACGAGTATTACGCAACTTCCCTTTCAAAAATGACAGTTTCTGTAGTGCACCCTGACACTTTTTTTTGTTGTTTCCATTTAAAGACATGCTGATATTTATTCAACAGAAAAAGGGGACATACAGTAACCTCGACGTTATCCTGCAATTTTATCCGAAGTGCTTTTCTCGCCTTTCCACCATTACCTTTACTCCGCCTCTTGTTCGGAAGCATCCCTCCTCCCTTCCGCATTGCCCCGGTGGCAATCACTGACTCTTTCGATCTTCGAATGGTGTTCTGAAAAGCGTACGAATTAGAAGAACTGAGACAAGTAATAGTTGGCTGCCTTCTGAAGAGGCGTCATTCTTACGAGTGTCGAGGCGTGATGCGTAATGGGGCTGTACGCCTTGAGTACGGGACACGAACAGCATATATCTCACGACTAATACAGACTCCCTAACTCAGAAGAGTCAACCTACCATTACAGCAAAAACAACGTGGGAAGGTAGGCTACGTAAATATGACGGCATGCATTCAGAAAGTGAGGAATTTTTCTCATTGGGGCAGAATGGACAGCCACAACAAAACAACTTAGCCCAGTCCTTTAAACATGGTTTAGTTAAAATGACATTCGGAACATGGAAGTCAAATGAAGAAGACGGGTAACGAATTACCGTATGAACTCATTTTAGGTTGAAAATACAACACACTGAACACCGAGTAAAGAGGGGGATCCTGCAGAGCTCGATCCTGAATCAGGCTTAACGTTAAGCCTAACTAGGCTTAACCTTGAAGCCTAACCAGACTGGTTAGGCTTAACAATAAGCCTTATTCAGGCTAGAGGCAGTGTAAGCGCACAGTCATCCCCCATAGGAGGAGTAAAAGTCGATGACACATTTTGGCCATGCTAGGCCTAACCAGGACTGGTTAGGCTTAACGATAAGCCTGATTAAGGGTAGAGGCAGTGGAGGCACCCAGCCATCCCCCATGGGTAGAGTAACAGTTGATGACACCTCCTTGGCCATGTTGTAGCTTCTTGTTGCGAGTTAAACGTTGTCCCGCGAGATTCTGTACACGATTGGTGGCGGAAAGAGAAACGGGGCTTGCTTCAACTATCCATCTGCCTTGATCGGCAACGGCGGAGCCGGAACGAGACAGTAAAAACAAGCGAGACTAGTAAGGCGAACGATCGACTTAAGCCGACGATCGAACCAGCTAGTATACCGAATAAGGTATGAAGCACTGAGTGGTATGCAAAGGATCGAACGAATGGGGGCCGAATTGAGCCGAAAGTTGTATTGAACGTGAAATCTAATGAAGGGCTACATCAGAGCAGCTTGTCTTTGTTGCGAAGGTGAGATAACAAGAGGGAGCATCTCTTTCTTTATAGCGAACGATGGAATGTTTCTATGGAAGCGGAATTGAGCAGGAGATGAAACCATTTCTCTTCCCAGGTGTCACCCAGGCGCAGGCCGCTGTCATCGCAGTCGCCCTGCATCGTGCTGCAGGATGGTCGAGGGGTCGCCATGCTCGCCTCCGGAAGCGGTGGAGGACGCATCGTCTCCGGAATCGCGCAGGTATCGTAGAGTATAATGTGGCGGAAGTGGACCATAGCAAGCGTTACCGACGAACACACGGGTTTCCGCATTAAGTGAAAGCAGAAATACTCGAGCCCTGAAAAAAAAGCCAGTTCCACGCCTGTACAACCTGATGAAAACAGCTTCGCTGTTACTGGGCTTCATTGGATTCCTTCACGTTGACATTCAAAGCACTCTGCAGAAATCATAATTAAGTTGACCCACGTAGGTGGTAGTTTAATAGTTGGAGTGATCGTGCGGCGCCTGCCCCACCGCTAATCGACCCAGGGGCTCTTATGGACCCGCAGTAAGGGTACGAAGGTCGCGGGCCGCAGTTGTAGTGTGGCGCCACCTCGGTTATCCAGACCAAAACACGTAATGCTTATTCGCTGCAGGAATGGCGGAAGGTTCTCGGGGCATCGCGTGATTTGTTCTGGATACCCGAGGTGGCGCCACACTACAACTGTGGTCAAGGTCGTCAACATGGCGCTTAGGTTTTCTGTGTGCCAAAATTGTTTCTTTTTTTGTTTTCTAAATAAGAATATAAGTGCTATTTTTGTTCTTGGTGTTAAACAAAATATGACGCAAAATGGGACATTTGTGTAAACTTTGAGCGTGAATACAGAAGCAGTTCACCCAGGAAAAATTTCTATACACGCTCATTTATCGATGTAAAGTTTGTACATACGGGCAGGTGCACGGACACTGCTCTACAATTACAAAACTTGAGAAGGGGAATTGATCTCCCCGCTCCACAACAAAAGGGACAATGTCGTATCGCTCACGGGTATTGTGGTGGTACTCCAAGCCCCATCCGTCTGCGTACTGCTTAGTTTCGTAATGATTGTACTCGTACTCGTGGTTCAGAAATAGGATTGTTCTCACTCATGGCTCAGCCCGTGAGCCCTGTGGTGAACAAACTTCACATAATTAGTGAGTTGCGGGTCATGCTGACGATGTCAATGTGTCGTGTCGTACGTAGAAAACTCGGCGAGGAACGCATGTTAGAGCGAAAGCTCTGCTACGAAACTTCTCGCAAGGCGTTTCATCGCGTCGCAATGACCTTGTGCCGCCGGAGCGCAAGCGTGGCAGATGTGGCATCACTCCACTTGATCCACTGCGGAGAGGCTTTGGAGCTGCGCTCACTCGGGGCCTCGCCGATGCGGTACCACGCGACTGGGTGAGGGTTTAATGGCTGCTTCGCCGTCGCTTGGTCGCTCAGTCCCGCCATAAATGGCGCGTCGCAGCCTGAGCGCAAATGTGGCAGGCAGGAGCTACTTTTCATGAAACACTGTGTGCATAGTCTACATTTGCAAGACCTAACCATTGTTGCGCCAACTTTGGCACGCATCGCGTTTGGCGATGATTGATGTGTGCTCCCTCCCTCACCCTCTTCCGTGTAAGGTGATAATGCGGTGCTGTGGATGGACCAGACGGTCAAGGAGGCCGTGGACGCTGGCCGGCTTCACCACCAGCTCGTACCGGACACGCTTTTCATCGAGGACACTGTCAGCGAGGTCAGAGTACGGTCGACGGTCGGAAAGGATTACACTCGCGAAATGCACTTTTTGACCAAATTTGCATGCAACTTAAAGCAAATTTCTTCAGGCATTGTAATTGGAGTCCAACTTGAACAGCAATAGTTGTAGTAAACGCTTATTGGAGCAAACTTAGGTGTAAAAAAGAGCATAGGGTGCTTTGCGTGAGGCATCGATAATTAGACTGACATAACAAACTTGCTTCAGATTTACTACCATGCAAGCTTATCAGAGCCCCTGCAGCACGTTTTAGCTTGCCTTGCTGATGACGTATAACTCGAGGAAAAATACTTATTTCTTTTATTCTAATTTCCATACCCTGGAAACCAGAAGCATTGAAACCAACCAGTCGAAGCTTTTCGTTTGTAGGGCTATAATACGCGGTTATTTTCTTTGGAGGTACGCCCAACCTCATTCGGCCAGTAGCTACAGCAAGAAGCATGGACAGTTACTCAGTACAGACTCCATGTTTCAGATATAAACACATCCTTTCGAACCATACGCGACTATTACGTTTGAAACCTATTTATGTAGCCTTTTTTACCTCCCAGTAGAAAAAGACGGGAAAATTGTTTTGTAGTTTTATGTGTTTTCCCGTGTCGTACTGTCATCTTGTCGTATACTTGTCGTGTCGTGATTCTGATGTTCTGTCGTGTGTCGTATTCCTGTCCTCACTTTGATGCTCACTCGTGCCCAATTCCTGTCCTGTCGCGATCCTGATGTTCATCAGTACTGCACATGGTTTAAATGTTATTGCACATTGTGAGAGTAGCGTAAATGGCAGTTCTGTTGTGGCTACAAGAATGTTTGTCGTCGTGACAAAATTGACTCTGTCGTTTACGGACAGAAATGTGTGTCGTAACAACATATGGCTTTGTCGTAACAACAGGACTTCTACCGTCACAACAAAGTTTTTTGTCGTACGACAAGAATTCTTGTTAGGCTTTTGCCGTATTCCTGCAGTGATTTTAGACTGGGCTGCCCTTTAACTGCGGCGCTTTTTCTGTGGCTACAGGAGATTGTGGACACGTTGAGGTTCCTCGGCCACAGCATCGATGTCCAGAGCTCCTCGCCCAAGTGACATCATGGCCATGGCGAACAGAGTGGGGGCCGCCGGTGAAGGGAAGATCAATGCAGCGTACGACTACAGGCGGCAAGACCAACGACTTTGTCGACGGAGAATGATAATTGTTTCAGCACGAAAGCTGACATTGCATAATATCGAGTCTTGTACAATAATTTGTACCCCATGTCTTTAGAATGCCACATAGATCCCCATCGTTGCCCTTGTTGGGGGGTGGTTTAATTCAGTCATCTTGTTTAGGACAGTTTTGGGCATGATTTACTGATTTTTTGAAGCATTAATCTAATAAAACGGAATTATCTGCATAATTGAAATGATTCTTCAGCTACTGCTGTGAATGTATACATGAGTTCCTACCCTGTTAACTAATTCACCCGAGCTCTTTTGGCGCTTCCACAGTCAATTGGCATGTGGCAATTGATCTGGCGACAGCGAGTTCAAAAGAAATTAGGAGCTGAGTCGAGAGAAAAAACAGAAGGAATAAAAATCTTGGTGTGTCACTGAAGGATTGCCTTGGGTGGCTTCTCCATTCCAGCACTCCATTGCTCCTCGCTGTCGTCTATCGCCCTCTCCACTAGCTGGTGATGGATGACGAGGAGGAGGGTGCACTCCCAAAGCCTTTGGCGTACGGGATGGGTCAGGTGGGGGAAGGGGTGTGAACCTGGGACAACCCCTTCCCTGAGACACACTGGGACACTGGACACACAAGGCTCCACAGTGGCAGCAAAGTGGAGAGGAGAGGGGCAGGGAAAGTGAATTGCGGGATGATGCCACAGCGGGGGGAGCGTGTAGGGCTGGGAACCAATGTCCTTCGATTTGTCTGCAGAAACATTCGCAGCGATATTGTGCAAATTAACTGGCGCGTGATCAAGCAATAATAAGACCAATTGTCGTCTACATTGGTAGCTATGTCCATAGTTTCATATTTTACCGATTTCTAGAGGTCTTGAAGTTGCGCACAATGACCACCAAATTTCCGGGGGGAACAGGTGAACATTTTCTGCAGCATCATATAAATGTCATTAGACAATTTTTTCTGTTACACTTGAAGGATTTGTCTGTGTGAATTCTTGTGTTGCAAGTGTATGTGTATATCTTTTACTCAATAAACACGTAGAAACGCAATAACAACTTGCGTTTTCTACATGTTTAGAACGAAAATAGATGTTATCGAAGGACACAGAGCCACAATGATTAGAACTGTCCGAACTATTTTGACACGTAAGAAGAGCAAGGCCCTGATGGTTGGACAAGAGATCGCCAGCTTTAGATTACTCACCTGCACAATCTATCAGTCACGAATAAAATTACTGGCTGCTTGTTACGTGCTCACGTGGATGCAAAGTCGTCGAAAGACGATAGTCTTCTGCTGCCCTTGCGACATAAAGCCTTATGCTTTCAACCTTATTTATGGATGCTGGGAACTTCAATGCCTCGAGTACCTTACTGCAGTGCCAGCCATAACACCCCCGGTGGTCTGCAGGAGGAATGCACAGGTCCTTTCGATGACATCTTAGGAAACGCTTCCTGTGACGGCGAGTGTCCACAGGGCTGTCGACACTGGGTACGCGCAAATGTTATTTGGCTCCAACTAACCTGCCAGCCAACAAGGTGCGGGCCATTACGTTGACATGAAGAAGCAGCACGTGAGTCGGAGCACATTCGTCATGCTCGTTCCAGCTCTGTACGCCTTAGCATCTGGGCCAACGACGTGAACGACGCGATGAAAGCTCCCTCCTAGCCATTCACCCTCCTAAACGAGTGGCCTCGGACCAAGACAAAGAGCACTATGACGTCATGGCCCCGCGTCCACAATTACATTTACGTCGCCTCCCGAACCTGGCCGAACAATTATACGCCATCACGGAAATCATCCAGAAGTACACCTACTCACCGCCTGGAACCTGGACGAATAGTTCTACACCATCATGTACCTCGCCCAGCAGTACAACTGTGCCGCCGTGGTCACTGGGTTCCGGGGTGTTCTGGTGAGGCTTGATAACCCTGAGCTCGAGTCTACAGTTTACGAGTTGGTACGCGATAATGTCGAACACGCTTGAACTCGTCCAGGTTGGGCCTTAATTCCCAGGAAGGAAACTGCGGGATACCAACAAACTTCTCCACGTGCTGCCAAGGCTTCAAGGAAAGCCTCGTGGATGATTCTATCTACTCCTTCATTGAATCCTGCCTACAGCTTGATAGGCACGTACTGTGTTAAGTTTTGGATTGCCGGGCGGTAACAACAGGATGGTTTAGGGCAGTCAGTATCGCTGAGAGGAGGGTAACTGCGTACCGAAGACCATTGGACCCCACGAAGACGGACCAGTAGGCTACTAGCGAGGAAATAAGGACACAAAGTCATGCTGCTCTGAGCCCGTCCGCTTGCCCAGAACTTACTTTACATTTTTTTCCTGGCCGTAGCCGCCTGCCGCTGCAACGAGGCCTGTACAACGCACAAAGTATCAGCTCAGTGTGAGGCTGCTGCAGGTTAAATGTTAACAATGTAACACGGACGACAGTAGATTGATTAATGTGAGTTGGCTCAGCAATGTACGACATCCGAGATCATCCCCTGGGGCATCGTCAGTCCTCGTTGTTTATGGCACGTACCATTTCGGTTTCTTCGTTGAGGAACCCATGGGGCAGAATTTGCCGCAGAAAAAAAATAAAGTTGTTCCAGCTACTTTGCGTCTATTTTTAGGCATCGAAGACATCCAGTTCATCATGGCGAGCTGAACAAGTCCCGTAAGAAAGCTATCAGAATGTAGCCAAGCCTCAACACCAAGAAGGCAGGAACAACATGCTTACAGACGGTTTGTTCATGACGCGACAAGTGCATTGAGGAGCACGATGGGCGAGAAGTATAGTATCCGGCTTGGGGAGGGGGGGGGGGGGGGGGGGGGGGGGCTTGTCTGAACACGAAGTGATGCCGGCTTTGTTCCTAATGACTACCCATCGGTTGTTTTACCTCTGCCCTTCCAAGTGCGTACACATTTTAAAGACGCCATCAAAGGCAGAGGCTTTCCTGGTGTCACTTCTAGCCTTAAAGACGGGTAGGATTTCTTAAGCCCGAAAATTGCCTGCGTGCCCGTCCGCTCGCCCGCCTGCCCGCCTGCCTGCCTGCCTGCCTGCCTGCCTGCCAAAAGAACAGAAAATTGAACGAGACATTTATGTACGCCAAACACTCCCGGTCTACTGAATCTAGTGTCACTGTGCTTACTTGTCAACATTGTTGAGCAAAAAGAAAACTTTTGTTAAATAAAAATACATGGCTGATTGATTTTTGCGATAGTAAAAAGATATACGCGTTGAACGCAATATTTTGACACTAAAACACAGAGAGAGCATGCGCAGAGTCTGGACCTGGTGCCAGTGTTCCAAGTTGAACAGTAACAAAAGGTTCCGGAAGATGGCGCAAGCAGTGAAACGTGGGAAAATTATCTTCGGGAATTACATTAACTCTATGGGAATTACCTCCTCCGTGTTTACAATAGGAGGCTTGAAAGAGAGGAAGAGCAATGGCCCGCACCTTGTTGGCTGGCAGGTTAGTTGGAGCCAAAATAACAAATTGCGCTTACCCAGTGTCGACAGCCCTGTGGACACTCGCCGTCACAGGAAGCGTTTCCTAAGATGGCATCGAAAGTACCTGTGCATTCGTCCTGCAGACCCACCGGGGTGTATTATGGCTGGCACTGCCAGTTAAGGTACTCGAGGCATTGAAGTTCCCAGCATCCATAAATATATGGCAGTGTCACCCTTACGCGGGTGCCACCCACAGTGGACAGGGTTTGGCAGCGCAAGACGGCGCGGTTGAAACACTTCTGTGCTGAGGACACGTACGTACGCAATGAGTGAGGTGGGAAGCTGCAATATGAAGCACGGGTGGCGGCAGGCAGGTTCCTCACGTAAATGTCGGCTTTCGCTGGGGCACCAATTCCTTCAGGTTGCGACCGAACGAAAGGGCTGTTCGTCGTCCTATTATCGCGCTTCACTTCTCATGCGAATCAAAGCGCGACTGAATTGTAGTTGATGTTGCTCCTCTACTGATGGAAGCATACCGTAAAACCCGCGTATAATACCGAGTTTTTTTTTTTCCAAATTTTACTATGTAAATTCGTGCCTCGTAATTATATGTGGATCCCAAAGTTTTCCAGCCGAAGATTTGCACTTTCGGTTTCGGTTTCAGCGGAGGTGGGCTATCTTGCGGTGGCGTTAGTTCGCTGCTGCTTTCTCTCAGCCGGCGCCAATTTGATTGTTTTGACCCCACAAAGGATCGGCACGTTCACCGCAAGTCTATCACGATGTCGGGTGCACGAAGGCAGTATTCAGCGGCAATTAAAATAATAAACAACCGAACGTATTTGTCCCCTCATAGCAATATCTGGTCATAGAATACAACAATGCAGTCAAAAGGCCTAAGAATGCTCTGTATTAGTAGACAGTCGTCTAAATACCTGTACATATTTACATCCAGATTTTGTAACGTCACTTCTAGATTCGGTGGTCTGCATGTAGACTCATTTTAATATGCAAAACGTGTGACCCAATGGGGACAGCACTGCACACGTTAGGTTCCTTGCATCCCAGAATGCTTTGCTAGAGCTTCCTGTTACTGTCACTCCTCCACAGTGTATTCGCTAACATGATAAGGCACCTAATAACAGCTGTATACTGGGGGCATCCCTGTGACAGACGGGCTAACCGTACAGGTCACAGCGGAGAGGGGCGCGTCTGTTACCACCACCTGGCTGAGAACACAGCTCTGCCTATGGTGGCCGCCCCATCCGCCAGCTGGAGAACAGGAGGACCGGACCTGGACCGCTGCCAGGCTTCAGGTCCTCCTCTCCCAGGGGATGCCCTCCCCCTTCCGCAGGGGCTCGGTCGCTGCGTGGCGTGTGCAGCGGCTGGGCATGTCGGGATTGGCGGCTGCCCGACATCGCGGACTAACTGCGCTCTGCGGAAAGGGTAGCATTCACGTGGTGGTGGTGAATGCTTGCACGCTCGTGTACTCGCAGACTTCAGTGCACGTTAAAGACCCCACCAGGCTTCATGGTGGCGAAATCATCCCTCTACGGAGGTGCAAGCTCTGCAGAGCGACGATCACAACAAATTAGGCAAAATTCCAGTCTGAGGGGGAGCTGGGAACTCGATTCGGCAAAATTTTTTGTTCCTGTGGGCAAAATGGTTGGTAAGGTTTGCTTGAGAACAACATTGGTCTTTGAATAGATTTAGAACAACCAACGGACGCTTGGCATAAAGGGTTGTTCACTGTTTATTTAATACTGGTTGATAGGTGAGTACAGGAGGAGAAGGTCTCAAGGAAACTGGCACGCCAGATCGTATTCCCTTCTCGGCCGTCACCCTACTGTAAACTTCCCTTATACAACAAATCAAAACAGGAATCGGTAGGATTTTTTAGTACATATCGAGGAAACACGGTTATAAATACCCGGAAGACGTGTGTTCAGATTCCGATGATTTATTTGAGACCGGCAGAGAATTCCATAGACTGATAAATGGGCAGATTGCTTACCGTAGTTGGTGTTAGCTTGGTGCAGTAATACATTATGCTATTCAGATAACTGGGTAATGTTTGTATAAGTGAGGCGAGGGTTGGCAAAGGCAGCCATGCAGGCAATAATTTGGCGAGTACAGAAAATTAGCAGATGTAATGTATGCTGCAATGAACACGTGAGAGGTAGGGCATTAAAGGGACGCTGAAGTGAATTTGTCAAGCTCCCGTTTTTGCTTGCACTGCGTAGACTGGCTCAAATTAGCACACTTTTCATCGTTTATGCGGTTGACAAATCGTAATTATTTTACAAAGCTCGAAAGAAGAAGAACTACCATGCGCGGTTTGCGGCGGCCACACCAACTAAACTGCGACGTTGGTAGGAGGGGGCACCGTGATTGGACGATGCCCAAGGTTAGCAATCAAACAAGTTTCGGTTTCGGTTCTGTAAAACAACATGTTTGACATCCGATGGCGTCGTTGGATGGGCATTCTCAATATCCCAGTAATCGTAGTACCGCGCTTCTGCCATGTTGTCGGCTGTAAAATGCATAAGATAAGCCTCCCAGGACGGCTTGGAATCGTAGCATTCACTAGCCGAGGCCTCCGCGTCCCCGCATAACGCACAAATGCATGCGCTTTTCCCCAATATTTGGAGCTTGCCTCACTCATGCCTGTATCGGAAAAAGGCGTGTTCGCACCAGGCCAAGGGTCTGTTGATTCTGGCCTGTGCCCACTGCCCGCAAGCAGCCGGTGCTTATGGCAACAGCACGCCAACGAGAACTCGCTAGCGCGCCAGTGCCAGGCTGCGCGAGTTCTGCGGACTAGTTCGTGGAGCAGTGAACGTTGCGGCCCAAAAAAAGGTTAACTCAGTATAGAAAACATCGGAGAAAAAAAAAAAATCTGTCTCACTGGCAGGAGATTCCTGTGAAATCGCGACCGCGAGCCCCGCTGTTCCTCCCACATCGAAGGCTAGTGTCGGCGACACCTCGGCTACACAGCCAAGGGTAGCGGAGTCGACAGGCCAGGCCAAGGGTCAGGCAGGCACGCTTGCCGCGAAGTCACGCGCCGGGAAAGAGGTGGCGGGCTTGGTCAGCGACTGTGCGGGTAAAGCCAAATATTTCTTACAATGACACATCCGTACCGCGGGCGCCGTCGGATGTAAAGATAAACTTGCATGTAAAGCGGAAGTGCAATCATTACATAAACAGCGGAGCTGCTTTTGCTGGACGTAATGTCTGCGGTGTGCGACGACATAAGAAAGCGCGTCATCCCTATTTCATATTTGCCGCGCTTTCGAGGCGCTTTTTCAAAGAAAGGGTGCTACGAGTTGTGCCGCGCCTCCGCCAGATGGCGCCACGGGTCCCGCGACCGAGAGAAGACGCAGTGAAACATCCCCCTCGCGAGGGGAACGATCAAATGCAGAGCATTTCCGGGGGCGCACGACGTTAAGTAGTTTGCGTTACGTTAATGTTGTTGCACTTGTGGCAACTGCTGACGAGAGAGCGCTCGTCAGCAGTAATTTGAATAAGTCAACGATATAAGGCGCGTTCGTAGCGTCCCATTCTGTGTCGGCTTTGTGTGTTTGCTCGTGCAAGAGTGTGTAACGTCTTCCTTGCCAGAAAGCTCCTTTATGTGCTTCAAGTGCTTCACTGTGCGCGAGCAAAAGTTCAGGCCCTACATAGAGTTTTTGCAACATTTGTGTGGGGCTCTCAATGGGAACCTATGCGCAGGGACAACTTGTTTCTTCCTTTAAAGGCAGGGGGTGTTGGGCTCATGCATTTGTTTGTGCACCAACTTGTGTCTCGTTTTTTCTTCTACAAATTGGTTGATCACCCACTTTTACTGACTGTACTTCAGCAGCGCATAAGTTTCCATTTGCCTTTTTTGCTTGTATGTACGGGCGAGGTCAATACGAAGCCTCCATGGGGATTTCTCAAAGAGGTCGTGGAGTCATTTACCTTTCTTACCGCGCGGTTTTCCTTGGAATATCTGTTCAGCATGTCAAGGAAAACTATGACGAACACTCTTATTGAAAGTCTATTCCCGGTGCCTGTTTATCGCCAGCCTTACTTAGGCCACCAGAAAAGCAATGTTTTAAAACGCGTAATGAGCATGTGTATCCCGCCAAATGCAAAAACGTTTTTCTTCAAGCTTCATTCTTCCACACTCCCAGTTAAGACATGGCTGCGCGAAAAAGGAATGTCTATTCCTTGGTCGGAAAATCCGCCTCTTTCATTGTGGTGTGATGCCACCTAGCGTGCCTAGCGGAAGTTGAAGCTGTAGGGTTTGCCGGCGTTTCCTCCGGCTGCGTTCTCGTTGTATGCACGGCAATCCCACATTACGGCGAGGAGCAGCCGAAGTTTTTCTTTTGTGTTGGTGTTATAACGCCTTAAGATGACAGCCCCTGGTCATCACATAATACCAGGCGGCTTCTTATCACTGAATGAGGGCTGGCAGAGAAATCTCGGACAGATCCGCGTGCCGTCCGAGTAGCAGAGCGAGCAGCACTTGGAGTCGTCTGGCATGAAGTGCGATCGCCAGCTCGACAAAGGCCGGCAGTTCGCAAAATGCCTTTAAGCGCTGGACACATGTACGATTGGTACACGCGATTCGCATGCGACTGATCGTTACGACTGTCGCCACGACTAGTCGTACGCGTGAATTTGAGACGGCCCGATGCGCGCATGAGATGCGTCGCCGGCGTCGCTCCGCCCACTGTTTTTGCTCCACGGTCAAGTACGATGATCGCTGAGCTGAATTTGTAGATTCTGCGCTTTTGTTCGCAAGAAATGGATAAAGCAAGCAATCGTGAAGCGTTTTCTGCCTTCGGAAACAGTCCGCGCACGCGCCGGCCGCGCCTGCCAGCTCGGCACACTCAGCGGCTCGAACCGGCGCAGACCACGGTAGCAACCGCGCTTGTCGCTGCTCTTCTGAATCAATCTGATCGCTAAAAAGTTCCACATGCGAGAAAGAGGTGTTAGTGTGGTGAAAATTGTGCTAGGGATTGTTGTCAGGCTTATTTTAAAAGCGGCGATCAGATAATATCTGCCGCGATGCAAGCGTATACGCTGACCGGTCGCCGCGGCGCGTTGCGCCGAGCGGCGCGAGAGATGGGCGATACCTGCGCGGGGAGCATCGAAACAGGCCTACGCAGATGTCTTGGTCACCGATCGCTCAAACGCGTTATAACTTAGAGTTCCACATTGCGAGAAAGGGGATGATAGTGTAGTGGAAAAGTTGTGTTGCGATTGTTATTCGCAGTTGAAACAGATAGCCAGCGATCAAATATCCGCCAGGATGCTAAGCCTAATGTTCCCAATCACCCGAGCCGACGCGAGCGACGCAAGCCGCCGTAGCCGATCGCGTGCGGCCGCGGGAAGCGATAGAAGCCGACACCGTTCCCTTTTCGGCACTCCGAGTTACAGCGGAACGCAGCACAAGTTTGTGGGCATTGTTCCGCGCACCAACGAGGCACACACAAAAAATCAAACGATGTAAATACAACCACGACCCCTTCCCGCTTGTGCGGGAGCTGTGGGGAATGTCGTCTGCTGCCCCTACTGGACTGCTTAGGGACTTGGCCGCTAGGGGATTGCGCATGCGCAGTGGGGTTGTGAAAGAGGCGGATTGCCGCCTCTGTAATCAACCAGAGACAATTGATCATTGTTTTGTGTTGTGCCGGGACGCTGTGTTCTTCTGGGACGTTTTGCAGCGGACACTAAAAAAGGACATCGACATCACCCCGTACACCATTCGCTTCCTGCCATATGAAGATGTTAATCGGGTGCCATATGACGTTTTCGTTCTCCTAGGATTGTTTAGCTTGTGGAAGTGCCGCATGACTGATCGGCATGCGGAACCCCCTAGGCCGACCAAGTGCATTTTTCGGGAACAGGCGGCGTTGGTGCGGAGCGTTTATGCTGCGCAGAGTGATCCACCAGAGTGGCTGCCTCTTTTGGATGCGTGCGTTTGCTTGCCTGAGTTTTGATCTTTGTTCGACTGTCTGTTAGTGCTTAAATTGTGTGTTAAGTGTCTCGTCTTTTGAAGTTTTCTAACATTTCCATGCATTAAAGAAAAAAAAAAGTCGGCTTTGTGGCGCAGTGGGTAGAGCACCATGTACATTGCGTTCCGCCCGCAGGGTCGAGGGATCGAAACCGGGCGCCGGATAGTATTTTTTTTATATAGTAGGGAGGGGTGCGGTGCGGACTACGGACGTCAACGCGGGTGACATCGTGAGTTACTGAAATGCTCTGCATTTAAAAGTTTTTTTTATGTGCCGAGACCATCAAAACTTGCGCCGCAGCCGGACGGCAGTTCGGCGTCACCGAAGGCAGCATTCGCGGGTGGAGAAAGCAACTGGTGCTTGACTGGATAAAGTCTGTGTGGTGTCGGCGGCCTGGAGCACTGTTGGGGGTTCCCGTCAGTGCTCGTGTTGGACGCCTTTCGCTGCCACCTGGCCGATTCCGTGAAGAAGTTGTTGCGCGAACCCCGCACCGAACTCATTGTCATTCCAGGAGGAATGACATCCCAGCTGCAACCGCTAGACGTTTGCATCAACAAGCCTTTCAAAGACTACGTCAGGTCCTGCTACCAAGCGTGGATGAGGTCAGGACACTCGTAAGTGACAGCTACCGGATGGCAGACGCGGGCTTCTCCAGCGGTGCTTTGTGGCTGGATCGCGGATGCGTGAGCCAGCATCCCAGAGGAGCTCGTCAGTCGCTCTTTTAAGAAATGCGGCATCTCGAACGCCCTTGATGGCACTGAGGACCACTTTCTGTGGGAAGACATTTCCAACAAGGCGACTTCAGGAGACAGCGGCAGCGAACCTGACGATGACTGAACGGACGTCGGGAGACAGTGCCAGTGAAAACTGACAATGACTGAAGGGTAACTGCAGTGCAATAAATGTTTTCTGTGCTCTTTACCTCGTATTATATGCGGATGAAAACTTTTTTTCTGATTTTGCTGTCCCCGAATTACACCTCGTATTATACGCGGGTCCGTATTATACGCGGGTTTTTACGGTACCCACGAGGGGGATTTGCCAAGAAATGGGGTTGTTTCTTGGGGATAGCACGCCCACCTCATAGCCCTATATAGTCAGCCTGTACAATTGAATTATATAATAGAACTGGATAAGAATCAGATATTGCTTGTGGATGAATTGCCAATAATGGCCTTATTATTGAGGGGTACATATCCAATTAGGGTAATGGCTAACAAAGTGGCGGCAGGCAGTTTAGCAGTAGTGGTGCACCAAAGTAGGATTGTGGAGAGGTCCAGGCCGAACAATCTTCACAGCAGAGAATTTCTGACTGAAATCTATGTGTCACTAAGGTGCACGAAACACACACACGCACACAGACACACGCACGAACTCACACACACAGCACGCACGACCCACGCACGCACAAACTAGCTATTGATTACCCGGCAAGCGTTAGTAACAAATTGTAAACTACCAAGTGAGCATTGTGGCAGAAATGTTAAGGCCACTCTGCTAGTCACCGAGCACCTCTAAAATCGGCCTCATTACTGCATACATACTCATTCCTAGGGAGACATTTTTCCAGGTTCCACATAAGCAGCTGGCACCGAAGTAGAAAGGACCGAGGTCATTTTATTAAGCACCTAAACAATAGCCAGGTATGCCTAAGGATATCAGTATACCAAGCCCTTTTTCTAGTAGGCTACTACTCTAGACGGGTGTATTCCTATAAACGCATTTTTCCCAGGGGCGATATAAGAAATTTGATACAATGTTATGATGGCCGAATGCTCTTAAATTAAAAATGGCCGCGTATCTGCTCCTTTTGTTGCAAATGTTGACGAAAGACGATAGTCGACTGGCGCCCCTGCCAAGTAAGTGCCCGCCTTCTCTTTCCCGCTCATCTCTCATGCTGTTCCTCTCCCGTTCGTTCGTCCTGAGATTACACGCTAGAGGTTTGCTCAAGTCAATTTAAACTTACCGCGTTCCACCGCTCCAGGTCGGGTGCCTCGATGCCAGCTCTGCCGTACGGTGGAGACGCGCGTGAATTGGGCACCCTACTACGAATTAACGTTCATAGAACCACGTTGCCCTACTCCACGAGCGTTCCTAACGGAACGTGGTTGATGATGATAAATTAGGAAGGGGAGGGCCGAAGGTCGCTGAAGGGGGAATAGGGGGAATAGGGAGGGAGGTAGACGCCCACTAAATCACGCTCGCCAGGCCACTGGCAACGCCAAACTCGGCTAAGGTCACCAGGTGTTGAGGATGTTCGAGAATGTCCCTATGTAATGCTTCTGTATCTGAATTTTGAAAAACATTATGGTTCAGTCTATAAGTATCAAAAGCGGAGCAGTGCAGAACAGGATGGCCCATGTTTGCTACACACACAGTGTGACAAAAAGTACATGTGCAGGGTGCAGCGGTGCCAATTTCCTTCTTCCGGTCAGCAAGTGTCTGCCATTTATGGATGATATGAGGTGTAGTGGCCGTGTTGGCAAGTACTTTGTTGATAAATGTTTCTTGCGATCGACTGAGGGGTAAATCCTTAAAGATTTGTGGAGGGGCCATGCTTTTTAATCTCTCGTGGTAAAGAAACCGGAGGTAGCGTCTTACTCACGCCATTTCGAAGTGGCCGCCTGGCAGCGAGTCCGCGTAGGGGTGGTCGCGGAGGTCGGGAGATCCGAGCAGGAGAGGCTCAAGATGAACAGGTAGAACTCCAGATTGTGAGGTGGCAAGACCACGTGCCACCTCGTTACCACCCCCGCGATCCCCGACGTGTCCCGGCGTCCAGCTGACCCTATAGCGTCAACGTCGATCCTCTGCTTGTGCTGGAGTATCTGGCGGATGCGTTGAGCAGTGGCGTCCTCTGTTTTTGGGTCCTCAATGCTACGTAGTGCCTCAAATGAGTCCGTATATATGACGGAAGGCCCGGTGTTGTCCCTTAGAGCTGCCCAGATAGCCAAAAGTTCTGCTTGTGCAGGTGTTGCGTGGTCGAGGGTTTGTACCAGGCCAAGGCCAGACGAAATCCATCAAGAGCGGCGTCAGTAAATACTGCATTGGCGTTGTGCTGATTGTGCCTATGAGAGAGGTGCCCTCTGGCTGAAGTGACGTCATTTTCGGGGGGCGTGCAAGTCTTGGAGGGGTGCAGGGTAGGAAAACTCAAGGTGGTTGTTTCGCCTGGAGTGACCCGGGATTCTGTACAGACTCGTCGGGTGTCCCAAAGCAAGGTGTCTTGGCCCTGTATTGTGAGGTGCAGTCGGTTGTCCAATGACGACTGAGCGCTTCTGAGGATGTCCTCGATTGGCGGTAGGGGTGCAAGGTCCCAAAGCTTCCGTAGATCGGTGAACTTGGGAAGGCCCGTGATAGTCCGAAAGATGCGTCGGTGGATAACTTCCAATGTCCTTTCAGCTGTTTTTGACAGGGTTACGACTGTACCCCCGTAGGTGATTTTATCAACTGCAATAGATCTCAAAAGGATAGTGCAGGCTGTCTGTCGTGTTCCGCCGAACTTGTTGGAAACGCGTTTGATTGCGTGTAGGACCGCGGGCCATTGCTTTTTTGAGTTCCATGATCCAATGGTGGCCCGTGTTGCAGCTATGTATAGGAATACCGAGAATTCTTACATGTCCGTGCTTAGTCTTGATTTCATGTTGACCCAGTGTTAATGTTATTGCTTCCCCTGCCAGGAGGGCACTCCGCCTTCCATTGACCCAGAGGAGTTCCGTTTTCTCCGGCGCTAAGGTGAGTCGTAGTACTGGAAGAGGTTCCTCAAGTGCAATTAGCGCAGCCTGGAGCTCGGTGGCCATATCTTCAATATTTCCACAGTAGTCCCGTCCCTCTGTCCAAATGGAGATGTCGTCCACATAAGTGTTGTAGCGGGCACCAGTATTGGTTTCAAGTTCTTGGGCCACAGTGAGCATGGCTACATTGAAGAGCAGGGGACCCAAAATCGAGCCCTGAGGGACAGCGCGATCGAGATAATATGTCACAGGCTGGACACTGCTGGTGCTCCGAAGTCGAATTGGTCGGGCCTCCAGGAATCTGGAAATCCAATCGAGAGCATGCTGACTGGGGTAAATCCCGGCCAGATTGGACAGAATGTGTTCCTGCTTGACATTGTCGAACGCTTTCTTTATGTCGACTGCCAGGATGCAGTCTGGTGGTCCCTTTCTTGAGTTTCGGTTCAGGACCCTCCGAAGCAGCCAGAGGTTATTATGAGTTCCAATGTTGGGTCTGAGCCAGGCCTGAGACGGGTGTAAGCCTGGATTGCAATATTCGATGTATGCATGGGTTATCCTGGTGTGTATCATTCTTTCCACGAGTTTGAATATGGTTGGTGTCTGTTATATGGGGCGGAGATTGGTGACTTTTGTCGGGTCCTTTCCCGGTTTAGGTATCGGATTAATAATTGAAAGGCGCATGTGGTGCGGGACTATTCCTGTAGTCCAGTGCTCGTTTATGATTTAACCTATCTGGTGGAACCCGTTGTTGCTGTTGCCGTTTGATTTCTTAAATGCCGCCAGAAGCTATAGTAGCGCGGGCAACAGCAGGCGATGGTTTTCGTAGATTGGTGCAGTATTTCATTTGCTACCGCAAAAACCAAGCACCCTTGAATTTTTTAATAAGCTTGGAGCACTGCAAATATCACTTATGCATTGATTTTCTGCCTCATATTTGCGTAACGTCTTGTTCGTGTTGAACGATATTGACAAGTATGAACATTGCCACCGGACCTAGACGTTTAGCTTTGGTTTCACTTTGGCCGCCCGGCTGAATCGTGTCCCAGACACTGAGCGCTGATATGTGGTTTTGTAATAAATTCTCTTTTTACAGACCTAAATTTCGGCGTTTAAGTAGCCCAAGAAAAACTCTCGTCTTTAACACCCCCGTAAAGCCTCAGCTATCCTTTTGGAGCGCCATAATGGCTACGCACTGAGACCCTTTAGAGTCGGCTTCACTGCTCGCAAGAGTGCTTTGGTGGGGAGCCAATTTTATTTAAAAATAATACTGATCTAGTATGAAGACCCTAGGGTCTTATGGTACTAAATACCCCCATAAACACCACGTATCTTTACAAATCCAGGTACACTGATATTCTTTAAAGCCAGATTCACTGTTTTGCTTACTTACATTTCTGGGAAAACATTCTTGAGGGGCAATTGTAACCTGTTCCCCATTAAAATATGAAGGTCCTAAACCTCAATGCGCTTTTATTCGCACAGTTTTCATACGCGGTGAGTGTGTGACAAATAAAGCCTTATAGATGGACAGAGGGGTTTATTCTTGCCAGGAGTAATGTGTTAAGGAGAATGCTAGAGTTGAATTTATCGGTGCATTAAATATCGGTGCATTAAAAAAAAAAAAACCTAAATATTCGTTCAGTCATCCATTACCCGGTTTGAAAACACGCGCTATTTTAGGTAGATATAGAGAGTCAGCTACAGTTGGCGGCCATTCCCTTTGAAGCAGAAGAGAGCAGTAGTACTAGAGTACTAGAGTGCAGAAAACACCTACCGGCGCGCCGTCTATCGATGTACACAAAACATCCAAAACCGTGCCTGTCTCCGTCTCTCCGTCGCCTCCGTCAAAACGCAATCGGAGGCTGTTTGAAGAGGACAGTAGTATTTATTGACTTCGCTCTTGCCATGGTGCTGGCGACATCGTTGACGGAAGAAACAACCGAAGTTGGCAGCTTCTCGGCTGGTTAGTCGTAGCCAAGTCTAAGCATAGCCGTTTCAACGAGGTGTCGCGGTGCGTCGGGAGCGGTGGGCTTCGTGGTGCATTGCCAGCAGCCGGCGGACTTCGCGCAACCGCGGCCTGAAAAATTCCCGGAGCCGAAGCACCCGTGTATCCTGCAGGCATGGTGTTTTGAATTTAACAGCTGCCTTTGCGCCCTTTTGCTGTACTGTTGCATGGCGAGTCACCACGTGCAACTTGGTCACTTGGTCATAGAGCGGGCACATGCGGTGATTTCAGCGGCGTTGCATATTTGTCTTTCCGGCTGGCGTTTCGCACATTGCTCAAACTTTGCTACTTATCATTCACCTGAAGCTATAGAAAACGACCTTGCGGCGATGATGAAGGCGGACTTTACTGCAGCCACTTGTAGTGCAGTCTGTTGTTGCGACGCTGTCGCGTCGTCGGGTGCACCATGATTGAATACACGTAGCAGCGTTTGTTTGGATTGCGTGTTCGCGGTGTGTCGAAAATATATTCTTTTTTGTTTCTTTTTTGAGGTAGTGTAATGTTGGACACGCCTTAGCAGGTGCCGAAGGGACGATACGCAACGCACGGCTTTGTGTACCGTGAGCGTTTGACCCCGTTTGAGTCCACCTGCAACGCGGCTGACGACAGCGAGCCGCCGTGCAATCAGTCGATCACTGTCGCTGGTCGCGCTGTTCGCCGCTGTTCTTGCGCGTGCTTAGAAATGTATACCGGTGTGGCGCTACAGGTCTTTTCGGGTGACAGCTAGTTCAGTGCGTAAATGTTTGAGCGGAGCATTTGAGAAGGAGCATTTATAATGCCAGCACAGAAAGCGCGGGAGAGTGATGTCTTGTGCAGTAGCTAATAGCACGCAGCAAATGATGGGTATGCGAATCAAAGATGCAGGTGCTGGCTGTCGTGAACAGGTTTTGTGAGAACAGCTGGACCCAAGATTACGTGTGTATAGTTAGATTATTACGCGTCAGTTTTACTGCAGGGCCATATGTTGCTATGGGGCGCCTTGTATTTCTGCCTGTTATTGGTAAATGGCATGCTGGTGTGTGGCTAGACGAATTTCGTACAACTTAATCTTGCTTCCCACTCACTGGTGGCACGACAAAACTGCCACATCTCGTTGCTTGAGGCAGTTTGACTGTCTTCTCTTCAGACGAAGCTTCTGCACTGTTTCATTTTTGAAATCAGTTACACATTGAATGCGAATAGAATAACTGTTTTGGGTACCTTTGGCTGGAAGGTGTTAGTTGCAAGTTGGTGGTTTGTGACGAATAATGTGCGGCGTACAGATGGTCGTTGCATAAAGGAATCAACAACACGAGTGCAACCCTCAAATTTGGATTGAGAGCAGTGCTTGTGTTGTCACTCTTTCCTTCTTTCTAGTGTGCTCTGTATTTTGGTTGTAACACCAGTGGAGCTGCGCTGTCCCAGAATGCAGTGGGCTGTCATCTTTCCCATTAAGTGATGGCCACTGAGGTGCATTGTTGTATTGGAAGCTAAGCCAAAGATCCAGCAGTTCGCCTTAGCTGAAGCTGCCATTAGTTTTTTCTCATATTGAAGCATTAAAGCGAGGTTTATTTTATCTTGGTTAGCGCCATACGAACCAATATGCAGAAAGAGGTCTCGAAGTAAACACTGCAGTGGGACCTCAGATCCTTGGCCTCAAATTTACCAGATTTAAAGTTATCTCTGGCCTCACATTTACGAAAGTATTTCCTTGCTAGGATGGGTCCTTATTGCTCGAAGCTTTGTATAGGGCCAAGAAGACTAGTTGCGGAACAAAAGTGTGATGTAAGCCAGCTGCTAACAGTTATCACGGGCGTCAAGTCATGTGAACTTGTTCTGTGTCCTTTGTTTTATTGAAAAGTACGACAACATTAGCAGCCAACAGAAGATTTAGAGTAGGACAGATATGCACTCCTTGACATCGTTTCCTTTGTTATGGGAGAGCCAGTCGTCCCATAAGCAAGGGCTTTGTATTCATTGAAAGCTTCCCTTCCTTTTTCCGTGAACAATTTAATAAACAATGAAAATGGCCTTTTATGGTTTCAAACTCGCCAACTGCAAAGCCAGAAATTTTTTAAATGAAATTGCATTCCTTAGCCCACCTCTTTGTAGAGCGCTTTGAAATTGCAGTGGAAAAATGAACTCTCTCCTGTGTCTAGCAACGGCACTGAACAGAGTAAGAATAATTGCACTGAACAAAAATTCTTTTGCCGAAGAATTAGTTCGTGCTTTCATATTCTTTTGCTCCCTCTCTGGACCTGGGGCAAAGCATCTAAAGACTTCAAAGCTCATTAGGTCTAGACACTCACATTGTACGCAAATGTCTTTTAATTTGAACCTACTGAGCTTTTCAAATGGCATCAGCATTGAACATTTTGTAGATAAGAGTTCGTAGGAGGAAACTTGCATTCTGCTGCTCTCACGAAATTCTCAATGCACTTCTGAGCCCTCTTAAAGCTTGTGCTGTATCCAGGAAGAAAGGTGCAATTACAACCTGTTAATATCGAGGTATCTATCAATAGTGACTGGGATAAGACAGCATTTCTGATCAGTGCCAACAACTGACCAGTGACTATGTGGCTGGTCAACTTCCCTTTGGTAGCTGAAGGAGCTTTTTGTACCAGTTGTGGCTGCTTGCATTTTGTCAAGCAGAGCCCAATGGCGTATTATGTATAATAGTCGTATATATTATAGAGTCTTTGTAGTCAAGCTGTTTGCTAAAGAAACAAACTGCAGCTTATTAAGGAAAGACCGCTTTAAAAAGCAATGGGCTTCCATCTCTGACCTCATAGTAGCCCAATTACTGAGACCCTTTTTCTTGCGCGCGTGACTTGCAGGGCAGTGCTCCCGAAACATGAAGCCCCCCAGCTCCCCTGCGTCCAACAGTGAACATTGCGACACAGCACCAGTGGTCGTGCCGACAGACGGTGGGTGTCGTGACGTAGACAAGCCTGTGAACGGACGTGCCGAGCCAACTGAAGTCAAAGCCGAAGCCGGCGAGGGGCAGCTGAACGGTGCGGAAGCAGACGACAGCGACGCTGGAATTGGCGACTGTGATGAAGGTGCCTGACCGAGGGGATGGAGATAAACTGTGGGAGGAGGGGGTGTCACCTGTTCATCGGAAGAGCTCGCTGATGCTGATAGTGTTGTTAAGCCTAACCCCTTCACCTCACTCTTTCCTAGTCAGTTGTGATGCGCATTGTCTTGCTGTGCGGCAAGCGTGTTTTGCAACGTGTGTGTGTGAGATTTTGATTGACGGGACTGTAAGGAATTTTTTGGTGCGTCTTATTCTTGGAGGGCCATTTTTAATGACCTGTGAGTCGGGATAGCTATTGGCGAGGAGAAAAAAAAGTGTTCAAATCTAGTTAGTTGTTTCACTGCTGCCACGCAACTTATCTGCTTGCATTAAAGGGACCACAAAAACAAAATACAATCGTATTCACTGTACGTCAGCATTTAAGGGATACAATCAGATGTAACTTGAGGCCCTCCATGCAATTGCCCAGTAAGAAACGATTCTGTGATATCAGAGAAATCGGAGGGAAGTGGGAGTCTGACCTGCATTGTACAACTTGACAGATGTTGAGTGTCATGTTGGTTGACATGCTTGCACAAACATTTGCTAGTTCTGTGGTGAAGAGGTGACCCAGACCCAACATCTCCCCCCTATGTTTCTCAGGCAGTACGAGAAATGTCGCACTTCAGGCCCAACTGCTGGCCTTTTGATGTCATCAGTGTGTTTGTATTTTGTTGTTCAACCTTGATCCCGCACTTCTGAGAAATGCATCTATCAACCTGGGAAGCTTGACTTGATTGTAGTGTAAGCTTACAGTGCAATACCATTCTTTACCAGATCTGAGTGCGAGAGATGTGCTCCAGGCATATTAGCAGTTCGAATTTTGCACCGATCGACCCGTTGCTGTCTTTGGGAATGAACCAGTGCCGATTTTTCTCGCTTGAAGCTTCCATCATCAGGACACCTGCCAGGAAAGATCAGGTTTTGCCGATTGCAAAAGTTTTGAACTAATTTTGTTGTTTGATTAGCCGAAGGTCTCAACGGGTAATGGTAGGATTAAAAAATTACCTCTGTGCTTTTTTTTTTTTAATGCAATTGCAGACCTTGACGCGGAGCTTGAAGCAATCTACACAGAAGGAGTAACCGTGGACACCAAAGATGACGACGCCCCGCCCGAAGACTGGGAGAGCGAAATTGTTGACACGTCCGACTCCGGTATGCCGTATTTATAGTCTAGTTAGTGTAAAGTGTAGTTTGTTGGAACACAAGCACTTTTTCACTTGTGGTGACAAAGTGTAAAGCCTGTGACAACAAGTATTTCGCTTTAACAGGCTGATATGACACATGTAAGAGAACGGCCACTGCTGAGATGATAGTTTGTCGATACACCAGTCATGTAATCTGCCATCCGCGGCCCTCGGCAAGTGCCTTGTGCAGTGAAAGCCATCGGGCAAGCAACACACTTGTCGACTGTAATGCTTGGTAATTTTATGACTGTTTGCTTTTGAAAGTTTTTTCTAAAAAAACTTATTGTATTAACCCTTTCACTGCCGGGTTTTTTTTCTGACTGCTCTTCACCCCCTGCCGGGTATTTTTTCATGTTGGTTCAGTGGAAATTTCGTGCTAGTAATGCACCATGATACTCCATAGGACATGTAAAGATATTTATTTAGGATTATCCTATTCAAATAAGAAAGGCTCACTAATTACATATAATTACCGCAGTAATTAACAAAATGATCTGCTAAGTAGGACGTCCAGCCGTTTAGAAAACCCTCTTGGTGTGGAACTCTTCGGTAGCATTCTTCGCTGTCGTCGCGTGACGAGGCACTTAGCTGAGCTCCTTCATCGCTTATCACTTTCATCCGAGTCAGAATTCATCAGCAGTTCTTGAATTTCTTCGCCCGTCAAAGCGCGGACGCACGTGGCGCGCTGACTCCCCATGGCTGCTGCGCTCTGCCGATACGAAGCGACGCTGGTGTAAAAACGTGTGCTCCATCTGTTGTCTAAAATTTAATTTAAAAGTTCTATGTGTTTAGGTGACCTCTCCATAGATGGCGGGACATGAACGCTATTTTTTTTTCGCACGAGTTGTCTCGGGGAGTGGCAGGGAGCGAGTAAAAAAAGCAACACGAGTATACTCGGGAGTAGCAGGGGGTGCGCGTGGGTGGTTTCACGAGTTATCTCGGTAGTGGCAGTTAAAGGGCTAATGACCTTTTCTTGTCTCAGTACAAATATTATTAGCATTATTTTGCATTTGCTTTTGCCCCGCACAGGGCACCTTGAGTAATCATGGTGACGGTGTTGGCGACACCGTCGGACCCCGAGCCTCCCGATACTCCCGCATGTAATCGACCGTAGGCAATGAGTTTATTAAGGTGAAGGGTAGAAACCTCAAACGGTGGGCCGTCGGAGTCGTGGTCAAGCTCCGGCGGATGGGCTCCCTGTCTGTTTACCAGGCAGGGAGCTCCGGGACCTCTTTGACCATCAGGGTAAAGTCAAAGAAGAAAGTACCCCCGTCCCCTGCTTTATACTATGGCGCATGGTATTATCTAAAACCCCTTCTTCCAAATGATCGGGGCCCCGAAAAAGGGCCCGACCGAAGCAATCTTTAAACCCCTACCGAACCTCGTCTTCAATAACCCTGACAACTTTCCTCGCTTCCTAGTCATGCAGACAGTTGACAAAGCCACCCCAATAACTTCGAAATCTGTGTTCCTGATCGCCAAGTTCATTGAAGGTATAGTTGGAAAAAACTATGACGCAAAGAAACTTGCATCTGGTGACATGCTTATTGAGGTCAGAACTAAGGAACAATCTGCTAACCTTCTAAAACAAACAAGCATAGGTGACTTACAGATCACTGTAACACCTCACCGAACCCTCAACAGCTGCCAAGGTGTGCTCCCGGAAACTGAACTCATACATGAAACTGAGGCAGATATTCTTGAGGGCTTACGTGAGCAAGGAGTGACTGGTGTTAGACGTATCACAATGAGGCGCGATGGAAATGAGATCAAAACCAAACATATCATCTTGACTTTCGATCGTAGTACGCTCCCCGAATCTGTCAAAGCCGGGTTTCTCCACTGTCAGATAAGGGCGTACATCCCAAACCCGCGACGTTGCTTCAAGTGTCAAAGGTACGGGCACAGTAGCAACAACTGTCGAGGGCAAAACACATGTGCAAAATGCTCGAAGCACGACCACCAGACAGATGAGTGTAATGCAACGCAATTTCACTGTGTTAACTGTGAAGGATCCCACCCCGCGTACTCCCGTTCTTGCAAAAAATTCAAAAATGAGAAAGAAATCATAAACCTCAAAGTGACCCACAACCTGTCTTACCCAGAAGCTCGGAAAAGACATTCGATGCTTCCCTCAGGAAGTTATGCTGACGCTGCTCACCGGGGGGTGGGGCGGCGTCAGGTTTCGGTGGCGACCCAGTGCTGCAACGCTGACCTGGTCCCACCCCCGCCCCCCACTGGGCTGGCTTCTGCTGCACCAAATGTTGTACCACAGCCTGTGGATTCCACTGCGGCTGAGGTGGCAACGAACACTGTAGGTGGAGACGGCTTGCCTTCCGCTCCTGCTGCGCTGTCGCCCTTGGGCACAGTAGGCAGCGAGGTGGGGAGCCTTGCATCCACATCTACACGCCACAACGCCGCTACAGCCGCCATTGGCCCGCGCGGCAAACACGAGTGCAACTCCTCGAGGTCCACGGCAAAAGGAGGGAGATCCTGCATTTACTCCTTTGCCGTCGGATGAAGAGATGGACGTAACACCCATGCCAGCTCGGTCAGCTGTTCAGCCAAACGAGCAGCGTGGCAACATCGGCCGTAGGAAAAAACCAGCTCCGCGCATAAACTGGCCCTAATGCAGGCTCAGTAACATAGATAACACCACCCGTCTGCAACATGCAGATACACGCTGCACTCTCTCTTAAACACTTATGGTAGTACAATGCATTACACAATAGAACTGCAGGGGCTTAATGAAAAACTTGGATGACATATACGAAATTCTTCATAAAAACCAATCAACCATCTTATGTCTTCAGGAAACACACTTACAATCGAAACAAAGCAACTTTCTGAAGCGCTATTCTGTGCTTTAGGAAAGATAGGAACGACTGTTCTCACTCCTCTGGTGGTGTAGCTATAGTTATACAACATTCTATTCCCTGCAATTGTCCCTTTGACCACAACCCTCGAAGTGGTTGCTGTACGTGTAATAATCAGCCGACAGGTTAATAACGATAGCTTCAATATATATTCCCCCTGACTTTTGCCTTTGCAGTCCAGAATTTGAATCCTTAATTAACCAGCTACCGGATCCATTCCTACTGGTGGCGACTTTAATGCCCACAGCAAAGTGTGGGGATCTGAACGCGGATGATGGCCGGGGCCGTTTAATTGAAAGATTCTTACTCTCATCTGGTGCGTGTATATTTAATAAAAAGAACCAACATACTACAGCACAACACACAACACCTACTCACACATCGACTTAGTAATAGGTTCATCCATCCTCTTCCCTTTGTTCGAGTGGAATGTGGACTCCAACCCTTATGGAAGTGACCACTTCCTGTCACTCTTAAGTGTCTAGATACACTCTCTGACAGTTCTATTTACCGTAAAAGGTTTAAAGAAACCCGTGCAGACTGGGTGGCTTTTAAGCAAAGATCACAGCTGTCCTACACATTCATAAAACACTTACATACCGATGAAGCTTCTAGAATTGTCACCGCCCACATTATAGAGGCTGCCAAGAATTCAATCCCTCAAACCTCCGGTACTCCTCAAAATCCCAGAAGGCCCTGGTGGAATGAGGAGTGTCGAAACGCACGCAAAGCGCAAAACAAGGCCTGGGGAAACTTCCGAAGGTACCCAACGGCGCAGAATCTAATTGCTTTCAAGCGTGCCAAGGCAGTTGGAAGGCGTATTCGCCGCGAAGCCAAAACCAACAGCTGGAGAGCTTTTGTGGGTTCTATTAAGGGGGCATTTGGGTCTTTGGTGCCGAAAAACGGTCAAAAAAAGCGTTTTCTCAAAAATGGCATTTTGGCCACCACGGCCATTTTTCTATCAGTCTAAATTTCTTTATCAAAAGGCACCATATTTTGTTGTTATTATATTACAATATCATTTTAAAGTGCACTCTACAGCTCAGTAAGCGCAGAATTCGATGGTGAAACTGCACTTTTCTTGCAATGCAAAGCTAGCATTTCATCCTCAGATATCTTGGCACCCAGAGCAGGTACAACTTTAATTCTTGTTGCTTCTGATTCCGAAATGTGTGGAGAATACAATGTTGGAAACAGATTTTTCAAATGGAGGCTTTGGAAAATTATTATTGTGTTCAATTGGCACCACCCGCGAGCCATTTCTGGCAGAGCGCGGGAGTAGCGAAGTTCACTGTGTTGTGAAACGACCAAAAATAGCTGAATCAAAAAAGTTCTTCCTATGTTGTATTCTTTAGTCATTTGTCTGCCTCTAGACATGGTAATTGCCATTCTGTATGGAGTGGTTATTTGTAACTGTGACCAAAATAATGCAATTAATCATTAATTACCTCAAAATATAATCAATTTACAAAAAATCTAATGGCAGATTTTAAATCAGCACAAAAAACTCTATAATGCAGTGCAGTTACATTAAAATTGGTTGGTAAATAAAAAAAATAGCTCTAAGACCAGTCTGCCCCCTTAACTCTTAACTGACACAAGGAGGTGTGGAACCGAATCATCATCATCATCATCATCACCAGCCTATCTACGCCCACTGCAGGGCAAAGGCCTCTCCCATTATTCTCCAATTACCTCGGTCCTGTGCCAACTGTGACCAATTTATCCCCGCAAACTTCTTGATCTCATCTGCCCATCTAACTTTCTGCCGCCCCTGCAGCGCTTGCCTTCTCTAGGGATCCATTCTGTTACCCTTAATGACCAGCGGTTATCTTGCCTTCGCATTACATGCCCTGCCCACGTCCATTTCTTCTTCTTAATCTCTACTAATATGTCTTTAACACCAGTTTGCTCCCTGACCCACTCCGCTCTCTTCTTGTCCCTTAATGTTACACCTATCATTTTCCGCTCCATTGCCCGCTGAGTCGTTCTCAATTTAAGTTGAACCCTCTTAGTGAGCCTCCAAGTTTCTGCCCCGTAGGTGAGTACCGGTAAGATGCAGCTGTCATACACTTTCTTCTTCTAGCGACAATGGTAGGCTGCTATTCATTATCTGAGAATGTCTGCCATATGCACCCCACCCCATTCTGATCCTTCTAATTATCTCTGCCTCATGGTTGGGATCTGGGGTCACAACTTGGCCTAAGTAGATATATTCGCTTACCACTTCCACTGCCTCGCCACCTATCTCAAACTGCTGTGCTGTCCCGAGGTTATTGATCATTACTTTAGTTTTTGCATATTAATTTTCAGGCCCACGGTTCTACTCTGTTCACCCAGTGCGGAAAGCATGCTTGCAATTCGTCCCCCGAGTTACATTAGCAAGGCAACGTCATCCGCAAATCTGAGGTTACTGAGGTATTCTCCATTAACCCTTACTCCCACCTGTTCCCAATCCAACGTTCTGAATACTTCTTGTAAGCATGCTGTGAATAACATTGGAGAGATTGTGTCTCCTTGTCTGACACCCTTCCTTATAGGTATTTTACTGCTCTCCCTATGGAGGATTATGGTAGCTGTGGACCCATTGTAGATATCTCTAGTATTCTTACATAACGCTCATCTACCCCTGGTTCCGCAATGCCTGAATGACTGCTAGAGGTTTCGACCGAGTCAAATGCTTTCTCATAGTCTATGAAGGCTATATATAGGGGTTCAGTATACTCAGCGACTTCTCTATCACCTAATTGATCGTGTGAATATGGTCCATGGTGAATAACCTTTACGGAACCCTGCTTGTTCTTTAGGTTGACTGAAATCTAAGGTTGCAGAGATTCGGTTAGCGATTACCTTGGTAAATACCTTGTAGACGACTGACAGTAAGCTGATCGGCCTGAATTTTTCAAGTCCTTCATGTCGCCTTTCTTATGGATTAGGATGATGTTCGCGTTCTTCCAAGATTCCGGTACCATTGCGGTCATTAGGCATTGCGTATAAGGTTTGCCAGTTTTTCAAGTACAATTTCTCCGCCATCCTTCAAGAGGTCTGCTGTTATCTGATCCTCACCAGGTGCTTTGCCCCCTTTCATTTCTTTCAAGGCCTTCCTTACTTTTGGTCGTTACTGGGGGATGTCTATCTCCTCTGAGCTAATGTCTCATTCGGCATTATCCTGTATGTCTCGGCTGCTGTACAGATCCCTATAGAACTCCTCGGCCACTGTGACTATTTTATCCTATTTGTGATGACATTGCCTTGCTTATCTTTAAGTGCATACATCTGATTTTTCCCACGCCAAGACGTCTCTTCACTGCTTTCAGGCTACCTCCGTTCTTTACAGCGTATTCGATCCTCTCCATATTATACTTCCGTATGTCAGCTGTCTTATGCTTATTGATTAACTTCGAGAGCTCCGCTAGTTCTATTCTGTCAGCTGCGGTAGAGATTCTCATGGTTTGCCGTTTCGTGATTAAATCTTTCGTCTCCTGTGAAAGTTTACCAGTATCCTGTCTAGCCCTAGTGCCCCCGACTTCTATTGCACACTCCGTGATAATGCGTGTAGGTTGTCGCTGCTTCCTGTGTCGTAAACTCGGCTTCCTCGTTAAGGGCGGAATATCGGTTCTGCAGCGCGATCCTGAATTCTTCTACTTTACGTCTATTAGCTCATTTATCGGCTTCTTTCGTACTAGCTAGAATAAGAAAGTTCAAAGGGCACAGAACAACATTACCCCTTGTTAGCACCACTGGTAACACTAGAAGACCAGGCAAACAACAAGCCAAACACTTTGAACTTATCAAGCTCTTCACATTACACAGACAGATTTATCAGGTACAAAACTCTGCTGAACGTAAATCCATTAGGGACATCAAGAAATCGTCACAAGATCTTACAACTGTCCATTTTCTATCCACGAGCTTAAGGTTGCCTTGGCGACTTGTAAGACATCAGCACCTGTGCAGACCAAATCACATATGCACAATGATTCAACACCTCCACGCAGACACCCTCGAAACACTCCTTTTTTGTTTAACAGATATGGAGTGCAGGACATCTTCCACGGGCTTGGAAAGAGGCAATTGTGGTACCATTGCTTAAACAAGGGAAAGATGCCTCTTCTCCTTCTAGCTATCGGCCAATAGCACTTACCAGTTGTTTAAGTAAACTGTTCGAGAAGATGGTCAATAGAAGGCTCATGTACTTTTTAGAATACCACGGTATTCTAGATAGCTGCCAGGCAGGTTTCCGTTCAAGAAGATCTACAACTGACCAGCTTGTGGCCTTGGAATCGTATGTTAAAGATGCTTTTGTCCACAGGCAGCACTGTATGTCTATTTTCTTTGACTTGGAGAAGACGTACGATACTGCATGGCGCTATGGCATCCTGCGTGACCTCAAAGCCTATGGTGTATCTGGAAATATGCTCAACACTATAGAAAGCTACCTGTCTGAGCGAACTTTTCACGTAAGGGTGGGAGCATCGCTTTCTAGAATACACACTCAAGAAAACGGGGTCCCGCAGGGTGGAGTACTGAGTTGTACTCTTTTCATTGTCAAAATGAATTCACTCCAAAAGGCACTGCCACCCACGATTCTCTACTCAGTCTACGTTGATGATATCCAAATCAGCTACAAGTCTTGTAATCCGTCAATCTGCGAGCGGCAGTTACAACTAGTGCTAATAAACTTGAAAAGTGGGCCGATGAAAATGGTTTTAAGATTAATCCTGAAAAGAGCACATTTGTACTGTTTTCTCGGCAGCGTGGAGTCCAGCCTGACCCTGAAGTCCGTATTAATAATGTAGTGATTCCCATCAGAAATGAACACAAGTTTCTGGGTATTCTGCTGGACAAAAGGCTCACATTTATCCCCCACATTAAACAACTCAAAATTAAGTGCACTAAAACCATGAAAAATATTAAAACACTATCCAACCAATCATATGGTGCAGATAAGAGGCATGCTGCTCGTCTTTTAAATAGTTTAGTGCGATCGATTGACGCATAGACTACGGCAGTGTGGTGTATGGTTCTGCTTCGAAAACAGCTTTAAAAATGCTCGACCCAGTGTTGCATTTAGGGCTCCGCCTTGCGTCTGGGGCTTTCCGGACAAGCCCCATAGAAAGCCTGTATGTTGAAGCCGACCAATTGTGCTTAGAGCACTTTTGTACTACGTGAGAGCAACGTCGATAAGGAATCACCCGTTCAATACTATTGTCCAAAACACATCTGAAAGGTTGTTTTTGAGCCGTCCTTCACTCCCTCTGCCTTTTCTCTCCAAGTGAGAGCAGAGGCAGAGGACCTTGGTGTCACCCTGACCGACACCTACCAAACAAACATCACTGAGTTTATTGCACCTTGGAATCTGCTCCCTGTCATCTGTGACGTGTCTTTCAAAGAAATTGACGAAAGACACGCACCAAAGGAACTCATTCTGCAACACTTTCTACACTTACAATACAAGTGCCCATACACTGCTTTTTATACGGATGCCTCAAAGTCTATCTGATTTTGATTCACTGAAAAGGTGCTGGCTTGTTACTTTCTCGTTTTTATTTAGAATTTTTCTTCTGTAACGCCATAATAAACCACATGTAGGTACATAACAACACAAATGACTTTTGTCACTTTACGGTCACCCAAAAAAATTTTTGATTATTTTTCCTCGATATAGATTCGTCGGTAGTATTCAAATCAGCAATAAAAAAAAATCGACCCTGCGGGGGGGGGGGCGCATTTGGCGAAAATATTCAACCCTCAAAGGGTTAACTTGTGGCATGAATTGAAAATGTGCTGTTTTATGGGGTGGTTCTCTCCTCTCCAGATTCTAGGCCAAGCCAGTACAACCCGAACGTGTTCGTGCCCTGCCACACGCATCCCCTCTCATCGCGCCGGAAGCCCAACTGGACCGAACTGACCGAGGGCCAGTTTGACGACGCCGACATGTGATCGACGGCGGCCAAGCAAGACGGGCTTTTAGAAAACGAGGGGTGGCGGATCTTGACTGCTCTGTCCTGGCATCACAGGGAAGAATGAGTTGCAGCTCAGTTTTTCAGGCCTTGGAATGGGAGGCAGCTGCTGGGCGCCTCTCGCTTTTATGTTTCACCCTTTAAAATTTATTTTCACGTTGTTGCTGTCTGGGAGATGCCAGGGCGGGTCAAGCAGTTGGAATGTGTGCTGCACATTGCGGCTTTCCTAAATTATGTTTTATGTGAATAAAAGGTTCCTGACGGGTCACTGCGCACCTGTTAATTGTGTCCTGCTGTGTGGAAAGCTATTCCGTGGTCACTCACATCTATGCGTATTGCATTGCATCGAAGAAGGTTGAATGCAGAAATTTTGTCAAGGAAGGTACTACTCGTAGTGTAGTGAGGAGCACAGTAAGTGAGGGCTTTTAGGGAAAGAAAAATACAGGTGTGCAGGTGTTTTTTTTCCTTCTTGCCCTCCCTACCCCCATTTTTTTTTCTTTTAATTATACTAATACACTTTTGCAGCGGCATCACTACCCTGATCTGGAGGTACTAGTTTCACTAATGTCTCAAAGATCAGCTGATCTCTGTGTAAAGCAAAGAAGAAACTAGAAGTTGGCAGTTTTGTTTAAGTCCGACACAACACTTTTCATGTCTGAATGGTGGTGGTAAAAACATTTATTTGAGCTTTAGGGGAGAGGAAAGGGGAAGTGGTCAGCCTCCCATGTCCAGGAGGCCGCGAGCCTGCGCCGATTCCAGAGCTCGTTTCACCAGGGCGAGCTGCTGCTCCGGTGACGAGCTGGTCAGAGCGGACTCCCACTGCTCAGGGCGTGGGGGAGTGGAGGGGGTTTGGGTGCTGCGGGCAGGAGAAGACTAGGTGGAAGGTGTAAGAGGAAGGTCACACGCTTGGCAGTTATGGGGAAGAGGGATGGGGAGATGTGTGAGAGAATCGTGTGATTATAGAAAGTTTCCGTCTGAAGGCGGCGATAGACATAGGCTTCATGTGGGGTAAGGGATGGGTGGGGAGGAGGGTACCTTCTTCTGTTGTTTGTGTACTGGGAAAGGATGGAGCTATAGGTAGAGTCCAGCGGTGTTAAGGTGGTGCTTGCGGAATCTGGACGTCCTGTGGTATCTAGCCTTGCAGAGGGGAGTGCCCGGTTGTGGAGAGCGCGGGCTGCGGCATGGGCCGCTTCATTCCCAGCAAGACCAGAGTGGCCAGGGGTCCAAACTATTGTTATCTCTATTTCTTCGGGGAGACAGTGAAAGATGGGAAGAGCTGTCCCAGCAAGACCAGATGGCCAGGGGTCCAAACTATTGTTATCTCTATTTCTTGGGGACAGTGAAAGATGGGAAGAGCTTGAGGGGGTGCCAGGCCGGCTTGATACCGCCGGCATGCTTGCTGAGAATCAGTGGTGATGGTTAGGTAGGGCTGTTTTTGGTGGGTGGTGGTCGCATGAGCGACGGCGAGTGCCTCTGCTGTGGGAACTGGTAGCTGCTTGTAGGTGGCTGCAGTGGCGAGATGGCCGGTAGAGTCCAGGGTGGACGAGGGTGGTGTGTGAACCGTTGGGAGTATGGGCGATATCCGTGTAGCGCGTTTGGGGCGTCGGTTTTATATCGCCTTGTGAGCGTTCTGACACGAGCTTCTCGCCTTCCCCTATTGAACGTCGGATGCATATGTTTCGGGATTGGGGCGACCCTAAGCCGCTGGCGAATATGAAGAGGGATGCGTTGAAGTTCGTGAGTTGCAGACGGGGTGGACCGGCTAATGATGCTGGTGCGAAGCACGTTCCTGCCAGTGGGAGTAAGGGCCAACCGTTGTAGCTGTGAGGTTCGTTGGGCTTCCAGAATTTCACTGAGGGTATTATGAATATTATTTCAGCCAATTTGTATTATGCAGACGGTCAAGGAGGTAAATGGGGAGGCCCAAGGCAGCTTTGTAGTTTTGCGGATTAGGGCGTCCAGTTTGCTGGTTTCTTGGGGTTTGAGATAGAAACGGTTCCGTAGGTGAACGGCTGACCATAGGGGCCCAAGGCAGCTTTGTAAGTTTGCGGATTAGGGCGTCCCGTTTGGTGGTTTCTTGGGGTCGATTCACAAACGGGGTGTCTGGCTCTTTTAGGTGAGACGGCTATGCCGATCCCCGGATTCGGACAAGACGGCAAGTGTCTGGCTCTTTATAAGGTGGATGAGCTGGGATGCCGATCACCCGTTCGGTGCATTCGTTGGGGGATATAGGTGGAGGCTGGGACCTGTTCGGTGCAACCATCCCAGTGGAAGGGAACGCCTAATATCCTGAGAGCCTGAACCATCCCAACTTGGGGGATAAAAGAGCGCCTAATATCCTGAGCGTGACCTGTGGGTCAGGGGTGGGCGCAGCCGGGCGGCCTGGGGATAAAAGAGCCACTTATGGTGACGGGCACGGAGGACCAGTGTGGGTCAGGGGTGGGTGCAGCCGGGCGGCCTCTTGTGCGGGCAGGTCAATCCCCTGGACCAGTAGGGCGGATAAGCAGTAGTGGTGTCGACTGGCTCGAGGTGTCAATCCCCTGTTGTTCACTGCTAGGTAGCCTTGTGGTCCAGCGAGTCAGATCATCAACGTAGAATGCTTTTGAAGATGTCCTGTTGTTCAGGCCGGGAATAGAGCCTTGGGTGGTCCAGAGAGTCAGATCAGGAGGTCAAGCAGAGCTATATTAAAGAGAAGAGGCGTGGCGAAATAACCGATCCTTGTGGTGTGCCCTTTGCCGGGCTGTGGAAAGTAGGCAAGAGTAGAGGGGCCGAGTCGGAGTGTGACTGTTCTTTTCTCAAGGAAGGCTTTTACAAAGCGAAAGGTATTTACGCTGCAGTTCGCGGGTACTCCAGGTTTTTTCAGTATGGCTTCGTGGGTGACGTCAAATGCATCTGAAAAAAAAAAAAAAAAGTGGAGCGTTCCTTTAAGCTACTGCAGTACTGTTTAAACAGCGTTGCGCGACAATTTGTTGAGCGTGTTATGGCAAGCCAGTTATTTTGCTGACCCAAGCTCTTGCACTATGCTTTATTATAATTTGTAACTTGTACAACTGTAAAGGTGTCTGAGGAATTTACCGATTGTGCGATCAGGGGGTCATCGGAGAGGTCTGGAGCAGTTGCATGTCTAGAGCTGCACAGGCACACCGATGCCTTAAGTTTAGAAAAAACGGTCACTGTGCTCTCCCTATGCAAGACATGGTTGAAAGTTGATCATGTCTTCCTGTTTTACGTCTGGTTTTTTCCAATCATTCTACTTGTTATACATCTGTTGTGCACACAGCATCAGTGCCATAGTTGGACGCTTTTCACAATTTAGTCTCGTCTAAAAGGGACGTCGCTTTTTAAGTGCAGAGCACTTTAGGGGCTCACTGTGTCGTAGCTCGCTCGCTGGACCCAAGTAGAGCACACGGTGTTCCGTCGTCGCGGCATAACCCAGAGGCTTCGAAAGTCAAGCGGTTTATATAGTCATAAGCATTGGAACTCGTGACCCGCTGGTGCTTGTCATACAGCTCCTCGTTGTTTAGCGGAAAGAAAACCGCAGGTACATTTGAGGCAAAATATACGTAATTAACCGGCAGCGCCCGCATTCATTTAGTTAGGACGCTCTGTTGGGTTGGTTTTTACGACAGTAATCGAAAAAAAGTGGCAGTGCAATGCCGGCACATGTGGGAGGAAAAGCAAGCACAAAAAGAAACAAAATTTCCGCTGGCGCAGTTTCAGGCAGGGGGCACGCGAGCACTGCAAAGGCGGGAAATTTGAATCGCATTGGGTGGGTAGCAGTGAGCAGAATGACGACGCTACAGCCCATTATGGCGAATCACTGCTCTGCACTTCTGACAGCTTTCGCATTGAGTGGAACGGCTTTAATTTTTTGTCATATCAGTGGGAATGTCACTCCTTGCTGTCTGTTGATAAGGAATTCTATCATCACCCTAGGCCAATTGCCTGATAGTGTTGGTGCAGTGGCATGTTGTGGGCAGTGCTTCCTGTGGGCTGTTGTGGAAACACTTACTCAAGCCGGTAAAAGTATAATAAAATGAAGGTGGGTAGCCTATTCTCAGCTCAGAAAGCATGTGGGTGAGCTCTTTTTTTTTTTTATGGACTACATGAACACAATCGCAATAGGGTCCCAAGACACCTGCGGCCCTGTGATAGCAAATTCTGGCTGCACACATGTCGTATCCTTGTTTCCTCGTCACTTGACACAGCCTCCAGCTACTCCTGTTGTCGCTGAATTTGCTACAGCGTCAGGCAAAACACTCAAGTCTGAAGCACTGTCAGTTTGCCTTCATGTGTTCCTGTAGGTTATACTCTGCCTCATAGCACTGACTAGTCTGCAGTTTCACAACGTGCAAACGCGCACTTCTGGCTGCTGCTGTCGTAGTTCAAGTGTTCCTGCGGATGATTGATGAGCACAGCTGACAGCTAGCTCCCATAAAAATTTGCTCAAAAGCCTAGTAACACTCATGAAGTCATGAAGCACTTCAGTTTGCCTACATGCTTTGAATGCAGTAGCGTTATGGTGTCGCCTCACGATACTTTACCATTGCTTCGCGGGTGTCGTGCCGATTCCATGAAGCTAATTTTTGCAGCTTGTCACCAGAGTTCCAAATAGTCTGCAGTTTGGAAATGAATGTCAAAGAAGACATGCACGTCCCGTCAAAGAAGACAGGAAGAAGCAAAAAAAAGTTCGAGTATCACCAGGGCAAGCCATGCTTAAGCATTCAAAGCACTAGACTTAGCGCAAAGCAACTTGTAAGAGTGGCAACTAGGCACACCTGCCTCATTTTCAAGGAATTGACGGAGGGCAGCGAGCAATTTACTGCACGGACCTATTGCTAGTTTCAGGTCAAGGCCATAGAAAACTGGAAAGCACGACTGCTTACACTATTTTGCAAAGCTTATCTTTTGAGGCCTGTGTTGTGGGCGTTATGGATGAGGTTAAGCTGTTTGATGGCTGTAGTCCACACAATGCTCCTTCCATCCTGTTGCTGTATGAAGTCCAATATGATGTGTGGAGAGCATCCAAGTAAATGTCCATCTTCTGAGACTAAAAGATGTTTTTTAGAATATCTCCTACTCTTACTATTGCTCTTCAGTCCACGACAGTAACCACAAGAATGAATGAAATTTTTCAGTACACATTAGCCCTTTGTGGTCTTCTGTTGGGCCCTGCCCGAAAACGCAACATGGCCGTAGCAGTCCGCTGTCGGGGCACGCCAGACTTGGGTGTTCTCAATGTTAAATTTCGCTTTCTTTCTCACTGACATGCACCCGCATTCTTTGCATACATGATGTGCCATCTCTTGAGGGATAAGTGAACTTTGTTGAAGTTTTCTTCTTTTTCCACTAGGGTGCAGCACAATCGTTCAGCATGGGTTTTCTGGATTCCAGAGTTTTCATGTGCATGCTGTTCACTAAGAAGCATGGCCTCTTTCTCATCACATGCGTTCTACAGTGGTGCACTTAGCGAAAGCAATGACTTCAGTGAGGAAGAGCGTGCCTCCATCAGTTAGTGATGGCAGTGATTTGACAGAAGCAAGTGACGAAGACCACGATGGCTGTAAAGACAGCACCGTGCAGATCATTACTCTGTGAAAAAGACAAAAATGGTGGCAAAAGCATTTTTCCTGGCATCTAGAGGTTTCTTTTATTTGCAGGCGCACGCAGCTGCAGAATCATGTTGAGAAAGAGCACCAAAACGCGCGGTACCACTGCAACCTCATCCAACAGTTGGTGGGTGATCTGAGGGCGGCCCTTATGGAGTGCAAAAAAAGGCTAGATGGGACGAGCCATTTCATCTACAAGCTCCAAGGCCTGAGCAGCAAGGACTGTGCTGCTTGTAGCGATATAAAAACAAAAGAAGGCAGGAGGGAAACCTTTTCTGCAAAACTGGCAGTCGTAACCCTAGCCTCCACCAACGAGAACGCTTCAAGCTCATGCCATCAAATCGGTAAAAGAGTTGCAAGCAGAATGCCAGAAATAAATATCCTGCGAGTTTTTTGCACAGTTTGCGTTTTTTTGTTGTGGCACCACAAACTGGCTAAATAGTCGCAGACCGAATGGCCGGAAGGTGGGTAAAAGTTCCGGCCTGCAAGGGGTTAAAGACCACCAGGTGGCCAAAATTAACACGGAGCTCTTCACTGCAGCACGTCTCATATCCCGGGGGTTGGTTCGGCACATATTTGAAGCATTTAAAGGAGCCATGAAGATAAAATACAATTGGGGTTTTATTAGAAAGACGGCTTAGTCCCCGACAACGATCCAATATCATTGCAATCTTCAGACAATAACGGCGATATTAAAGAAAACGTGTTAAGCAGTCGCGACCACCCTAAGCCAATTTCCCGCACGTTTCTATGACGTCACGGAACCTTGTTTGTGCCGATTGGCAGCCGCCTAACTGACCTGTCGCGATGACACAGGACTGGACTCTGCATGGGGGCCTCTAGTTCCATTTGACTGACCGCAATCACTTAATGCTAAACGTGCAGTTAACGCACTGAAAATTGTATTGTTGGCCCGTATGAACGTCATGCTTGCTCATAACACGTCACTGTGGCGCAAAATTTTGAAAAGTTTTTAGATACTTCTTGCTTTTTTGTTTCATTAAAAAAACATCTTTTGGGGCTGTAGATGGAGCTGAGTGGAGATACTGAATACGAAGTTGTATTTTCTCTTCATGGCTCCTTTAACAATGAAAATTCTAGGCCACTGCTAACATACACGGATCGAAATGTTTACTGGCAAGACAATCCACCACTGTATGGTTCAGCCAACACATTACACCACACTGTGGCACATGCCAGCTTTTATTACAAGCACTCCTTCACAGCATTACCAACTCACCGGTGAGGGAACCAAGTTTTGGTCAACGAGAGTTCATTTCCTCCTACACAGTTGGTACGCATCGTCAAACAACAACGCTGCACACACAGCTCCAATCTTCCAATAGCCGTTTATTCCTCCAAGGCTCACACACAAGAGAAACGTTTGCACCGAACGCAAAACAACAGAACGTTTTCGAATGGATTCCCGAGCGGTAAAAACTGTGTACAGTCCCACCACATGAGTGCACGTATGGCTTACAACGTACTGTACTAAAACGCTCCCTTCTTTGCGGGGTTGCCCGAGGGTATTTATTACAACAGCCCGACACGAGCCCGCATTTGCGTATGAGCTATGATGGTGTCCACCCATGGCTGCCAATGAATCGATGATGGGTGATAGGCTAGGGGCTATGACATCAAACGCAACTAGCAAAAGCAAATGAGGAATGAATGCAAGTGCTCTCGGGGCCCTCCCGAAAGCAATGAAAGAAAGAAAACTCAGAAAATAGGAAAACAGGCAGTCGAAAGGCGCTTTCTTTCAGGATGAGGCCACGGGACAGCATCAGTCACAGATGTCTCGAAACGCCGAAGCACCGTCCCCGCTAACTTTCTTTCTGTTTCGTTTTCCGCTTGTGTGAGCCAGGGGCCTGCTTTTAGGTGCCAACTAAAACGAAGGGTGTCGTAGGGAACGGGCAGGGCGCGTGCTTCCAATGTCGCTGGTTTCACCGGCTGCTTTACTCCATCTTGTTGACATATGCATCCAGCTCTGCGTCCAGTTCCTCGGCGGTCGGGACCTTGCGCTGGACGGCGCCGCCGCGGCCGCCCCGGCCTCTGCCACGGCCCCTGAAAGTAGATGGAGAGAGTGCAAAGCCTTAGACAGTGCAACAAGACAAAGCTACCAAGGTTTCCCCTCCCAACATGCTTGACCAAAAGGCTGGCATAGAACTTTGGAATTGATGATCCTTTCAAAGGAATCGACAACATGGAGCATGACAGCAGGTGATTTGGCGCACCTCAGTTTATCACACTGCACTACCCCTGCACAGATACAATTCAGTGTTGTTGGGCACGGTTTACGAGTAGCAAATACAGTCGAATCTTGTTATTCGAGTTGACGCCGCGATCCCGGCAAAGTTATGCGTATTTCAATGGCCGAAAATGCACAGCAATTCGAACATGCCGCGCTCTGCAAATGCCTCGAATCACGTGGCAATTTTCTGTGTTGCCAGAGCACGGCCGGACTACTCTCTCCTCCTACGAGGAGGAGAGTTCAGTATGGCCATGGCAGGAGCCCCGGCAACTCTTCCCTTTCAGTCTGCCATAGCCAATCAACACGCGATTGGTTGGTGGGTCGGTTTGTGCTGATTGGTTGATAAACGTGTTGATGCAAAAAAAGCATTTGCAGAAGAAAGCCGCGGCAGTGGAGAGTCGTGGTGGTCTAGCCTAGTTCCCAGTGTGCGCATCACGTTGCTACGTTTTTGAGCACCATAACGAGCCAGGGCACGTTTCGCCCACCAAATGACCCGAAACAAAGACATGCGTAACTGACTAATTTTCTTAATGATGGGCGTGGTGTAGCTTGAAATGCAAATATGCACGAAGAAATCTTTGTGTACTTTTCACTCGTGTGTTCACTCATTGCACATGTGCCACTACAGGTAAGCCCTCGATGCAAGGAGCTTTGTTTATTCCGACAACATTTTCAACGAGATTCGACAAAGGTTTTTTTGCCCCCACTTTTTCACCACCACAAATTCTACCAACTGCATCATGCGATATCTAATTAGGCTCCTTATGAACCACATTGTGCAATTAAGATCCTAAAGTAAAAAGGGAAAAGTGTTACAATAAAAAATAAAAAGAAATGCCCTCGATGTTTTTGCAGAGGTGAGGAGTACATATTGCTAATAAAATAGATAAGATGCACTCTGCATGCTTTTAAGAGTATGTGTTCCAAGTTTCATTGGCAATCCGACAATCTGAAGTGCATAAAACTGTGGGAGCAAAATAAGAAGAACTCCTTTGATAGTTTGAAGCATATTTGTTAATTAAATAGCTCGTATAAAATATGCCCGAAGCGGGTCAGGCAACAAGCGGAACATCCCACTCCTTTTACGCCTGAGAAAGTACGAGTCTTCCGCCCTTCCGCTGCTGCCGTTCGTATGCGAGTGCTCTGTAACTTCTAAGTATCTTTGCTCGAATTTTAATTCACAAGTGTGACGAACGCGTCGATGGCGCACAGCACTGTACAAGAACAGTGGCCTCTGACTTGCCTTTTCGTTGTTTTTCGATAACTACCGTACTTTTGAGATTCTAAGCGCCTTTACCTACTTTCAGGAGACAAAAAAGAAAGAAGTTTGCATGCAAATCTAAGCGACCCCCTTCTCTACGAAGAAGTGCGTGTTGCCCAGGTCCGCCAACTGTGCTTCCTCGCTCTGTTGAAGAGCCAGAGCTGCTGGAATGGCGAACTATCGCTTCTGGTGCACAGCCGGGACAAAGTGGAGGCACGGCAGTGAAAACGGAAGTGGACATGAGCTCAGGCTCGATACTCCGCAACAAAAACGCTGCACGACGGGAAAGCTGCATAAAGCGTCCCCCAGCCAACTATCGCAAGGTGGACTTCAGACGTGCTGAAGCGGGTCCAAGTTGACGTTGCGGCCAAGTGATTTGAGAAATGTTCGATTGCCAACCCTTTCAACGGAAAAGCAGGCAACCTGCTGTGGGATATTGAGAACCGCGGACTGAGCCGTGCGGCAGACTTGAGTGTTACTCGTGAATGAGAAGCAGATGTAGGCGCGGGTCACAGCGGGTTCAGTGTCTGCGTTTTTCTCTAATGTTCGCTGATGTCTGCTTGCTTGCGCCCCCGCCTCATCTCTATACTGCTGCCGAAAAAGTGTGTGATGCAAGGGGAGGGGAAGGGCATCATTTTAAATTTTGGGAATTAAGCACCCCACCCTCAAACTTGGACATCACGATCGCTAAAAAAAAGGGTGTGTTGTGTGTAGTGGTGTGGTGCGTGCGCGCAGAATCGAGTAAATATGGCATATCCTTTTGAAAAGTGCTGACGATGTCCGTAGTTGCGCCGCCCTCGTCGCCGTTGTGGTCGGCGACGATGCTCTGCTTAGGCCGGCCGTCGAGACGTTTCAGGATGCTGTTGTGGTAGATGCACTTGACGGTCCCCACTCCGTATCATACTCGTGCGAGATTCTGTGCTTCCGGATCTTGTAAACCCGTTAAAATAATCGAAAAAACTGCAGCGCGACACGGTTCAGCGATGAAGCTGAGCCACCATGGTGACAAGCGGGTGCTGCTTTAGCCAATGGCACACTCGCTACAGTACTACGCGACTTAGCATGCAATTTAAATGGCTGGTAGGGTGCTTGAAAAAAAACCTTTTTTTAGTTTTTTTTTCTTTTGCACATGCTCTTATCGGATGCCCGCATTCGAAAGGGCACGGACACTCCACCTGCCTGAGCGACTGCAAATGACAGACAGTGCCACTAGCTCGCGATGCGCGAAATGAAAAGACACTGCCTTCCGGAACTAACTTAGACGCACTTTTCTGTAACTTCTACTAAGAATTTTCGCTTGATTTTTTAATCCTGGCAAAACTGAATGTTCTAAGATGATAACACAACCGAAAACAGAAAAGCTGAAATTTCCGAGAGAAAAAGTTGATTTTTCGACCCACATCTCCCCATGAATGCAGCTTCACTGCAATGCAAACCAAGGCATAATGCATGCGTTGTAACCAGGCATCTTTGTAATCTTCCTCCTGCTCTGTCCTAACTGGTCTTACCAAAAGCAAACAATTTTATTCCTTTGAATAAAACTTTTAGTTGGCAGTCGGGGCCAGTCTTTCTGCAATATACCCTAAACTGGCTCGAGTGACCTCTATGATACAGGAAACAAAACTTTTCTCCCACAAAAGACAACTGCTATAGATGTGCGGACAGTTACTTGCTCAACAAAACTACAAAATTGGCGGGCTACAGCAAGAAAGAGTAAGGCCAAGTTGGGAGCTTGTTACATTACGGCGTCAAATTAAAACAGGCTTTCGGGGCTTTACTTGCCAGAACTACACTTGGGCTACAAGGCGTGCCAAATGGAGGGCTCTGGATTACTTTTGACTGCCAGGGGATCATCTTTAACATGCGCCGAAATCTAGGCACACTGGTTGGTGTCTTCGCTTTCCACCCCCACCCACAAGAAGGGTCACAAATGACCCCACGCCCTTGATCTTTGATTGATAACGGGGGTTATCATGCCAACACTACCCAGGTGATGACGCGCACCTAGTGGAGGGCTTCGGAATGATTTTGACCACCTGGTGATCTTTAACGTGCGCCGAAATCTCGGGCACACAAGCGTTTTCACCTTTCGCTTCCATCGGAGAAGCGGCCGCCGCGGCCGGGAACTGAACCCGCATCCTCGGACAATGCCTTAGCCACTAAGCAATCACGCCGAATTGGTTACCGCATCCACTGTTTTACAAGCAGCAGTGAAGAAGGTCGTACTCGCTGTTCCAAGCCCCCTCGCGTGAGTCAAAGTGCTTGACGACTACGACAACGGAAGAGGAGACATATGACCTAGTGTGGTTGTCTTCAAGCGTCGTGTAGCAAGGTACAACAAACTAGCCCAACTGTCATTCCACCCCCACTTCGCGAGAGGTGAGCGGGCAACGGCACTCACCGGAAGCCTCCCCGAGGTCGCTGCGACTGGCCGGCACCTCCTCCGGCTCCTCCAGTGGCCGCGTAGCCAAGTCGCGACGCCGTCGACAGCACCGCTGCTGCGCCCAGGGCGGACGTCACCAGCTGGATGTTCATCGGCCGCCCTGAGGGGGGAGGGGGACAAACCCAAGAAGCGGGGAGGCATAGGTTGTTACACACGCCACGCTGTGCGGACATTTACGTCGCTGCTAGTCTCCCTCCCGGCCTGCACAGAAACCTCGCCACAGGAGTGGGGTTTTTAAAGTCGACCAGTCTTTCTTGAGCTACTCAGACTCGCAAATTCTGGTCTGCGAGTCTGTCCCGCAATTCAGCCATAAGGCGAAAAAGTTAAAATTCTTGAAGAATAAGTTTTATCTTTTCCAAACCACTAAATCTGGAAGCAATACAGACTGTCAACATTGTTCAGCAAAAAGAAAACATTAGACACGTTTGAGGCAAGACAATACAAAAGCGTTACAGTAAAATCCTCGTTACAAGAGACACTCAAGGGAACAAAAAAAAAAAAAGTCTCTTGTAGCCAAGGTCTCTTGTATGCAACGTCGCTAACATGGCAAACATGGGAAAACCAACCAAACCACTTTCGTTCAAATGTCTCTTATAACCAAGTGTCTCTTGTAACAAGGTTTTACTGTACTACACAGTGTTCTTTTAATTAAAAAAAAAAAAGGTATCCCTCATATTGTTACATGGCAGCAGACCAAATGAGATAGATGATGGTTAAGGATCATGACCACCTTATTAACAGTATGTACACCCAAGAGCAAAAGAGTTACAGACCCCGAAAGCAGCAATTGTGCCGTATTTTTCATTACTTCAGTAACTATACATCTCGCAAGTGCACGGCAGTTGGTTGGGCTGCTACCGGAAGAGAAATAACCTAAAATTGCCATTTTCCTGGTCCGTAAACCTCTGCTCATGGCTGTACATGGTGGCCATGGCAGCGCCCAGCCGGCCGCGAGCTTCCAGCTTTGTCGTCGTTTGAGACGTCGCCACCTTTGCACTCTCGGAACAATATTTGCTTCAGCAAATAAAAAAAAAACACGCTCAAACAATGCCTTGACCCAAAATACAAGAACAGCTCGCACATGAGCCTAGGCCTAGTAGCAACAACACCCAAAGGAACAAAAGGTCACAGTAAATGGCATGCGAGCAGTGTGACGCATTAAAATTGAATTGACCACAGCAAACCTCCACCGCATTTATCGTGGGAGGAGCGAGAAAAGAGGGGAAGAGTGTGAGAGGTGGGTGGGAAAGAAACGGGCGGCTTTTACACGGCAGGGTCATTTGACAACGTTTGCAGCAAAGCGAGCAGATACGTGGCTTTTTTCTTTCTTTTTTTGTGCATGCGTGTCTGAAAATTACGCACCCCGCAGCCACTCCCCCTGTCCCCACTCCTGTTCTCCCCATGAATGTGGCAAACAAGTGCCTGACCACTCACCGTCCAGGGGCACGCCGTTGTACTGCTTCATGGCGCGGACAGCGTCTGTACGCCGCTCAAAGACGACGTCGGCGGTGCCGAGAGAGCGCCCGGAGCGGTCGTAGTGGACAGCCGCCTTCCGCAGAGGACCAAACTCGGCAAACAGCTCCTGCAATCCAGCCCCAGAAGAAGAGAATGTAGATCTACTCGGCAGCAAAATCTTCACCGGGCCTGTAGGTACTGTCCCAAGGACTGGACAATGCATTGTACCTCACGGTACAAGGTTGCTTCGAATGGCACATGCAACCTAGTGTCACTAGATAAGGTTACAGAGTATCGGCACTCTATTCTCCTATTGTTCCGTGCCGTCGCCGTGATCATTGGTCAGTTCGTATCACGTGACATTTGTTTACACAGCGACGGTTCATGGGCACTGCCATTTTGTTTATGCGTTTCTGTCGGTCAACTCTGGGAGTCTCAGCTTGTCCTACCTGTTCTGCAGCTACGTGCGACTGACAATCAAAGATAGCTGCAGAAGTGCGTCCGAAGATGCAGCGTTGCTGCGCCTTTGGAAGTGTTGTTTACAAATGACCTCGTCAAAGTTAGCGGTGAGGCCCAGAAGCGGCACCTGGCAACACTGATAACACCAAAATGGCCGCCGTTGCTCACTTTGCGTGGCCTCAGTGTACGGTATCTGTATCTTATCTAGTGATACAATGCAACCCATATGTGCGTGCACAGACATGTGAAGAAAAAAATTCCTCGGGGCACGTCAGTCTGGTAACATGATCCGTAACTTTACGTAGCGGAAAAAACGGACAAGCACGGGAAGACATAACGGGCAGAAGCGCTAACATCCAACTGAGCTTAACTGACAAAAGCACGAATTTAAACACACAAGGCAGGACATTACCACACACAACCAAGACAACAAAAGAAGCAAAGCAATAGGAAATTCGCACACAAAATGAACCACACAAGGATGTGACATCAGAAAGAGGCAGCACGGGGAATTGACTATGGTCACTTTGCTGCAACATCACATTTGCATCGCTTTTGTCCGTTGGTGTGAATTGCGCTTCAACCGCCTTCTTTTCTGCTAAACCTGCATGCGTCTTTCTTCACTCTTGTTTCTTCATCTTAACGGCACGAAATGCGTCAGCAAGCAGACTGGCACACACCACAGCATCTCCCTAGAATCAGGGTTCTGTGCACCTGGTGTGCATCTGTTCCACTCGCATACCATTCCGGTCAAGTGCCACGCAACAGACGTTATTAAACAACTTTGATGTTTCAAATTCATAGTTGTGTGAATTCTGTGAAGTGGGCACACTGCCCCTCAAAGCTCCCAATTCCGAGCCAATCCCCCAAGTGACAAGACAATAGCAAAAACCTTTGTCCTGCACGGGCCATGTGTGAATATACAGTTGATCCCGGATAGATCACATTATTGCATATATCGAACAGTCCAAGCATTGCCCCTCGAAAATCCTATGCAAGAGCATAGCACCCAGTAGGCGTGTATCCGGACTCTTGTCACCGTCACATTCGATATGACGGTTTGGGTTTAATGGTGCAAGGCCAACAAGGGCAAAGAGCGCCAAAGAGAAGGTTACCGTCACATTCAATATATCGAACACCGTGCCGCAAATGCCCCTGCAAGTGCACTTATCCTGACGGAGTTGTGGACTATGATGATGACTTCTCGCGCATCGCGTCACTTGGGTGGCCTTCAACATCTGCTCGACATACTGGTAACAGGGGGATAGCCTCATGACAATGAGAACACAACGCGTGATTGGATGCCAAAGGAGAAGGGGGAGTGGAAGCCGACGGGAGGCGTTGCGACTCAGCGCGGCTCTGCTGGCATGGAAACCCGACGTGGTGCGTGCTTGTTTTGTTTACTGGCGGCGTGTCTTCGAAGCAATGGTTGCGAAAAACAGTAGAATTTGGATTTAAGGATTAAGGCAGACATGATTAGACCGGTGGAGGCCAGTGAAAAGAAGCCATCGGTTGCAGAAGCTTTCGAAATTTGAAATTACCCGGAGCCCGCTTGAGCCATTCATTGCACACCAAGTGGACGTATACACGGCAGCGCAGCCCGGCCGTTATGGAGCCCATGTCGTGTGCGTGTTTTTGAGGTTGGTTCCACAGAGCGAAGATGTTCGGATACAAAAAAAAAAGACAGTGTTGAGCGCCTCGACAGTGAATTCGAGAGCTGTCAGCATTCCCATGCAAAATTCCTGGTGCCGCAACAGCACGCAAATTCGTAAGTGTTGACGACGACGTCCCTAGGCTGTGGCAAACCGCAACAATGTGGTGATCGCAGCAAGAATCACCGTTGCCAAAAAAAAAACCGGACCTTATTAGCGACCCTGACGACGTTCCCTACCGCCTACGGCAGCCGAGCTTGCGTAAGCACTCAATGTAATTTGTAGCCGCGGCGGCGCAGTGGACGGCACAGGGCTTCCTCATTTGAATGACGCTAGTAAGTTTGAAGGCAGTTTGGTGAACTTCACGATGCCGAAGATGAAGCAAGTGAAGCTCATAGACCTTTTCATGCTAAATATCATGCGGTGGTCGTCACACTTTTCGTAGTTTCTGTGCTAGGAGGAACAAATGGGGAAGCCAGCGCTTGTCACAATGTCAGAAAGCTCCCAGGGATGTCCATTGTCCATCCCGTTTACCTGCAGCAGACTGCCAGACTTCTCGAACAAGTTGTAGAATTTCCAGTAATGGGACGCACATCACTAACAATATATACAAGTGCGACAACAACTGCTTTCAATGAGAACACTTTCCAGGCCAATCCAATACAAATCAAAAAGAACTAAAATGTTTTAAAATTTGAAGGGCCACTACACAAGAACTTTGTTGCCACATGTCGGCGTCACCTGGCACCACTGAATGAAATGAATGAAACTGACTGCTTACAATTGGATGAATGAAATGATCTGATCATCCGTTTCATCAAACCTGGTCAATCCCCTTGTTCGTGCTACTACTCTGTTGGTACACAAGGTGGACAACCACACGGACGTCGCTAATTTCAGTGCCAGGAAAAGCCATTGAGTGAAATTCAAACGAAAGCCTTAGATGTCTCACCAAACACGAAAACTGACCATAGTTGTCATTCATCAAAACAAATGTTACCAAAATGGCCCCCACTGTAAAGAGAAAATAAATTGGGTTCATGCAAGATTTGAACCCCGGTCACCAGAACAGCAGCGGCACTAACCCGGCACCCTGCCAGGATGGAATAAGAATTAGCATGATCCCTGCCAACGGGCGCACACAAAAAAGAGCTGCCGTGTGAATTGAGGCTGGTTCGCCTGCCTAAGTAATTCGTGTCTAAAGAAAAAGTAATGCAAATACGATGCAGCAGGAAAGGAGTGTTTGATAATCGCTAGGCTCATGCGTGCAAAGCAGGCGAGGCGGCAGGGTGTACCTTGATGTCGGCGTCGGAGACCCCGTAGTCCAGGTTGGAGACGAGCAGCTTGGAGGGGCCCATGCCGGCGCCTCCGAGGCCACCCGCCAGGGTGCGTCGCACGCCCACGCCCTCGTACATGTCATGCTGCCACCGGTCAGGGAGCTCCTTGGCCGCCTGCTGCTGCCCAAAGCTCTGCTGCGACAGAAGGCAGGGGAAGGGTGAGCACACCGGGCCTTGTCTTTTGAGCTTGAAGTGGGCTGGCCGACGTGCAAGACCAGACTCTAGAGAGCTTACTGAAGCTTGACTTTGGGCTAGTTGGGTACACATGACACCCTAGGGAACAGCGCGAAAAGCTTGGACAGAGAGAGGGCAAACAATGCTCGTATCTGTTTGCCCTCTCTCTGTCCAAGTTTTTCGCGCTGTTCCCTGAAGGTGTCTAAAGAGCTTCCTCCGCTGCAGCTCAAAACAGTCGCAAATCCAGACTGATGAGAGGTGGGCTTATCAGATCCATTTGCAAAACCTTTCACAACAAATACAGCTTGTACAAAACCTTTCGGCACAACAAAACAAATGGACAGGTGCAATCCATTCATTGTGTTGTGTCTTCTTTGGGTCACTTGGTACGCATGTTGAAGTATCCAAACCTAAGCTTTGCAGTAAACATTGTTACCCGTAGGTGGTACAAAATATGAGTAGACAAAACAACAGAAACAAATGGACACTTGCAATCGATTCATTTGTGTTGTGTCCTTTTCTTGCACCTACGCAACACAGCGTATCCAAACCGAAGCTCAATGCAGTAAACGTTACAAGAGACATTTGAATGAAGACGGTTTGGTTGATTTTCCTATGTTTGCCGTGTTAGTAACATTGCGTACAAGAGACATGTTTCTTGGGCCCCTTTAAGTGTCTCTTGTAACGAGGTTTTACTGTAACAAAATGGTCCAGTATCTGGTCTGGAGCTTCAAGGCATATTTGCAGTGGAAGGCTTTGCCTCTGAACCACCTGTACACAGCATTGCATGCACAATGTTTTCCTTGCACTGCACCCCTAACACCTCTGCAACCTAGGCAGGTTGATAATGTCAACAGCCACAGCAATTAACGCTGTTCTGCTAAGTGAAGCACCCATGGGAACTTTTCCTGACCTCGACACATCTAGGAATAATCTTACAAGACCGACAACCAAGGTATACAATCTCAAAACAAGATGTGCGATCCTGTGCAAGCAGTCTGCGGAAGGTAGAATTCACTGCCATTTTGTACACTTTTTGCAATACGCGAAATGCTGGGAAAGCAACACTTTTACAAGAGCTAAAGGCGTCACATCAGGAAAACGTGTAGAGTGCACCATCTGGACTTAGTCAGTTATGGCGTTTTGCTTTTTCACGCAAGTAACAGCAAGCTTTAGCTGACCTCCCATTACCTGGTTTTACTCTCGCAGCACCCAAAGGTGACGAGACGTTTAAGCCTGTGTTTTGTCAATGAGCCATGTGGTTTTATGAAAGATGGTCACGACAATTTGTATTTTCAACCTACGCAAAGAGGATATTTTGGGGAATTCCCGGGGGAAAAAAAGTGATTTGTTCAGTTCCAATTACCTGAGAGGCCAGATAATGGAATGGGTCATTGTGATCTAGAGTTTTAAAATACACATTTCTCACAGTACACTTGCACGCCTCGCATTCTTGTCAAATGATTGGAATTTCTTTTCTGAAAAACCCAATTTAGGGTAAAAAAAAAAGAGCGAAGCGCGTCCCTTCGCAAAATTGTTTGTTGTCATTTGAAATGACTAATAGGCGCCATTTTGTATACACAAGGTGCCGTATTTTGTTGCTTACGAAATAAAATTTTTACACGTAAGATCTGGACTATATACACGGATTGTTAGCGCATAAAGTATTCTGCAGCCGTCCAGAAAGTATTCGTAAACATCCCGTCATGCTTAAAAAGCGTAATTTTGGCAGAACTATTTAAACAGCGCAAATTCAATTCCAGTATAACACAACAGAAAAATGTGGCCATACTTGACTTGCTACAAACACTGAACGGTAATAATTAGACCCATGTAGAGGCGATAACCATGTACTTTCAGGCTTTTGAACCATTTTTACTTAATTATCCTTAAAATGTCGAAAATAAGTTGCATCGGCATTCGAACAACTGCCCTTGCAACGCGTAACGTGCTACGAAAGATGTCGACGTCATTCAAACTTCTTGTGGTTGGCCTAAACAAAGCAAAAACAAGACGCTGACGTGACGCGCGGCTCCGTTCGCCGCCGAATCCGCCGAGCGACGAATACGCACAAAAAATATACGACGCCTGCCCGAACAGGAACGGGCACGTTCAGCGTTCGCGCCACGACGGGGCGAATCTCACCCAGCGCCGTTGCTAAAACTAGACCACCTAACACTAGTTTAGCCGGGGCGCCAGCTAGCGACGCAGTCTCAATGAAAATGACAAAGGCCTACAAAAGCACTTCGGCGCGCCGATAGCGCGCATTGGAATCGCGGTCGCAGCGCGTCTAGGTGCGTAAATAAGAAAGCGCTGCGTTCTTACTCTGGCGTAGGGCTGCTGACGAATACGTCCTCGGAGGTTGCCTCTTCGAACAGCTCCACCGCCGGCCCCAAATCCACGTGCAGCACCTCGACCGGCAAAGCCCGAGCCTCCTCGGCCCCGGCCCGCTCCTCGTCCACGGCCTCTCGTCGTCCTGTACTGGCTTCTGTTCATCTTGATGATGTCGTCTAAGGACATGTCTATCTTGTCTGCCATGGCGACGCTGGAGCCGTGGAAATACGCTCAATGAATGATCCACCGGGCCCCCTGTAAACTCTCGGCAACGCTTTGAAACGCGGATAAAAAGAACAGCGCTGCCGTTATGGCGGACAACAAAACGCGCAATGCACTGTGGGAAGGGATAAAACGACTGCAGCGCCGCGGTGAGTTGAAAGCCGGCAAATACCTCGCGTTAATTCTGAAAACAATTTTTAAAGCTCACAACAAAATATTTACGACATAAATATCTTCACAAAACAATTTTTAGGCCTTATTTTTTTAATAGTTGACAATCCCAACATGCAAATTCGAGTATAAAATCTTGTGTCAGCGAAAGACTTCTTTGTGGTCTAGCTACAGTGGGCTAGAAGGCAGAAAAGCAGAAGAAAATACAAGGGAAATTGTAGCCGTCTGCTCGCGAATGTGATTACGTATTTGGCTGCCGTATTTGTCCCAGATATGCCGTGCTTGTGTTTAGGCTGAAACCGAAATTGCCTCCGGCGGCCAATATGCCAGTTCGTTTGGCGGGCCCCATCGACGGAAGGCTACCCAAATCTCGTCCGCACCGACTGGCGTCCGTCGATCGCAAAGCGAGCGCTACTCCAACACTGCTGCTGCTACGCACTGTGCGGTTTTCCTCGCTACAGCCCTGAAGTGTGTGTGTGTGTGTTCCTTCGGATGCAATTATGAAATCCGACAAGGACGGTCCCGAGAGCGGTGACAAGCTGTCTCGAGCTCCGAGTACGAGCTCGACCGACGCAGCGCAGGAATGGTACGAGACGGGTGAGTTTGATTCGGTCGTATTCGTAGCACCGCACGCATGTTCAGCTGGTTGCTCGAGTCATGTGTAGGCCTAACTCAAACTCGGAACCTACATTTTTCCGGCTTCTGACTGCGGACCGCTAGGGCGATCGCTGGCACGCTTCGGAAGCGGGAAGGAAAGTTGCGCGGGTGAAAGTCTTCCTTCCTCCCGTGACCATCGCGCGATTTGTCAATCACGCCGCTCGCCGTGTTCGAAGATGCGGCAAACGTGATCAGATCGTTAAGCGAAACTGGACTGACAGCTGATACCTTTCAATACCGTGGTGTGTTTGCTTTTTCGGCGTGCACTTGTGTCTTTTGTGGACGATTGTCACGAATACGTGTTTTCGAAATCCGGCGTATTCTCCGTATAATCGTGTCTAAATCCAAGCTAGCAGCCCGATATCGGGAGTGCATTCTTCGTTGACGGCACATATGGTAGTCGTGTTGTTTTGACAACCGATCGTTTTCCCCACCGGCTTAGATTTTTATTTGTGTTAATTAAACTAAAGCTGCAGTGTTGTGACACCCCGCAATGTTCAGATCGGTGTTACGGGCTGCGCTGGAGTTTTCCCCGCTCCAAGAGGAAAAATCTGTTTTCGAATATGCGCAGTGCCACCGAATTGCGACGTTTCCCAAATCGACCCGAAGAAAGGGAAGTTAACAAAAAAGTACAGCAAGGGCTGTTTTTCTCGTCGCGTTCTCTTTTGAGAGCGTTCGCCTCGACGATTCCCAGATACGCGCCCACAGAAATGGGGGGATATTAGTATGCGATCAGTGTCAATGCTTTTTTCCGAGCGCCTTTCCCTCGCCGTGCCATCATCGTTTCTCACTTTCTCGTTTACTCCGCCCTGCCTCCTTTCTCCTGTTTCATCTTCTTTTTCTTTTGTTTCGCGTTCGTTGTGCGCAAACGAGTCCCCACCCGTTTAACGCCGGTTTCCCGCCAGTGCAGAGCTTGCCTCTGACGTCACGACGATTTCATGAACGTCTCTCATGTTTTTTTTGCTCATATTTAGGTGACGTCACTCGTTTTCGGTCATTCTCCGCGTCGACATTACCGACATGTCTAGCCGACGCGTCGTAGGAGCGATAACCTTTTAGCAAATGTCGGAATGATGGGAATAAAAGCGAGTGTATAGTTCCGATAAACAAATAGAAAAAGGAGGATTGACAGTCAGCGCTCTTCATACGATTCGACAGCGACTCTGCCAATCAAAATGGTCCTAACGGACTAAATGACAACTCAGCCTTGAATTGAAATTCGACGGCACATTAGTTACGAGCGTATTGACCTAGGCGCAATTCCCGCGCGTGGAACGAACGAATCACGACTGTCTATTTTGCGATTTAACATTCTTGAATTAATTAGCTTGATGAAAATTGGGAGGGATACAGTTTTATCCGGTTTTGGGGTCTGTCCGTTTCACAGCTGCTTTATGATGCGGCTGGTTTGGCTTAGTAGCGGCGGCTTCGTGTTATTTGTATCGAAACTGCGACTGTTAGTTAAACGTGATCATGGAGGAAAAAATACTCCATGAACGTGATACCTGCTGAGACAAAACCACCCGCGGTTATCCAGTCGTTTGGGCAGTGCAACGCCGTGTAATTTGCATCGGGCTACCTTCAACGAAACACGAAATCACAGCCGTTTTCTGTAACTCGTTCCGTATGAGCCCATGACTGCAGACGAGTATTCCAGATTGTTTACTACCCCGCTGTGAACTAATTCTGGCAGGCAAATGAAACTCGGTGTAATTAGTCTCACTAATTAACGGAAAGCTTTTACTCGCTCAAGGTCGCGAAAAGGATGCATAGCTGCATCAGGGAGTGGCTCTAGGTGTGATGGTATAGTCATTTTAGCGGCTAGTGGAACTATGATTTTTTCGTACGATGTCTACATTAGGTTGAGAGCTGTGGAGCATTTGCGAGGAATGTTGGCTTTGCGACAAAGCACATTCTGCTGACACTCCACGAAACTGAGAAATTCCGAGGGATAAAGCATAACGCAGTTTCTACTCATTAAAATGTTCTCTCTCTCTCTCTCTCTCGCTATGTAAAAGAAAATTGTTGCCGCAGGTCATAATTCTCCAAGTATGCAGTAAACCTTTGTGTAAGGAATTCGCTTTAAGCCCGTTCTACATGGTGTGAATTTAATTCGCCTGCGAATTCGCAGCTGCGCGCCGCTCGTGCGGCACAACGATCTATTTTTCATAATTTTACTGCTGCCACAAATACCAAGCGGCGTTCACAGGATACGTTAGACTGTTCCAAACATTTAGAAATTTGTCACAGCAACGAGAATACATCGTTTTGCCGCACAGGCCGCGCCGCAGCTGTGAATTCGCAGGAGAAATTCGCATCGATGCTAGTAGAACGAGCCTTATCGGATTGTCGCTTCGGACTGAGAAAAACTTGCCGTTCTACATGGTAGGAATTTCACCTACCAATTCGCAGATGCGGCGCTGCTTGTGCGGCAAAACGATGTATTCTCGTTGCTGTGACACATTTTTAAATGTTTGCAACAGTCGAACGTCTCCTGTGAACGTCGCTTTTGCCGATTTGTCGCAGCAATGAAAATATAAACTAGATCGTTTTGCCGCACAAGCGCCGTCGCATCTGCGAATTCGCGGGCGAAATTCGCACCGTGTAGAACGAGAAGTTTTTCTCAGTCTCGAGTGCATGAGAGAAAGAGGAACTCATTCCCGCTTTTGGCGAAGCACCGCTTATAACGAATTCTATTCCTTGTCCCGAGGACTTCGTTATAACGAGGTTTTCCTGTGCTCTAGTTGTCAGACTCCTTCACGTCTTTATTCAAGGAAGTCGGCTCTCTCGGCTGCGCGCAACGTTTTTCTACGAGAAGGGATATAAGAGCACGGTTTCATCGGAAGGAAAGAAGTCGTCGCGAACCTTGGGCACGCGATCGAAGGCCTTGCTTGCTCTGCACGAAACGGTGGCGTAGCGCCCGCTCGCGTTATCGCAGCGCCACCGAGGAATGCGGCCACATTCCTTCCGTTTGCTGTAAGCAGCTCCGTACGAGATGCGTTTGCGCTGGAAACGATGTGCAAATCGTCCCGCGTCTGGAAAGCCACTGTCGCGTGGAAATTCGCTCTCTCAGACCACCCACGTCGCGCGCGTACGTAAGCACACAAAATGAGTGTTTATGAGAGCGTGGCTGTCATCGTCATCATCAACCTGCCTGTATCCACTGCGGGACGAAGGCCATCTCTCCCGTGCTACTCTGCAGCCGTTTCTTTGGTCCATTACTTGCCTTTAAAGTTTCAGATTTTATCCCGGCCCCATTGAGCTAACGGCCTTCCTTACTTATGTAGTTCCGTCTGTCGGTAGCCTCTCTGATACCTGATGGTTCGCCGGTTGTCAGTTCACGCCCAGCCGCTGCTGTTATTTTTAGCTGCGATGTCGCCCACCCGTGTCTATCCTCATATGGGAGGCTCATTTCCTGTCATGTTATTCTAAGCAACTTGTCGTCGGCCATTTATGAAGGCAGTTTTGTGCGTAACGTTCTCCGATGAGATGCAGCTGGGGCGAATTCGTCGGTTAAATGGAGGCAAAATACAAGTTCGGTTCGTTTAGAGGACTGTTTTGCCCGGATAACAACTGTACCAGTTTTATCGCAGACTTCAAAGGAATAGTGGAGACATTAAAGAAAACATGTGCAGCAGTGGTGCCTCCCCAGTTACTTTCCGGCAACTTTCCATGACGTCACAGAATCTTGTTTGTGTGTTTGGCGGTCGCCGACCTAAACCACCACTAAGACATATGACAGCGACTGGCCGTCTGTTTGACGGCGTCACTTGAATGCTAACGTACAGTTAACGCGTTGATAATTATGGTGCTGGCCCATATGACGTCACCCCTACCATAACGCGCCACGGTAGCGCGAAATTTGAGTTTTTCTATACTGCATGCGATTTGTCGCTTCAAAACGTATTTATTTGCTGGAATTGAGCAGAGTGAGGTACTGCATGCTAGTTCTTTTAAATTAAATAAAGTTGTTTGATTGATTGATTGATTGATTGATTGATTGATTGATTGATTGTGACGTTTAACGCGCCGACGCAGCGCAGGCGATGAGGCGCGCCGTAGTGGAGGGCTCCGGATTAATCTTGACCACCTGGGGATCTTTAACGTGCGCCGAAATCTCGCACACACGGGCGTTTTTGCTTTTCGCCTCCATCAGAAAAGCGGCCGCCGCGGCCGGGAATCGAACCCGCGACCTCGTGCCCAGCAGCGCAACGCCTTAGCCACTGAGCCACTGCTTGCGGGTAAATTAAAATTAAATAAATAAAGTAAATTAAATAAAGTTGTATTTTGTGGCTTCATGGCCCCTTTAAACGACCCCCGGCTGCTCATTCGAAGGCGCGAGGTGTGAGTTATTGCGCTGTTCCCGTCGAGGCTTTTCCTGCACTGCTTATAACTTGTCGACCTTTTCATTCTTCAAACATTGATAACATATGCTGGCATGTTCTGGAGCTGCGCATGCGCTGTGAGATGATCCTTTCGAGTGCGCCAGCTAAACTATCACAGTGCAATGATTTAATGGCTGCTCATTTACAAAAAGGTCTATTGGGTGAGAGCAAAGCAAAAAAACGAGTAAAGGCAAACCGTGGTCGGTGGTTGGAAATTGATTCGCGTCTCATGAGCTTCGCAATCTTATTATCCACTCACTCGCATGCTCTAAACTCTGCTTTAACGCATTTAAGGAAAGGTGTACGTATTTCACGCGTGGCAGAGCAGTGAAGTAAGCATTGAGAACGGCGTACGCGCACACCGAATGCAGCTAAATTCCAAAAGAGAGGTTGGGGAGGATCTTTAGCATCTTCCGATTATTGGGGAGGAGTGCGACCAAGTCCGTACGATAATGACCCCATGATGCTGACAGTGGTTTAAAGGGACCCAGAAAAGCTTTGTGAAGGTGGCAATCAAATGCATTCAGGTGGTAGAACACATAACGGAGGATTTTTGAGCCAAGTGTGAGCCCCATACGTTGTACGGATAATTTGTAACAATTTTTGAAGATCGCCTTTCTCAGCCGATGAGCGCGACGGCACGAACCGACCGGCTGCGCCCCCTGATTCGCCCAATCGCCGGCGAGGTCGGCCGCCGGCGGCGTCACTGCCATTGGCTTCGCGCACTTCCTCCTTCCTGCGCGATCCCGAGGCAAAGGCGGGTCCGCAGCGATTGACGCGTGCCTAGGCGCAGGAATGTAGCTAGCAAAGAACGGAAGTCGAGCGTCGCGATGTCACATGGCTATTCTCAGTGTTTCCAGTTGCTTTGAAGGAAGCAGAGAGGGCGGAGGAGTCGATCGGCAAGTGGGGAGAGGTGCATTTAATTGCTTCTGGCGCAGCTAATACTAAATGTAGATCAATAATTCCAATGACATTGCATCGCTATATTCGCGCTACGCGACAATACAGGCCTTTTGTAACTTTGACAGGAGGCTTTTCTGGGTCTCCGCACGGTGCGCTTCTGTCCCTGAGGTTCAAACTTGTCGCCTCGTGGCAGCTTGCGGCATCTAGTGTATCGCCCGCCTAGTAGCGCTACGTTTCCAAACTTTTTTGGAGTGCGTCTTTTTTGGAGCACACCTTTTTTGAAGTGCGTCCAACGCCACGCTCCGTGTGGCGTCATGCAAGTTCAACACTGAGTTCGACCGCGCGCCCCTGAGTTCGATTCCTCACTCTGTTTTTAATGACGATAGTGATAATTGGACCGCCTAGCGCGAAAATTTGGTTTTTTTATCTGTCTGTGCCTTTAACTCGATTCAGCCGACCGGTCAAAACTTTTCACGCGAAGTATATATAGGCAACGCCATTCCGATTTACTAAAACTGCTGGCCGAAATCGCACTTGTACCCGTTTGGCGAACCAAGGAAAACTTGGGCGTGTGGCTTAGCCAAAACTCAGTACGTAAAAACAGAAGCAATGCTTTTTAATCGGTAATATACGATAGATTGGTTTTAACGATAGCAAATAAAAAAAATAAATCCAAGCGTCAAATAAGGGGGGCGACCAGTTGCGCTCTGTCCCAACAGATGGCGCGAGAGCAGTGCAAGCGCGGGAAAATTGAATTGACTTGATAAAATCGCCATTGCATTAACCAAGGAGGAGCAAGGGTCAAGGGGAGTCTATGATATAAGGGGGGGGGGGGGGGCTGCATTCAAGGGAGCGTGTTAGGTTGCAGGGGCTGCAAAAGACTATCGTCTTTCAACGACATTTGCAGCGGCGACAACAGATACGCGCTCATTTTTTTCCCCTCTTCGATAACCTAATTTCTGTGCCGCAGATGTCAGCGCCGCGGTCAGTTACGATATTTACGATGTTGATATTTTCATCGAGACTCTATAGGTACAAGAAAAAGAAATGTCGGAGCTGGTCACTGGCTCGGAAACTTCTTTAAAAAACCTGGTAAACAGGGTGCTGTCAGCAGTGTGAACAAAAACAGATTTCCCCCCGTTCAAGGAGGTATATTCCCCGCTAACAAAAGAAGGCGCTCTCAGCTGTCCTTCATAACCGTGCTGCCCCATTGTCTGCGCTCTCCTCTACAGCGCTCTGCATTGTGACTCACTTGGCCAGCCTGCGCGCCCGGTATTTTGCTCTCGACTTCGCGCAAGTGTTTTCACCTTCTTGTCTTGGTGCATGCGCACGGGCATTTAGTGCACAGGGGACGTCGTGCGCCTCAGTTCGCGATTTTCCTCTAGGCGTTTTTTTAAAGACGGTAGCGTTTCTTGGACTACTTAAACCCAGTAATTTGGGTCTGCTTGTCTCTATGTTACTCGATTCAGCCACCCGGCCAAAGTGAAGCAGAAGTTGCGCAATAGTTTTATATACGCACAGCCAAATAAATCTAACGTTTAATTTGGTCCGGTGGCAATGTTCATACTTGTCAACATTGTTGAACAAGAACAACACATTACGCAAATAGAAAGCAGAGAATCAATACATAAGTGATATTTGCAGTGTTCCTTTATTTAAAAATTCATGAATGCGTGGTTTTTGCGATAGCAAAGGGAATACTGCATCCACTGCAAGATAAAAAAATCACTCCGTCGCCTGCTGTTTTCCCGCGCCTACTAGAACTCTGGCGGTATCTTAAGAACTCAACGGCAACAGTAACGAAGGGTCCCAATAGATAGGTCCACGTTCCCTAGGAACACGCGTGTAGTAGGTCAACGTGGTTCTATAAACTTTGAACTAGGTGCCTCGATTCACTCGCGTCTCCGCCGTACGGCAGCGCTGGCGTCGAGGTACCCGACCTGAAGCAGTGGAACGCGGTAAGTTTAAATTGACTTGAGCAAACCTCTAGCGTGTTATCTTGGGAGTAACGAGACGGGAGAGGAACAGCATGAGAGGCGAGTGGGAAAGAGAAGGGCGGAATTTACTTGGCAGGGGCGCCTGACGACTATCGTCTTTCGTCGACATTTGGAGCGAAAGGAGCAGACACGCGGCCATTTTTTTCTTCTGGAGTTACATCTGCATGCAAGGGCCTCGTATCTGCTAGCTTAGCTGCAACTGTCGCCGAAAGGCGATAGTCTTCTGCCGTCACTGCCACGTGACTGCCTCTCCTGTCTCACCGGCCCACCTCTCACATTGTAAATGCTAATGAGACGGCACACCAACAGGCCACAGCTTGATATCCCGGGCTGAAGTTTTTAAAGGGAAGCTTTCTATGTCCCACTCATGGCGTATGTCGCGTCGAACACGCACTACAGGAAAGCCAACTTTCTTTGACGATGATGATCATCTTGGGTGAAGTGAAATAGAACAAAAATTAGCGAAACTCCCAGTCTAAAATCACAACAGGAATACCGCAAAAACATAACAAGAATTCCTGTTGTATGACAAAAAAAAACTTTGTTGCGACAACAGAAGTCCTGTTGTTATTACAAAATCATTTGTTGCTACGACGCACATTTCTGTCGTCGCGACAAAGTCAATTTTCTCAACGACAAACATTTTTGTCTCAACAGACTGACATCTACTCTACCCCTTCACAGTAGGCAATAACATCATACCCTGTGCAACTACTGATATGACATCAGGATCACGATACGATGGAACATCGAAATGAGGACAGGAATACGACACACGACAGGTATCAGAATCCCGACACGACAAGAATACGACAAGACGACAGTACTACACAGAAATTTTTCTTGTCATTTTCGACTGGGCTTGCACTAAGTCGCGCAAGGCTTGAACCATAGCGAAGCTGGAGGATTTCTTTGTATGTAAGCACTGAAGGACACTCCACCACGCATAAGCACTGCTTTTCGACTCGTCATATCACTCTTATCGTCATTGCACGGCGAGCCCTTATTGCGCTCGGCGGTGACGTACTTCCGCTATTGCGCTTTCTGTATTTACACCATGAATCCCGCTCTCGCTCAAGGCTCGCTGGCCGCATGCACTTGCTGCAGAGCTATCGGTCTTTAAACTCGCAGTCATGCGCGCACATCCCGCCGTATCCAAAATGTCGATATACACGCCAGTTCACTTGCGACGCGTGGTCTGGCAAAACATGCTCAGGCATTATAATATCGAATCGAAGTCAGTCGGTTGCCAGCTTTCGCGGCATATGGCACTGCAGGCGGAAGTTGCAGGATCGAAAAATGCGACGTTATGATGGTCGGATCTGAACGACTTCTCAGTGTGCCTTGACGCTGAAACCGCGCGCGCTGAGTGCTTTGTCGTCTGTCAATCGCGGTTCGGCTTGCAACGCATGTTTGACGCGTTCCATCTCTGGATTGCGTCGGGCATTCGGCAGGGCGTTCGCGATTGCTACGGGGCTTTTTTCTTTATTAAATATTCATTATAGGTTAAGCCCACGTGTTTGTCGTAAAATGTCCAAACTGGCACTCCGACCGGCGTGAGCAGACGACTCATCTCTTTGTGCGTGAAAAAAAGCTGCTAGCTCATGACTCCGATGGTAGACATGTGAAGATGGCGGCGTTGAGAAAAACAGCAGTGAAAAAGAGTAATACTTGGCACGACCAATAACGATTGCGCTAGTCAATCAAAACGTTTTTAATGCCATGTCTTTTTGCAAAACATCGTCATATCCAATCATCGTCTTCCTCATGCAACAACAAAAAGTTTCATTTTCGCGAACTGGGCGTCTGTAGCGCTTAGGCGCTGACGTGTGTTTTCTTGGTATTGCGAGCGCCACGTGCAAGCCTGGACGACGCCGGGCGCTCCTCGTAAAGCGCATGCTCATGCGGTATAACTGTGACGTTATGACTCCGCACGTTTGTTATTATGGTTCTGGGTCCCATTATATGCGACGGAGTTCATTTTCCTAATACGTCCGCATTAGAACCACTAGCGAAGCTTCTTCAAGTTCGTTTTTCGCGCTACGAACCAAAGAAAAGGCTGTGCACCGGAACCCACATAGCTGAGTCGTCGCATACGCCCGGTTTCAAAACGCGAGGGACCCAGGTTTCGTTTCCGACCACCGGAAGCGGGAGCGTTTTTTTTTTCTTTCCAATTGTCCATGTTGTTGTTCCCCGCCCCTGATAACCCGGCACCCCTCGGGCCTTTGGGGTGGTCCAGTGGTTCGGTTGCCGGTTTCACGGCGTAAAGGTGCTGAGTTCGATTCCCAGGACCTCCTTAACCCCATTTTTGTCTTGAGGCTTCGAGGTTTTCTGGTGCGACGGTTAAATAATGCTCGGCCTAAACAGCTCCGCTGTTGAAAGCTTCGTTTAAAATTCGATGTTTTTGGGCTCGGGCTTCGCTTCCGGGGTCACTCCGTTCCGGTGGTGAAGCTTCCGGCCGTGTTGTTGACGCCTTGGGCGATAGCTTTCATCGCGAAGAGTTCGCAGCTCGTTATTGTGCTCGTGTGTGAGCTGGGCTTTAAACACGCCGCGCAACAACCGCAACACCCCGAGACAAAGGACCCGCACTCGCCCCGACCCTTTTCTCTGTATGTCGCTGCTTTTAGAGGCTGTAGCGAAGGCACCGAGGAGGAAAGTAATAAAGAAAAGCAGCGAACGCCGCACTGCGGTGTTAAAGCGCCGCTAAGTTTATTCGGAGCCAAAAAAAGCCCGCTTCGCTTCCGGAAACGGTGAGAGGATCAAACGAAGCGCTAGAAAAGAAAGGGCTGCGAGGTGGACAGACATTTTTTGTAGCGTGAGCTACACTGGCCGAGGTTGAGCAGTTTCGCGTGGCTCCTGGAGAGCCGTGCTGCGCATGCGCGAGGAGCAGTGACGCCACTCGGCGCACGCCTAGACAACCAGGATTGGAGCTTGGATTGGAAATCATTTTAGCAGCCAGCTGAACCTTAGCTCACGCTACGTATATCCTGGCATAGCCGAGCTAAGCCACTGATAATATTTTTTTCGTTCTTTAATCCTTGATAGCATCTTGGCACGTTCTCTTTACTGTGCTGCATGCGCGCAGTTGGGTCATACTGTCGACTGCACGAATAAAATGATAAATTATAATTAATAGAGGTGGCGCCATGGTTTAAGGAGGAAGGTGTGGGAAGGTAGGGTGGTCCACATTTTCACTTGTAGGCCCTTGTCACGAGGTGTGCTTCCTTGGTGATGGCCCACATCTTGAGCAGCGTGTCTTCTACTTGGTTCTTTGGGCAGTCCCGTTTGTTGAGGCTTTGGACTCGCCAATGAAATCAACGCCAGCACAGCCCTGTGCTAAACTGGCATCTCCCTGGGCGAAGGACTTCAAGGGACCCTGCAACACATTTTTTGAACTTATTTTCGAAATGTTAAATGCTTGCAGAACGTAGTCAACCGACACATCCAGTACTTAGATCCGGAGGTCGCAAAGTATACCTTAGCGCAAAATTATTGCTCTATGCCCATCATATAACTTGGAAAGTTACTCGAAAGATTGTCATCTCTTTCCCGGTCTTGGCGTTCTTCGAGCGCTGGAACTACGCCATTACAGCGGTGTGTAGCGACCGTTGGCCGGCCTTGCTTCAGTTTCAGCAGTTAACGCATTCACTCTTTAAACAAAAAGGTCGTGGCACTTACTAACAGAACAGTAACCAGTTACTTCTCCCAGTATAATCTAGGTGCTTAGTGGATTTTACTAACTGGCCAGTGGCCATGCATAACCTAGTAAAAAGCTACGCGCTACAATGTGTATCAGCTGAGCGTTCAGCGCGACATAGACACATTCAACACGCACATATCACACTTATCACACTTAGACAACAACGCATAAATTGAGCGAGAAAACCAACGGGATGCACGAGGAGAGCGAGTATAACTTATTTACCTTAGAAATACATCTGCTCTTCTTGCTTTTATAGCCAGCAGCGGAAAGTCATTTGATAGAGTCGGTGGCCGGCTTGTTAAATTAGAATTAGGCATTTTAATGTGAGCATGTACAAGTCAGCATGCGGATTTGCAAAACTTTTTAATCGTGATTTGGAGTGGGAAAAGTGCTGTAGTTATGTAGTTATTATGTTCAATAATTCATAGAAATTGTTACTATGAGTGAATGTTAGCATCAAACACGCAGCAGTTACTAAGTGCTCGGTGGTTCCACACTTAGTGGCAGGACCTACGTACCGTTCTGGGGGGTACGTGTTGTTCCACAAAAATTAAAAAAGTTTTTGGGCTTTTTCTTTTACATAGCCAGCCGGGGGAGTGTTCGATAGCCACTTTAAAAAGAAAGCCACAAAGGCAAAGCAGAACTGGATAGCGGATAGTTTTGCTGCGACGAGCAAACCACGCAGCATGCCGCTCCGTGCTGTTGATAACTATAGCTTTGACAATGCTTTCAGACGCGAACGAAATAGTGAATTCGTTCGATAACATCTTCGCACGTACATTGCTGCACATCAGCTGATCCCGTCAACTGCGCCAACGCAATCAACGCTAGCACAACAGCCCAGTGATAAATAAAATGGCATCTCTCACGGCGAATAAGTTGAAAGGGTCGATGGAGGCGTGGCTGTACAAAGGGCTCGACCTCCCACTCACTATCTCATTTTCTCATTTGCTTTTCCGCCGGCAGCGCAGGAGGGGCTGGTCTTCGACTTGGTTTCTCCCGTCCTCCTTTTTGCCAACGAAGTACGCAGCCAGCCTCTCGCGCGAATATATATCCGCCGTGTACGACGCGCGCTCGTATACACGTGGGAAGAGGGGCGCCGGTCCACGCTTCTTCTTCTTCCGCGTGGCGAAAGTAGGACCCGGGCGGTTTGTCGTTCGAAAAGTAACCGCTTTTCGCGCCTGTCGCGAAGCCGCCCTTCCGCATCGGCCGCAATGAATTCGTTTTCCCTCTCCTCCTCTTTCTCATTTCCCGTCTCGCTTCGCTGTGTTCCTGTTTAGCTTTTTTTCCCTGTGGTAAAACCTTGTTCGATCTCCTAATTGCCCTTAAATAGGCCGGCGGTGATGTTTAAAACTAGAAAGAAAAAAAAAAACAAAAAAGGAAAATTAGTTGCCCTACATCGGTGGATTACGAAGCCCGAAATACAGGCGTGTGAGTCGCGGCGGCAGCGGCGGCGGTTTTATTAACCAATGTCAATGGCTTGAAAAATGATGGCCGCCCCTTCATACGTCTCTGAGCTCTATATATCCTCAACTGCCACAGGTTGTGGAAGTTGAGGAGGAACTAACTTCCGGTTCATGTTTAAGTGTGTTCCGGAAGACAGCGGTAAGTTGGATGACACGGTGGGACTGCAGAACTTTTAACAGCCGTTACACTCGTGATTAATTGTAGTGCGCCGGAATATTTGACCAGAGCGGACTATTCGAATTTGTTGAATAGGAATGGAATAACAACGGCAGTAAACCCTCGTTATTGCGAAGTCCTGAGGACAGGAGACTGGCTTCGTTATAAGCAATACTTTGTTAAAAGCGGGATAATTAACTCTCCATGCGTGCGTATAAAGCGAAGTTTCGTAAAGAGCGATTTGTTATAAACGAGACTTTACTTATTTTGATTCTTTTCTATATTTCGAATATTCGCACACCTATAGCTTGTCGGATCAGCGCTCTCATTTACAGGTCGTCGTATGCGGAAATAGTTTTACGGGTGAATCCCTTAGGGGCTCGGGCTGACGGCGTCTCCTGTCGTCGTCGTCTCATGTATGTTCACGGTTCCAAAACACCGGGGCACTCGTTTTCCAACGCCTCGCTCTAGAAAGCTTCGTGCTTCAAATACACGAGACTTTTGCAGCGAAGTTGTAGACTGGCTGAGTTGTAGACTGACCCGGCAAACAAGTTTGTCGCGCCACACGTATACGAGAAGTGTGGCGCGACCTCCGCGTGGGATGCATTTTTATTTGGTTCCACGATTTGCAGGTTGAGTGCGTATTTTTCGTGAAAATCTGCGGAGGCTGCGAAACTCGGGTTATTATATAATTAGCGTTGCGCGGGGCCATTTTTACACGCATTGCGTCAAAGTGTATTGCTCGAAACCGATAGAAAGAACCGAGTTCATCCCCGTCTAAAAGAAATTGGTCAAAAACATTTAACAAATGCATTCATTATGTGACCACACACACATCTTCGTCGTCATTATCACCACTATCGTGTCCGTTTCTTATTCCGCTGGATGCATGGCGCATCACGCATTTTGGCGCATGGCGCAACAACCACACCTACAAAAAAAAAAAAAAACGCCCATTTTTTCGTGAGCGGCAGCGCGGGAACCCCTCAGGTGACGACAGCCCTTACAGTGACTGCTTATAAAGGCGCAGCTTCTAAGGCAGCCGCCAATTTGCGGGTAGACATGTATACACGGGCGCAGGTGACCTCGATGACGGTTATATCAGCAATCGACTTGCATCGCGCAGCGCTCGCCTTGTCTCTTTCGTTTTGACCAGCTTTGCCCTTCCCAATCTGCAGACGCGCGTGGCCGTCTGCCAGACATCTATGAGCCATTTGCAAGAGGTCTAATTTCGTAGATTGCCCGGCAGGCATGTTGCTTCTACCGTATTTCCCAGGGTGGTTACGACACGATATGCATCGCCGCCCCACATCTGGTTGGGCCGCGATTTGTCGTGGTCGTTAGCGTGACAGCTGATCTCTATACGGGTAAGATTTGGTCGACGAACATTCCGATGCAGGCGTGGCCCGAAAAAAAAAATTCTGCAGGAATTCGGAGAATTGTCTACTAATGCGTCGAATTCTTATGCCGCTTGTCTTGAGGATGAGTTCTTTACAGCCAAATTTATTGGTTTTTATAAATCCTGTTCGATCAAATTATCTCCGTTTACGCTATTATAACGATTGCAGGTGGAACTTTCGCGAAGTCGGCATTATTGTGGAAATGCAGGGCATTACACGTTACGGCCTTTTTCGTAATTTTGTTATATTTTTTGTTATTTGGTAGTTTTTTTTTTTTTCAAAATTTCGCGCGGCCAGTTATCTCCATTTACGCTGTTATAACGATTACACGTGGAACTTCCGCGATATCTGCATTTTTGCGGAAATGCAGAGGGTTACACGGTCCTGCTAGGGGGGGGGGGGGTACTTGGCAAAGAATGCTACGCATTAAAAATTCCATATGGAGCTTTTGGGAGCGCTCGTATAGCAGAAAAAGGGGGGCGTCCGCTCCACTAAGGTAGGTTAACTACCTCCTCGGCGTAACGTCCTGAAAATTTTAAATTTTGCTTTCGTGCGCCGGAGAATGTGCGGGGGGGGGGGGGGGTGAAAGAAACAGAAACATCGGAGTGCCCAGCCTCCAAAGCATTCCGCGCCGTCTAGATTGGCGCGAAGTCCGTGTGCTGAAGGCGCGCGCGGTTTTTCCTGATCATTTGAGAGTGCGTGCTACTCTTAGGGTAAGTGCTTGATTAAAAGCGACGCCGTCATCTATTTTGAGGCGCGCCTTTTTACGCTCCGTCGCCACTGCTCGCAGGACTGGAGTTTAAGCGTATATAGCGCAGGCTGCACTAACCATGTGTTTGAGGTAGTTATATTCTTTTACTTCATCTAGAGTTTTATTTCCTAAGCTGAAGAGGGCGCTTTCGGCATGCTTATTCCTCATTGCTTTAGATTTATTCATATTTATTTTAGCCCCACGGCCGTGCTCTTTGATCGTAGTTCTTCAATCATTCTTTGCATGTGTTCTGCACTCTCTCTCAGCAAGACTAAGTCGTCCGCAAACCTCAAATTCAAGTATTCTCCGTTTGTCCGTAATCCTATGTTTTCCCTGTCAAGCTTTCTGAATATATCCCCTCCAGACATTCTGTGAATAGTTTTGGAGAGATTGTATCTCCCGTTCTTACTCCCTTTCGGATCGGGAATTTATCGCTTTGCTTGTGGAGGGTTGTCTTGCCCGTGTATTCCTTATATAGGTCGTCTAGAAGCCTTATGTAGGTATCTTCTATTCCCTGGTCTTTCAATGCTTTTAGCACGGCTGCGGTACGGGTGTAGAGTCAAACGCTTTCTCGTAGTCTATAGATGCCATGCAGAGAGGTTTAGGGTATTCTACGGATTTTTATATAACTTGATTGACGACATGGATGTGATTCCATGGTTCCCTTTTCTATAGACCCAGCCTGCTTTCTGGGTTGTTGGGTATCCAGGCAGAGGGTTAGTGCCGACCCCAACCACGAGAGTGAAAATCCGGCACCGAATAGGTATGGGTTGGGGAGCGCTCGGCAAGCACTCCCAAATAATCAAAAGCAAGCTACCTCTGTCACTCAAAAGAAAAATCTTCAACCAATGCATACTGCCAGGATTGACATACGGAGCTGAAACTTGACAAGTAGAAAGCAAACTTAGGTCGGCTCAATGTCCGTCAAACTTTTGTTTAGTGAATGCAATGCCTGAGTAAACGCTCGGTGCACATGTTAATCTAGCTTGTAAACTTTTTAGTTAGCGATATATATAAAGCCACTCAAGTGAGCAGAGGGCCTTCCGTATGGAAGTTTTCTTCCTTCCTTCCTTCCTTCACCCGCCGCGGTGGCTCACTGGCCAATGCGTTGTTCTGCTGAGCACGAGGACGCGGGTTCGATTCCCGGCCGCGGCGGCGAAAAGCGAAAACGCCCGTGCGTACGAGATTTCGGTGCACGTTAAAGATCCCCAGGTGGCCAAAATTAATCCGGAGCCCTCCACTACGGCGCGCCTCATCGCCTGCGTTGCGTTGTCGCATTGAACCCTACAATCAATCAATCAATCGATTTTTTCCTTCCTTCATTCATCGGGCATTTTAGATGCGCGTGCGTCATCAAGCGAGCCCCGTGCCAGCGTGCCTCTTACCTGCTATATTCGGAAGCCAAGCTGCGCGCTTGGCTTCCGAATATAGCAGGTAAGAGGATGCAGCTGGATGCAGCTGTAGCATGCACGTCCGTCAACCAGCTCTGTGGTGACGCAGCGTGAAAAAATGCCTCGCGGCAGGCGCCTTACTGATCAAGTGTTTCCGATAAATGAAAATTGCGCACGCGCAGTTTACTGACTTTGCAGCCAGATGGCGATGCAGGCGTGGAGGCTGTGCGCTCCGTTGTTCGTATTTCTTTCTATCCCCCCTGGGCGCTCTCCCATGGGAAGCGCCGCGTAGCTAAAGGCGAGGATTTGAAACCGCCTGGACTTGTTAAAAATTGCGTTCGCCTAGGAACTTGCTTGGCGCCGCCACTGTGTCGAACGTGCGTCTTGTGTAGCCGCACAATTCGTTAGCCGCGACACATTACCGCTGGTAGTAAAATACAATAAACACTCGTTATACAACAACGTCCTCGGGGCAGGAACTGACTTCGTTATAAGCGTTACTTCGTCAAAACCGGTCGTTCGCTTTCCCTGCCTTCCAGTTAGCACCGTGGGAAAGCCCCGAGCGAAGCGGGAATTCGAATAAAACGATTTCTGAATAACGCGGGTTTACAGTATCTCGAAAGTTGATCACCGTGCGCCTGTGAAGAAGCAATTGAGACAGCGTAGCACATTTCCGTTTTACATTAGCAGAATACAGCAAGCCCTCGTTATAACTAAACTCACTTATTTCAACTCTCGCTTTATCCGAAGTTCTATAGAAGTTCCAACTGCAGTGCAGGGAAAACAAATACAGTAAAAGCTCGTTTATTCGAGCTCGAAGATGACCATAAAATTGTTCGAATTAAGCGGAGTTCGAATTAGCGGGCGGGCGCCAAAATCAATGGAAATCGCGCCACACTGCGCGGGCAGAACACAAAGAAACCACCTCTGGACTCGTTATCGCGAATTAGGCGCTACTACACGTTTGTGGCAGGTGATTTCGTAAATAACGTTTTCGTAAATAATAATGGCATGCGCCGGAGCGCTGCCGCCGGTGGCACGGCGCCCTCTGTAGAGCGAAATAAGCTGTTGCAGGAGCGTAGCGCGCGCGCCACGCTGTTGTTTTGCTGTTTCGCTGTTTTGCATCTCTAGTAAGTTTGGGTTGGTTTGGATTTGCAACACATTGTTATCACTCTGGGCTGACTTCTGCGAGGAGCGGTGGAAACCAGGGGCTCATAGTTCGAATTAACCTTTCTGGATACCGACGCGTTCCAATTATCGGGAGTTTTCGACCCCATTGAAATATACAGGTCTGTGCCGGGACCAGGGCGTGAGTTCGAATTACCGAAGTTCGAATTAACCGAGTTCGAATTAACGAGCTTTTACTGTAATCTCTGCCTTTAACGAAATGCCGCTTGTAACAAAGTCAGTTTCCTGCCTCTAGGATTCAGTCATAACGAAAACTGCGCGACTTTTAGTTACTTTTTTTACGCGTACTTTTTTTTTTTGAAGAAATAAGGTGAAGCAGCGCAAACGCGCAGCTAAAGTGGGCAAACCTAAAACGCTGCACGCGTGGCTAAAGCGCGATTTCCGCGCTGCTCAGGTCAACTTAACCCTACACGCGTCGGCACGAGTGGCGCGGGAAACGAGAGTACGCTCCGCTAAAACCGCTCTATTCTTACCTCCGCGGCCGCAGCCGCATCTGCATATTTGCTCGACGCGCGCCAATACAAACGGAGGAAAGGAAAATGGCAGGTGCGCGCGCTCCGCGGCACCACCTTGACGAACGCCGTCTTCATTCTCTTCCGCAGCTGTTCTGCGGTCCGTGTGCTACACCGCGACGGCAGGGAAGACGAGAGCGCTCGGGTTCGTCCGCTCGTATTTCTGGACTCGCGCGCTGGCAGCACGTGCGCGTTTCCCGCTGGACATGTGTGTGTCTGTGTGCTCTGGGCGTGTGCGCGCTGGCGCGCGCAAGCGCGCTCATCGTCTAAAAATATCGGACGCTAACATCGCTGGAAGTTGCGGGCGGGGGTGCCCAAAGGGTCGCACGCTGTCCCCTACGCTTTTTAATAACACACCGAAGGAAAGCAGATGCCTATCGGGGTCTGCTGGCGTGGAAGGGAAATAGGTTTTCGTTGCATTCGCGGGGTCTGCTAATGATGATCACTTTTAATGCACTTGGCTTCGCCTTGGCTCCGTCTGCCTCGCACTCGCAAAGGATCAAGGAGTAATCAGGGATTGACGTGCCAGACGTAGATGGATATCCGGAAAATATACGAGGGCAGGTGGCGGGCGGCTCCGGTTTCCGGCAAGTCTGAGCTCGGCACGGGCCGCGGAATAATGATAACGGCCGAAATAATCAGCGTGTGGGATCGCGGCCTGCCGGCAGGTTATACGAAATGAGGGGTATTACGTTGATGTGATAAAGAGTGGGCTAGGCATCGCTAGACAGAAAAGGCAAGAGAACGTGGAGGAGGTGTTCATCTTGCAGTGGACACAAACATGACGGTGATGATGATGGTGCTGATGGTTATGTGACGACTCACGGACGACGTTGTTTCTGATGATAATGATGATATGAGGACGTATTCCGATCGTTTGTTGCAGGCTGCGTGCGCCCATTACAAAGTACAAAGTTATTTCAGCAGCTCAAAATAGCTGAATCGGAACGTAGATGCCGTGGTGGAGTTTGTGGAGCATTCTGAAGCAGGCAGGATATATAGATAACATCTCGCGCGGATGGAGACTTTCCTCGTGTAAGGGAGATCTCGTCTTGCACATGTTACCCGTTGGAAACTGTAGCGAACCTTTCCTGGCGACGTTGGCCTTCGAGACAGCCGAGGCCTATCTATGATGGCTACCGATATTTGGCGCTAGCGGATCACTGCAGTGATAACGAGAGGTGTACTGCTGTGGAGTACTACCGCACTGAGGCCAAATCGCCCACGAAGCTGACGAAAGCTCAGATCGCTTGCATGATCGATGTTTGGGCGTATGTATGCAGGTAGCTTTAGGGCAAGCGCCTTAAACAGCTAACGCAGTGTCAAGAAAAGAGGTAAAAAACTGTGGTTGATTCCTCTGTCGTAGGAATCAGTAAAACACGAAAGTGAAATGTGCAGCGAAATCTGCAGCTGAGCATGATTTCCAGATCGGCGGCTGTCTTGTGGGTGTGCTTGGCGAGCGACGTCGTCCTGCTGGCGGGTCGCTTTGGCAAACGTGTACTGGCGTCATTTCCGTGACGGATGTGACGTCAGTGAAATCTTGGTGTATCCCGGCATAAAACACTTTCGTATTAAAATATAAAACCCGAAAACGAACAACCCTAAGTATAACGTACTCTTTAGTACTACAGGTTGCTTCCCCGCAAGGAGACACTGTTTGCAGGGGTGCACCATTGACAGGCCGCTTGCTTCGTTGTACTGGCGTCACTTCCGTGACGGATATGACGTGAGTGAAATCTTGGTGCATCCGGGAATAAAACACTTTCGTCGTAAAAGTCGGTAAATCGGCTTGTTGGATGTTGGGGGTAGCCGAATGCTGTGGACACAAGTTCACACGTGTAAATAGGCACATCTGTTTACACCATTGCTTCTACCGTTACAGGGAATACTACCGCGAATGCAAAGCGAACTCGCAAGCAGCGCAGAACAATAGAATCACTAGAAAGTCGGCCACACGTTGAACGAACGTCGCTGATGTTTCTGTACGTTTGTGCCAGTGACTGCGAGTTTGTACAGTCGTCCACCTTTTTAGTTGGAGCAATGCTTTTCCCACTTATCGTCCCCTCCTGCCTTGGCCTAAGGTAATTTAGTCACAACTGCTGCATTTATTTGAAGTTTAACGGGGCACTTAAGTCCTACACGTTCGTTTGGGCAGTTTTTCTGCGGAATTTTTGAGACATTTTACGCTAAAGTCGAATGTGATGTTCCAGCTAAGCCTGTGGACGACCGTAGCTTGCTTTATAATATAACTGTATTTTATGGCAACAGATGGTTTCGAAGGTAAAAAAAGGGGTGCAGTAAAAAAAAACATAACGTTGCTTCGGCGGCTACTTTACTTCGTACGGGGAGCGTCATTCTTCAAGCATGGTTCCCGTCTGAAACGTAGAGGCGAGGACCGAGGAAGACCCAGCCAAGAATTCACGACGATGATTGGGGAAGCTAGGAAGACGGAGATTATGCGACGGTGATAGTATGCCCTGTCAGAGGATGGCGATTGTCCGGAAGCTATAACTGGTATGCATTCTGCTGGCGCTCGCAATATAGTTATTTATTCTACACCGTGAATGTCAGGAAATCTGTCGACTGGGGCGAGTGACGTCCGTTTTTTTTCCCTTCGCGGCACTTTCCCCTTGGCCTGGCCTTACAAGGACGACCGCTGACTCAGGACTCGTAAGAGGTGTTTATGAAGCAGGAAACCTTTGCGTTTCAGCAACTTTCCTGGCTCCTATATCACCCAGAATCAACGCGTAAACGAGGGCAATTTCGTTGTCTAGCATCTCGAGTGCCGCGTTATTAATTTCCATAAATTTAACTACCCCGTGCATTCTTTCACGTTTTGACTAATTGGTTTGCGGAAGGTGAAATAAGTAGCGTTTTATAATGGGAAGGTAACGTTACCTTCCCTAGAGTTTCTAGCTGGCGTTCATTTGTTTTTCACGGCAGTATATAAACGGGCTATTCTGCCGTGAAACTTGTTCAGACTATTTTTATCCCTTTAAGGGACGTCACCAGACGACACGAGATAACAAAACAAGCAGATCCGCATCTTCTTTTTTTCTCACCTCCTGTTCTTGCCACCTGATCCCGTCGTCGTCGGCCGTTCCGAAAAAAAAAAAAAAAACATCAAATCTGGAGTTGGCAATCTCCCCGCGGAATTTAAATTACTTAACTGCTGTCGCGTCCTCCGCGCGTCTCCGACAATTTCGCTGTTAGTTCTCAAGTATACGTTAACTTAACCATTGTGGTTCCCATCCTCCTCTTCCTCTTCCTCTCTGTGTTATTAGCTCTTCAGCGAGGACTCCTAATCTCGAATCACGCATTCACTTTGCGTAGTAACGCAGCGCTGAAACTTCACCGCGCAGAACGTTGGGCTGGCACGAAAACTTCCCTCGGCCCTCACCGAGAGTCGCAGCCTTGAGCAGGGCACGCTGCTTCCTTGCGAAACGAGCGAGCTTCGCGTGCCTGCCTTGCGTTGACCGTACTCTTCTCGTCGCGCCGACCAATCTTTGCGTTCCCTGAAGGATTGCAAGACAAATTAGACGCGGAAAGAAAGTAGTGAGCGCGCGTGCGCGACTAATTGCGCGTTGTTTATCCCCGGCGTTGTCGCCAGAGTCCTCGCGGAGGAGTCGGTTCTTCTTCTAGGATTTCTTAAGGACGTCGCGACGAATGCCGCTTTTTATGCGAAACGTGGCATTTTGCGCTTTCTTTCTTTCCTCCGACGGTGGCCACCGCTGCCGTAATACGCGCAGAGAGGGTCTCGACGGACCGGCTCGACGCGATGACTGTGAGCGTATAATCCACGGTCCCCGCAGTCTCTATGGGACAAGGACGCGTTGCCGTTGGCGTTGACGGGCGCGTTCGTTGCGCGCACGCGTTCGCTTTTATGTACGCTCGAGGCTTCGCTTTGACTATGCGCATGATTATTGTGCTCTCTCTCTCTCTCTCTCTCTCTCTCTCTCTCTCTCTCTCTCTCTCTCTCTCTCTCTCTCTCTCTCTCTCTCTCTCTCTCTCTCTCTCTCTCTGTCCCTGCCTCCCGGTGACGCGTTTCCTTTGCATTGATTTGTCGCGACGTGCTGAGCGGCAGGTTGCGAGTTCGACACCCTTCGAGATGCACTGCAAGAATACGGGGGTGTTTCTCTCAAGCTAGCGAACCGCGACGTGGTCAAACGGTTTGCGCCTGACAACGGTCTTGGCGGGCTTCCGTTCTCATGCGTGTTCGTAATAAACGATCCAACTTTCGCATCTCGAGCCCCGCAGTAAGGTTTGACACAGTAATTCCTGCTCTAGGTCTGCGCCTTAGTTTCTGGTCGTCTGGAACAGCACTTCTCAATCATAGATACGTCGGGAATCTTGGCTCGCAGAAGTGACTGGCATCCTCACAGTCAAAGGGGGCGAGGATGGTGACGCGTTTCCTACTGTCAGAGCATTGTGCTCGTTATCCTTGCTTTTCTAACTAATGCGGTGACTTTCGGTAAGCTTACGCTTGGTGGACAGGCGGGTACCGGCTTCCTTCGTTCTTGCACGTTGGCTCGCCTTTCGCGTGTCTGGCTTTCTCGCTCTGCTCCGGTGTCATGCGGGAGAGCCAACGTTCTAGCGCGCGCGTCAGATTGTGCAGAGAAGCCCGCCGAGTGCGCGCAAGCCGTGCGGCAAAACAACCTTTTGGATCCCCGCCAAGGTTTGGGAGGAAATATAAAAGGAACTAGGTTTTGCGAAGGCCTTCGCGGAAGCTTGAGTTATGCCTTGCTAATCACGAGAGGCGTCACGAATACGCGTGGTTATACCGTAATGCTGCTGGACGATGAACGTATCACAGGAGGCCGCGGGTTTGCACTCGTTGACGTCCCGAAATGGAGACGCATGTGCTCCACCTCCTTTCCTTTTACTTCAAGTTATAGCGAAAAGCTACGACGGATAAATTGATAGATTCCGGCATTTTTCACTGAAAAATAATGTGATATCTGGGTGAAATTTCTTTATATCGTACCAAAATGTTTTGGGGGACAAATATTTCAAAGCAAAAGGTGATCGTACAGGTTTAAACGAAATATTTTATGACAGCAAGATAGAAATGTGCTTTCGCCAGCTTTTTGGCATAAAACATTTCGGTTTAAATTGAGAAGTGAGCTTGTATTTGGGTTTCTTGGTGTTCTAGTAACTTTTACATGGCCCAGAATCTTTTGACGAAGGCTGTGCGTCCTGAGAAGCAAGTTATCGTTGGTACGAGCAAAGAATCGGATAAGTTGACTGTCAGTCATACAAAATTGACTTCGAATGGTCCCGTAACCAGAAAGACACGGCGTTCTGACAGACCATACCGATCGGCTCTTTAATGTGAATTCCGGACATCCTTTGCGTATCCGTTCGTATCCTTCCGGACATTCATTGCGCGCTAAGCCTTTCTTAAGCCACGAAAATAGCGTCAGTACGCCTCCTTATCGCCTTTCAAGCTAACTGGCAACACTTTTCAGCGGCTTTCTTCGTGCGTTCAATGCAAGACGGTTTTCACGACACAACCAAACTTCAATATCTCTTGGGAGCTGGAACGCAGATGCGCATTTCTATACACCAAAATGGCGGAAAGGTCGTAGCTGAAGCTTTTAAAGGGACTCTGCAACACTTTTTACAAAAGCTTTCACTCTTTCCTTCGCGTCTGTAAGCATGCGAAAGCTGCAATTATCGCCAGCACGGAGCGGCACTGCCTGATTTGTTCGTCGCACCAGATACGCCTTCCGTTTCTGCTTTATTTTCGTGGCTTTATTTTTAAAGTTGCTATCGAAAAGCGTTCATCGCTGAAACTGAAGGAAAGCCAGCCAACAGCCGCTACATGGCCTCAGGCCGTCGGAGACGTCAGAGACGTCAGAGAATTCGGGCCGTCGGAACGTCAAGACCGGGAAAGAGAGAAAAATCTTTTGAGCGAGTGTACAAGTTATCTGATGGACATAGAGCAGTAATGTTTGGCTGAGGTGCTTTGTGAACTCCTATTCTAAGTACTGGGTGTGTTGGGTGACTACGCTCTGCAAACATTTAGGATTTCAAAGAAAGTTGAAAGAAAAGTGTTGCAGGTTCCCTTTAATCGATTATGCAGCGCTCCGCTATAAAAGTTCTCTCGAAAGGAAAGCAACAACCGTAAACACCGGCTGTGTTATTGTTATCATGGACGGATGAATCTATGCATACGCATCAACTCGTGACTCAGAGTCTATTGTCGGAGGCACGGACAGCGCGTGCAGCAGAAAATAGAGCCAGTAAAACCTAACTAGAACCAGGTCTGCTCTATCGCTCTGTTTATTTTGTCTTCGCGTGCCTCGAATGCAGCGTTGAACATAAAAACTTGCTCGGAAGGAATGAAGCTGCTAGGTCGTTGCTATATTCGTGGTTAATCGGTAACGCTAATTAAAGCTTCAGAGAGAATAAACAACACTGTCGCAGCGATCTTGTTGTTTTATTAAACTTTATACCGCACTGTTTTTTTTAACAGCGGAGCTTCTATAAGCTGACTCCTCTGTCTTTCTATTGTTTTTGCGTCCGTAGGACGAGAAAATCTGCTCCTTTCCTTCTCACTTCTGCGCGCCCTCTCCCTTCGTCCGCCTGTTCGCTTCTGGCGCTTCGTATTTTGGCGCAAAGTAGCGTTTAGTGCCCCCCCCCCCCCCTTCTCCTCCAAGAAAGAAATTTTTTTCCGAGCAATGCATTTGTGTTAACCAGTGAAACCGACTTAAAAAAAATCCCGGGCCAAATTCACTAACGTGAAACCTGGGGAGGGGCGAAACATGCAGTGAAAAAGTGTATTCTTGGCGCCTGGGCGTTATCGCAACGGGGATGAAACCGTTCGGTGGTAGAGGTATACAGCTTTCTGTAAAAGTACCGTATCTTTGAAGCACGAAGCGTTCTAGCGGGAGGCGTAAACGAGTGTCCCGCTGTTTTAGTACCGTGACTACATGAGACGACGGTTACGACGACGACGTGAGACGTCGACAGCCCCAGCCACTAAGTGGCTTCGCCCCTAAAAGGTGGCAGGTCGAAGGCATGGTCCTTGTAAGCGGGCTTTACCACATTGTGCGTTGCGCAGTAAAGCCTACCCATAATCCTGCTGACGCTTCCGCGGCACGACGGCGCGGCAATTTTTTCGCCAACCTATCACCGACAAACAACTCTGCTGTTTCATCCACCGTTACAGAGTGGAATGGAACTGAATTTTAAGCGCAGAACACTTTAGGGGTGCACCTTGTCGTCGTAGCTCGCTCGCTGGACCCAAGTAGAAGCCACACGGCATTCTGTCGTCGCGCCGTCCCAGAGAGGCTTCGAAAGCCAAGCGGTTTATATAGTCATAACCGTTCGAAACTCGTAAACCGCTGGCGCTTGTCATGCATCTCCCCGTTGTCTGTCGCAAAAAAAAAAAAAAAAACTGTAAAAAAAAAAAAAAAACGATGGTGGGCGAAAAAAAGTGGCATTGCAACCCCGGCACGTGCGGGAGGAAACGCGAGCATGAAAAGAACAGGACTCCCTTTGGCGCAGTTTCGGGCAGGGGGCGCAGGAGCACTGCGAAGGCGGGAAATTTGAAATGCGTTGGACAAGCCTCCGTTGAATTCATCAGGAGAGGAATGAGACAGGATGGCGAAGAGCGTAATGGGTGGTAAAAGTGAGCGGATAACGACGCCACAGCCCATTATGGCGAAGCACTGCTCTGCACTTCCGACAGCTTTCACGTTGAGTAGAACGGCTTTAATTTAATGAAAGGCGAAAACCGGCGAAAACCCGGCGTTGTGAGATGGCTGCAAAAACCTTCGCTCCTCTTCTAACTTGAGAAAAAATTAGTAGTGGCGTAGCTCTGCTATGCCAGGATATACGTAGCGTGACCTAAAGTTCAGCAATCCAGTCCAATCCAGTCCTGTCCAGTAACTGCTCCTCGCGCATGCTCAGCACGGCTCTTCACGAGCCACGCGAAACGGCTATCAAGCGGCTCCGGTGCAGCGTCAGACTTGGATACTGCGCAATTGAGGCGCACACCTGGGCACGCGCCGGTGCCAGTGCGTCTACCGCGGCTATGACGCAACGCAATCCGACACAATCCACTTTAATCCAAGCCAAGCCAAGCATTATGGTTTCCCCTGGCGATGTAGGTGTTGGTCGCGTTGATTTCGCGAAGCTACCGCAACGCGGATCTGTAACTTTTTCGGTACGCAGTGTCCAATCGTCTGCGGTCTGGCGAGCGGTGGAAGCGAAGTTACGAGCGGAGGGATGCGAAGGCGAGGTAGATTTAAGTGCACCTAGGATTGTTTCTTGTTGTTGTTCTCATGTCGAGTACATCCTTGTTGGAAGTGATGGCAATTTTTAAAGGGGCCTTGCAGACAAAACACGAGTTTGGTTCATTCGGAAGATTGTCTGGTTAGAATCATACTGACGCCACTTTTAACGTAAACTTTGCTCAAATAAGCTGTATAATTAGGAAACAGGGGAATTGTTATGCGACCTACTAGCTCATTTTCCGCAACAGAACCTATGATATCATATGTGGCGGCTCTGCGATTGGTTGAGGCCGCCAAAAGCAAACGCAAATTAGGCAAGGCTTACAAGCTTGCCGAACGAACTATATGCCCTAAAATTGAAGGTGTATTCTTTTTATAGCAATAAGAATGGTGGGGTAAAAAGCGGAAGTTACGAATGTACACGCGAACATAGAAGTACCGATGCGTACTGCTGTTGATACTGCACGCACTATGATTGTTTTAGCTGCACAGCACTGCGACGCTTTGGGGTTTTCTCTGGCGACACTGGGTGATTGGCGTAAGCGACGGTGTCTTACGTGACCCTGTTTGTCGAACGAACACTGACCATGCTTCACGAAACGATTTTCTCCCTTAACAAAAACAAGCCAGCTACAAATATGGTCAAAAAAAATTCCCGCGCCTTCCCGCGAGGGGAACACGAGTAAATGCAGAGCATTGGGGCCTCAGTACTGGTTGAAGGCAGTGTTGCTTCCATCGCTTTTTCCGTGATGCTGGAGTAGCAGACACGAGTAAATGTGGAAGCGAGCGTCAACCAAGGAAGGAAGGAGCAACGCAGTGACTGAAGCACGAGCGACCGCTAGCCGCTGTATATTTGCAGCGCGCGCAGTAGAGGGAGAGCGCGTATGCGCAAGCAGCGCGCGCCCTTCCACGCCCCACCGCGCTGCTATCACGCACCTGTTACGCCGGGACCGCGACGGAGCGAACGGGCTGACTACGACGCATGCGCGCGCCAGCTGCTGTTGAGAGAGAGGAGGGAAGGAGGAGAGGCGCACCTGCTGCGGACGCGGAGCTGTTGACACCGTCCGACGCAGGAAGAGGCGAGGCTAAGAAATGCTCTGCATTTAAAACAAAGGCAGGAAACGGCCCGCTGCGGTATAGTGGCGCCATCTAGGTTGACTAACGGTAAACAAGGCTCCGCAATCGTCTGCAGAGCGATTCTTGTGATGTCATTGCAGACGTCGCGAAAACACATGATTTGGCGGGAGAACCAAAATTCCAACTTAAATTGATTAATTTATGAGCGAATAAAGCATCGTTTGCTTGCGGACAAGCGCTGGGGGCACTATAAAACACGAGGGCTTTCGAATAAAACAAACCTGCATTTTGTCTGCATGGCCCGTTTAAAGAGTCTGTGGTCGCCCTTTCTATCCGCTCATTAATTCCGACGGCACGCTTACTGGCGCACGCGGTGTCGTCGAACCGCCTCCATAAACGTTTGTGCCCGGTCCGTATCTTCCGCAACCGCTGTTTGCGCCGGAATGTATAAACCACGTCTAGCAAGCGGTTTGCGCAGGCAGTGCGGTTGCAGACGAGCACGTATTTTGCCTGAAAAAACTTGCATTGATTACAGAACGAGGTTGCGGAATTTAGAGACGGTATTTTTCAAGACACTGTGGAGCAGATGAATTTGCGCTAAGCCATTTCGCCGGCTCAGCAGCACGCCTGGTTGCTCAATGGCCGGGAGTTGAGCTGCTGAGCACGACATCGCTGTTTGTATTCCCCCCCTCCCCGGTGGCCACGACTGTTTATCGGATGACGGCGAAGAAACAAAATTGGAGCCCGTCCACTACTGTGAAGATGGAAAACCACAGAAGCTGTATTGGTGAAGAACTGTATCAAGATACAGTAGACTGTCGATAAAGGAACTTCAAGGGACCGAAAAAATTAGTTCCCTTTAACAGGAGTTACGTTTACTGAGATAGATGTTGGAAAGTGCCAACTGATGTGCGTACACACTCTTAATACCATTTCATGGAACTCTAAAAACTAGAAGGTGAATGTAGCTGATAGTTTTTTTTTTTTTTTCAGAAACCAAGAAAACAAGAGGTTTAGGTACAGCATTGACAAAGTTGATTTGGCAAAAATGAGTCGTCGAGCACTACAAGATGCATCCATTATTTGTCCTTGCAACTGCATCTTCACGGAGGCTAGAAGGCTCAACTTCGTCGCGTGCTTACGAGCCACCGAAGTTAGAAGACGGCAACGCGGTAATGAAGCGCGAATAGCACCACGATGGCACGAACGAGGCGGCAGGAGCTGAGCCCTGTAACCTCGGAGTCTTGAGTCGATACCGAAGTACTGGAACAAGAACTGCGATGTTGCATTCGTTGCGCTAACACGGCTGACCACTAACGAGACGAGGCTTACGAAGCCAACGAGGCTAAAAAAAAACATGGAGGAAGAAATAAAACGAAACAGCCGGAACCCGTAAAAAGATTATTCTCATGCCAATGGGTTCACAAGGAGTTCCATTTCTGGTTCCGTTTATACAGGGTGACGCGGCAAGTTTAGTTCCGATTACCGAGAGCTTTTTTTACGTTATACGAATACAAAACCAACCAACTTACAGGCTACTGTTCCGTTTAAGCGGCAGTTCCGTTCTAGCGATTTCCGTTTATCGAGATTCTACTGTATATGTACGAGAACGTTACACTATATCGATCGAATAAAGGCACACACACATGACTTCCTTAGAATTAGTTATGAATTAATTTGCGTACAATTTATCTTGGCATAGTTACGATAAAAAATGAAGGAAGCTCACACTAACCGCGTAAGACTTGGAGTTAGCGAAGCTGTACGCAACCTTCACGAAGTCTACGACTTGCAGCCGATTTGCTTCTTCTTTGCTGCCGCAACGACCTCCACTCCATCATTGTTGCTACAAGTGTGAGCTTCCTTCATTTTTTTTTTTCAAAGCGATAATCATTGGTCATCACCTTCGAGGGGCGTACGCTATGACCTGTCTTTCTCGTTCCGAGCAAGCGATGCCACCATTACGGTGAACGCTGTGGTTTTTTTTTTTTTTTTTTGCCAATCTTGACCAAGCTGCCCTTAATTGGGTATTCTTGGCTTGCAAGCACGGGCCGGACACGCTGGCCGGTCGTCGTGAGGCGCGCACACGCGAGCGCTCGGAATTTTTCTTGGTTGTTTTTGTAGCGTAAGCTACACTGGCCGAGGTTGAGCAGTTTCGCGTGTGCCGTGAAGGGCCGTTCTGCGCAAGCGCGAGGGACATTGGATTTAATTGGCTTGGCTTGGATTGGATTGGATTTCGATTGGATTGAATTAAAGTGGATTGTGGTGGATTGTGTTGCGTCGTAGCCGCGGCAGACGCACTGGCGCCGGCGCGGGCCCTGCTGTGCGCCCCAATTGCGCAGTAGCCAAGTTTGACGCTGCACCGGAGCCGCTTGATGGCCGTTTCGCGAGTCTCGTGAACAGCCGTGCTGAGCTTGCGCGGCGAGCAATGACTGGACAGGACTGGGCTGGACTGGATTGGACTGGATTGCTGTACCTTAGCTCACTGCTACGTATATCCTGGCATAGCAGAGCTAAGCCACTACTAATTTTTTAAACTGCCGGGTGGACGCCGCAATCTTGGCCGATCTCCCCTAAGTGAGTTTTCTTGTCTTGACAAACGTGCGCATGCAGGGCCACTGGGCGGTCATCGCGAGGCATGCACAGGCGAGCGCTAGGCATTTTCTTGGTTTTGTTAACGGCTTTGCGGTCGCCACAAGGTCTGCGCTCACGTGCGTGCGCTGGGCAATTTCTTGGTATTTTTAGCTGCGGACACGAAAAATAATGATTTGCTAAGCAGCTACTATGTTTAAAAAACCTCTCCGTTTTCAACGCTGAAAAAAACTGAACTGGTTTCTAGCACCGCAAAATCATCATCATGATCATCATCATCATCACCATCACTGATTGTCTTAAGGCCCCCCACCGTCAACACACTACCAAAGCCTCCGACCAATGGAATCTGCAGGCAGGCGACTTAAATGTTCGAAACTCGCCCAGTGCATGATCGTCCCGAACCCTGTGACTGCCGCGCAGATCAATGTCACCGCAGCATGCAGTGAACTGCTTCAACAGGGTTTGACTGGGTAGGGATTTCTGCTTGCACAAATTTTGTGGCGGCAGTGCAACTCCCAATTGATCCTGCTGCAGCATTTCAAAGTTCATTCTATGTCCGCAAACTTCTGTAGGGGGTCCCTCCACCGGGTCCATGCTGTTCCCCTGATTCGTTTTCCATCCACCTTGTGCCATAAAAGTCCAATCATCATCATAACCCTCAACCAGCATATCATAATCATCGTTTTTAATTCCGTGGTACCCACTGCGCCAGACAGGTCGCCCAGCGGTTGTTGCCCCTCACCCACACCACATCGCCCGCCCAACCTCTCACGTAACGTGTCCTCGAGCAGCGTGCAATTTTGCCTAGTCCACAACACTTCTTTCTTACGCATTAGTGTCAACCTGTCACACATTACAAAAAACACATCGTCCTTCCACCCCAACATTATGCTATATATATAAGGGTCCAACAACCGTGACATAGTGCCCATTGTGGGTGGTCCGTCGTGTTCGTGGTGCCTTCGAGTCTTTGGAGCCTGAGCTCTGCGCATTCCTCGGAGCGCGTCGTTTGGGCACTGGTGTGTGTGTGTGTGTGTGTTGGACACAACACCCACATCCAGTGTCTCCTCGGCGGACCTTCGCCCCCTTGGGCAGCCAAGGGGGCAGCCATGGCTGGGCCCAGCCAGGCCGAAGCTTGGCCGCAGCCAGCCGTGGAGCCTCCCATCTGCCGCGAGTGCGGGCACGTCGTCACGATGTCGGAACAAGGCGTTCCGATCCTCTGCCCGTGCCTCGACGACATGATGGCCGACTGGTTCCTCGAGAATTTCGTGGAATTCAGGCGTCCAGCGACTGCGCCAAGCTGGTGCAGGAAACGCTGGAGGCCTCGCTTGGCGGCAGCGCCGCCTTGGTGTAGGAAACAGCGCGAGGTCGACGACGGCGCGTCGACGTCGGCGGCAGCTGATGCAGGGTCCGAGGCTGCGCCCTCGACGACCCAGTCATCACTGCTGCCAATCGTCGTACCTCCAAGACACCGGGTGAGCCTGCTTCCGAGTTGGGCTGCCATCGTCTCGTCGCCACTCGCCAGATGTGTGGAGTTCGCTGACCATGGCGGAGATGGAGCCGGCCTTAATGCGGTCGCATCTCCCAGGTGCCACGTGAGCACCGTTTCCATGGCAACGAACTTCCGGAGAACCGCGGCTGGCCGCCGAGCCACGCTTCTGCCGCACTGGGCCTTGCTTCTACCGACGCCGGACGCATGGGCTGAGCTACGCTCGCCTATGCACACAGGCGTGGTACACCGCACTTGCGGCGGTGCACTGTGTACGTGACACGTACACGGCGTCTCCACACCCCACGGGACACCGGGAGCGATCTCGGTGTTGGTGCGTGGCGAGCACCGGGTGTAACCGTAGCCCCCACATTCAAGTTGTGGTCCCGTGACGAGGAATTGTAAGCGGAAGGGCAGAACGCGCGAACGGGACATATTAAACACCTCACGGGACACCGGGAGCAATCTCGGTGTTGGTGCGTGGCGAGCACCGGGTGTAACCGTAGCCCCCACATTCAAGTTGTGGTCCCGTGACGAGGAATTGTAAGCGGAAGGGCAGAACGCGCGAACGGGGCATTTTTGGTTTTGTTTCTAACGTGCTGACACCGGGTTAACCGTAACATTCAAGGGCCCGTGAGAGGAATTGTAAGCGGAGACAAAATACAAGTCTCGTTGGGGTACCCCCAGCGCTTGTCCGGCAGCGAACGATGCTTTATTCGCCGAGAAATAATTGATTTGATTCTCCCGCCAAATCGTCGTTTTCATGACGTCTACCGTGAGTCACAAGGACGGGTCTTCGAGTGAACTTCAGGTACGCTGCTCAGTCTGCAGTGAACTGCTGCGCCTTGTTTGCCGGCTGTCCTGCTAGATGGCACCACCAGATGGCTTGACAAACACGCGCCGGGCACGTTATAGGCGGTCGTCACGAGGCACGCGCACACCGGCGCGTGGCATAATCTTGGTTTTCTTAACTGTCGGGTGGTCGCCGCGGTCGCGTGCGCGCGCTCGGCAACTTCTCGATATTTTAAGTGCGAATGCACTTCTTAAGCGACCCTGAACCTGCGTCCACCGGCGATGTCCGCATAGCATAACATTGGAAAATGGGGTTCTAAAGCTGGCACGATTTGGGGGCCCAACAGCAAGGGCTTGTAAAACAAAAATTCCCAGCTGAGATCCGCTCTATCATCAAGTACAACGACAACACAAATAGGTGTCTGTGAATAAATGCATGCATGGTTGTGTGTGTGTGTTCGCGAACATTACCGAACCGCGCAAATTCATTCAACTAAACTGGCGGGTATTTTTAACTGCGGACACGGGAAATTACGATTTTCTAACAGCTTCGCTGTGAAAACAAGAAGTACAAAGTCCGTTTCCGTCACCATGCTCCCCGTAGACGGCCGCGTATTTACTAACGCTTACAAGTTCAGCGTGAACTAAGCAATTACGAGAGGTAAATGAAACTGGCCTTAATTCTAGAGGCGTCTAGAATTTTAGCGGATTTTTTTTTTTTTTTCAAGATACCTACGATAAATTGAGACCTACTCAGCATTGCATACTGCCTCTAGAGCGAGCGTGTGCGATTATTCTTTGTCGACACGACCCGATAGACGCGCGCAGTTTTGGTCACAACCTAGCGCAGGACAGGGTCCGCCGTGAAAATAAAAGTCGCCGTGAAAATAAAAGTCTGTTAATGGGGCCATGAAAACAAAATGCGAATTTTATTCGTTTTCAACATTGGCTTGGCTCGTCGGAATAACTCACTACATTTAACGCCATCTTCATTCAAATGAGCTGTGCAGCGGAACTTGGATTTCCCAAACTCAGCAGGACCTGCGAACTTTTTCATTAGAACGGGCCCGTCGTTAGATATGGAAAGTATCTATGAGAAACATCTAGAAAACATCTAGAAAAGCCCACGGGAAACTACGCTGGGAATCGCGAATTTGCTCGTTAATTAATCAAATGCGTAAGGTCCGCCTTTCGATACATTGAGATCGAACTGCGTAACGAGCAAAGCAGAGAATAGGCAGGCAACTCACCAATTACTTTCCGTCACTAGAATTAAAGACGCGTTAGGGTAATAAAGCAGGTAAACAGAGTTAGGTTGCCGTGATTTTTTTTATCCAGTACAGGCCGTCAAGAACGCCCGTGTGCGGCAGCACGTTGCGAACGCACGTCGAAGAACCCGGGGTGGTCTGAATTAAACTACCCTGGTCTACGCGCTTCTTTCAGCCGGGGTCTATATCTGCGGTGCACAAAACCGAAATTCGAACATTGCGCATGTGTATGCTTTTGCGTGAACGAGACAAGCTTCGTGCACAGTCGTCCATACCGTCTTAGCTACAGAAGCGAGGCTTTAGCCACGTACCGTATTTTCGCGCGTATAACACGCCCCTGCATATAATCCGCTCCCTACTTTCAGCCCGCCGGAAAAGAAAAAAAAAAAGAAATCCTCGCGTGTTGCCCGCACATTTGGTACAGGAAAGGCTGCATCAAAGCTTCTGCTGCAAGCAACACATCACGGACTGTGTAGACACAAAAAGCGTATACTGTACTTAGCAAGTAGAATACAGTGACTGCAAGGCGACGGTCACAATTCACTCGGTGTCACTGCTCTCGCTAGAGCTATCGCTTGAGCCGCAGTCTTCACTGTTTTACACAAGTTCATCTTCGGTTTCATCCACGTTGTTTTTGATGCAGCATTTTTTGAAGCTTTTTTTTGCACGATCTCACCTGGAATCGCCCTCCATGGAAGGCTTGTCAGTGCTACTGCGTAGGAGCTTCACGGCACAACGGGCATTGCCGTGAAGCTACACTGAAGTACAAACCCCGCTTATCCGTACCGCCTACTTGACACTGAAATTTTCGCATTTTTGGTGCGGGTTATAGGACCGAAAATACGGTATCGTTTCCTCCTGCCTTAGCGTAAGATAATTTAGTCAAAACTGTTGCATTTTTCCGAGTGTAACGGGGCACTCAAGTCATGCACATTTGTTTTGAACAGTTTGTCAACACAATTTTTCGAGATATTGTACGCTGAAGTCTAATCTGATGTTCTTGCTAAGCGTGTAAGCGACCGTACAAAGCTCTGTAAGGGAGGGGCTATGCCACGGTGCTTGTTAAAGGGGACTCACCTGATGGCATTCGTATGGCATCGCGTACGAATACGAAGAAGTTTACAAATCCATAAAAATTTTCCCAATGACCTAGTTTGCTTCTTGTATAGAAATACATCACTTATTTAATAAAACAAGAAAATAGACAAGAAACACAATTTGGTTTATTTAGTTTTCTCTATACGGGGCTAGTTGTCTAGCAAGAGAGAGTTTTGTGTATTTATGTCAGTACAGAGATCACGTATTTCGAAAATAAGCAGGCTAGGATATTGTAACCATTTGTATTCATTTGTAAAAGTTTTCATGGTGCATTATGGTTTTGGTTTTTAAGCCCGTGGCGAATATTTGTACGCATCCGTAAAGCTTTTCCTATTGGTGCACGATTATTCTCAAGCCCGTGGGTCGTGAAGCAGCAAGCCGCATAGGAATGTTAACAGGCGAGTCCCCCTGGATCGCTTCCCATGCTGTGATCACCGTTCGCCTACTGTACAAGTACCGGTCGTTTTTAAGGAAACGTCTTCCTGCGCTCCGCGGCCGCTGCAGGAAGTTCGTCGTCGTCCTCGAGCTGCTCTGTCGCCGCCACAGCCGACTCGTCTCCCACGCCTCCGGCACTCTGGTTCCAGCGGTCGCAACGGTCCCGTCGGCAACGGCAGGTCGGCCGCAAGACAGGTGCGCCCGTCGTTCGCGCTTGACAGGGAGATGCCGCGGCGCTTCTCCGTGAATTTCGTACGGCCCTCGCGTGTTGTATAAGTGTGTACTACTTACGCAACGTGGGATTCGGAGCGCGCGATTTTTAAAATGATTTTAAAGGGTATCGTTGAGGGAGGGGGTCGCGCTGGGACTAATTATTACGAAAACACGCGTAAAAAAACGTACACTTTGACGTAAAAACGGCGAACTTGCAACTGATTTTATTCTAAACGAGGCAAAGCGTATACACTAGAGGAAGCACTATCTTATCTTATCTTAAGCCTGGTTGTGTCCACTGCAGGACGAAAGCATCTCCCAAAGATCTGCAGCCACGCTTATCGAGTGCCTGAAGGCCGATAGTGTGATTGTGTAACCATTGGGAGGTTTTTAGCAAATGTACCCAACCAGGGTTGCTAAATCCTTGTCTGGTGAGGAGATGCTATTTGTGTCCCAGGGAGCCTTATCTAGCATGGTTTAACTTATCTAGCACAGCCTCCTGTGGTACCCGGCGGCGTTATATATACCGGACCAGGCAGCATTTCGATCCTGGTATACGACGCTCTAGAGGCGTAGCATGGAATCTAAAGTTCAGGAGCCCTTCCTGAAATCGGCCTGTTCTGGGGCTGTAGAGGCATAGATGAGACGAGAGGAAGCGCTATAAAAGCAATTAATGCGAAAATTGGGAAAGGGAAACATGCAGTGTTACAAGAGATGCTTACGTAAATCAAGCCAGTGGCACTGGCTGCCGCTAAGAAGATTCATCTAAAAACTATCCCACGCGCGAGTGAGTGGGTTATAAGGGGAGCTGACGCTCTCTCCTTCACGGTTCAACATCACGGCAAAGGCTTCGTATACCTCCCGTGAAATTTTGTCACTCGAACGAAACTAAACTGCGGTCTCATGGAAGGCAGCTTCACATTTGCACCTTTCTCGGTGTGCGAAAGATTCCCTACCGCTGTGACTTGCTGGCGTGCATATCGGTGTTCCCTGGTCCTGTCTTTCGATGCATCGGCCCAATTGGCGGATGTAGCAACAACCACAGGGCAATGGAATCCTGTAAACGGACACCCCGTGAGCAAGTCACGAATTTGCGCATATGCCCAAACCTTGCGCATTGGCTTGGAAGCGTTATATCCCTCACATATCCCTCACCGATACTGTACCAACTTGTCCGACACCAAGCTGTACTTAAGGTCATAAGGTGTGAGTACCTTCATAGAAAATGAAGGAAGCTCACACGAACACGTAAGACTTGAGGGTAGCGAAGCTGTACGCAACCTTCACGACCGTGGTTGCAGCCGATTTGCTTCTTCTTCGGTGCCGCAGCGACCTGTACTCCATCTTTGTGGAACGCGCACACTTAAACTAGGCGCCCGCTGGTGCAACGTGTGCCCTATCACGTGTTCTGTGTCGAGAAAGGTGGCGTGATTCCTCTCCCCACAGTCATAGCCGAGTGAGTAAGCCGTCTGACTCTAACTCCGTTGATCTACCAGACACAGGTTCGAATACTTCCGGTGATTTCTTTTCTTTTGTACTGTTATAATGAGTTTTGTGACACACCGGAATCAACGAATTGCTAAACAGTTGAATTCGCTGTTAGAAGCTCACTTGCATTTCCCCCGAATGGATGTTTTTCCAGCGATGCACTTGCGCAAAGCGGTGAAGGGGACCTGAAAAAGGGTCGGTCCAAATCCATCCAAATCTACATGAAGGGAATATTGGGCTTTCAGAAGCCCTAGGATTTAAGGGTATCAGAGAGGAAGTTAACTTCAAGGCTGTCGAGGGGACGAAAAGAAGATTAGAATGCTGGTGGACGAAAAGCAGAGAGGGGAATATTGCCTAGGACAGTTACCACCTGTAACAGGGGAAAAAAAGTATTTCTGGCCTAATAAGCTTTAGTGCCTGCCCTAAGCAGCGCTAGTACTAAACCAAGGGTGTAAAACATGGTTATATTAGCCCTTTGTGGTAAGATGACATGTCATAACCCGCTTTAAAGGGGAAACCAATAGCGATCATCATCATCATCGTGTACAGCACTACATTGGGATACATGTGATCACATGGAGGCCTTTAATAAAAGGACAAACACACACGCACACACACAAACTTGGTTCGGACAGCGCAAGATAGGGGCAGTCGGACGTTTACGGAAAGAGTCCCTCGTCCTGCAGTTGACATAAACATGATGATGATGAAATATTCGCATACGTTCTTTGTACAGTATACCAGGACGCAGCATCAGTCGTACACCCCTCAGCAGGTATGCGCCGCAGGCCTTGTCCGCTCCTGTACATCGTGGGCGCGCGAACCTGAAGTCCGCGGTTCGATTCCCCCCAGCACGCGTGCGTGCGTGCGGCGTCGTTCGTCTTGTCCCGCTTCTCAGGCGTAGCCGGTCGGTCACACGATTAGGCGGCCGCCGCCGCCGTGTCCCTCTGCGCTCTCCGCGGGGGCAGCCGATGTTTTATGCATCCAGGTGACGTGCTGTGAGGGACAGCGGCGGGCTGGGGCCATTTTTAAAAGCGAACCGCCGCCGCCACGCGGGGCGCGGTGTACCGATCAGCGTGAGTGATTAGCAACTCATTCGAGTGGTGCGAGGCCGAACCCTGCGGGGTGTATTCGGCCGAACTGCGGCGCTTTTGTTCTCCAGAAAGCGCCGCCAGCGGTCGCCGGACCAGAAGAGCGATTTTCCGGAGCTCGATCGCCTTTGTCTCGTTACGGCTCTCGGGTTGGCCCTGCGGGTTGCGACGACTCTGCTCTTAGAACGCCGAAGCATTGGGACTCGACGGCAGTAGGTTTGGTTCTGTGTTTCGGTCGAGCTAATGAGGTGCGCCTAACTTGTACGTCTATTGCCTCTGCTAGTAGGAGCAGCGGTTAATAATGAAAGCGTGTCGTCTCGCCGTACCATTCGCAGTTTTGCATAAACTTCGCGTTTGGGTGCTTAGGTACAGCGGCCTGCTTGGCACTGAGGGCTAATTTGCGCCAGCAGTCGCGGCCAGATTTCCTCCCTCTTGTTCGCCATTATTCGTAACCGCATTGTGTTCCGCGCCCCTCTTGGAGTGATCGGTCAGACCGCCCGAGCGCGGAATAAAGGGGTATTGATCACGGTGGAAAAGTAGTAAGGGTTGACAACCCCCATCATCAAGGGAGGCGCCTGTGCATTTAAGCTTGTTAGTGCGAGCTAACGGCGGAAGCACGCACCAAGAGATAGAGAGAGGGAGAGAGGGAGAGGGGGAGAGAGAGGGAGGAGGGAGGGAGGGAGGGAGGAGAGGGGGGGGGGGGGGGCCAGTCAGAACAACCATGAAGGTATAAAGAGAGCGTATGTTTCTTTCGGTTTATAGTATATTTATTGAAACGTTTGAGAGACAGCAAGTGGAGAAAAATGCCGGGCCATCTCCACTAACGTGAACCAGGGGAGGGGCGAAGCAAGCAGTGTATCAGTGTATTCTGGCGCCTGGGCGTTTCTGCCAACGAATATGAAACCGGTGGGGGGTACAGGCATGCAGCTTTGCTGTAAAATTCTCTTCTCTTTGAAGCACGAGCTCTCTAGCGCGAGGCGTAAACGAGTGCCCCGGTGTTTTTTTATAGCTGCACGTTACGAAGCGCCCAAGCGCGAGGCGTAGAGTTTACCGGTGTTTTAGTACCGTGACTACATGAGACAAACGACGATTACGACGACGATGACAGGAGACGCCAACATCCCCTAAGGGTCTTCGCCCCTAAAACATGCTCCCAGGTGGGACCCGAGCCCACGACCTCCGGAATCCCGGTCCGATACCATATCAACTAGGCCTCCTGGGAGGCTGTGCTCCCCTCCACTTTCCTAGTTAGGTATTTTTGTGAACGTAATTTTTTTCTTGCGCTTCGGGAAGGGGAGGGGGGGGGTAGCCAACGCCGCTCCGGCAACTCGGGTTGAAAGGGATCTTTTTTGTTAACCCGGCGGCAAATTGTATGTGCTACGTATTGCTTCAAAGTCGCATGCTTGGGCGAAGCGTCAATTGCGACATCGTTATGGTTCGGACGTTTTGGTGTCTGGCGGAGCCGGCGCACCTTTGATGTCGCTTTCGGCGAAGAATCGCACTGACACCAATAATTGGGCGAATCGAACAGGGAAAAGTTACAGTAACTCGCTCTACAATCGTTGGCAGTCGCTACTACACCCCCTACGGCCGATTAGCGCGCCTTCTGCGTTTTCGTTCTGCTCGCGCTGAGGAAAAACCGTGTTCGCGAGTGGACGCGTGCATGATTGAGCCTTGCCCCGACCGCACCTCGGCGTCGCCGCGCCCAGCTGTCCAACCGCGATTATCGGTAACACTTGAAGGCGTGAGCCAAATCTCCCGGCAGGCATGTTTATCGCGCTCAGACGGGGTGAAAACAAAATAAAAAGCTGCCGGCAACCGCCCCTTTTCGATGTGTGTATTTTTTCCGTCTTGAAGATGCTTATTGCCGGAAGTGAGTTTGGTGCGTGTGAGCGATCTTGGGTGTGTTCGAGTAAAGGGAGCGACCGTACCTGCCTCCTGTCGCTTCCGCCTACTTTAAGGCGTAGCACCGCCAAAACCCGCAGACTGGACGAAAGGCCTGCTTGTTGCGTCATCGCGCGTAGTCTGCTGTTCTGACATGGCCACGTTTACAAGGACGTCACTGTGCGGAGCAGTAAGGCTTGGGGTGATAAGATGGGTGGAGTAAAATTATAAGACGTTTACGTAAACGTGCGCATTCCGGTCTGCATGCGTGTCCGTCCGTCTTTTGCTTACCGTGTATCTGCTTCCATGGCTCATGCCTGTCGACCTTATTCAGCGCATAGGATGTCTCCGGCATTCTTGAGGCAAAATATAACTACATAATGGGGAGTACTAGCGTTCTTTTAACTAAGGATATACACGTTGGATTTGTTTTCCAAATAGCTGATGAAAAACCTTGGTTGATTTCTCTGTCATAGGAATCGGTAAAGCACGAAAGTGAAATGTGCAGTGAAATCTCCAGCTGAGCATGATTTGCGGGTTGGTGGGTGTGCTGGACGAGCGACGTCCTGCTGGCGGGTCGCTTCGGCAAAGGTGCACTGGCGTCCTTTCCGTGACGGATATGACGTGAGTGATATCTTGGTATTCCTGCATGAAACACTTTCGTGTTAACATATAAAACCCGGAAACGAACAACCCGAAGTATACGCACTTTTCAGTACTAAAAGTTGCTTCCCCGCAAGAATACCCTGTGTGCAGGGGTGCACCCTTTACAGGCCGCTTGCTCCGTTGTACTGGCCTCATTTCCGTGATGGATATGACGTCAGTGAAATCTCGTGGGGTCCGGGAATAAAACAATTTAGTGTTTAAAAAAAAAGAGCGCGTTAAAAACGGTGCCGGGGAAAGGCGAGAGAGAAGCTCTCCGTCCCAACAGATGGCGCGGGAGCAGTCCGAGCGCGGGCAAAATGAATTGAACAAAGCGTGAGGATTGGGAGCGGATAGCAGAACAGGAGTCACGTGGCAGGGGAGGCAGAAGACTTAGTCTTTCGACGGCATTTGCAGCTAAGTGAGCAGATATGCGGGAATTTTTAAAGTCACTTTACGTGTTGTATCAAGCGTCCGGATTTGGTTGCTAGGGACTTCGGCTTAGCTAATACAAATAGCGCTTCCTAAGCTGTTGTGCGTGTGTGGGTTGGAGCTCTATTTGTCGTAATCTGTAACGTTGTCTTGCAGGCGACGAGGTGTACTGTGCGACAGCATTTTGTAAGATCACTCTTAATTTCGTGAGCATCAGTTGCCTGTCCGTATCCTACTAATTTTATCTGCTTGTCTCCACTTATCATTCCTACCTGCAGGCAGTATTTATAATTTTTTAAGCATTAAAGGTCTCGGGATGGTATCTTTCGGAGCTCTGTCGCGAAAAGTACGCGCTTCCCAATTAATGTGCGTGTGCGAGTTGGAGCTCTAGTTGTCGTGATTTGTAACATTGTCTTGCAGGCGACGAAGTGGACTATGCGGCAACATTTTGTAAGGACACTCTTTTTATTTCGTGCCCATCTGTGGTCTGTTCCGATATTTCGGCTTCCCTCACTTTTGGAAAGATCTGATGGTTAATCCGGAGCCCTCATTATACGGTCTCGCGCCGGGGAGTCCCATCGCAGCTCTGTTACGAAAAGTACGCGCTTCCAAACTCATCGTATGCATCTATCTTTAATTAAATCATCTTGCCGCCTTCCTTTGTGACCCGTTTGGCATCGCATTCGGATGCTATTCTATGTTCGGCCATTTTTCAGAGGTTTCGCTCGCTGAGAAAGTAAAAGAATGAACGCGTACGTCAGAACCTCGCTCAGTCACTTGGCAGAAACGACGCAAAAAGCCGGTATTTTCAATCATCATTTCCTTTCAAAAAATAAGAAAAAATCCTAGAAAAATTAAAGAAAACAACAAGGGATCTTTGCCTATGTTTTGGTTACGGTAAAATCTTCAGTGCTGCCTCTTCCCACGCCAGGAATGTTGCCAGCGAGCATTGCTCGGAAGCCCGTTCTTCCCACGCCGTGTCTCTTCCTCGTTTTCGTTTAAATGGCTCCAAAGAATGCCCCTCATTAGAGTCAAGCTCACACGCGTGCTCCCGCCCAAACAACAGGAAAACAAAAACAGTCGAAGAAGAAGTAACCCCGGCGACAATTAAACACGCCACCGCCGCAATTACATCCTCGGGAAGCTTGTAGCATTGCCTCCACCTGCGTTTTCCTTTCATTTTTTTGTTGTACTCTCGACCACTCGGCGTGTCCCAAGGGACCTCATTTCGAAGCCTGCGGGCGTGATTTATGAGAGGTCCTAAGGGGAGCGACGGTTCCTTGCGCCACCACAAGAGCGACACAGTCGCCGCCACCCCGCCGCGGGCTGGCGACCGACGTCGTGCTCGCCGGACTTTGAACGCGTTGCCCGCTGTGTCTTAGCGCCGCAAGAATCGCGCTCGCGGGCTACACAAGAAAGATTGGAGGAATGAAGGGGTTAGAGGGAAGGGAGGGTTGTCAGGTCGTGGCGGCGCGGTGGCTATCTGGCACGGGTCACCTGTCGTGTTGTTCTTGGGCGTCGTGCGAACGTTCGTGCGCGCTGTGGAGCGGGTCCTGGTAGAGGTGGCGGGGGTGCTAGCGCCACGCCGCTGGGTCAGCGTCGCTGGCCGCTCGCTGCCGCGAAATACAAAAGAGAGAAAAAGGTGTCCGTTGTGTGCGTTTTCTCGCCTCGCCGTTCGTTTGCCCTTTTCGGTATCGCCGGGGGCGGAGGGTTGTTGACCTGTCTCAACGCACCATCGTGTGCTGCGTCGGCTCGCCTTCCTGGACATTTTTTTTTTCTTTTCTGGCACCCGGTCACGCTGCCCACTCACTGCCCGCCGCCGAAAGTGCGCCGTGACATATAGCCGGCGGCGAGGACGCCACGAAAACTAACCCTCCCGTCGGCCTCTTGGTTTCTGGAGGGGCTGCGAGGTGCTGAGACTTATGTACGCTACGGGGAACACATTGGGGCCTCGCTAAAGTCCCTTCATCGGCTTTTAGGCCTCGCCACAGAGTGCTTTCAATCTAAGCACTCTTAGACGACTGCCCCGAGATTTGTCCGTCCGTAAGGCGAGACGCCGTGCGCTTCGAAGGTACTATTATGAGCAATATGAAAGGGAACAGGGAACGCGTGGCAAACAGCCTCGAGATCACGCGAATGAGCGCTGTGAAAATCAAAGGGGAAGAGGGCGCTCTTCCACTAACTGTTGGCACTCTCACCACGCTGGGATTTCTGCAAAGCAGCAGCTTACGTGATTTCGCCGACAATATGGTATCGTCCGACAGCCGATAAGGCGCACGGCGGGAATGGGAACAGTTGTTAGAACAGAACAGCGTCCCCCTTTCCACTTTGTTTCCGACGGCAGCCGCTGCGTATCACGGATAGCTGGGTCTGAGGGTGTTTTCTAAGGGTTCCTGTGTTCCCTTTCATATTGCTCATAATAGTACATCCCATATGGGGTACTAATAAAGGGCCCTTCAAGACTCTGCAACACTTGCGATAAACGCTTTCCCTCTTTCCTGCGCGTCTGGAAGCACTGCGAAAGCAGCAGTTATCGCCAGCAGGGAGCGGCACTGCGTGATTTGCTCGTCGCAGCAGATTTTGCCTTCTGTTTCAGCTTTGCTTTTTAAGGTGGCTATCGAATGCGTTCACTGCTGCAGCCGAAGGAAAGCCGGCCAATAGCCGATACACCGCTCTAATGACGCAATTCGAGCGGTCGAGGAACGCCAAGACCGAGAAAGAGAGAAAAATCTTTCGAGCAAGTTTCCAAGTTATCTGATAAGACATAGAGCAGTAAGTTTTGGCTGAGGTACTTTGCGACCCCCTAATCGAAGTACTGGGTGTGTTGGGTGACTGCGTTCTGCAAGCATCTCGGATTTCGAAAAAAAGTTTATAACAGTGTCGCAGGGTCTCCTAGGAGTACGCGTGGAAATAGGCTTGATAGAAATGATGCTTACTTTCTATCTGGCAAATCTAAGTCGGGAGTTTGTAGTACTTAATTTCTTTCCCATTGAAGCCGCTGCAGGTGCGTAGTGGCAAAATTGTGCGGCTGAGCGCGAGTTAGCGGTCGCTGGTTGGGCTGCCGCCCGTGTAGCCTGTCCTTCTGTTGGATGTGGCAAGTAGAAACGCCCGCCGTTTTCGCGAGATCTTTCCTCGCGATAGAGAACACCCTTCAATGGAGATATAAATTACTCAAGCGCTCTCGCTTACGACGCGTCTCGTAGCACGGAGGAAAATTTAATAAAGCTTATATAAAGTCTCGACTATACTTGTTACTTTTTCCATGCGGGATCGCGACTGACTGCGATAAGAACTGTCACGAGCGTTATCTCTGTAGTAACGCGACAGTGTCGGCGTTGTTGCTGCATCTGTGAAAGACGGCTTGCCGAGAGCGACTTCTAGCCGGTGTATGCATTTCGACTCCAATCGTAGGCACGTTAGTTCGAGGACTGTGCCTCAGCTGACGATTTGGTCAAAATTAAACTGCTTCACCTTTCATGTACGTGGAACAGCTAACCATTGTCCAACTCCATTAGTAGGGCAGGACACCAGGACGGGGAAAGCTCAAGTGTCTAGGCTGCGGGTTCCACTGTCAGCGGGGAATAGAACACATGAACCGTAATGTTGAAGGAGAGAAGACATTTTAGGCGTTTTTTTTTTGTTTTGAAATGATCCAGATCCACATAGCGTGAATTTGAGAAACAAGCGAAAGTTTGTCACCGGACCTAAATGCAACGCCGTCAAACCTATTTATATGAACACATATCACACAGAAATCGGCGCAGGGTAAACGAGCCAAGCATCGAATTGATATCCATTTTACACTGTAGATCAACGAAGATCTAGGGAACGCTCTCCCTAAGATCGGCACGAAAGAACGGAACACGTACACAGAAAACAGATGGCCAGCGGCAAGGCAAAACACAAATGAACAAACCAGTTGGTTCGCGGCAAAAAATATATGACAAGCAGTGGAATTTGAGGGGAAAATATTGGGGTGATAGGTTTGGATCTGACTCGTATTGAATTGAAACACTCAAGTTGATGCGGCATTCTTATGAAAACTTTATTTTATTTCACTTTCAAGCACGGTGCTATTGATTTTTGGTCGTAAAGACATTAAAAATATGCAGCAGTGCTACAGTAACAGTAGAACTATACATGGAGAGCAGGTGAGTCCTCTTGGCACCATTAGTTCAGCTCTTTTCGAATTCTTCCTTACGATAATTTTTTGGGGCACGCCTGAAGGCACTCACGAAGGAAGCAAGCTTTTCATTGTTGTGCCATGAATTTCCAAAATGCTTCACAAGAAGGCTGCTCATATCTTCTTCACCTTAATCAAGTGGTTCATACTCTCAGAGAGAGAGAGAGAGAGAGAGGAGAGAGAGAGAGAGAGAGAGAGAGAGAGAGAGAGAGAGAGAGGAGAGAGAGAGAAGAGAGAGCGAGAGAGAGGTTCCAGGGCTTGTAAGCGGCGGCTATTTAGTTAAGTAGTATAAAATGGTAAATATGGGAGTGAAAAAAATAAATATAACCAGAGTTATTTCGTAGGGACAGGTTAGACGAAATGAAGTCATTGTTTCACATCTCTAAGTTTCATTTATTTCACTTTTTCTTCCGTTGACTTCGTCGTTGCCATCTGGGCACGGATCTTTCGCCGATCTCTATATAATTGCCGTCTGAATTCATAATAGGCCAGCTCCGAAAAGCAAAAAAAAAAAAAAAATTCCGAAAACACCCACGAAACAGTCTCAACAGTCAAGCCAAAAAGCAAACTCCCATTGGGCAAATGGATTTGGCTTATTTTGATCCGTGAAACAGCAGGATCTGGCTCATTTTCATACAAACCACGATCTGCGTACTCGTTTTCAGTGCGTTATCTCAACAATTTTCTTGCCACCCCTTTTTTAGGGGAAAGTTGCCGAATTTTTCTTGTCACTGCAGTTCTACCCGACTTAGTTTCGGTTCCTGGATCTGGCCATTTCAAAAAAAAAAAAAAAAAACGCCTAATTTGTTCTTGGAGCCGACCTAAAAACTTGGCGTCGCCGTGCCTACTCACTGCATTTTCTGCTTCCTAATTATTTTTACATCGACGCCATGCCACCACTTGAAGCTTGCATTTATCGCAGCGAACTCTACGTCGTTCAGATGCATAATTTGCGTCACTGGCGCTCGTACGTTTCTCGCCATTACGTGTTCCTGAGCGCACAATGCCAGGCCTGTTAACGGCAGTGCAACCAAACGTTTGTGCGACGCCTCTGCGCCTATATATACACAACAATCGCCCGACTGTGTACAGGTGCGAAGACGAGAAGCCAACTGGGAGTGCTGAGTGCGATTGCCGGGCTTTGCGTTGCATCCGGGGTATTGTATTTTCCATGGGGGAGGTCGGGGGTGACAGGGGGGGAGGGGATGATCGGAATTAGAGTTCGCGTTTCTCCTCCAAGCGCACATGCCTGCGCCGGTAGGGGTCCTCAAACGCCAATCCAATCCGCGTCGATTATGACTGTCTTGCGTTAGTTAAGACGCTTCGGGCTGTGTGTTAGGTCGTGTTCAGGCTGTTGCCGCAACTGTCGTAATAACTTTCGAGAATTATGTCATTTCACGTCTCAGCGAACCGAAATGAGTGACATGCCGTTTTTTTTTACGTCCATAGATCCACGATATTGGCTTTTGCGTGGGTAGTCTGAACATCGCCTTACTGCGTAATCAAGCAATTGTTAACGATATACTGGCTGCGTCCTTATGCCACGACGAACTGCATCAGTGCGCGTATGTTTTGCTGGATTTCAAAGATGAGTCCGAAAGAATAAAACATAAAAGTATAAAAGCGCAATTAAGAAAAAAACGAATACAGTAAGCCTTGTTGCTACCAAAGCGCATTTTTCAAATTCTTGGTTTATTTGAACTTTCTTTATGGCCCCCAGAGCAACTTCTCGCTTTTAAAGAAGTATCGCTTATAATGAACCCAGTTTTTGTGTCCGCCAGGACTTCGTTGTAGCAATGGGTTTACTGTGTTTTGTCGACGCGGTTCTTTTCTTTAACGATTTTTCTTTGAAGTTTACGTTTCCAGTTAGTTTTTTTGTTGCTTCTTGTAGGTTATTTCTAACTGTCGACTCCGTTAGTCGGGAATGTAATCGGGGCCCTCTAACCTCGACTGGGAAATAATGCGCGTGAAGCATACCGGACCGCTTTTAGCTGTTTGGCGGTGAAGAGCCACTATGCACACACAACTGAGGGGCTTTCACTGCGAAAGCGTCAGTGTACGGGGCTGCAGAAACTGCCGTTTCTAACGCTTCGGAACGCAGACCGCCGATTATCCCTAATGGCAACCGAGGGGGATTGTGCCGTTCTGTCTTTGTTTTTCTTCGTAAGTTATCGGAACTTCACGAAATAGTAACTATTTCTGGATGGCGGGAACTGTACATAGTCTCGACAACAGACGGAGCATGTTCCGTCCAATTTTTTCCCGTAAATTGATGGAATTTTACGGGACATTTCCTGTTATGGACAAAAACGAGATTTTCCCGCAACACCGCCGAACGGGACGTGTTCCGTACATTTTTTCTCGTAAATTGACGGAATTTTCTGTTGTGAAAAAAAAAAAATGAAACATTTTTTTGCAAGGCCTGCGAACAGGACATCTTCCATTCAGTTTCTTCCGTGAATTTACAGATTTTATTTTTTTTACCGTGCAGATTTGATTTGCCCTCCGCTGATGTTCCAGCGTGGGCTGAGTTTCACGTTGTGGCTTCCTGCGTGCCGCGCTCGGACATTTGGCCTCCGAACAATAAATGATGGTTAAAACAAAGACAATAAGGTCCCTTCGGATACGCCCAACGGATGTGCAACCGTTGGTGCGGAGGGCCCACTATTAACCGCATTGTCTGGCGATGTTGAGTGACGTGTCCGCTCCAGTAGTTCGCGGGGTCTGACTGTGAACCCCGTAAGGTGAACGTACCCCGCGGGCACCATTTCGGTCCTAGCTCCACACGGACCTCTTTGCGGGCTTAGTAAAGCCACAAAAAAAAATTCCCCAGGTCACTTAGTCTTGCTTACGTGCTCTGCCCAGCTGCCGCAGAATCAGAGTTCTCCGTGATTGACGTGCACTTGTTCTACTCACGCGCCGTCAAGCGATCTGTCACGTGAGATGACGACAGTGCCGCATGCACTAGGGTAACTCTTGCTCTGCCACTCGAACAGTAACGCACTCGAATCCTACGCTGGATACCGGGCTCCGTTCCCGGACGAACTCTGAGGTGTTTTTTTTTTTTTTTTTTTTACTTTTTGTAGTGGTGCGCGTTTTCTGCACTGGGCAATAACAACTCCGGTTTTTCCCACAATAGGGCACTTAAAAAAGCTACGCAACGCTTCCGACAAACGCTTTCACTTTTTCCTTCGCGTCCGGAGCACTTCTAGCGCGTCTGCAGCACTGCGATACTGCCTGCTTCGCTCGTCGCAGCGAGCGCTACGCCTTCTTTCGGATTTTGCCCGTACTTTTCTTTTTAAAGTTACGCTGCAACAAAGAAAAGCCCCATCCACTACACCACTGTAATGACGTGATTGGAATCGAAGAACGCCAAACCGGATTAATTCCAAGTTTCTAAGTTATCTGGTGGGCACAGAGCAGTAATTTCTGGCTGAGGACTTTGCAACCCCCTAACGCGCCGCCGACGTATGAACCCGCCCTTTACCAAACGATTCCCCGCAAAGAAAGCTCAAACGTGTAGCAAAGCCTAGTGTGAGCCACCGCTCTGCGGATAATTGACTACTTCGAATGCGTTTTTGTCCTTTAGTACCATGCGAAAGTTCGCAGCAAGCGGCAATGCGCGTTTTTTGTGCTTCGTGAAGCTCCTACGCAGTAACACTGACTAAGCCTTTCCATGGCAGCGATTGCGCAAAACTACAGGCACGGAAGTAAAAAAAAGGACGAGCGCACTCTAACAACTGAATTTTATATTAATGAATTGTCACTTTCGCCTTGCAGTCAGTGTATTCTACTTCCTAAATATACGATTTTTCTCTCTACATACTATGTGATGTGTTGCTTGACCAGTAGCTTTGGTGCAGCCTTTCCTCTATCTGTTGTGCGGGCAATACGCGAGGATTTTTTTTTTTCTTTTCCCGGCGGGCTGAAAGTGGGGGTGCGGATTATATGCAGGAGCGGATTTATACGCGCGAAAATACGGTATGCGCCTAACTGCGCGAATATTTTTGGGTGTGACGGGTTACTTGCTTCGCTTAATTCTCTCTAGGGGAGTCTTCTGGGGTATAAAAAGCACAGTGTGTTTTTGAAGCGTTGTTAGCAAGTCCGTGAAAGCTGGCTTCTTCACCGCGGCCAGAATATCTGAACACTTTGGGATCTTGCCACGGTAAGAGAGGAAAAGGGGACAACTACTTTTTATTGTCACATGTTGACGTCGCGTAGGTCCTCGTCGCACAGCCAGGAAGACGGGACTGGCGCCTGATCATTTTGTTGTTTTAGCTGGATCAGGCGGACAAAGGATCCCTTGAAACACGAAACTGTCGCTGAGCTTTCCGCTCGCTGTCGCCGACGCCCGCTGCACAGGCGCGGGGGTCGTGTTACAGGAAAAAGTCGGGACGCGCTTGTAGCAGACGTCAAAACCCACCACATTAGACAGTTTTAGCAGAGTCCTTCATGTACGTGGAAGCTCCACGTACGTATAGCTTTCACGGGCGACTATAGTGCGCATGCTCATGACGCAGAGGACCCACGTGAGGGTAACGGACGTACAGCCTCCCAAATTTTTAATGATATAGCGGGAGCGACGACCGACCGACATATCAGCGCCTTATTACGGTGTTCAGCAGCGAAATAGTCGAGAGTACGCGCACGCTCATAGGGCTATCTGCTGCATGAGTGTCGTCTACTACGCTGTTTCCTTAGGAGTGGTGCACCCCCTGCCACTGCATCTGAATGACTTTGTGCCCCACCCTGCTCAGCTACCTTTGGCGGTAGTGAAACGGCCTTGCAAGATAAGAAAAACAGGGGGTGTGTTGCTCTGAGAAGAACAGCGGAGCAGGCGACGCTCCCACAACAGATAGTTTTTTGCGGGTGCGCATACCGCGTACCCGCGCCTATTTTGCCGGATAACACCGTGATAATGCGCTGGCATGCCGATCGGTCGTCGCTCCCGCTATATTATTAAAAATTTGGGAGGCTGTACGTGTGATTCGAATTTTTTTACGTTGCAGACGTTAAATGAAATGCACTAACGTGGCTATCTGGGCGTGTTGGTTTAACATGATTAGGAGAAGCGCCCGCCACAGGGAGTCGCAAAGCTGGATCGGCTTTTCAAGTGTACCTGTTTGTGTTCTTCTTCTCCCAGCCTTTACAGCCTGACGTAGAGTTGACCAACATGGCGTCGTTGTGCCCTCCCACTTCGCAGCGAAAACAGCTATAATCAAACGCTGTTCGCTGAGTGCGCTCAGTAAGCTTCCCCCATTCTTACCCTCGCCTAAATTTTAAACCGACAAACAGCTTTCGTTTTTCAGATACAGGAGCGATTTTTCAGCTGTTCAGCCTGACCAAGTAGCGTTTGTCGTCGTCATAGCAACGGGCTCGCGAGATCACGAGTGGCTACAGTAGTATCTGTGTCTGTTAGTAGATGGCGCTAGGAGTAACGCGCGGGGAGAGAGCGCGTGCATCCAAACGCCCTGCGCGCGGAGTGCGTCGCGTACGTGTAACTAAAAGGGTTTCAAACTACATGCGCGTGCACGGGTTACGTATGTTTTTCACAGTTGCGTACGTGAACGCTGTACAGAAGTGAAACAAACTCTATTGGAGCCCAACGTGCCGCGGCGAATAACAGGATAGTACGTGCGGAATTCGCGCAAGTATCGGTTAGCAGTAGACGTTTGCTGCAGCGGGAATGCGGTTTATTAAAGGGGCCGTGAAGAAGCAAATACAACTTTTCCAGTTAGAAAGAAGTATAGCCTTTGGTAACTCGCTCAGTTCCATTGCAGACGAAAGACATTTTATGTAATCGAACAAACGCGAAAAAATTTTGAAAAGTTTTCAATTTCGCTGCACAGGGACCTAATAGGGTCAGGGGTGACGCAAAAGGAGCCAGAACTAAAAGCGCAAAGGTAATTGCGTTAACTGCGCTTCAGCATAAGTGACACGGTCAAGTGGAAGTGGATGCCTTACTGCAATCACCGAGTCATATTCTTAGTGGTGGATTAGGTGGCCGGCCGCCAATCGCACTAACAATATGCTTTTTTGGTCGTCATAAAGAAAAGAAATCCTAGGGCCATATCCACTGGCGTGAAACCTGGGGAGGGGCGAAGCATGCAGTGTGTAAGTGTATCCTTGGCGCCTTGCCGTTTTTGTCAACGGAGATGAAACCGTTTGGGAGTAGAGGTATACAGCTTTGCTGTAAAAGTCTCTTGTCTTTGAAGCACGATGCTCTCAAGCGCGAGGCGCAAACGAAGCGCTCCAGCGTGAGGCGTAAACGAGTGTCCCCGGTGTTTTTTTTAGCACGCGTTACGTTCTAGCGCGAGGTATAAACGAGTGTCCCGGTGTTTAGTACCGTGACTACATGACACGATGATTACGACGACGACAGGAGACGCCAACAGCCCCAGACCCTGAGGGACTTCGCCCCTGAAACTCCGGAAAATGACTATGGAGCTGCCACTGCTTCGTACTGCTTTCTTTCATATCTCGATTACTTGTTGAATGTTTGCGATAAAATTGGTATCATTGACCCACTTCGGATTATCGATCCCGGACCACGCGCGAACTGCCCCGGACGCAATCAGGGGCTCGATATTGCCAGTGTACTTTAATGGGATCTCCAGTCCGAAAGCAGTCCTTGGACTACCGGCGGGCTATCCAGGAGCGGTAAATTGAGGATGCCCATTGTTATTTAGGCAAGGCAGCCTTTTTACGTCTTCATGGCCGCTTTAATTAAGGGCTCCATTTGATCAGTCAGGGATTCGTGCGACACTCTTCGAGATGTGTGCCGAGGCATTCGTATTTCGCGCGCTTGGCTCACCGCTGATACGCAGCCGCTCCTGCCGACGCCCACAATAAACCCCGCAGCGAGAGGCGTTGCCTATACCACTGTCCGGGCGTCTGGCGTCGTGCTTTGCCTTAATGGCGTGCCCAGATTTCCATCTCCGTCCAGGAGCTCCCCAGTCGCATCGCCCCTGTTCCTGCGCGTCGTTTTGAAGTGTGCACGTGTGCCACTCACGCGTGGGACGCAGTTCGACACCACTTTCCTCTTCGACGGGCTCGTGAGCGATTAAATGGATGCAACGGAGCGGATGAGTAGTATAGTAGGAGGAGGAGGAACCGAGAAAGAGGTCGCTCCTCGGGTTGTCCTGAGGTTTTACGGTCTTGCTCCGGCTCGAAAGTGCCTCTTCAGTTATCTTGCCGGGCTGGTGATCGCATCAGATGGACGAGATGGGGTCGGCCTATGTCTTCTGGGCGCCTCTCTCGTAGAAACTCGCGTTTGATCCATCGTCCGCGGGTACCGCCCCTCCTGGACACTCCCTGTTGCCAAACGAGAGTACGTCGTCGGTGTAACCACTTCGAAGACAGTCTAGTCCGTTCACTCGAGCGCAGTGATCGATCCTTTTCGCTCCCGTTTTCAGCTCACTGCGGGGTGACTAGGTTGTAGTTAGGGCGAGTGTTTGCTTCGAGTCGAAATTTCGCCCAGGTTTCTGGGCGAAATTTTTCGTCGATTTTTTTTCGGCTGAAATTTTAGTCGAACATTCGAAATTTCGGCTGAAATTTTAGTCGAAAATTTGAAATTTCGACTTACATTTTAGTAAAAATTTCGCCCAGGTTTCTGGGAGGAGTATACCGGATCTTCGAAGACTCAAATACAGAAAGCACTCCTCACAACGAGGTCCCCGGGGCGGCTAATTAGCTTCGTAATAAGCGATACTTCGTTAGAGACGGAGACGATTTGCTCTCTCTGCACCCTAGTTGTGACCGTATAAAATTCGTTAAGACTCTCTTGGGATAAAATGACTTCGATATAACGGGAAGGGGGGATGCACACGTCGTTCATGCACACGTCGCCATCCGCTGTCCACTATGCTGCTATCCGTGTCAACCGTTGCGGAGCACATCGTCTCAGCCTGAGCGTCGCGTACGCACCTAGCTTTGCTTCGCCACGGGTGACACCTGCGCAGGTGGGCGTAGCCGACGGGCACTCAACGCGGGCGCCGATTGATTGAGTAACCCCATTTTGTCCGCCCTCTGGGCCGAGCGAGCCTTTAATTATCCGGCGCCGCCGAGGGTATATATAAGGACCGACTTATTGGTCGTCAACCTCTCATGCGGCCCCTTCGGAACAGCTTCTGAGAGGCAGCGGGGGTGAGGCTTCGTATACTGGCCTGCGGCAGCTGGCTGGTTTCGTTGCGGGAGAGTTGAGCGCAGCATTAGGGCCGCTTAGATGCCGCACGAGTCGAGGTATAAGGACGGCTTTAACTGCCCGTGCGTGCACAAACTATTTGAAGGCCCGCTCGTACCTCTCTACCTTGCGCGTTTTTCGGCGATCATCCTGGCCCGTCAGGGCTGTCAAACAGTCATGTGTTGGTTTACATTTGCTCAGCATGCGCCGGCAGAGCTGCTAATAGCAGCTTTAGAACACGGAAGCTTTTTTTGCGTGCGGTCTGAGCGGACCTTTAGCGTCCCCGTAATTTTTTTCAGGCGACGACGCAAAGCGGTCGGCTGAGCGCTGGATGCTATATTCCAAGGCTATGGAATGGCGTGTTTGCCTCACGTTGATAGGACACGTCACTAGCGACACCCAATGGCCTCTTTTTATTTATTTATTTATTTATTTATTTATTTATTTATTTATTTATTTATTTATTTATTTATTTATTTATTTATTTATTTATTTATTTATTTATTTATTTTTTATTATTTTTATGTTAGTTGTTATTATTATTTAGTTTCCCTCAACGCCCAAGGACATTAAGGAGGGGAGTGATTGATTGATTGAAGGGTTTAACGCGCCGACGCAACGCAGGCGATGAGGCGCGCCTGGAGGGCTCCGGATTAATTTTGACCACCTGGGGATCTTTAATAAGGTGCGCTGAAATCTCGGAACACACGGGCGTTTTCGCTTTTCGCCTCCATCGGAAAAGCACCAGCCGCGGCCGGGAATCGAACCCGCGTCCTCGTGCTCAGCAGCACAACGCCTTGTGACCTAAGTCACCTGTTCCCCGCCGTGGTGGCTCAGTGGCTATGGCATTGTGCTGCTGAGCACGAGGACGCGGGTTCGATTCCCGGCCGCGGCTGGTGCTTTTCTGATGGAGGCGGAAAGCGAAAACGCCCGTGTGCTCGAACTTTCGAAGATCCTCGAAGATCCCGAAATGGGCTAAATTAATCCGGAGGCCTCCACTACGGCGCGCCTAATCCCCTGCGTTGCGTCGGCGCTTTAAACCTCATAATTAATCAATCGACCAAAGTCACCTGGAAAAAACATGACTTGGAAATTGGAGTAAGGTATCCTAGTTCGTTTCGTCGTATAACTTGAATTCTAACACGCAGTTAAACCTTGTAAATGTGTTTTAGTGCTGGTTTACAACACGTCACTCCTGTCCGTATTAGGTCACTATGGCGCGAAATTTGAAACATGCGGTTTCGTATTACTATTCCGAAGTAACGCATTGTTGTGGTACATTTTGTGAAACTGTCACAGCCGAAACACTTTCCCGCGAGGAAAAGTAGAGGTAACGATATTGTTGTTTTCATTGATGTGGCGCTGGTGGTGCGATAATAATTAGAAAGAATAAAGCACCAGGGCCTTTGTGCCGGGATGTTAAAAAAGAATGGTTCTTTTCTTGATGACCGCTGCTTATTTAGACCTTTTTGCAGCGCTGATTGAGTCCTACGTAAAAGAATTTTCTTTTGCTTTTCTTTTCGCTTTTTTTTCCCTTCTTAATGACTTGGACTTGGCTAGTGTACTGAACATGTCGTTTTGCTTCGCGCCTTTGACGGGTTCCTTTTTTGTTATATAGCTTGACATGCACCCGGGCCATTACTGATCAGGAACATTTTTCGTGGCCAGATCTTCTTTGTTGGTACTCGTGTATACGCAAGTCATTCGCTACCTCATGTTTACTAGCTTCGAGAGAATTTAATTAACTCTGCGTGCTTGTTTCGCGGGGTGGTTAACACTTGAAAAGTCCTTGCTCTCAGGTTTCACCGTTCCTTTGTTTGTTTCGCCAAATTTTTTTCGCGGAAGGCTCAGGACTATTGTAATAAGTATTATCGCCGGCTCTTGTAGGAGCAGCTCTTCTTAGGCTCTGTTGTTAGGGTCTGGGACAGTGCACCGTGCTATCCCGTACCCGGTATAGGTTGATGATCTGCACTGCGCTGTACTGCCTGCGGGTTCAGCGCCGCGGCCATATATATCAAGGCGGATCGGCCCCGAAGGGGTTTGCCTCGCCGAGACTGGACGATCACCGGCTGTTATCGCTAATGTGTTCGCCGGCAGCGCACCGAGGCTGGCCGTGCCACGCAGTGCTATTATTAGCCGCCACCGCCGCTGGGTGGCACATGTGCTCCTGCTCCCCTTGTACGCGAGTTTGTAGATACGCCTGTACGATGTGCAGACGTCAGTCAGCTTTCTCCGCTACCTGCGCTACGCCTCCCGGGAACGAGGCTGCAATTATTGGGCCGCATGGGGATGGTAGGTTGCTACGCGTATGTCAGCGTCACGCGGTCCGTCGTCTGCGTTTGCGCGCGTGCGCGCAAATACATTCGTACATACATACATACATACATACATACATACATACATACATACATACATACATACATACATACATACATACATACATACATACATACATACATACATACATACATACATACATGCATACATGCACATACATACATACATACATACATACATACATACATACATACATACATACATACATACATACATGCATACATACATACATACGTGCATGCATACATACATGCACATGCATACATACATGCATACATACATACGTACATACATACATACATACATACATGCATACATGCATACATGCATACATACATACATACATACATACATACATACATACATACATACATACATACATACATACATACATGCATACATACATACATACATGCATACATACATACATGCATGCATACATACATACATGCATACATACATGCATACATACATACATACATGTATACATACATACATACATACGTACATACATACATACATACATACATACATACATTCGTGCATACATACGCGCATACGTGCAAACATACGCGCATACGTGCAAACATACATGCGTACGCACATTATGCGAACATGCATACATACATTGAGTAAACTCTATAACTATAACGGTTGAAGCGCGCTTGATTCGAACTATTGCTTTTTTGAAGTCTTTGATGGTTAGAACGGCATTGCAGGGAACAACCATCCCCGTTTTAGGAAAGTACCCGTTATAACGAAGTCAGTCCGACGACTTCATTGCAGCTTTAACGCGTTTACCATGTTCTAAATTTGGCATCCCCAGTTGCTTGCATATTTGCCCCGAGACATTTGAAAACTCCTTTAACTCACATTCTGCGCTCTCAGGGTGTTATCTTTCTCTCTTTTTATCTTTTCAAAATACGCTAAAACGCGACCTGGTTGGGCGTGTCTGGAAATCGAGAAAATGACTTGCGATTACAGCTTCTAAAGCAGTTTTAACTGCACACGTGGCCTCGTACACGTTTAGTAATGGACACAGCAAAAATATAGGGTTCTGTATACGCCAAAGCCCATTATAGCGCTAGTTAAAAAGAAAGAAACGAAACTCTGGTAATGACAATTTTCTTTGCTGCCCTCTTTGGACGACAAAAACAAGGTTCTCCATTCGGACGCGTGTCCTAATTGGGGTTCCGCCTTTGCGGGAACGATTTGGCACAGTTCCGAATCGCGGTATTACCGTATTTTCGCGATTCTAACGGCCGCTCCCCCCCCCCCCTCCCCCGCTCTTCTTTTTTTCTTCGGAACCCGTAATCCTTGAAGTAGGTGACCCGGCACGGTAGCTCAGCGGCTAAGCAGTTGTGCTGTTGAGTGCGCGTGCGCGTGTTCGATTCCCGCCGCAGCCGCTGCCTTTCTGATGAAGGTGAAAAGCGAAGAACGCCAATGTGTGGAGATTTCGGCGCTTGTTAAACATCTCCAGGGGATCTAGGTTGATTCGTATTACGGTGCCCCCCCCCCCTCGTTCTTCCCCCTCTTAGGCCAACTGTAGCTTGGCGCCTAAGATAATATTGTAATTAGATGCAAGAGCCTCGAGTGGTCCAGGTTAATCAGTAGCCTTCTAGCACGGTCCGCCTCGTTGATAAGGAAATTCTGTCAATAAATAGCCCTACGGACTTCATATTTTCATACAAGACCGCTTATACAGCGCAGAAAGTTACGTGTTTCAGCAATGCATATGTGTCTAGTAGTGAGGCCCACTTTAAAGCGGCTTGGTGAACAGTGTTTTGTGGGGGTACTTATTTAATGAAGCGCCTTAGAGCCATGGGACTTGAATATCACATTGGTTATATTGTTCCTGAAGATATTGCTTTTCATCATCATCAGCTTTTGATCAGTTGCACCCGGGTAAAGCTGTGAAGCCGAATTTTAGGGGCGGAGCACCTTAGGACCTCGCTTTGTCTGGGGCTTGGCGTCCGTGTACACAGTGTTGCGCATGCGCGAGGAGCATTGTATTGGATTGGATTTGGCTGGATTGGATTGGAATTGTAGTGTACTGTACACACGCGTTGTCCCTCATTTACATGCGCGAGTGTGCAATGCCACGGGTGATTTACGGTAAGAACCAGTGCTTCGCCCACTCGTCATGATTCACTTCGTGGAGATGCGTGAATTTGGTTAAGAGCACGGTAAAGGCGTGGACATTTCCCACTTTCGGGTTTCTGGAATTTTTTCTTGCTTACATTCGAGCCACAGCCAACGTTTTAGGAGCTTTATCTGTGCTGAAGTCGGCGAAAGCGGGTGATTAGCATTTAGAAAATACGGTATATGGTATCGCATATACCTGATGACTTATAGCGTAAACCCCCCGAGCATTTAGGAGTACTACGAGCGTCCGCAGCTTTGTTGCGGGCTTCATTGCTATGCGGGCTGGGCCGCACATTTACGCGGTCGGCGCCAGTGTGTGAATCGGTCGTCGTGGCCTCGCCCATGTAGAGCCAACGCGTAATTTCCCCATGGGAAAAAGACGTAAGCACTGGCGACAAACGGACATAAGCTGCGGACGGAGAGACCTTGGACGTGGAAAAATAGCCACGACAGGGACGGCGGACTTCTTCTTTTGCCAGGACTGGAAAAAAACACGGAGCTCGTCGCGACAGATCGTCACAGTCAGTGCGCATACGCTGGCGTTTCTCTCTCTCTCTCTCTCTCTCTCTCTCTCTCTCTCTTCTCTCTCTCTCTCTCTCTCTCTCTCTCTCTCTCTCTCTCTCTCTCTCTCTCTCTCTGTCCCCCCACCCCCATTGACTTTTTTTTTTCTTTTTGCTGGTACCGCAATTCATGCCTGGCGGAACTGGGGGCGATAAAACACGTTGGTTTTTAAAGACCATAGTCTATTCTTTTTTGGGCTGCTTAAACCCGAAAATTTTAACACACACACATACACACGCACACCGGCGACATGATTCGCTGTCAATGCTTCTTTTTTTTTCGGTTTTTGCTGTGCTTTACGATCGCGATGCGATGAGATTTTTAGGGTGGGGGGAAAGGGGAGAAAGGGCCGAAACTGTCTGGCGTGGGGTGCCGACACCTTATCAGGCCCGCTTTACGATCGCCTCGTGGTTCCTTTGTCTGTTTTTACCATCAACTTATAACGTTCCCCGTACTGAGTTCCCTCGCACTGAACCAGCGTTCCTTAGCAAACAGCATAAATGAATAGTCCGGACAAACCTCTGCACGCACACGTCTTCATCAGTGCTTGTCGTCACTGGGGTATACGGATCCCTTTGCTCCTTTGAGCTGGCGGTGATCTCGCCACCGAGTTGAATCAGTCCGTTATGGAGAGAGGAATAAATTGTAGATGGGTTTGCTGAAGTGGTTGTTTAAGTTAACTGGTACTTTGAAAATTGTTCGTCAGCGTTTCGGTAGTGCGAATCCCTTCTTTCTTTTGTGCAACCTTCTCACAGTTTTCCTTTGAACTGAAGAGAGAGTACGCCCGTTGGTTATCACAAGGCTCTCTGCCTTAGGCTTCACTTACTTCTAATCCGCTACGTAGTCCTTCCCCGTCGCTTACAACTCTCAGAAAGACGCACGACCCGGCGTGCGTGCGCGGGAGAATACAATTTTAGAGCCCCACTACCCGGGGTAATTACAACCGTGCGCGCTGCGAAAGCGCTGCTAGGCCTCCGTCGTCGGCCACTGCGGGCTCTAAATTCGCTGTGTGGTCACTTAGCCGTTGCTTCCCTTTGTTAAAAGCCTGCCAGCCCCCTGCTTCTGTTCGCCGCTCGGCATCCCCAAAGCGCGCGCGGCATGTCGACGAGAGCGCGCCGGCTGACGTCAGCGAGAAAATGAAAAGCGGAGGGGATAGGGTACGCTGGCGGGCATAGCGGCACGCCACTACTTTTTTTCCTAATGGACTGCGAAGCGCCTTTCGCTCCGTATAATACCCGCTGCCCCGAGAGCGTTTGAAAATGAGGAAAACGGCGAGGAAGGCTCCGCGCCGCGCCTCGAGGTCCGTTCGTTGTCCGCATGTGGACGGCAGCCTTCCCCGCACGAATCGTGTGGTGCTGGACTCGCGCTCTTCTCCTTTCCATTCTTTCTAATTTGTTTGTCTTTTGTTGCGGCGACTCTGCGCCGCTCTGCTTTCACCGCCTCCCCCACCCCCTTCTCATTTTCTTGCTTTTCTTCGTCGGTTTGCGATCTGCACGACTTTTGGTCGAGGCCGCTTTGCTTCCCCCCTTCTGTGAATGGTGGTCCGAATCCCTTCCTCGTGCTGCCGTGCGGCAGCCTTCGCCGCTTGATACCGGCGCTGGACGGCGGATGATTAAGCACGAATAAGCGCTGCTTTCACCACCCCCCTTCCTCCCGGACTGGCTATATTGTGAGGGTCATTAATAAGGAAGCGGCAAACGCCATATACTTCCTCAGTTGCGTGTCGCAACGGTTCGGTGTATCGATGCGACGGCAGCGCTTGTAACGGTACGTGGATTTCTCGCTTCAGTAGGCGGCGCTCGCTAAAATGTATACGTTTAATACGGGTTTCGATACAGGGTTTCGCAGTCTGTGTTGCTTTACTTGAAGTATCTGGGACACGCAGCGCAACGGAATAACTGGTATCGGGACTGTCGACAGATTCGGGGAAAGGTGATATATGGAAACGTTCGAAGCAGCGATCGCGTCCCATAGTGGCATGTAGACTTTTTTCATTTATTAAAGCAATGATAACATCTTTCCAGGTCCTGTATACTGTGGAGCGCATGCGCAGTTGTGTGATCCTGCCGACTGCGCCAAATAAATCGGCACTAGCACTGCCTAATGATGAAATGGTTCCTGAAAAGCTGAAAGAGGTTTTTTTTCATTCTTTAAGCTTTGATAACAGTCTTGGCAGGTCGTGACTGTCCTGCGCATGCGCTAGTGAGATGATCCTGCCGAGTGCGCTAATTAAATCGGCGCTAGCACAGCCCAATGAGTAAGTGAGGCGCTTTTTTTTTTTCGAAATGAGCGTGATCCAGAAACCGAAACTAACTCGGATAAAACTGCAGTGACAAGAAAAACTCGGCAACTTTCCCCCCAAAAAGGGGTGGCAAGAAAATTGAGATAACGCCCTGAAAACGCGTACGCAGGTCGTAGTTCGTATCGAAAATGAGCCAGATCCTGCTGTTTTCACGGATTAAAAACAGCCAAGAAGACGGATAAGAAATGCTACTTGCTCTTCATGTTTTGTGTTTGCTGTTGTGCTATTTCTCTATTACGATTGTGCTATCATGCTTCAAATTTGTGAGACAACCAGAGACGCATGTATGTCCACGCTGTAAATCGAGGGTTTGGACTGAGGCCTCCTTGTCAGCTACGTCTCGCCTTTGTCCAGCCCCCAAGGTTTTCGAAAGAATGAAAAATCCCGAGGGGCGTTTGCTCAAGGCTCCTGTGTTGACAAGTTTCTGTTTTTTTTTTTGCTCTTCGGAGCTGGCTTATTATGAATTTATACGGAAATTAGGAGATCTGAGAAAGATGTCTCCCCAGATGTCAACGACGAAGTGAACGGAAGAAGAAATCAATGAAATGAAACTGAGAGATGTGAAACAATGATTTCATGTCGTCTCACCCCACCATCCGAAATAACTCTCTGGATGTATTTTTTTCACTCCCATATTTGCCATTTTAGTACTTGACAGAATTGCGGCCGCTTACAAGCCCTGGCAAATCTCTCTCTCTCTCTCTCTCTCTCTCTCTCTCTCTCTCTCTCTCTCTCTCTCTCTCTCTCTCTCTCTCTCTCTCTCTCTCCCATCTGATAGTACGAACCAATTGACTAAGGTGAAGAAGAAGAAACGAGCATGTGAAGCGTTTTGCAAATTCATGGCAAAGCAATGAACAGCTTGCTTTCTTCGTGAGTGCCTTCAGGCGTGCCCAAGAAGAGTATCCGAGGGAAGAATTCGAAAAGAGCTGCTAATGGTGCCAAGAGGACTCACCTGCTCTCCATGTATAGTTCTACTGTTCTTGAAGCCCTGCTTCATATTCTAATGCCTTTTCAGCCAAAAAACTCAATCACCCCATGCTTGAAAGTTAAGTTTAAAGTTTTTTTTTTTATAAGAATGCCGCATCAACTTGAGTGTTTCAATTCAATACGAGCCAAATCCAAGCTTATCACCCCAATATCGCTCATATTTACGGCATGATTTTTAATTACTTGGGGCCATAAACTTGGCAATAAAAACTGGCACCGACCAAGAATGTTTAAAATCCAAAAAAAGACGTTTCGGCTCCCGTACGGGTGCCTTGTTCGCAACCTTGGACAAGGATTGGACTTGGATTGTGAACAAGGCACCCGTACGGGAGCCGAAACGTCTTTTTTTGGATTTTAGACATTCTTGGTCGGTGCCAGTTTTTATTGTCATGTGTTTTCCTGACCAGACGGGTTTCCGTCCAACCCTCGATTTCGTCCATAATCTCCCCCTTGCTGAGATGTAAAATATATCATGTGATAGCTTTGACGGCATTGCGTTTAGGTCTGGTAACAAACTTCCGCTTGTTTCGCAAAATAGCGTTAGGTGAATATGGCTCATTTCGGAAAAAAAAAAACAAAAAAACGCCTCAAGTGTCTCCTCTCAGGATGGAAATTTGGCGCTCGCGGTTTTCCTGGGAACTCTGCAGCAGTCATACTTCGCGTGACTTTCTATTGACTTCTTGTGGCTTATGATGTTTCCTTTTTTTTTCCGTGGCTGCAGCGCTCGGCCGATTTCTTTCCCTGTCGATTTTGCATGAGCAGCTCACTAGCATGTTATCCGCTCACTCTGCGTGTGAGTACTGTTGGCGTACCGGTGTGGCGTGATACGCTGCTCTTTCCTGGTTCCCATTTAATCGTGCGAAACGGGTGTGTGCAACGTCGGTGCGGCGTAGCGTAACTCTTACGACCACGACGGAAGGCGCTATAGCACTTTGCCCAGACAAAAAAATTACCATTCCTTCCGAGAAAAACGTTGAGAGAAGCGCGATAGCTAAAAGTGTGTCCAACCCTCGCTGAAAGTGCGTCCTATCGATCGTCAAACTTTCAACGAACGAAATCGCAAACGAAGAACTAAGAGACGAAGAACCCGTGCGACCATTCTTCGCTCACTAGGTAATCGCATCTACGAACGATCTAAATGTATATTGATACGTGACCCGTCGTGGTGGCTCAGTGGCTGAGGCGTTTTGCTGCTTGTTGTCCCCAGCTTGTTCCCAGCTAAAAAAGTTTGAATCGCAAGCTTTCCTGTTCCTTTATGTGTTTTTTTAATGCAATGGTCTATTTTGCACGAATGCGCCATCTGTTGGGATAGACGATAGGTAGAATCTGGATACACGTTGTGGAGGTGGGAAGTCGATTCTCCCCGGGCACTACGGTTTTTTTTTTTTTTTTTAGCTGCCCTTGGCGTACTTGGAAACTGAAATCAAATATTTGGCAGAACAAACGCCCCTGACTCAAGCAGAATCGTCCAAAGCTCCTTCGCTGGGTCTGTTTACTGAACGCTGGCGTTGATTCTGGGCATGGAGGCAACCCAGCGATGGCCGGTGGCGTGTCTTTAAAATTTTCAAAATAATGTTTAGAAATACAGATACAATTTAACCGTGTACAAATACTTGTGTTAAAAGGTTTCCAATAGGTAAATAAGCGTTTCGGCAGTTACAGTAGCTGCTAGGATTGCAGGTCACGTGACAGGGACACATATTGTAGTGTCAAGTTTCGACACTACGAACCGCCACACTTCCGATTTCAGGAAGTTTGCTGCCAAATTAAAATTATTTCCGTCAATTTGTTTAGAAATTGCTTGTGGTTACCGGGCTATATAAAACTCTGGCTTTCATATGTGCTAGAGAACCTATACGCGACAAAAATGGGTTGTCCGTCCCTTTAAAAAAATTCCCCCGCACCTCCCCGAGGGGGATTGTGAGGATGCAGAAATGCGAACGTCGAACGCAACGTCCTCGGGTACCATGCGAGGAAGGCACCGCACAACCTTCGATACGTCGATGGGCACGTTCACCGCCTGTCCCTTGATTCCTAACTGCCCGTTGCCTCGAATCAGCCGCCTGATGCTCATGAAGGGGAGTCGAGGCGCGATGAGCCGCTCTTCGACCGGGTTCAGATCGGGAAGATGCGCCGGCCGAGGAGGATAACGGTAGCCAAAACTCACGCAGCCCTCCTCTTCGCAGCTTTGTCTTCTTCTCCTTCTTCTTCTTCAGCGGTTCCCCTACGGGAAGATGACCATGGTGGTTGAACGCGAAGCTATCTCGTGATGGATTGTTTGGTTGGCCAATCCCTAGGGGCATCATGCCACATCATCATCAGACGCGCTGCGGACGCCGGCCAAGGGACGCACGACAACCCCCGACTATAATGCATTTCTGCATAAAACAGTGTGCGTGTTGAGGGCGGCGTTGCAAACGTATGCCTGATCCCATTTCTTCTAAGTATGAAACGGTTACGGTCCAGTAAACCCTATTTAGACGAAACTGCTGTTTGAAATCTCGTTTAATCGACGTTTTCATGCTCCGCGCCGAATTTCATAAAAAGCACATCTCGCTTTTAGCGAAGTATCGCTTTCAGCGAAGTCTATTTCTTCCCCAGAAGACATCGTTGTAACCCATAGAGTTTCATACTAATATATACTAGAGGGAAATCCTCCGCCACCGTCTAGGGAAGCCGCGTTTCAGCGAGCGTTCCGTCATGTACCGGGCAGGCACGTTCCACTTGTCCTTGGCATGGCTCACGAACAGGCTGAAAAGTTGCCTCTGGCTCCAAAAAAGCAACAATATTACTGTAAAATATCTATCGAACTTGTTTCGCTATTATAAAATTGAAGCTCCAAGAACGTTTATTTGCCAGCGATTGTTTAGAAGCTTAAAAAAAATGTTACCCTTTTTTGTTAATTTTGGCTTTGAGACAAAAAAGAAGCCGTGTGACTAGCCAAGCCAAGTGGGAAAGGAACGAATGGCGGCGCCCACGACGGCCCGCCACTGCAGCGACAGATTTCCGCCTAGTATATATTGGTATGAAAGTTTCTTTTAACTGGGGTGTACTGTATGTCCGCCGTAGTTTTTGTCGTAACGGCTAAGGCAGTGTTGTTCAAATATAAAAAGAAAACGTATCTGTTTACTCAATCACAGACAACGTTCTGAGTTTGTTCGCGACTCCAAACAGCTAGGAATTGGGACACTTCCCAGCCTCTACATGATGCCACGCTCGCTGAGGTACGGCTCACAGACGCTTGGAAAAAAACACCCGTGTGGGAGAGATTTCGGCGCACGTTAAAGATCTCCAAGTGGTCAAAATTAATCCGGAGCCGTCCACTACGTCTCCCCTCATCGCCTGTGCTGCGTCGGCGTGTTAAACCCTACAATCAAATCAATCAAATCAACAGACGCTTGGACCTGATTTCATATCGAGTACGACACTCTATGGCATGAGCAGTGCTGTGGAAATGAGCTCGCGCCTGATAAGAGGATTGGGAAATCAGTGGAGCTAGGATTCGGATTAGGCGCGGTTAAGGCCTGCGACGTTGTGACCAAGATTGTCGCGGTAGGGTTCTCGTCACCACCACCGTTACCACGTCGGGAGCCGCGAAACAGTTTCCTGTCCGCGTGACCGCATACAGTAAGTTCCTCGTTACAACACAATCGCGTACTTAATTTTCGCTCTATTCGAAGTTTTCAATACCCCCTACCCTCTACATTACATGGAGAGCAATAAACCTATTTTTAGTGAAATGCCGCTTATAACGAGTTAAGTTTTTGTCCAAAGGGCTTTGTTATATTGATGATTCACTTGATCGTCGCCACAGTTTCTGTCGTAATGGTGAGAGAGCGTGTCTTGTATGGGCATGGTGAGGCAAGCATTATGGCCGCTGTTTGCGGTATCTTGCGAAGAGCAGAGACGAAACATGTATGCATACACGTGAGCCGGAAATTGCTCGCGTCATGGTTTTCCCCAAGCCCTTAATTGGCGACGGGAACGAAGTATTGCGTATCTCTGACGGCTTTGTATGCCCCCTCCTACCTCCTCCTGTTGTGGCGCATCGTTATAGTCTTTTGGTGTGCCCAGCCCGTATTCTCTCCTCCTGCCAAAATCCTTCGCTCAATATACATGTAGATAACTTTACGGTCGCCAAATGGCTTCACTGCAAGGTCAGTGCCCTTGCGTTGAAGTACCCTTTAAAGGGACCCTGCAACACTTTTTTCGAAATCTTCAGTGCTTGCATAACGCTGTCAACCAACACATTCAATACTTAGATTAGGGGGTAGCAAAGTACCTCAGACAAAAATTGCTGCTCTATGATGATCAGATGACTTTCAAACTTGCTCAAAAGGTTTTTCTCTCTTTCCTGGTCTTGGCGCTTTTAGACCGCTGGTATTACGTCATTACAGCGTTGTAGCGGCTATTGGCCGGTTTCCTATCAGTTGCAGCAATGAACGCATTCGATAATCATTTTAAAAAAGAAAGCCACCAAAGCAACGCAGAAACAGAAGGCGTGTTTGCTGCAACGAGCAAATCACGTAGTGCCGCTCCGTGCTGACGATAACTATAGCTTTCGCAGTGCTTGTAGACGCGAAGGAAAAATAAGCTGTGTAAGCGTTTGTGGGGAGTGTTGAAGAGTCCATTCCAAGGCAACCATCGCTGATGGTGCCGCAGATTTGATACATAGTAAACGCTTGTCTTGTAGACTTTTTTCCAACTTCTTCGACCTGGGAGGTGTCATTTTATCAATGGGCCGTGCTAGCGCCGATTAACTGGCGCAGTCGACAAGTAGGTAATCTCACTGCGCATGCGCAAAACCGTCTAGAACATGCCATGACGTTATCAGTGTTCTAAGAAAGATGATAGCGTGTCACCAGCCACGCTAGTGAGGAGCGTAGCAAGGACGATCCAGCTCTCTCATGATCCAGCTCTCTCACGTGCCTGTGTGCTATAGCAAAGGGCGGGATTCTTCGCCTCTAGAGGGACAACACCTGATCTTAGGGAGGGATGGTCTGATGAGGACTACCCAGATGTCGCTGATGACCCGAGAAGCAGACGCAGGCACACTCAGAAGCACGCCCAACTTCTCTGACCAGCAAGCACTTTCTCAATGCTTCTACTAGTATTAGCGTCTCGTTGAATAGCAGCACCACCGTAGTCCGTATGGTACTAAACGGGCTTCCTTAAGGTAGCAGCCTCGTCTCATCGCTGTTCTTTTTTTTTTCTGCTCGTTGAGTAGCAGCACCACCGTGGTCCGTATTTTATTAACGGGGTCCTTTAAGGAAGCAGCTTCGTTTCGCTGCTGGTCTTTTTCTGCGGGCACTCAGCGTGTACGTGGCACATTTTGTGTGGTTTTGCTTTTGTAAGGGCGCGAGAAATGTGAATAGCTATAGCTGCAGAAATAAAGCTATGCTTGTAATTTATTTGTGATAACAGCGTCCATGCTGGATGCAGCTTTCGTTACATGATTCGAAACAGGGTCGTTTCTTATCAAGGAATGGCAAAACCATTCAAAAACTGAACAATTCGTCTGAAATTTTACGCCTGCTCCAGTAATCAGGTAAGCTGCCGCTTTTCGTTCTTGCTATACAGCTAAGTGTTTCGTTCGGTGTATCAAGCCAGTAGGTTCTGTTGTTTCGAAACCTTAACAAATTAAAGCGTTTCCTGGTGTTATCAAGCTGCGATGAAATTGAAGAAATCTGCGTGTCCGTGTATGGACGTATTTCAGTGCCCGTTGGCCACCGTGATCAGAGGTTTTGTAGTGACAAAAACCTTTCCAAAGCTATAATTTAAAGGATTCTGAGTTTGCGATCGGTAAAGCGTTATTACTGGGTCGAAAAAAAAGTCAGTTGATAATAAACCGATTTTGGTCGTGTTCCAAGGCCAGTTGGTGATTCCGCTAGTTGGTCCGGTTGGGCTAGTCAGGTGCCATTGAGAGGGCTGGCGGGTCAAAGAGCGCTTGAAATAGGGTCACAGTGAGAGCAAGACAAAAGCGCTGAGTGACTGAGCGGACTGTATTTGTCTTTTCAAAATGTAACATTGATAAAAATGGAATGTTTTTTTCGGCTTTCTTGTAACATGCGGGTTTAGTGTAACACGCGGGCTATGGGGAACGTATAGGCTATCTGGCATGTGGACTATGTGGAACATGTGGGCTATATGTATGTGTGGAACACGTGGGCTATCTGAAACTTGGGCGACTGAAACATGGTGGACGGTGGGAATATGTGGGCTATCTGAAATATGTGGACTACACGGAACACATTAAATATGTGGGACGCGGATCTATGTGGGACGCGGAACTGTGTGGGACAGTTAAATCACCCTGTTGAGTGCGCCAATGACACCATCGGTAGCGCAGACCAGTCACAAAAATTTTTTTACCTGGATGAGAAGCTAAGGAAGTTTGTGCATTGTCGGGAAAAAAACTTCCTTATATCCCACACTAAATTAATAAACTATTCATAGAAATGCGAACGCGCACGGGGTAAACGGTTGGCGAGGCATACCTGCAACTTTGAATGGTTTAAAGCGCGTATTCTCTTTCCGAGAAAAAAAAAAAAAAAAAGAGCAGTGAGGGGTTGAATGAAGCCAAGACGGGACGTTTCGAAATTAATAAGCCTTATGAGTGTGTCCGGGTCGTGTAAATTCTGCACTATAGTTTTGAAACCGATGTGTAAGCGGTGGAATTGTCTTGCACGCTGTGACGAAAACTGAGTACGTGTTGGCACTGGATGTTGGTGTAGGTTTGGCAATCGTTTCACTGCGCCAAGAGTAAAAAAAAAAAAATCACGACGAGGATGGGATTCGAACCCACGCGGGCAGAGCCCAATGGATTAGCAGTCCATCGCCTTAACCTCTCGGCCACCTCGTCCGGATGCGCTGCGCGCTTCGAAGCGCGCACTTGTGCGCCGGCTTTGTTGCGTGCCGCGGGCTTTGCGGAAGACTGCAGCTGTACCGGTCGAGGCGGTTGTTTCGAAACGTGCTCGCTGGCATCGCAGCGGTAGCGCGTGAACTCGGCTCATGATGGGCGCTGGCATTAAATTGCCGTTTGAGCGGGAAGGTATCAATATGTATTTTTCTTTCGAGCTTTTCTTCGCTGGTCACTCTGTATGCCCCACAATGGTTTCGCACCTCTCTGTATCACTTTTTTTTTTAATTTGTTTGTTCTCCGTTATTCGCTTGTTACACTCCTTTATGTTAGCATACCCTGCCGACGTCCAGGGCATGCTAGCATAAAGGAGTGTAATTTAAAGCAAGTAACGGCTAAAAAACAAATTTGCTTTAAATTACATTTGCTTTAAATGTAATGTGAAGGCAAGATGACTGTTGATCATTAAGGGTAACAGAGTGGATCCCTAGAGATGGCAAGCGTGGCATGGGGCGGCAGAAAGTTAGATGGGCAGATGAGATCAAGAAGTTTGCGGGGATAAATTGGTCGCAGTTAGCGCAGGACCGGGATAATTGGAGATCTATGGGAGAGGCCTTTGCCCTGCAGTGGGCGTAGATAGGCTGGTGATGATGATGATGATGCTAGCATGGCGGTGAATTATGCCCATTGACTGATTGAGTGAAGGTTTGAGAAAGTGAGTGAGTGAGTGAGTGAGTGAGTGAGTGAGTGAGTGAGTGAGTGAGTGAGTGAGTGAGTGAGTGAGTGAGTGAGTGAGTGAGTGAGTGAGTGAGTGAACGTTTAAGTGAGCTAGTGAGTGAACCAGCGAGTGTTTGAGCCAAGTGCATAAACGAACGTTGAGCTAGTTAGTAAACGAGTGAACGTTTTAGCGAATGAGTCATTAAACGTGATGGGAGCTAAACTCGTGTTAGCAATTGTCCCTGCACCTTTCAATTAAATTAAATTCCTATCGTCTCTCAGCTCCGTAAGTTCTGAGCTCTGAGCCTTAGATCTCAGCTCTCTAGGCACCCATCGGCGTTTGACATCAACTCAAGCAGCATATTTCGTCCGTGCGATCTGATATCCCATCTTCCACGATTTGAATTGGAATCCGGGCGGATGTAGTCGAGAAGCGGAACCACCCCACATCCCGTCCCCTCTTCACCTCTCTACGCGAAACACGCAATCACTATGGAGATCATCCCGGTAGTTGTTGTGTATACATCGGGCGTAGCATTAGCAAATAGCTCGTGCCCGACCACGTGAATCGGTGGGCCACGGTGCCTTCGCGTTCTTCACCTCCGTGAGGTGTTTGCTCCTCCGGAGCGCGGGAAAGGTGCGCGGGTCCACGCGCGCATCCAACCGGTTTCCTGCCCCCTTCTTTTCACCTCACCGCTTCTTCTTCATCGAGAATCCCACCTCGCTTTCCATTGCCGCATCTGTTTGCCTCTCGCGACGGGCCGCGAGATCATCCCCGGGCTCGTCCAAGAGACAGCCACCTTGATGGTCAGCGCGAAGCCCCGCCGTTCTCTTTACCGTCACTCCCCCCCTCGCTCCACCGGGCGGCGGCGTACACACGATTTGTGCTGCTTGCTCGGCCCTTCTTCCTCGTTTACTCTCTCGCGCTCACGGGCCTCCTCTCTCTCTCTGCCGGCGTGCGAGGAGTGTCGGCAGGCCGTCGTCGCACCGCAGTCGCGTCCTGTTCCACCGCGCTGCACGACGCCGGCGTTGCCGTCGCCGCACGCCAGCTGTCTGGAAGGGACTCGGGCGGCACCTGTGGAATCCTCGTGCTTCGGTGCGCGCCGGTTTCTTCTGCAGTGCTCGCTTCCCGACCGAGTGCTGTGTCTTCTTCGCCGGAGCGCTGACTGCCGCATCTGCTTCTTTTCGACTCGGGTGTCATCCGACGGCGTTTCTGCCCGCTTGTAACAGCCAAGTCCCAACCCCTGTTTATGTGGAACACACCCTGTCCCAACCCCCGTTTATGTGGAACACCCCGTCGCATCTTGTTCGCTCTTCAAGCTATCGGCGGTAACGGGTGTCTTTGCGTGCCGTTGACGGTCCAACTGCTCCCGCTTTGAAGACCTGCGATCCTAACCCGTAGTCCTGGAAGAAAATTGCGAGGCGAAGATGTGACCGAGCGGAATGTGCAACGCGTCGTCGCCCTCTTGAGAAATCGTGTTGGAGTTGGCGCTCCTGGAATGCGCTCTCCTAAGCCCTGAACAACGTTGCCGCACAGTCCTCGCACGACGCCGGAGATGTAGGTGGAAGAAGGCGCAAGCGGTACCCAGGTCACGTTCACGAGCGCGTGCTTTTTGTTATTGATGAGCGTTGCCGTTAGATCGTAATCGGTTCGCCGGCACCGTGCACCCGTAATCAGTGACGGAGAGGATATTTGGCCCGGGCTTTGTGTTGACACTACGCAGGCGGAAGAAAGGAGGCGACGAAAGTGACACAACCGTCTCTTCCGGAGGAAGGAGGAACTGTTTACTTCCGCCTGCACAGTCGTCGGCTGTCCTCCGCATCTGGCGACCTCGGTGGGACCGGGCGGTGACAATGCGTGCTGGCTTGAAATGTGGTCGGATGTCCGTCGGCTGCGGCACTTAGCGTGACGACGTTTCGGCTCCTCGCCCGTTCGCTCTCCGATACGTCGCCGCGCGTCTTCCTGATTGACGTCCCTTTGTGTGTGTGTGTGTGAACAACGTCGGAACGTGAGAGGTCAGGGATAACGACCTGCCGATGTGGTCCACTTAAAAGAAGACCTGCATATTTGTAGGGTGTTGACTTCAACGCTTCGGACTTGGTGATTGGGTTGAACGTTGAAACTGCGCTTATCAGCCCCCGGAATTTTTGGTGAAGTCTCCTTCTCTTACTCATGCCTAACGTCGTCACTGTTCCGATAGTGACGATACCGCTTTAGTCATAAGTTTATCTCTCTTTTTTCTTTTGTCATGAAACTGTGGTGGTATTTCTTTGCCGGCGTGTGAAGATGTCAATCAACCACGGACAACTCGTCTCCGTTGCTACAGCCGTGAAAGCTGCGTCCACGTCTCGTCGTGCTTCAATCTCGAGCGCAAAGCAGTGTTTGCGGCGTTAGCGACGGTAGACTCTTTCAGCCCCTGGCTTTTAAACCGTGGGCTCTGCACAGTGTGCTTGTGTACCGGAGTTTCTCGTGTACAACGTGCGCGCTCGTGTGTTTTTTGCGGTGCGTTTTGAGAACAACGCGTACGGGAAAGTGACGTGGAAAACGGAGCAGCAGTGTTGGTGTCCGAAGGAAGAAAACCATGGATTCTGTCTACCGTTACCTCTACTACCATCAAGACGACGACACCACGAGTAAGATATATATCGACGTTTCGGAATTCGGGAGGCGTCGTTTTTATTTCGGGCTAATCGTAACCAAAGGAACGTTTATTTTACATCCCTGGCGGGTTAGTGATACCGATTTCCGGTATTCTTTTACTTTTGCCTTTACCTCAGAACGGCTCGCTCCATTTCAGACTGGAGCCTACATCCTCTTCTTTAATATAATTTATTGATTTCATTAATCAAGTCTGCAGTTATGTTTATGCAACTGTACTTTAAGGTAAAATGTTACAGTGCAAACAACTGTATACCGGCACTTAGAATTAATAACCCAGATGTGAAAGAAGTATCACGCACATGCACGTACCAACGGAAGGAAAAGAAAATCTTCGCACTACCGTAGCTCTTTGAAGGTTAGTGCTGAGCCCATGGCGGCCATCTTCAGAGAACTCAATTCTGCGTTCATCAGCTGAATAACGTCTTCATTTACGTAAGGACTGCTGGTATAACAGAGCGCATGGGAATTGCAACAAAAATATGCGCGTATCGAAGCTTAAAATCGAAGTGTCCAATGCGCATATATGAATGGTGTCCCTTACCGGGGAAAAATGCTTGTGGGCACAGTTTACATACATAGCACAAGCAAATAAAAAAAATATTTTACTTCTACAATCATGAAAATTTTCGCAATTTTGTTTGCCATAGCGCAGGTGAAACAAAAAAGAAAAGAAGTATACAAAGCGCGTATTTGCATATTTCATTTTTAGCTCTTTTTTTCTTTTTTTTTTTTTCAACTCACACGAGCGAATACTTTTATGTGGTGATTTGTCCCAGAAAGAAGCAACGGCTATAGAGCTTCTGAACCGACTTATAAAGGTTGTGTAAGTTGTACAAGCATTTAAGAAACTTATAGAGGATGGAGCTCACGTCGTCGGCACACCTGTCACGCGGATGCATTTTTTTTTTCTTTTCCGTTTTCGCGGCTACAGGCTAGATTATGGACTGCCTTGCCCGTTCGCATTGTCACAACTGTCGCTTGAGTCCCGCGAAATAGGGTCGTAAAGAAAGCCATTTCGTACGTAAGCATAAATTCGAGCACGTTGGGTATACAACGAACGTGCATAGCTATCAATGTGACGCAAGCACAATGATGCACGATATACTGCGTCATTGTATTTGCGTCACGGATTCGGTAACCACATATGCGTATGAGGCGGTAAAAAAAAGAACAGTCGAGATGTCAGTGTCACGTGATCATGTCGGACTTCTGGGGATGTGCACGTTACTTGAGGGGGAAAGTGTAAAAATTGGTGGAATAGCATAAAAAAAAACGTCACCTAAGTCATCGCATTTTCTCATTCTGACGCAGCAACGGTATCTAGCACAGCTTACGCACAGTGCTAGCAGTTCTGACGTAATTTTCAGCATCGGGGTAACACAATGCCTGACATTGTTTGCATTGGTCAATACAGTGGTGCGTGTCTTCTGCGCTGGGTTTGCCTCACCGATTATAGTGGGTTGGCATTACCTTCTGAGCCTTTTAAAGTGCCTTGCGTTTGGAGATCGTTTGGAGTACTGTAGAGGCAGATTTTCTGATCCACCCAGCTTTTTTTAATCTCGGTGTATGGGTGACCCGAGTGTTGCAGAAACAGGACCTGCAACGTTGCAACCAACGAACGTTCGTTCGTTGGATACCAACGAACGTTGGATACCAACGAATGGATACCAACGAACGTTCGTTCGTTGGTATCCATAGCTTTCACACAATCTACGTTTGGTCCTCGGAGCTCGAAATCAAGTGCACGATAGGTGTCTGGCGTCCTAGTGCATCAAACCTCGGAAAGAGCGGAAGGAGCTATCGTATTTTTGGCGTCTTTGTATCCTGGATACTGTGTGAGCGGTTCAGGCCATAGTGAGCGTGACTATGTTTTCTCTTTTCTGCCCACTGTGTTCGTAGTTCCATCGTTCTATGACGTGCACACATACATGTACACGTACGTACGTATGTTTGTTCGTACGTATATACCCATACGTACATACATACACACGTACGTCGTACGTGTATACACATACATACATACACACGTATACACATACATACATATACACACGTACGTACGTATATACACATACGTACATGCATACATACACACGTACGTACGTACGTTTGTTCGTACGTACGTACACATATGTACATACATACGTACGTGCATGCACACATGCATACATACGCACATACGTACGTGCACACATGCATACATACATACATACGCATGCATACACACATACATACATACATACATACATACATACATACATACATACATACATACATACATACATACATACATACATACATACATACATACATGCATACATACATACATACATACATACATACATACATACATACATGCATACATACATATATACATACATACCTGCATACGCACACACATACATACATTCATGCAGATTCATACACACCTGCATACACACATACATACATACATACATACATACATGCGTACATACATACATACATACGCATACATACATACATACTACATACTTGTATACATACATACGTACATACATATATACATACATACACACACGCGCATGCATACATGTTTGTTCGTACGGACTGTCATGGACAAATGAAGCGGGAACCCGAACCTATGAACCAGAACGCGCAAGATTGAAAAATGCTGCTCGTGAAGCTCTAGTAATAATTGGTATATTTGGAACGCCAGATTTTCCACCTTTGTTACTGCAATTAAGTCAGGCGTCAATTTGTCTTGTGCGGAAAGAAATTGCGGTATTTGCTTGTTCTGATTCATATTTTCTTATCGCGTTTCATTTCTCAATTACTGTACCTACTTAGAGAGAGTTGGAGATGGAGACAGACCGACATACACACTTTATTGCGTCGAGAAATTGGTTTGAGGCGGTTGTATTTAAATGTTGCCTTTACACCTTGAATTACTCTCCAAGCGTTCAGCCGTGTGGTGTGAGGCTGTTAGCCCGTGGCGCTCGCGTGTGTCCGCCCCTGGCGAACAATGACGGGATTTTGTTAGGGCGCTATGATTGATACTGGAAGCGAGCGCGTTCACAACAGCTGGTACTTTGCCGCGTCTTCTAGCACGTGATTATAAGCAAATGGCATGTTGGTAAGCAAAGAGGGCATAGGTAGGAGAATGTGAGATCCGACGCGTGATCACATTTAAAATCGGCTCGCGTTACTTGCATCTTGGTGGTATTCATGTATCACTCCTTGTACGCGTCAACACCGATATAAAGCACATATAACAGCAGTACTTGACCTTTTAACGCTCTTTGGAGAACTAAAAATACATTTGAAGGCCCGGTATCTTCTGCAGCAAGGTCTCGTGAAATCGTCTGCAGTGCTTCTCCTCCACTGCTCATGCTCTGTGTGACGTCAGATGAAAGTGACGAGGTTCATCAGAGTGACGAGGTTCTGGCATGTGGTTCTGGCATGTGAGAAAGTGACGAGGTTCTGTGTGACGTCAGATGAAAGTGACGAGGTTCATCAGAGCACTGGTCCTACAAAGCTTAAAGCTGGTGAAAAAACAAAAACAAAAACAAAAAAAACAGACAAATGCGCTCGCGAAAAGCGGTACATGCTGTTAAAGGGACCCTGCAACACTAATCAACTTTTTTTGAAAATCTTGAATGCTTGCAGAACGTAGTCACTCAACACACCGAGTACTTAGATTAGGGGGCCGCAAAGTACCTCAGGCAGGAATTACTGCTCTATGCCCATCAGATAACTTGTAAACTCGCTCAAAAGATATTTCTTTCTTTCCCGGTCTCGACGTTCTTCGACGGCTCGAATTACGTCACTGAGGCCATGTAGCGGCTGTTGGCCGGTTTTCCATCAGTTGCAGCAGTGAACGCTTTTCGGTAGCAACTTTAAAAATAAAGCCACAAAAACAAAGCAGGAACGAAAGGCGCATCTGGTGCGACGAGCAAATCGCGCAGTGCCGCTCCGTGCTCGCGATAACTGTAGCTTTCGCGGTGCTTCCATACGCGAAGGAAAGCGTGAAAGCGTTTGTCGAAAGTGTTGCAGGGTCCCGTTAAGTTTGTTTGCCTACGAATGTACTTTTGAATGCCGGCTACGAGAGTTGCTCGTCATATCGGAAAGTCCGCAAAATCGAGAGCAATCGAGAGCCGAGCAATTTCGGAGAGAAAATCGGAATTTGAAACGAAACAAAAGCTCAGTTCGACGAGAAACGAGACAGGAAAAGGAGTAGACCGAAGAAGCGCTGTCTACTGAATAGTTTTATCAGAGAAAAAGAACGTCCTGCGATTTTTTTAATAAGCTCGTTGGTAGTGAGCGCCAGTGCCGTTTACTTATTTTTATATCTCGTCCCTCTCATTCTGCGCTCTCGTTTCGTTTCAGCCGCGAGCCTACCCGCCGAGCAAAGCGTTTTGTTAAAGCGAATCCAGATTGGTTCGTTAACTCGGGACATTCGTAAAATCTGATTTCACTAAAGTAGTTTGAACTGTAGCTATTTTAGCATGTAGAACGGTTCCCATTACGGCCGCGGAACGGTGTTTGTATTCTGTTGGGTAATTTTTAGTGCATTATATTTCTTTTCTCTTTTTTGAAGATTTCTGGGTGTTGGCAGTGGTCTACAACACCGGATAACTATAGTCGATCGGTCTCTCCCTGGACAAACTACCGCATTTACTTGCGTAATGATCGCACTCTTTTAAAAAAAAAATTGATGCACATTTAGGGGTGCGTTCATTACGCGGGGTTAATTTTTCGCTAAAAATTTTTGAGCACAGAAAACGCAAGCAAGTTGTGGGCCAAATTTTTGCGGTAGGTGAAATGAACATAATAAAAAATAAATAACAACGTAATAAGAACTCCGCACACCACCGCCAGCTGCTTTGCAAAGTGACGCAAAATGCAGTGTTTGCATCGATTACGGAACGCGCCGGAACGAGTTTGCTGCGAGGTGCCAACAGTTCGACCAATTAGTGGCTGCCACTGTGACAGTTCGGGGACATCAAAACAAACATTGCGGCCGACGCAGCAACATGAGCGTGTTTTTTTTTTCTTTGTCCTGTGAGTACATTATGTACATTTAGTGAGAGTTTCATCCTCATCAATATTGAGCGTATGCTTGCCGATATCGCTAATATTGGCGAGTCCGCCGCAATAAAGTAGCCACGTCCTCTGAAAGGGAAGGAAACAGAGGTACGAACGACCATCATCAGCTAGACTTGGCACGCATACGACATAATGCTGCGGCTAGTTCAGGGTGCGTTCATTCGGCGGGAAATAAAAAAAAATCGAACTCTGACGACAAACTTCAGGGGGTGCGATCATTACGCGAGTGCGATCATTATGCGAGTAAATACGGTACTACTCGCCTCTGCGGTGCTTCGTCTTAGTAGATAGGAGCAGGAGCCAGTTACCCGTACATGAACATTAGAACTGAGTCGCAAAACAAATCAACGCCTTGGTTTACCCGTACATGAACATTAGAACTGAGTCGCAAAACAAATCAACGCCTTGGTTTACCCGTACATGAACATTAGAACATCGCAACACAAATAGAACTGGTTTAGTCGCAAAACATTAATCAACGCAAAACAAATCAACGCCTGGTTTACCCGTACATGAACATTAGAACTGAGTCGCAAAACAAATCAACGCCTTGGTTTACCCGTACATGAACATTAGAACTGAGTCGCAAAACAAATCAACGCCTTGGTTTACCCGTAACATTAGAACTGAGCAAAACAAATCAACGCCTCAGCGTAAGATTTTTCGCCCGCGGTCGGTTGAGCTAACGGAGAACTAAGTCGCCGTTATAAGCCGCAGATGTTTTCAGAATGGTTGGAGACGAAGTCATAGCCGCCAGTTCACTTCAGCGAAGTTCTCTCCCTTTCACCCCAGAGGTGATCTTCGTCTCGCATCTGCAGCCGCCGCTGACGCACGGAGTGTGCTTACGAAACGATCATCTTCGCACCACAAAGGCAATGCCTTCTCCTTTCGTTCGAGCGCCGTATGCTGTTGCCTCCACCTGCGCTTTCGTCGTCGTTACAAGCGCGGTGAGAGTTAAAAGGAAGCGGTATGCGCCGCGCATGCTTCAGCCGCCGCTGCTGCTTCCATCTTTTTCTCATCTTTTCCCGCCACCGTGTCTCGTCAGGCGGCTGGTGTGCGAGCAATGGAATTGTCACGGTCGGGGGTAGCTGGGGCGGACAAGACGCCGGCTTCCCCGCTTCCCGGAAGCGGCGTCGACGACGTCGACGAGAAGCCGTGTGGTGGCTCTTTTCTCTCTCTGAGCTGTTCACGACGTCACGTTGCAGAGAGAAACAAGATAGGAAGGAGCGTCGCGGGACGGGGTTCTATGTGCTCTCCTTTTCGTCCTTGCTGCTCTTGCTTCGCCTTCCTCCTCGTTTGGTCTTTAATCCTAATCCTGTTTTCCCCGGCTTTAATCCGGCGCCGGTTGGTCGATCGGAGCGCTTGAGGGCTTTCTCGAAGCTGAGATATGATCGAACGATCGCGTGTTGTGCGTGCGAAGCCAGTGTCGTCCTCCCGCGATTCTCTCCGACTGAACGGTTCGAAGTTAACTTGCGAGGGTCGTTGCATAATTGCCGGATGAAAGAGTGGCGGAGACAGGGTAGGTCCTTGGCTCGCTGTTGGAGTACCACGTTTGAAGCTATGCGTGATCCGGTTTATAGTGTGGACGCTGGGAAGGGGGCGTGGTGTTTGAATTAAAGGAGGTTGGGTGCACAGGAGGTGCTAGCGAAGAAACGAAAGTATTTCGGGCTTGCGCAATTGTGTTCTCCAGTTTGAGGCCTCCTCAAAAATATTTGAGTAAAAAACTTCTTTTCCGTCCCTTGGACAGTGCATAATTTTGACTTGTTACGCCGTGGTTGATTAGAACAGTTCAACAACTTTGAAGTGGCACTAGTTATAATTCGAACAGATTAACTATATTTCGCGCGGCCACCTGAATACGGCAACAGTGGTTTGGCTCAGCTAGTGAAGCAGTACCGTGCTTCATGCTCTTTTTTTTTTTTTTTTTTTTTTTTTTTTGCGGACCGCATAAATGGACGTAAGTGCGCCGCCGCGGCAATCTCGTATGCACTGTGCATCGTAAAACGGAAAGAACTTCGTGGAAGGCAGCCGCTTCTCGGTCGTTGTAGACATGAAAATTTTATGGATTCGCCGGAGGCTACAGATAGAGCTGCGGACCTTGGCATTAAGCAAAGATGTAACGCATGAAGCTCTTCCTTGCGAGCCCCGGCGTATGCAAGCGGAACGCTTAAAATAAGACATAATGCATTGGTTCTTTTTATAGCTATACCGTACCACCCCTGTGGATAAGTCGTCTCGGATGTCTGTATAGACCAGGGGTCTCAAACTCACATCAGTGAGCGAGCCGCAGTCAGTTCCGCAAGGGCCGGGGCAGCGAAGAATTTTGAAACGAGGGGGGAGGGGGGATATCAAAAAGTCACGTAACGCGGACTTTTGAAAGACAAGTCCTCTCCTACATCTTGTCAATATGACGGGTCATTTCTGAATGGAATTTGGCGTAAGGATTCAAGAAACTATCGATACCGATCTCCCGACGACTAAAACCTGGACGCCGGTTCTGAAATATAAAACAATTGTTCTATGGTGATGCTTCCACACATGGTGACCGCATTGGGTGGCTCAAGGAAAAAAAAAAAAAGCGCACTCGCGCATTTGGTTTTAAAAAAAAAGACAACAAATAAAAAATTAGTAGTGGCTTAGCTCTGCTATTCCAGGATATACGTAGCGTGAGCTAAAGTCCAGCAATCCAGTCCAATCCAGTCTAGTCTAGTCCAATTCAGTCTAATCCAGTCCAGTCCAGTTCTGTTCAGTCACTGCTCCTCGCGCATGCTCAGCACGGCTCTTCGCGAGCCACGCGAAACGGCTATCAAGCGACTCCGGTGCAGCGTCAGACTTGGCTACTGCACAGTTCAGGCGCACACCTGGGCACGCGCCGGCGCCAGTGCGTCTGCCGCGGCTATGACGCAACACAATCCGACACAATCCACTTTAATCCAAGCCAAGCCAATCCAATCCAATGTACCTCGCGCTTGCGCAGAACAGACTTTCACTGCACACGCGAAACTGCTCAACCTCGGCCAGTGTAGCTTACGCTACAAAACAATGAACGAAGACACTCATGAACGGGCCGTGCCGCACTCGAAAGGTCAGCGGGCCACATGCAGCCTGCGGGACGCGTGTTTGAGACCCCTGGCATAGACAAAGACGATGACAGAACGGGCTTTACGGCAAAGCCAACCTCCTCGCGAAGGCTCCGTATATATCTATGAATCTAATCTGAATGTTTTCGAATAGATACTGCACTTTGCCGGTAACACGACTCTGTCGTCACATTTATTTTTCGTAGTTAGTTCACTCTGCAGTTGCAAGCAACTTTCAATTCCCGTCTGCTGTCAGTACAGGGGCTTCTACAGAAGTAGTGTGGTTTGAAAAAAAAAAAAAAAAACATGTAACTCGTGTTTCATCGGCGCTATCCTCAAACAAATTATGGCGTTAAACCGCTCGAGTGGCTTATATAACAGCGGGAAGTTATATATTGGGGCGTATCGTGAATAACTATCAGTCGCAGCTTTAATAAAAGGTTGTCTTTAAAGGCCGCGGCGACCGCTTTTCTGGTGGAGGCGAAAAACAAAAACGCCCGTGTGTACGAGATTTCGGCGCGCGTTAAAGATCCCCAGGTGGTCTAAATTAATCCGGAACCCTCCACTACGGCGCGCCTCATCTCCTGCTTTGCGTCGGCGCGTTAAACCCTACAATCAATCAATCAAAATGCAAATATTACTGAGACTAGTATTTTGCTCACCGTGCACTCTCGGTGATTAGATAAGGGGGTAACAGCTTCGTTACTGGCTTTTGTAAATATTTGACTAGTGGCTGGAAGGCAGTAAATATGTCATTTTCAGGTACACGCGGGGTACTGGGCCACTGCCAGGAAATTTAATTATGTGTGCGGTGTTGCCTGCGCGCCGTGCGCCTCCTTTACTGCGAATACTGCGATATCTTCTTTGAGTCTGTGTAATAATCTCATCAAGAATGTATATCGCCCTATTTAAGAGCCCGCGCTACAAATGCCAACTTTTTTTGTTGTTGTTCCCACAGAAACGGAGTATATGGACAGGAAAGGCGCTTGGATTCGGCGAATAGGATGGTAGTACTGCTTACGGCTATACGTACGGCTGGTCAGTGTTTTCTGTACTGCGTTAAACCATAGCCCATTTTTGCGGCCACAATGATGCGCAGCTGCTGATTACAAGGTCCCGGGTTCGATTTCCATCTCCGCTGTCCATACTTGTACCTGTAATTGGTGCAAAATGCAAAGGTTTGCCGAAACTCCCAAATGGGAATTGCGGGATAAAGGCGTAAGCCGCTATGCTATAAGCCGAGCCCTTTGAGAGTGGCTTCACTGTTGCGCACAAATGCGTTGCTGGTAAGACACTTGAAGACTCAAGGGTCTTCACCGCTTTAGTCGGCTTGACCGCTATGGGCAAATGCATTACTGGGAAGACATTTATTGTGGTAGTATAAACAGTCGGTACCAAATATGATAGCCCTAGGACCTTCTATTCACAGCATTTTCCTATGCAGTAAAACTGACACATGAAAATTCGGAAAGACAAATGTTTCCTAGTTTAGTCCACATAGACATGCTTTCGCATTTGAAACGAACGTGCAGAGCACGTTACCCACACTGCGGAGAGATTCGCGGGTGTCCAAACTCAGCTGACCTGTAGTACTGCGTCGCCTTGAAGACCACATTGTCGCCTCATGTCGTAAACCTTCATTTCTACACTTCTCCCCCATGCCCAGGTATCCGCACGCCCTCGTTACTTAATCCTGCGAGCTTCGCTTTAATCCGGCTTGTGTAATGAACGCGTGACTTCACCGGAATCCGGTGCATGCCCCCCCCCCCTCGGAAGAACGAGGATCAGGCGCGTCTTCCTATTATGCCGTGGCGTACGGAGGCCGCCGCACCCCGGCGGTTCAGTCATCTGTGCCCGCTTGCTGCCCGTTCAGACCACCCGTGGGTTCCTCCTCCTCAGCGCTGGGAAGGATCGTTGGCTTTGCACGGCGGGGGTTAGCCGGGTCAGAAAAAATGCGCGCGGTTGTTACGGCGCTGGCGCGGAAAAAGAAAGGAGAGAGGGAGGGAAAGATATTCGCGGCGCAGCGCGCGAAATCGGTGACCTTGCGTCTCCCGTCGGCGCAACCTCCGCGCGGTTGAGCCGGAAGAATACGGCAGGAGGAATTTGGACGGGAAAATAATAATCGTAAAAAAAGACGGCGAGGCGGCGCCGTTGGCGGACGCTAAGGGGGTGACGTTTGTGACTGCTGCTTTGCGTGGCCGTGGGAATATGGAATTCGCGGTATACGCTTGGCGGTCAATGGCGTGACGCGTTCTGGTCTTAGCTGTTTGTTTACTTGTTTTCACGGCCTCAAGTGGGTTCTTCTCGTTATGCGCTGCTTATCCGTGACCCTTTGACCTCTCGTAGACGTCTTGACGGAGTGCTGCTCAAACGACGCGGCTGGTAAGAGAGCAATATATCTATATATATATATATAATATTAATAATTATATATAATATATATATTATAATTATATATAAAAATGCATTAAGTTGTGTGCATGTGTGTGTGTCGGTATATACTTTTGGAGCAATGGAACTATAAAGATAGTGAGAACACAAGAAACAAAACTTTCAACGACGTAACGAACTACGAATGTTGCTAACGTTGCGGCAAAGAAACTTGGCTTCGTCAGCGCCCTCTTTTTATGCAAAAGGAAACTAGGTCAAATAATTGAACTAGGTGCAGCTGTCACCCTCAGAACTATTCAAGAGACAGTTGTCTCAAACTTCGTTATATTCCTTGGAAATTGAGGGGATTTTATTTCGCCGGCATGTTCGCCCAGTGCAGAAGACGACGCTTACGTTTTGCTAGCGTCTTCTTCCAGAGGGACAGAGATGGCTGTAAGTTTTGCCGAATTGAACGCGCTGCTCTGTGGCGCACTTCATACCGTTATTTACGGCTATTCGCATCTGACGAAGGATTACAATCCCGTTGAATACGTTCCCACGGTCTATTCGCCCACAAGGCGGTGACCATTGCAGAAAGCGGGGCTCATAAAAGGAAGGGCGCCGCAAAGGCGATTGCTTTTCGCGCGAGGCGACACCTGACACCATTGGTCGGGACACGTGATACCAGGTTACAATTGACACCTGACTCAAACTGGTATTCTGTCAGGTTTATTTTAAAAAAATACTGCTTTGTCCCGATAACTATGATACCAAATTTCACCGCGGACTTCAGAAAAATAAGCGAGATATTAAGGGACTCTGCAACACTGCGCATAAACGCTCTCTCTGTTTCTTTCGCGACTGGAAGCACTGCGAAAGCAGCAGTTATCGCCAGCACGGAGCGGCACTGCGTGATTTGCGTGTCGCACCAGATGCCGTCCGTTTCTGCTTTGCTTTTGAGGATTTCTTTTTAAAGTGTCTGTCGAATTCGTTCATTGCTGCAACTGAAAGAAATCCGGCAAATAGCCGCTACAACACTGCAATCACGTACCGTATTTTCGCGCGTATAACCCACCCCTGCAGATAATCTGCACCCCCACTTTACGCCCGCCGGAAAAGAAAAAAAGAATCATCGCGTATTGCCGCACATTTGATATAGGAAAGGCTGCACCAAAGCTACTGCTCAAGCAGCACATCACATACTATGTAGACAGAAAAAAATATATATTTACAAGTAGAATACAGTAACTTCGAGGCAAGAGTCAAAATTCACTAAAATTCAGTTGTAGATTGCGCTCGTCCATGCTTTTTTTTTCTTTGTCCTTGTATGTTTTGCGCCATCGCTGCCATGGAAAGCTTAGTCAGTGTTACTGCGTATGAGCTTCACGGCACAACGCGCATTGCGGTGAAGCTGTTCTAAAGGACAAACCCCCGCGCATTATCCGCACTCCTACATTTCCACTGAAATTTCGGCAATTTTGGTGCGGGTTATACGCGCGAAAATACTATAATTCCAGCGTTCAAGGAACGCGAAAACCGGGAAAGCGAGAAACATCTTTTGAGCTAGTTACTAAGTTATCTGATGGGCATAGAGCAGTAATTTTTGGTTGAGGTGCTTTGTAAACCCCTATTCTAAGCACTGGATGCCTTGGTTGACTACGTTCTGCGGGCATTTAGTGTTTCGAAAAAAAAGTGTAAGAAAAGTGTTGCAGGGTCTTTTTGCGGGAAACAGATGAAGCAGGGGCGACTCCCCAGCCACTTTCTCTGACGTCATTTCTCTGACGTCACGGAATCTTGTTTGTGCGATTGGCCGCAGCTGACCTAAGCCACCACGAAGAAACATAACTGCGCAATTATAGTGTGGCCTCCAGTGCCGCTTCATGTCAATTGAATGCTAACGGGAAGTTAACACACTGATAGGTACGTTTTTAGTGCTAACCTCTACTGCGTCACTCCTGCCCACACTAGGTCACTGTGGCGCGAAATTTGAAATGGTTTCAATATTTCTTACATTTTTTTTTTCGGTTCAGAAATCGCCTTTAGTCGATGTAATGGAGTTTAGTGAGTTACCAGAGGCTAGTTCTCCCTAACTCAGGTGGTCCGCGGACCCCAAGGAGTCCGCGAAGCCTTCCTGAAAACTCTTCCTCCCGCCATTATTTTCTCGATTTGGCCAGCACTTGCTTGCATTGCAAAAAGGTGGCTTCGCCGCATTACATGTACGTTTAGTTTCCCCGCGTAGCACATATTTTAACATCTGCTTTTTGCACAACACGCCAGCTATATGAACGAAAAAAAAAACAGAAACATAAAAGCAACATATAGGTGTATAGAAGACTTTTAGATTCAATAGCAAATTGTTTAACATTAAGACGCGCATCGCATGAACGTGCAGCAGAAAAGGCGGGCATTGGATAAGTCCGTGGGCGACGTAAGCTGCAAGTGCACATTGTTTGACATTATGACTCCGATCAACTTAATCTCCATCGGGGGGTCCCCCATCACTTTCGCAAGCCCAAAAGGGGTCCCCGGGGCAGTCATCGTTGAGAAGCACTGCTCCAACTGAACAAAGCTGTGTGTCGCCTTCACTGCCTCCTTAACGGCTGTTTGCGCCAGCTCCTTGATTGCACTGCGCTTGTCCAAGATAGATCGCTTGCAGAGCTTTCATTGTAGCCCAAGAATGACGGCTCGCAGAGAAAATACAACAGCGTTACAGAATAAATGCGGCCGACCGAGGGCTACAGAGCCTAGGCGCCGGGGCGCTGCTTGCGTGGCGGGAAGCGTCGTCGGGAGCGTTCCTTGGAGCAACAACCAAAACCAACTGCGGCGGCGTTAGTTTATCGACAGGTCGTTCGTTTTTATGGCTGACGCTCGCAACCCCTACCGCAGGGAGCCGTAAATCGGCGCCCGTAGATATATAGTCTGCTACATTCCCGCTTTTGTAGCGGTGTTTTCTCCGCGTTCCGAGAATTCCGTTTCCGTCGCAGCACCATTAATAGAGACTTATAGCAGAGCGGAAAACCGGTCCCGGTACGGTACCCGGTACACTTGCGCGCGCGCACGACCAGTTTTGACGCCTCTGCGCACGCGCAGTAGCGCCGGTCGCCTACCGGGTACCGTACCGGGACCGGTTCTCCGCTCTGCTATCACTCTCTATTGACCGACTTTTAGCTTACCTTGCGTGCCGTGTGTTCCGTGCGTACCGTGTGTACCGTGATTCTACTGAGCATGCGCGTGCGGGGACGGCGAGGGCCGGCCGCCCGTCAGCGGAACTAGGCCGCCGTACCGAAACGAATGCGCACATGTTCAGTCGGGTCCCGGTACAAACGGTGCGCACGGAACACATGGTACACGCGGAAAGCTAAAACTGATTGGCTAAACATCGGCTGTGACAACACTCGCTAGTCAGCGGTGAGAAATTTAGCAGGATCAAGGGAACTGCGCTTGTGCAGAATGGGTTAAAATCAGAATTACGAAACCTGGGACAGTGTCGGAAATTACTACAAACCATTTGTGACGTCACTGGGGCAGTTCGCGAGACGGCCGCTGAGGGCGCATGTATTAGAGATAAGGTTGGGCCGTAGACGTTTGCTAGACGTCTTGGTAAATTAGCCATAGTCCTGCTCAAGTCGGTTCAACTGAATGACTAAATGAGACAAACTACATTTTGAAGCCGCATGAAAGTGTTCGACGAAGCAAAGTGTCAGGCGTTGCGTTGGAGTTTCGCAGTGAAGCCTGCGTCGTCCTATCTATAGCGATCGTATCGCTCGCACACCCAATGACGTGACAAGACGTCGGATGGCGAACCTGCCGCGAACGAGTCGTGGGTTCGATTCCCGCCGCGGCGGCCGCTTTTCTGATGGAGGCGAAAAGCAAAAACGCCCGTGTGTACGAGATTTCGGCGCACGTTAAAGATCCCCAGGTGGTCAAAATTAATCCGGAGCCCTCCACTACGGCGCGCCTCATCGCCTGCGTTGCGTCGACGCGTTAAACCCCACAATCAATCAATCAATCATGGCGAACCTCGTTGCGTTGGACGAGTGAAGCCTGCGTCGTCCTATCTATAGTACACCCAATGGGCAAGACGCAGGATGCGAACCTCCTGCTGCTGCTTGATCACTTCGGCGTACTATCGTGATAAATTGAAATACGAACAGCGGAGCGCCGGGCTTTCAGTACATGCCGCGCATTCTGGCGACGGGCCGCGTCTGCGCAGTGGGAAGAAGTTGCGAGAGTTTGTGTCCAACGTTGATATGGAAACACCGTCGTTCGGCATGTGAGCGTTTTGCTTTGTCTTCCCACCGAATTCGGCGCCCGCACACGCCAGCGTTATCTAACTTTGTTGCTGCGATCAGAGCTATATACCTTAATTTTTTATTTCGTGCTGAGCGCCCAACACACGATGGAAATACGATGACCTTTCCATATCAAGGTTGGTCACGAACTCTCGTAACTTGTTCGCACTGCGCATGCGCGGCCAGTCGCCAGGAGGCGTGGCAGGTACTGAAATATAACTTAGCAACGTGCGAGTTCGATCTAGTTGGTAATCCATAGCGCAAATTTAAAGAGCAAAAAATTTAGACAGCTAGAAGACGAACGAGACAAGGACAAGCGCTTGTCCTGTCTCGTTCGTCTTCTGTCTAAATTTTTTGCGCTTTAAATTTGCACTATGTACTGAAAGCCACGCGCTCCGTTGTTCGTATTTCAATTTATCACGTTAGTACAGGTAGGTAGGCGTCTTCCGATCGCTCCGCTTTTGACGAGGGCAGCGTGGCCAACTGAACTGCTTTAGAATTGCCTCTTGTTATGCGGCGAAGTGAGCGACGCTCCGGAACCTGCGGATGTTGTCAGACAGGGTTCCCACGCTTTCTGACGGCGCCGATGGAGGGGGGAGCGCGACCTGATCCTCGTCGTTCGATTGACGCGTCTGGTCTGGAATCAGTCTCACGATCTGCGTCACGTCACTGTACGTAGCCCTCCATTTGGCGAACTTAACGTGCAACTCGGCCGACCTTGCACCCCCATTTGCGCCCTCGTTCGTCTGAGTGCTAAAGCCGGAAGGTTAGCTGCATCTGTGTGGTGTGTACGCGCATGCGCGGTGGCGCGTAAAATGAGGCGGCGAGCCTCGGACTGACGTCTGGCCCCGATTAGGCTCCGCGCTGTTACGACGAGTCCTTGCCGTTTTCTTGAGTGCACTGCTTCTTTTGCGTGGCTCTGGGTCGCGTTCAGGCTTTTAGGGGGACTCCGCAGATTCCCAGGTGTTCTGAATTAATGCGTAGCCTTGCAGCATGTGGAGCACAGCATAACGCAGGCGTAACTCCGAAGCGTCAAGCTCGTCCACCTCGAAATAATAAAAGAAAGTAAAATGCTGTACTACATAAAGGGTGCACTTTTCATCGTGTTCTCTTTTTTTATTTCTTCTTCATTACGTTTAAATGAGTAGATATGTGCCAGAGCGTGATGGTGGCTCCGGCTTTGGTGCGCGACATATTCTCCGTATATTGAAGTCCTTGAGACAGCAAACTAACTTCCTTGTAAGCGGTGCTTCGGTAAAAAAAAGCGAGGATGATTTGCTTTTTTGCACGGTGGTTGGGACTGTGGAAGGGATGATTCGAACACATCGATTTCGTTATAGCGAGGATTTACACGTTAGAATACTTTATATTTTATAATCTTGGAACATCAAACTGACTTCGTTGCAAGCGGTGCTCCGTTAAAAACAGGGATTTGCTTTTCGTGCATGGAATTCGGGACCGGGGAAGCGAGAATTCGAATAAACCGATCTCGTTATAAGGTGGTGTTACTGCGTACAGGCTTGAAATTCGACAAAAAAAAAATTCCTTCTTCCCAGAATTGCGTAAAAAAAAAAGGAACGGCGGATGTTACTTCGACTGGTGAGCTGACAGTGAGGCGGTTTAGTTAAAAATTTGGGGGAGAGATAGAGAGGTTGGATATCATACAACAACGTCGGCAATTAGCTGTCGCTTCGTCTCTCTCTCTCTCTCTCTCTCTCTCTCTCTCTCTCTCTCTCTCTCTCTCTCTCTCTCTCTCTCTCTCTCTGACTGACAGACGGACAGACAGACAGACACAGGCAGGCAGGCAGACAGACAGACAGCTCGCGCTATGGAACTCCTTGTCCTATGGAACGACCCGTGCTCCATTACGGGACGCTTCACGAGGGACGCCGACGTTGACGCGGGGTTTTTCACTCAGCGAGCCATTTAATTTTTTCGCATTAAAAAGAAGCAGCGGGTGGTCGCACAGCAGTGAGGCGCGGTCTAGTTAGGAATTTTGGCGAGGGGGCGAGGGTGATGTTGGATGCCGCAAGAAGGTTGGAAATTATCTGACGCTTTGTCACAAAAAGAAAAGCGGTAATGAGGCGGAACGCTCGAGACAATCCCTGTCGGTCATGGTCGTGTCGTTTGCGCTTTGTCGTCGCACCGTTGGCAGAACACAGGAGCAAGCTGTGCGCGTGTTCTTTCGTAGTACACGTCGTGCTGACATGTCGGCCGCTCAGCGTGACACACGTTTGCAATACAGCACCCGTTTACACGCTGTCACAATTCCCATTGTGTGTGTTTTTTTTTTTTAAAGAAGCGCTTCGTCAGACATCGCGGTCGCGGTGTTTTTGCGTTGACTACTGCAGGTCAAATATCGCAACCCTGCGGCGGGTTGAGTAGTTACTGCGCCGACACTCTTGTTTCGTAAATTAGGTGACGACGGGGGATAGTGTAATTGTTGTGTTGCTGAATCCGACGAACTTGCACGCTTTCTTTGATGCGGGATTCCAGTGGGAATGCACCTTTTAATATTTAGGTGTCTAATTCCTGCGCTACACGGCCGTTTTGAAGGCCTTTCGAAGGTATTGTTTATCGATTGGTGCATTGTCTGTATCTATAGGACGCACTTGTGAGTCAGTGTACTGTCAATTGAAAGTTTCCGTGTAGCACACAGGCATGAGAGGCGTTATGCCTGTGCTTGAGATACGCGCAAACCTTGAGATCCCTTAAAATACCTCGAGACCTTGAGGTCCGCGCAAGCATTTACAAAGTGGGTGCGAGGGTCGCAGGAACTTGTGTAAAACGTGTGGCAGTTTGCCTCCCCTCCCTCCTATGGACCTGTAAAGTCTTTGCAGGTGCATCAATAATTTAAAGGGACCCTGAAAAAACTGTTTTCAAGATTTCTTTTATAAATATCAAATTCTTTCATAACCTAGCCAGCAAGCGCATCCGGTACTTAAAATAGGGAACCCGAACTACCGGCCAATCGGATAACCTGAAAACGCGCTGAATTTTTTTTCTTTCTTTCGTGGTATTGTCGTTCTTCGAACGTTTGAATGACGTAATTAGAGCGATGTAGGGGCTATTGGCCGGCTTTTCTTCAGTTGCAACAATGAACGCACGCGATAGCCACTTAAAAAAGAAGAACCACGGCAAAAGCAAACCGGAAACTACAAGGCGTATTTGCTGGGCCGAGCAAATCGCACACTGCCGCTCTCAGCTGGCGATAACCACAGCTTTCACAGCACTTCCAGGAACGACGGAAAGGGTGAAAGTGTTTATCTGAAGCGTTGCAGAGTCCATTTAAACAAAAATAATCTTTTTATTGACAGTATTGCTCTAAAAAAATGGTTACTTTTTTTTTTTGTGCATGGATAAACTTTGGGTATAGGGCTCGAGAGTTTTCTCCTGCGATACCCGTCCATCTTTTGCTTGCGCTACTTTTTCTCCTGTATTCAGCCTTCACCGCAGCGTAACTGGGCTTGCCGGGTTGCACCCTTTGAAGGCGGACCTCGGATTTTCAAGTGAAAACATTCAATGGCTCGTTGCGCGAAAAGGTCGGCTTTGGCTTCAGCGTCTGAAGAATGACTACCACGCGACTGCGAAGCGTTTCATAGCACGAGCTTCGCGTTAATGACAACACAAAGGAAGCATCGCGTTGCTAGGCGACGCGTGGGCAAGCGCAGAGCTAAGCGGAAAGCGGGGAGTGCAGGTGTGGATGTGAACGCCAGCGGCTCGTCGTAACAAGCGCGGCCCCACTGACCTCACACAGCGGCGCAACCGCCCCAATTTCTGTCAGCGCAAAAGATGAAGGCGCAGCCAGTGGCGTTTCTTTCGCATTCACAAATCATAAAAGGTTCTACGGTGTCTTCTGAGTTTTTTTTAGGGGCGAAGCCCCTTAGGGGGTCGGGCTGTTGGCGTCTCCTGTCTTCGTCGTCGTAACCGTCGTCGTCTCATGTAGTCACGGCACTAAAACACCGGGAAACTCCTTTACGCCTCGCGCAAGAACATAACGCGATCTAAAAAAACAGCGGGACACTCGTTTACGCCTCGCGCTAGAGAGCTTCGTGCTTCAACGACACGAGAATTTTACAGCAAATCTGTATATCTCTAAAGCCCAGCGGCTTCATCTCCGTTGGGAAAAACGCCAAGGCGTCAAGAATACGCTTATACACTGCATGCTTCGCCCCTCCCCAGACTTCACGTTAGTTGAGATGGCGCTGGATTTTTTCGTTTGCGTAAGAATGTGTTCATTAGCCTCAGGGTTTTTAATTTTTTTCTTGACCAGCGTGGTCTATCTCCACCGCTTAATTCGAACTACCTATGATTCTTTCGGCATGCAGGAACATGGAACATTAACTACCTTTGTGTAAGAAGAGAGAGAGAGAGATCTAGAGAGCAAATATGTTTATTGCGCAAACAAACGGGGAGTACTCTTCAGTCCAAGGCCCTTTGAGCTTTCCCAGCCTCAACAGCCCTCAACACCACCATGCGCTGATCATTGAAGTCGGAAGAGCTCTCACCCAAAGCTCGTAAGTAGGAGTAAACAGAGGCGGATCTAGGCCTGCACAATTTACGTTTAGAAATATGACGATTGCTTGTAGGGTTTAACGCGCCGACGCAACGCAGGCGATGAGGCGCGCCGTAGTGGAAGGCTCCGGATTAATTTCGATCACCTGGGGATCTTTAACGTGCGCCGAAATCTCGCACACACGGGCGGTTTTTGCTTTTCGCCTCCATCAGAAACGTTTAGAAATATAGTGCAACATGCAACACTGAAGAGAGCCGCCAGCGAGGTGAAGGGTCAATCCATATCGTGAAGGGTCAATCCATATCCAAACTCGACGTGGTAATAATGATTGCCGCTACTGAGGCAGCACTGATTGGGGTGGCCAGGAACGAAGAGGACGAGGTTGTTCACTGCGCGCTGCTGCTGTTCGTGCCAGTGGCCTCGACGCTTGCTGCCACTGCACTGAATGATGCCTTGCGAGTACTTTGCTCCGGCGCTCTCTTCCCGTAAGTCTACTTTGCCGAAATGAACCTTCCCAACTTAATCAGCTGTCCACGCTCCTGTGAAATGTATTTCGGAAGCGAAGTTTTAAGGCGCAGAACACTTTATGGGCTCAACCTTGTCGTCGTAGCTCGCTGTCACAACGTCAAGCGACTGCCGCAATCGGGCAACGCAGCGAGATAACGGACCCAAGTAGAGCCCGTGACAGAGGCTTCGAAAAACAAGCGGTTTATATAGTCATAAGCGTTCGAGACTCGTGAATCGCTGGCGCTTGTCATACACCTCCTTGTTGTTTAGCGCAAACGAAGAAAACAGCAGGTACGTTTTAGGCAAAATATGCGTAATAAACCGGCAGCCCCCGCGTTCATTTAGTTAGGAATGCGGGGGTTGCTCGGGGATGACCTGGCCAGCCACGATGGCCGTCGGAATAACGAAGCGTGTGTGTACTCGTTACGGCGTGAGCGCCTATACAGTTGTCCGCACTCTCTCTGCAAACTGGAATCTTGCTTCGTGGGGAGAGTGCGGGCGCGTGATTTTGATCGTATACGAATTTAACACCAGTACTGACGTTCTGAACTCCTTTTCCCTTGCCCTGTGCAGACCTGCAGTTGGCGGCTGAGCTGGGCAAGACCCTGCTGGAGCGGAACCAGGAGCTCGAGGAGACGGTGCGCCAGCAGCAGGTGCTCATCGAGGAGCAGGAACAAGAACTGCAGGTATATACTGCGCATGCGTGCGCCCGTGATGCGGCGTTTCCTCCTCTCCCGCGTGAACCGCGCAGCCGGCGGCGGGAACCTGGGAGTCGATACCTTACGGTGCTGCGTCGTGTGCTGATCAGTTAAATGATTAGAGCCTGTTGAAAATCGAAAAAAAAAATAGTAGTGGCTCAGCTCTGTTATGCCAGGATATACGTAGCGTGAGCTAAGGTTCAGCAATCCAGTCAAATCCAGTCCAGTCCAGTCCATCCACTTCAGTCTAATCCAGTCCAGTCCAGTCCAGTCCTTCGCGTGCCTGCTCGTCGCATGTATCAGCACGCTTCTTCACGCGCCACGCGAAACGGCTATCAAGCGGCTCATGCGCGTCAGAATTGGCTACCCGTCAATCGGTTTGTAGCGCACACCTGGGAACGCGCCGGCGCCACGTACCTCCCGCGCCTGCCAGCGTGCTATCGAAACCGCAACACAATCCAACACAATCCACTTTAATCCAATCCAATCCAAATCCAGGCCAAGCCAAACCAATCCAAGCCAATGCAATCCAATGTACCTCGCGCTTGCGCAGAACGGCCCTTCACGGCACACGCGAAACTGCTCAACCTCGGCCAGTGCAGCTTATGCTACAAAATAGTGCCCTTCTACTCCGCGAAGAAGGATGACCAGTGAAGCTGTGCCGCCGAGCCTCAACGTGAGGGACAATATGTTTTGATCAGGCCGTAGTCTAAGGCCCCTTGAGCTCTTCGGGCCGTCAACACGAGCAGGCGCTGATCATTGAAGTCGCAGCTGGTCAGAGCTCTCCCCCAAAGCTCGTAACACCAAACAAAGCGCGTTTGATTGTGATTAGCAATTGGGCATATACTTACTAGTTAATTAGCCGAATGAAACTTGTACGAACTGGAGTTTTATTCCAGCACCCGCCGCGGTGGCTCAGTGGCTAAGGCGTTGTGCTGCTGAGCACGAGGTCGCGGGTTCGATTCCGGGCCGCGGCGGCCGCTTTTCTGATGGAGGTCAAAAGTGAAAACGCCCGTGTGTACGAGATTTCGGCGCACGTTAAAGATTCCCGGTGGCGGAAGGCGCGCCTCATCGTGCGTTGCGTAGGCGCGTTAAACCCCACAATCAATCAGTTTTATTCCAGCGGACAAACATGGGGCGGCCCATTTCCCTCCCGCGGAAGCCTGTGTATTGGCAGCAGACGAGAATTCCGCGACATTTACAACTGCCCTTCGAACTATATAATTTCCAAGAAAAGTAAATAAAACGAAGCATAGTGTTTGAGTCGGCTTAGCCGCTAACTCTAATATAATTTGTTCCGGTATAGTTTTAATAAAACGGGAGTTAGGGTCACTTTCTGTAATGATACTCCTTCCGAGGATGGACGTGCTTCACTGTGCAACACTCAGTGTGGGAAAGCCGTCTTACGAAGATCAAAATTTCGACGATTCCTTTAAAGTTGGCCTCACCTCTAATGAAGAGTGCACGGCTGGGCAGACATCTGTTCAGGGGAAAAATATGCCGTCCTATAAAAAAATATAAAAGCTCTGGGGCTTCTTTTAAATTTTTATGAGAATTTTCATGCGATGAAAGTTTTTTTCATACGCTGAGTTTTTTTTTTTTCATACCCGCACATTTTTACGATCCCGGGAATGATTTGAGCGGGCGCCGCAACGTGGCGCTCCGATTTGCTTCCGATTCCTCAAGGCTGTCGAGGGGACGAAAAGAAGATTAGAATGCTGGTGGACGAAAAGCAGAGAGGGGAATATTGCCTAGGACAGTTACCACCTGTAAAAGGAAGAAAAAAAAGTATTTTGGGCGTAGCAAGTTTTTTGGTGCCTGCCCTAAGCAGCGCTAGTATTAAATCAAGAGTAGATAAAACATGGGTATATTAGTCCTTTTTGGTAAGATGACACGTCATCACCCCGCTACAAAGGGGAAACCAATAGCAATCATCAGCAATCATCATCAACCATCATTCTTGTCTATATCGTCTGTTAGCGGAGGCGATCTGCTGGACCCTATCCGTAGACAGCTTCGCTCTAAAAAGTACACTGGTGACAGCTGATAGAGTCGCATCCCTGTAGAGCGTAGGCTTATTGGGCACGTTTGGATCTTTAAGTTTGGTTCTCTCATTGAGCGAAAGTTCAGATCGCAGCATGAAGAGCCAGCAGTGTGGCCACCTTTCCCTAACCGAAATTCCGGGCGCTGTTGGCTGATACCTCCACTCACACCTCAGCGACTCCAAGTGTATTCACAATTAGTTGCGTACTGGTAGCTAGGGTATACAAGCACGACCCTGATGGAGTATTAAAGTGAAATCTCTCTTAGTGGAACCGATGGCGTCGTGTAAAAAAAAAACTAATGCGTTTCCCCATAGACGGGTAGTCGACCGAAAAATCGGGTTTCGGGAAAACAGGTTGAATTGTGCTTAACTTTGCCTCATTTGTTTCATCTCAGAAGTTTTAAAGTGCTTCGGAAGACGCGATGCTTCCGCTCCATAAGTGAACTTTGTAAAAGTGCAGCGGCCGTGTCTTTTTTTTTTTTTTTTTTTCCAGTAAGACGGGTGAGTTGCTTATCACTTGGGAGCGCGATTATGCGCCCAACTTGTTCCTCTTGACAAATTTGTTTCTTCCAATGTCTTTATACGATCAGGCGCATGATAACGAAACTGTTCTTTTACCTTAAACACGCCAAAACGGCCACTTACGAAGTTTCGGTTTCATTGGTGTTATCGCGCCGCCGCCGACTAGGGTCACATGTCATGTTTGATTAGTCATTTGAGGATTTCGCCTTAAAATAAAATGAAAAAGTTACCAGTAGCTCGTTAAGCAACCCTTTTGAGGTGACGCAAGCACACTCAGGCAGGTTTGCATGCCTGCACTGCGGCACGCGCGCGCCAACGAAAAATTCTTCCTGAAAGTATTGACGGCTCTCGGGTTCTTGCCGAAAAAAAAAAAAAAAAAAAGAAAACGCAACGCAATGCAGGGCGCTACGGAATGTCGGCTCAATTGTAAAGAGCGAATTCCCACGCTGCGAACCCCTTTCCCCGGTTTCTTTTCTTCCCTATACATTTATCCGGTTCGATCGGCAGAGTATAGCGTGTACTGCCACTATATTTTCCCCCGTGTGAATTCATGCGGCGAGTGCTTCGGCGGTCGCCGTTCGGGGCTGCCCGTTTTAACGGTGCAACTCCACGCCAGCGCGTAATAATAATCCCGGCCTCCCCAGCGAGTCTCTTGTGGGGTCTCATTTTACGGCAAGTCCGTATAGAAATCTCCAAGGAGCCGTTTCAGTTACGAGTGAAGAAAAGAGAAAAAAAAAAGCTTACTTTCAACGCTTTCTGTGCAGTTTTCTTTTTTTTTTTTCCTTTTTCTTTTCGCCGAAGCGAACGCGCAACGTTTGTGTCAGTGTATATGGACCGTACAAACCCCTTATACTTATTCCACCGCGAGCGTAGGCGGTATCTATCGGGGCTAGCAGGTTTTATTGAAAGAACCGAAGAAGAAGAACCGGGCCTATAACGCCGAACTCGCTCGGCGGCCACGTGTGTGTACTTTTGGAGTGCCGGGCGCATTAAGCGGGTTTAAACTGCGCGCGCTTTTTCAGCGCGCGGCTTCTTTCTTGTTCTCCGCGATCGCGGCGGGAGGGCGCCGATTGCTACCTGTGTGTGCGTGTGTGTGCCCGCGTGAACGCGTTTAAAAAATCGGGCCGCACGCCCGCCAGCAAGCTGACCGACTTGGCGATTGTTTGCCTATATAGGCAAGCGGCCGCCGTTCGGAATGTCTTGTTGACACGCCGGGCCTGTTCGTGGTGGTCGAACCGTGAAGAGTGCTTCAGTGGGGGCGGTTTTCTCTCTTCCTTCTTTTTCGAATGGGAGAAGGGGCTTGGAGGACCGTTTGCATTGCTCTCGCCTCCAGTACTCTCGTGATTCAGTTGTGTTTCCCACGCGTCCGTGTGTACACTGTCTGAGAAAGAGTTGCGGCCGCTACGCTGTAGCCTTTCTTCATTCAATTTAGAGCGGCCGAGGTTGTCGAGAGGCGGTCTCTTTGAAGGAGAGAGCATTGAACTGTCACTATTTGAAGGCTGCTTGACCGCGCGGCTTGCTGAACTCTACTCAGAAAGCGATTGGGAGCGTGTCGAGATTAAATTTTAGGATATGGTATGTACCCCGCTGGTCATGGTTGCGACTAAGTTGCAGAATATGGCAGTGGCTGCTCCATTCTGAGATGCTCCTTGTTGGTCATCGTTCTATTCAAATAGACGGATTGCTACCGTTTGTGGCTCTAAGGCCGAGGCGTACGAGTATACGGCCGCCGTCTCATCGAGGTAGCGGGACTGGCGAGCGGCTTGCGGGCGTGTCGCCTCCGTTCCGACGAGGAAGAGCAAGAGGCGAAACGCTGCAAGCGTTTATAGTCCTCAGTGAGTGGAGAACAGCGACGGTACAGGAAGAAGCACACTGGCGTGCGAGAGCATCGCAAGTCGAACGGGGACAACTGCCGAGTCGTTACAGCGGGTGTTCCTTATTCCCAATTGGCACAAAATGGCGGCGCGGCTTTGATCTCAGAAACCATCAGCTTCGTAAAGAACGGTGACTTAATTAAAGGGGCGGAGCTGTTAAGCTTTCGTCTGTCCGTGCGGATCGTTAACAGAAAACTCTTCCAGGCGAAGTGGAGAGGGGGAAGATGCTAGGCCGAGGAGTGTGAGGGGAAAGTGACGAGGAGACAAGGAGCTTACGAACAGATGTTGGGAGAGCGTGCCTCTAAAAAATCCCGGCCCATCTCCACTAACGTGAAACCTGGGTAGGGGCGAAGCATGGAGTGTATACGTGTTTTCTTGGTGCCTTGTCATTTTTGCCAACGGAGATGAAACTGCTAGGGGGGGGGGGGGTAGAGGTATACAGCTTTGCTGTAAAAGTCTCTTGTCTTTGAAGCACGAAGCTCTCTAGCGCGAGGCGTGAACGAGTGTCTTGAGTTTTTCTTACTGTACGACTTATGTTCTAGCGCGAGGCGTAAGCGAGTGTCCCGTAGTTTTAGTACCGTGACCGCATGAGACGACGGTTACGACGACGACATTAGACGCCGACAGCCCGAACCCCTAAGGCGCTTCGCCCCAAAAAAACGCTTCCTATGCGTCGTAATCGAAGCTGGGTCCAGCGCGTTGTGAAACGGGCATCTATCCGATCGCGCTATCGTCACATTCGGGGCCCTCAGCATTTCCGTTGGGTTCGTAGCGCGGGCGTTCGCTTGAGCTTTGGCTGAGTTGAAGGGAACCTTGGCGTCGGAGATTTGGCAGTTTGGATTTTGGACCTTAGGAGGGTGGATTGTGGACTTTGATTTGACCCGGCGTGCATGGTGAAAGCTTCGTTTTTTTTAACCACCTTTGTTTTAATAAAGGGGCACAAGCCAAAGAAAAGCCAAGTTGAAGTCAGCGAAGACCACCAGCTCCGCTGTTTCCTCAGTTGCATCTTAGCTGCGAAGGCGGCCAATTTTTTCTTTTCATTTTATACTCACCGAAAACAGCCGTTTCAAGACGGTCTCTTCAATTCGCGTCATTCGACGTAAACCAGACAGATTGTGCGAAACCGTTTTTTTTTTTTTTTCGCGTTTTTGTGTTTCTTTGAGGAGTTCGATCGATCGCATATATAAGTAAGCCTTGGGGTGTGCGGAAGCATAGACGGAGGCAGAGTGTGCTGTTGCCACTAGGTGTCTGTGACGGGCCAATTGCGTCGAACGGTCGCAACTTTTTAAGAGTCATCGTGAGGACAGCATACTCACGCGTTACCACTCGCCGAGCTCAACCGAGCTAAAAAAAAGTCTCACAAAGGTGGGACAGAGCTCATTAGGTTAGCAAAAGCAATTTTTTTTAAATATAAGAAGGTTGTGTTAGGGGCAAAGCTCCTTAGGGCCTGGGGATGTTGGCGTCTTCTGTCGTCGTCGTAATCGTTGTCTCATGTATGTAGTCACGCTGCTAAAACACCGGGACACTCGTTTATGCCTCGCTCTAGAACGCTTCGGGTTTCATAGACACGAGACTTTTACAGAAAAGCTGTATACCTCTACCCCCCAACGGTTTCATATCCGTTGACAAAAACGCCAAGGTGACAAGAATACACTTATATACGGCATTCTTCGCCCCTCACAAGGTTTCACGTTAGTGGAGATGGCCCCCGGGATATTTCGTTTTTATTTTCATAGTCCCCTGGCAGCTGGAAGAGTTCGGCGAGGGTTAAAACAAGAACAGCAAAAACTGAACGGCAGGAACAAGGAACAGTTGCGATGTCGATGCGTTCGACGAATGGTAGTGACGAGACGCGAATGCGGGGAGGAGATCGAAGAGAGGAAGTCGACAAAGATGCGACAAAGACGAGAGACACTACGCGGGAACATGAAGTATGCATACTTGAACGAGAACGGTTTAACTTCGAAGCTGCCCGCTTATAATCACGCTTTGATTCGTGCGTCCGATTTGCGTTCTTTTTGGCGACCGCTGCTATATTGTAATGTCACGATCAAAGCGATTCGAGACTGTCTGTCACGCACTTATAATCGGCTAAGATTATAACTATCGAGGAATTCATCGTGAAGAGAGGAAACTCACACTGAATACTTCAACTCGCTTAACACCAACAAACACCGAAACACGGACATATGTACTATGTACATGATACATGAAAAAAACCTGGGGTGGTGTGCATTCGGCCGGCATTCTCAGATAATGAATGACAGCCTACCATTGTCCCTGAAGAAGAAAGTGTATTGCAGATGCATCTTACCAGTACTCGCCTACGGGGCAGAAACTTGGAGGCTCACTAAGAGGGTTCAGCTTAAATTGAGGACGACTGAGCGAGCAATGGAACGAAGATGATAGGTGTAACATAAAGGGACAAGAAGAGAGCGGAGTGGGTCGGGGAACAAATGCGCGTTAAGTATATATTAGTAGAAATTAAGAAGAAGAAGTGGACGTGGGCAGGGCATGTAATGCGAAGGCAAGATAACCGTTGGTCATCAGCAGAGTGGATCCCTCGAGAAGGCAAGCGTGGCGTGGGGAGGCAGAAAGTTAGATGGAGCGGATGAGATCAAGAATTTCGCGGGGATAAATTGGTCGCAGTTAGCACAGGACCGTGGTAATTGGAGATCTATGGGACAGGCTTTTTCCCTGCAGTGGGTGTAGACAGGATGATGACGATGACATGAAAAAAACAAAAAGCAAGACAGAAACAAGGTGAGAACAAAACGACACCATTATCACTCTTGCTCATATCAGAATGAGCAAGTCCACTTCAGGTCCATACCACACAGTACGTGCGTTCCAATGCGTGTACACGGCAATTGCCCACCGCGCATGCGCATCGAGCACCTTCTCGACCCTAAGTGTGCCGCCGTGTCCCGGTTGGCGCAAGTCCAATCCGAAACCACCGTATTTATACGCTGCTTTTTCCGGCATCACCGCGCCGCTCGCCAAAGGACATCGCCGGACCGTTTCGCAGCCTTGGCGTCCGTAATTCAGAAGCGACGGACGACCCCCCTCCTCCTCAGACTTGCGGCAAGCCTTCTAACGAGCCGCACAAGGGGCCTGGCTCGTTAGCGGCCTCCCTGCCGCCTTGCGACGTCTCGGGAGATCGCAGCGCGAGATAGAGCGCCCTCGCCCACGCGTGGTGTAGCGGATATCGCAATAACGATGTTCCCGTTACACCGAAAAGACAGGCGTGCCCCGTTATATCGGCCCCCCCGACGTCGGACACGTTCTTGTCCCAGGGACGCGAATAATTTACGCGAACGCGCCCAATCGCTCGAAAAATTATTGTTCGCTAGCGCGAGTATTTCGTTGTTTTTTTCCCCTTTGTCGTACGTGACGGCGGTATCTTAGTAAGGCGGTTTCGGGTTCCGTGTATACATCGCGCCTCAATGCGCGTTGTATGGCGACATAATTTCGCGGTTCCGCTCTGTTGCATTTCGGAACCGGAGTGATTATCCGGCGGGATCTTGTTCTCTGTGTGGGAGATACGTGCGCGTTTTACGTATTCCATTTTTTTTTTGCTTCCTACAAATATAGGGCCGGGTATTAGAAAGGGCTACAACTGGTTAATCCGCTCCGCGTTTGACTGTCGCCCGATGTCGGCGGAAAAACTTGCTCCCCCCTTCCCCCCCACCCCCCATTCCCATATAGTGTCGTCTTAGATGGGAATCTGGTGCTATAGTTACTAGGCAAACCGCGCTTCAGCGAACGTCACGTACCACGGCGAAACGTTCCACTTGTCCTTAACATGGCTTGCCAACAAGCTCAAAAGCTGTTTGTGGCTGCAAAAAGCAAAGTTGTAAAATATTATTTAAAGGGACACTGAAGTTAATGCCCCTGTCAAACGTGCCTGTTTAAGTGCCCTTCCGCCGAGTTCACTCGGGCTTCCCAAGTGACACTTAGGCTGCGCGCTGCTAAACGACGAAATAAAGTGCCCTTGGCCGTGATGTCAGTGACGATAGCCGGCATAAATATTACGCAAAATTACTTGAAATTCCTCCTCTTTATCACGTGCGGAATAATGTAAATATTTCGTTGTGTTTGCGTTGTTTAAAATCGCAATCGGCGCATCGCACAAGACCACAAAAACAGAGTGGGGACGGCGACTGAACACCGGCGCTGATATCTTCACTGTTATTCACTGCGCAGTGAATGACAGCAGCATTATTCTTTGGGGGAAATTATCTGAAAGCGTTGCATACAACGGAAATAGGCTGAAGCAGGAACACAATCACAGGGCCACAAGAAACCACCTACGAGAACACCGCAGAGAACGGCTGCCACCCACCAGGCGGCGCTGGCACGTTGTTGAGAGAGAGGTTATTTTCTTATTTTTCGTCGCTGCTTCAATTTTTGTAAAAGTAAATAAGCAATATATCTATAATTAACTTTTAACGTTACTTATTATCATCTAAACGCTCGCGGTTTTAGGTGAATTTTTCTGATTTTCGGACTTCTGTTCACGAGATTACTCACTCGGCGAGCTGCCCCGGTAAAGTGTGTTTGGGGACCACACTCAGATTAAAGTGCGTTCCTTGTGTAGTGTCATTCGCGTTTGCCGTTTAGCTGCTCCCGAATGACATTTTAGCCGAGTGCACTCCGTGTAAGTGCACTTAAATAGGCACGTTTCACAGGGGTATTAAACCGGAGTGTTGTCTAGATAGATTGGCATCCCCAAAAACGAATATACCAGTCTACGGGGCAGTACCTTGAAAATAACCGCGTAAATAATCAGAAAGTTAAGCTGTCGGTCGCCCAGCAGAGATGACGTAAACGGCGACTGAGCGGATGTGCCAAGAGTCACGTGACGGACAACAGAACGAGAAAAATTCAAATTTTGGGGGTTTAAGGCGCCAAAGCTACGCTTCAGGTATGAGGCGCGCCGTAGTGAAGGGCTCCGGATTAATTTTGACCACCTGGGGATCTTTAACGAGCGTTTTCGCGTTTCGCGTCCATCAGAAAAGCGGCCACCGCGCCCGGGAATCGAACCCGCGACCTTGCGCTTTACTGCGCCACCGCTGCGGGTCTCTTTCCTTCATGGATGTCGCCTCTCTGCAGTCGGGCGATAAGAATCGCGCCCCTCGCATTTCCCCCCTATTTCTGTACGGTGTTATACAAAAGGAAACAATCTACAACACCGATTGGTTGACAAGAAGGTCAGCGCCACAGTGCCTAAGACAGCACAATGCATGGCAGCGGCTACGTGGCCTGCTTAGAATACGGGGCCGGCCGTGTTGTTGCAAACGCTGCCCGCGCCGGCGCGTACACGCTATCCTTCGGCGTTGCATGTATACGTTAGCGAGACGGGGCATGCACGCTGCGTGTGAGAGCGGAGAGATTCCAGCGCGCGAGAATTTAAACGAACTCGGTTGCGGTCATTAGGGCCGCGAATGGGAGTAAAGTTTCCCCCCACCGTGGCGGTCGGGAGTGCTAGTGCGAGCGTTCTACGTGTTTGGCCTCGCTGTAGCCCCCGTGGCGGTGTACGCACACGTTACTTGTTCGTTAGCCGTTCGTTAACTGTTCCTTGTGTGTTCTCGGTTAAAGAGTTACACGTGTACGCTAACTATATACGCCGTGCCGTGTAGTTGCGAGAGTGGAGGAATTTGGCCTCCGGTGATTTTCAATTAACTTGCACCGCGAATGGGTGTCAGGTGACGGTCGGAAGTGTACGTGCGAGCGTACGTGTTCGGCCTCGCTGTATTTCTTTGGTTGCGGTATACGTGCGGACGCGTTGCCTGTTAGTTGTGTGTTCGTTATCTGTTTGTTAACCGTTCGTTAGCGGTTTTCGGTTAACGGTTGCACGAGGCGGTGGACGCTCTTTCAGTATCGCGTATTTTATTTGTTCGTTCAGTGTTCGTTAGCTGCTCGTCAGTTGTTCGTTATCTGTTGTCGGTTAAACAGCCGCACCTGTACGCAAACCACTGCGCGTAGGTATGCGCCGTGAATTGCGGAGTTGCATGCGGCTCGCGTATTCGGTCTTTTCCCACAATTAGGCGCGCTTGTCTCAGACGTGCGCTGGTCGCACGCACGTGCGCGGGCTCGTCTTGTCGAGCGTTTTGAGGTGGCCGTGAGAACGCCCTGAAGCACCGGCGCCATTCATTTTTCTCGCCTCTATTTATCCCCGTCCGTATATACTTCCTTCTTGGCGTGTTAGCGACCCAGCCCCCTTCGTTGTTTTTTTTTTTCTTTCTTTCTTTTTTTTCTTTTTCATACGACAGAAGTTACGCTCGTGACCTTGAGTATGTGTGCCTCGCCCCTTTTTGGCGTGCATAATCGTGTGTACGGTGTGTGTTTTGGGGGCGAGATCGCTGCGCTCGCTATTTTGCCGTCCGAGGTCGTCTGCGCGCGCGATTCACGGTTATAGAGCGGCGCTAGTGTTGTTAGCGGCGCTTAACGCTCACCGCTGACGCGACTAAGTATAGACGTTGTACTGCGCTAGGCTACTCATCTGTCACCGTCCCTCGGGAGGAACAAAAGCATACACTAGCTGCACTGAGTTTAGGCTCGACAAGGCGAGGCCAGTGCATATGTGGCGCTACACTCGAACTGCAGCCAAGGCACACGAGGGTAAGCTCGATATGGCGATGCCAATGCATATGGAGCTATGTGTACACTGGCTGCAGCCAAAGGAGGCCAATGCACATGACTCTACACTGGATGCAGCCAGTGCACATCTGAGTGTAAGCTCAGTAGGGGGAGCTCAGGCAAACAGGCTGCACATAAAGTGGGTGTAAACCTTGTATGGCGAGGCAGTGATGCTGCTGGAGTATTGGTAAAAGGAATAGCCCTACTGCCTGTCTTTAGCATATCACGATCCTGCCCTACTCTAACGTGGCGAGCAGGTGATGATGATGCGTCGTCATGGTCGACGTACGAACGTAAAGCGCGAATGTTGGTTTCGGCCAGGTTTATATCGCATTCTGTAATCAAATATTGTCTTGGTGCTACGCCCTCGATAGACGAAATAGTTTCGCGCACGCGCCGTTTCGATCAATCTCGGTGACGATGAGTGGCTGATCCACAAACCACGGGCTGCCGTGAATAAACTGTGGCCAACCGCGGCGATGCGTGAAAGGTGAAGGGTAGGAGCCCCGAAGGAGAGGGAGAGAGAGAGAACTTTTATTTCTGGCGAGGCGAGTCCTAGCGAGTGGCCCTTAGGTGAGGAAGGTGCGCCAGGTAATCTTGAGCCCTAGTGGTGGTCATGAGCTGTAGCTCGGGTGAGGAGCTCCCGGTCCAGGTTGTGAGAGGGTTGGGTAAACGGAGAGGGACCGCGAACGACTGTCGTCGGCGGTGTGGACCTCAGGCTCCGGCCGACGGGCTCCTGGCTTGTCTCACGGGCAGGGAGCTCCGGGACCTTGCTCAGCATCAGGGCAGCCTTGTTGACAACATAAAACATTCTCTTTTTTACACGCCGTATTTTCTAACCCCGCCCCCATGATCGAAACCCCGACTTTAAAAGCAGCTTTAAGGATGCCGTTATCGGTATATTCTAGTGGCTGCGTGCAATAATGCGTTAGGTTATCACGATCACCAGTCAGTGAAGAAACCTTTGCTTGGGCTACCATGCTAGTACTAGATATGAATTCTCACTGCGCCGCTTGTTATAAGACTCATTGCATACAAAGATAAGAACAACAGATAACACCTACAAGAAAAGGTTTTGTGACTAACGCCCGCGAATTCGCCTACATCAACGCTATCAATCACTCCTCCTGCTTCGCGTGGTTTAGAAATCTCTGATACGCGAAGCATATTTTATGAATGCCGGCCAGCTTTTTGGCATCGATTTTTTAATAGTCGCCTTTGAGCGAACCTTACTACTCCAATTCGAATGATCTGGACTCCTGTCCATACAGGGGTTGGGGGGTACGAGGCGGTCAACCAAGCAACTAGAGAGCTCACGACCCCAGCAGGACCAAGCCTCGTCCCTTCCTATGGAGCCCGATGAGCCCGAGACAGCTTATTAAGCTATTAAGAAATCACCGCACACTACCGCTCTCCCGCCGATGTATCCGCCCGCATATCGGGATCTTACTAACAGCCGAATAACGTCTGTGTGCGCCTACTACAGACGAACACGCTGTCATTTCGCTCCATACTGCGCCATATTCACCCTATTTATATCCGTCACCTTATTGCCCTGCGTGTGGTACGAAGGGCACAGTCGCCCATCTCATATGGGCATGCTCTGAAGACCCCTTTCCCTTGATCCCCTCAGACGAGCTCTGGGAGAAGGCGCTGGGAAGCTCGGACTTGCAGACCCAGAAGAGTCTCGCGGAAAGAGCTTGCCATTGTCACCGGCAGTCTGTGGCTGTCGGTCACCGAACGCACTTAACCGGGCTTTTGAATAAAGTGCTCTCTCTCTCTCTCTCTCTCTCTCTCTCTCTCTCTCTCTCTCTCTCTCTCTCTCTCTCTCTCTCTCTCTCTCTCTCTCTCTCTCTCTCTCTCTCTCTCCAATTCAAACCCAGAAAATGGCTCGTTCCTCGTAGCGTCAGTTTGACCTTCAACCTCAGCCAAGGTCATGCCAGCGCCTCGTGCGGTTGCGCAGTGATGGCCTTTAATCGCTCGTTCGTTGCAAGGGCAGGGGTGCGGAAAGGGAAGGGGAAATAGTAAGGGCGCGTTCTATCAAAAAGGGATATACAACGAACGCCGGCTGTATCCCAGTTGACTGCGCTGTCGCTGGTAGACCTGCGACAGCACCGAGGAGCGTCTGGGTTCTTTCTTGCGGCGCAATTGTTAGCGCGTTCACTGCGCGCTCTCGGCGCGAGAACAGAGCTATCGCTCGACAAATTTGGTCTAACCGCGCTCAACCAGGGCATGCAAATTTAGACCTGTGTCACCTCTCATGTCGTGTGCTAAAAAGCTTCGCTCGTCGCCCACCTTCACTGGTAGAAAAGCGATTTTTACAGCGAAGCTGTTAGCTTCTAGTTGGTCGGAAAATATGGAGTTGTAACAAAAAAAAAAAAACCGGGAGTGTTGTAAGCTGGGCTAGTTGGTACTGTTCCATGGCGGGTAGCAGCGCGAAAACTGTACGAAAACACGAAAAGGGGGAAAAGGGAGCAGCGCTCGTCTCTCCCTTATCGTGTTTTCGTCCAGTTTTCGCGCTGTTAACCCGCCATGAAAAAACCCCGGCAGGACCCAGCATTTGCCGCCAGAGAAGTCCAGCGCAATCTTTCTTTGCAATCAGGCATACAGCATAGAGTTCAGTATTCGATAAAAAAAACGCAGAACAAGCATCGAAACCGCACGATAGATGATAGACGCTTGTGAACAGTTGACCCCCCCCCCCCTCCCCCTATGTGTTCTTGGTAAAAAACTAGATTTGCAGCGTGCTCTCAAGCTCTGCCGCCAGAGAAGGCGAGCGCAAGTACTAGCCACACCCCATCAGCGTGTGTAGTGGTTTACAAAAGCTTCGCTGGGCATCTTTCTCACGGCGGGATGGCGGCCGTTTAATCTATTTTTTAATCTCCCGGGGGCCGCATACCGTCGCAAAAACCATTTGATGCATGAGGAGTATGTATAGCAACACCGCTCCAAACTATAGCTTCGTCCTTTTGCCGCTTGAGCGTAAGCTTAGCTTCACGGTCCGATGGCTTCGACCTGTCTCCTACGCCTTCCGCCGCTGCTCGTTGCGCCGCCGCATAACGGGAGAGTTGACGACGATGGCGGAATTTATCTGCTTGTCTATTCGCACTTTCGATTGGGATCTTCCGCTCTGTGAATCTGTGGTGTACAGGCGTGGACGGTCACCTCTCTCTGCTAGCAGAGGTTAAGCTCGCCGCCTAGGGATTTCCTCGTGCTTGGAAAGAAAGCCTTGTGATATGGAACTGCCTGGTCCTATGAAACGCTCCCCAAGGAGCCGTTCTTCTGTCCCGGATTCGCTGAATGGACCATTAATATTGCATTCGCGTTAATGAACTCATCCTATTAATTTTTCGGAGACTTGTTTAAACAAACGAGACTAACTATCCTTCACAACGGGCGCCTGTACGCGATTAATTAATTACGCTTCGCGTTCCTCGAACAACCCACTTGGTGATTTGTAGAGGGGTTCTCGCTTTTAAGTGGACTTAGCGTTGAAATTAATCGACCTGCCATGTAGCGTCACGCCTTTTTTTGTATCGGTTTTGAAAACACGTTGCAATTAATAATAGCGGGTAGATTGACGACACCGCCTTAGCTGTACGCGTGTAGCGTTGTGATCGAGCGTACAATACGCAGAAAATGAAGCGCGAACACGAAAATATGAATCAGAACACGCAAATAGCGCAATTTCTTTCCATACAAGTCGAAATGACGCGTGGCTTGGTTACAAAAACAATGCCGGAAATGTGGCTTTCCGAATATACCACTAGCACGCCTCAACGGACAGTATTTTTCAATTTTGCGTGTTTTGATTCATATTTTCGTGTTCACGTTTCATTTGCCGTGTATTGTACATCGTCCCTGGCCGCTAATTCGTTCCGGCTCTAATTGGGTCTACCGGGAAGACCTGCACCACACGTTTTATAAGGTACACCATCGACATTCGTTTATAGAGCGGCTAACATCCCACGCCGTTGCTCGCTTCGCGTCTAAACATAGCCTATACACTGTCCCGGGAAATTAGTTTTCCCACATTCCGCATCGGGGCCGGTAACTGCGACCTAACAATCCAAACGAGGCAATAACCTCCGAGCCGGTCCGCCCATTTGGATACATATACGGCGGTTGACCTGTAGTTAGCTTCGACCCAAATTCGTCCATCCATTGCGAACGTTATTCTGAGCAAGCTAGCTGCCTCTGTTTGCTACCGTCGCCGTACATCCTCGCCCTCAGGGTTAATGGACCGTCCCGCCAGACGACCTTCATACGACCTTCAAATTCCCACCGCCCTCTCGCTTCCTATATATAAGCGTACCGCTGCCTGCTGCGATGCTGCTTGGTCGCCCCTCGCCCGCTAGTTCAGAACACAAAGATCGACGTAGCCGAACGTTCGAGGAAGCGAACGCTCGGCCGTACTACACCCCAATTTTTTTTACGGCCACTGCCGGCGTTACGCGCGTTGAGTTAAAAGCCCGCAATTACGGGGTCAAACTGCGGCGTACTGCAGGGGCGCCAACTCTCTCCTCTGCTTTTGCGTGTTGCGTACAGGCGCGCGTGCGCTTAACGCCTGCAACTCGCCGTTCCATATATAGCGCCTTGTGGTGCTTGTCGTCCAGCCGTCTGGCGATTGGTCCTTCCAGCTCTCTATATAGACGTTCAGCGCCGACAGCTCGACAGAGCGTTTTGCCAACGCTGAGGCTTTTATCCTCTTGGAAGCGATTTTGAGCGTTGTTAAGTGGTGCTTGCCTCTCGAAGATGACCCTTTTTGCGGAGGCGTGCCATGGAGTGCCGACACCTCGAGTTTCTTTGAAGTGCCGCCATCCTCGGTCTCGCGTGGCGCGTGCTCTAATAACGCGACGGCAGTTCTTGCATTGTTCTTGGCACAAATCTCTCTCTCCGAGACCTTTTCTGTTCGAACGGACGGCCACTGCGGGCGAAATACGGCTGACCGCGAACCCTTGATGCGGGGCTTTTAGTCACCGCAGTTCAAGATTGTGGCGCTTTTAGAACGCGCTTGTGTTCCAGCGAAAAGTAAACGTCCGAAATTAAGCCTTGTGTGTGTTCTGCAACTCTGCAACGCCCGGCCAGGCTGTCGAAGAGAAGCTATATGGGTCAGCTACATTTGGGGATGTTTGCAGCGCCCCCCTATAGGGGGCCACGCAGTGACCTTTGCTCCACGTGGCTACGGCGGCCATCTTGCGAGAGTCGCTGCATATGAGGCGGGCACTGACCTCTGTCACGCTGGTCGTTTCTTGTCCAACTTCCGTGTCCAGATCCTTCCTAAGTGTGTGGACTCGTGGCAAGGAAATCGTGTGGCGTGATCTTGGTATTTCTGGTATCAGCTCTTGGCTGATACCGAAATACCAGGTATTTCTGGTATCAGCATGGCTTCGACTCACCCTCAACATTTTGTTAACGTTGCGTGACGAAATCACATCCGATGTTAGGATGCTCGTTATACTGGTGGGCTTTCACGTAGTATGCGGGATCATTGTGCTTGAATAAGTTTTTCTTGTGAATCCGTTCGTCGAAGCCCGTTGGCCAGGACTGATGTACTTAAACATTGAAAGTGTTTGGTTTAGCGCTCTGGCTAAAGTGTTTCGACAAACAACAGTAATGCGGCAATAGCGATAGGGATACAGCCCTGCGGGAGGGGATCGGAGGAGGTCTCTTAGAATGGGCGACGGAGCGCGTGGCCGAGAAAGGGAATCAGTCGAAATGACGACTGAAATTTCTGTAATTTTGTTGTATTTTCGCGTGTCCCTACTGTAGTCGTGTCGTATTCTTGTCGTGTCGGGGTTCCGATGTTCTGTCGTGTGTCGTATTCCTGTCCTCATTTTGATGTTCCGTCCTGCCTAATTCCTGTCTTCCTGATGTTTCATCAGTAGTTGCACATGGTTTGAATGTTATTGCCCATTGCGAAGATTAGCGTAAATGGCAGTTTTGTTGTGACTACAGGAATGTTTGTCGTTGAGAAAATTGACCTTGTCGTTACGACAGAAATGTGTGTCGTAACAACAGATGGCTTTGTCGTAACAACAGGACGTCTGTTGTCACACAAAGTTTGTTTTTGTCGTACGACAGGAATTCTTGTTAGGTTTCTGCCGGTATTCCTGTTGTGATTTTAGACTACCTTCCTGGGAAGGCAGGCTGCTTTGAGAAGAGGGGGCACGGATGGGGCCAACAGTAGTCTCCTGCCGATGGCTATAGGGAGCGCAACGGGCTTCGGGAGGTGCTGCCCAGGGGCTGGTCAAGCTTCGAGTGTGGTCAATAGTGCAGCAGAAAGTTCAACAGCAGATCAACGGAAGGTCCAACTAGCATTTCGCATGCACATTCTTAAATAGTTCGAAGCATCTGCCGTAATTTTTAGGGCCAATGAAAGTTCTGCTAAGCTTGAGTGGCGCGTACTCAAGTCGCGAAGGCGTAGTGTTGCCAGACTGCTCTTTCGTTCCGGAAGCCTGTTTCGAGTGCGGTTTCGAGATAGTTATCTCGTTAGTCGAGGTCGGGCCGCGTGTCTCGCTAACAATGCCCGCTAAGTAGGCGTCGTGCAGTCCGCGGTTTCCGCTGTTTCGCGCACAGTAACGACCGCTCTCGTAACGTGAAATTCGTACCGTTGTTCTAACGAGATTGGGCGCACTTCCGGGGAGCGGCCATTTCACGCGCACGACCTCGCATCGCAGCGTACGCCGTCAGTAGCGCGTCCATTATCGCGAGAAATTATGTATGCCTGGTCTACGAGGTGGCGCACACCTCGGCGTCTTAAATTGATAATATGGACATGTCCGCACATGCAATTGACTCACGATCCCCCCCCCCCCCCCCTACTGGTCATACCACGTACGCGACACTTTCACGTGACGTGAAAGCCTGAAAATATTTGTGACGTCATTTGGCACACGCTGAAGTTAACGTTATCACAAGTACGCGGGGGCCGTGCCTTAACTTTGTAACCTGGCACAAGTCTATAGATGGTATTTACTGAAAAGTTTAGCTGTCAATTTCTTCGCTTGGCAACACTGGAAACGGCCACGGACATGGCCGAAGGGCGGAGCCACTGCGCCCGCGCGCCGCAAAAAAAAACACCAGCGTGCGTCGTCTGCTGTTTCAACCCGATTCTCAATGGTGGTATCAACAGAGATGTTATTGATCGCAGTCACATTGGAGTTGAGGCACTACTTTGCGTTCGGTTGGGTAGAGTTTGGAACGTTCATCACACATCATGTACTTAGCATGGACACGTACCGCCATCCCGCGGAGCCCGACGTAACCAGTGACGGCACTTTCATGGTCGCCTGCACGCGTGCCTCGCCAGTGAATACAACCTGTACGTCACACGCGTGGCTCGTAAAACGAGAAGTCTCACTGAGCGGTATATTAATTCTCCGCGTTCCAGCCCTCCACAGGGCTCACTGCAGCGTGTCGTTCATGTCAAATGTGTCTGCCCGGTGAGGTAAAGCTCGGCCAACAAAAGGTAATCCAATCCAATCCAATCCAATCCATCCGCTAGACACAATCCTGTTTCCGACATCACTCATTTTCGGTGGACATTTTCAGGACGGAAGTCAGTGCTATACTCGGACGTCGTTGACGCTTTTTGATGACCAAATCGGCTTATTTGCTAACTGCAGCTCGGCGGGGCCTGCAAGCGCAGTTAAAACTGCCTGAGACCGACGATGATCGTGTTGATTTTATTTACAATTGACGCGTATCGTCAAACGAGTAGTGCTTTGAAAAAAAATCGATCACGTACGCCAAGAAAGCTTGAAGGACTAGTTTTCATAACCTTTCCCCGTGGCCTAACGTAACCAGCCAGCTGGGTATATAGTTGTTTCTTTCGAGGCGTGCTATCTTGTAATTCAGTCAGAATGGCGGCCGGGTCCCTCTGCACTCGCAAAGTCTCAAGATAAGGTGTTATAAATGTCTTAAACTGTTTATCTACGGCACATATCAACTGCCGACCCGGTCAGACCTCCTGTGCGACTGAGTCTACCGGAGCATATACCTCTGTGCACGCGCCCAGGTGGCATCCTTGGTTCATTCGCGTAGCGGAACGTACACAAACGTACTGCGCTATACCGAAGGACGTGCCGTGCTCCTAATCGAGGAATCGCGTACGCGCCGGGCCAATCGGTCGACGACACCCTCGTCGCCGCCATAGCCACGCGAACTGGATCACTGCTTGGCTCCCGCCGCCCTGGCGGAGAGGTGTACTTTTCCCTCCATCCGATGCAGTGCTATCTGTGCGAGTACATCTGCCGTACAGCTCCGCAGTCGCACTGCAACCGCCACTTATTCAGACTGGCCGGCCCCTGCGCGCACAGTAGTAGCCTCGTACTGTTCCTTCCTCCTCGGCTCTGCTGATTGCAAGACTGTCTCCTTGTAAGGGGCGTTGTCCGCGGCAACCCTTTGGGTGCTTAACCTCGAAGCACGTCTCGGGGAAGGACCAGATTGCGTGCGTGACTTCCATGGGTCTTCCTCTCCTATGAGAGATTTGTTACATACATCTTCGCGGGGTTGAATCGGAAACGTCGTTGAAAGCCGTTAATGGACGCGCGAACCGCTGCGAGCTGCTCCCTCGGTTGAGATGGGCGATAATGCGGACCTGTTGGCGGACTCGTCGTGGCCGATGTCGATGCACGCGATGCCTGCAGCGCCTTTCCTTCCGCTTAAAGAGGGGATATATGAAGACAAAATACAAGCACGAGGACGCGGGTTCGATTCCCGGCCGTGGCCGCCGCTTTTCTGGTGGAGGCGAAAAGCAAAAACGTCCGTACGAGATTTTGGCGCACGTTAAAGTTCCTCAGGGGGTAATCCGGATCCCTCCACTACGGAGCGCCTCGCCGCCTGCGTTGCGTCGGCGCGCTAAACCTTACAATCAATCAAGACAAAATATAACTTTTTTCAGTTGAGAAAAAAAAAAAAGAAATCACGGGTCATCTCCCCTAATGTGAAACCTGGTGAGGGGTGAAGCATGCAGTGTGTAAGTGTATTCTTGGCGCCTTGGCGTTTTGCCCACGGAGATGAAACCATTGGTGGGTAGAGGTATACAGCTTTGCTGTAAAAGTCTCTTGTCTTGAAAGCCCGAAGCTCTTAGCGCGAGGCGTTGGAAAATGAGTGTCCCGGTGTTGTAGTACCGTGACTATATGAGACGGCGATTACGACGACGACAGGAGACGCCAACAGCGTAGGAGCTTCGCCCCTAAAAAACCGCTTCCTGCGGTCGGGATCGAACCTGAGTCCTCGCGTTATGAAACCGGCGTCCATTCGATTGAGCTATCATCGCATTCCGGGCGCACAGCTTTTCCTTTGGGTTCGTGGCGCGGGCGTTGGCTTTGGACTTGGCCGCGGGTTCTAGCGCGTGCTAACGCGGTCCGCCTGGGAGAGATGTGAAAGCCTGCTTACAAAACGATCCGGGCAGGCTGCCAGTCATGGAGAACTTTCAGCGGCAAGTTGGAAAATCCAAGTGCGGAGCAGCAGCCGGGTCTCCGACGAAGGGAGAGGGGCCGCCAGCTCTGCCGTTTCTCCAGCCTTGCACCCCTATGCAAGCTGCGCCGTTTTTCCAGTTTTAGGGGGCGAACGAGCGCCGTCAGAAAACTACAAATACAAGAATAACGGCCTACACGTCCGCGTTTTTCGTCCCTAAAAACGGTTTCAGCCATTAAAACTCCTCTCGCCACCAATTGGCCATTCGGTTGGTCCAAGATGTTGCGGTCCGGTTCTCGGCCAGCCGGAAGGCATGCATCATTAATGTCCGTAAGTGCCTCTTTGTTAAAAAGGAGAGCGAGCGAGCCATATACACGACTTCAACGCCACATGCCTAGCTGCTGGCTTCCAGCTGCTGTGGAAATTTTTATTAATTTCGGTCGCTGCTCCCGTGCTCCTGTCTTTCCGGGTTAAAAACAAACTGACCGCTGCCTCTAGTTCCGGTTCGTGTTGCTTAGCTTACATCCTGCTCGACCGACGTGTGGGGCGGTGGATAAGCACGTCGTACGTGTTTGTGGCATGCCTTGCGGGAGGGGGAGGACGACGCGATGCGCTTTTCACTGAGACGTCTGCGATTATGCGTTCTCCGGCGACGCTGTCGGCCGAGATCGGCGCGGGAAGAATGGCTGTTATTATGTAGGACATCGCGGGTTTCCTTCTTTTTTTCTCTCTCTCTCACTGAATTGGCACGTGAGTGGCGTGAAGCCGTCAAGTTGCGCGGCCGCTGATTTCACGCGGCTTGGGTCCATCCGTGATCGGCGGACCGCGAAGATCGCCGTCTCCTGTCTCTTTCCCGTTTTGTTGGAGACGTCGTCGTCTTCTTCGGCGTCCTGTAAGTGGCGCCCTTCGGGACGGTAGTGGTTTGTCCGGCGTCTTACCTCGAATTGAAGGTCGGAGGAAAATACCGCGGGTTTTTGTTTGTGTTTTTTGCTACCTGGTCATATCTGTGTTCCGAGGGGCAGCGACTTTTCGTGGGCAGTTAATCGGTCCGCCCTTGCCACCAGATAGGACGTCCGGGCTGAGTGGGCTGGTCCTCGGTTCCTATAACCGGGGTGGCTGCGACCGCTTGTGCGCACGGAAACAGAAGTTAGGGACCTGTCACATCAGCAGGACCTGTTAATGTCAGACCCCTATGAACTTTACGCAAAAGAACTAAAAACCACTGACAGCATGCCTTCACGGCACTGCGCGTTGTGCCGTGAAGATGACCTTGTGTACGACAGTGAGGACTGCGGCTCAAGCGATAAGCGTATAACCCGCAGAGCAGTGACAAAAATGCGAATTGTGACTTTCGCCTTGCAGTCAGTTTTCTAGCTAAATACACGGCAAAGCATAGTATGTGATGTGTTGCTTGGGCAGTAGCTTTGGTGCAGCCTTGCGGGCAATACGCGAGGACTTTTTTTTTTCTTTTCCACGCGGGTTTTCTGTCTTCCCACTAGTGCCTTCTGTTGTCTTAGAATTTTCTCCCTTTCTCTTACTTTCCTTCTTTGTTTTTCTTTGAACCTGATTTCAAATACCGCATGGCAAAAACGCGAAAAAAAATGGCTACGACAAGGACAGCGCAAGTGAAAATAGAAAAGAAAGGGAATTTGCTAAAACACGACATAGAACAACAGCCTGATTTAGGGTGCAGCTACGTTGCGGCGCTTCGCGAAGCTTTTAAACGGGGCAAGACTGCGGGGCGGGTTAAACTAAAACGCCGAAAATGAACAGTATATCTGTCTTCCCAGCTGTCCTCACTAAAATTTTTCTTTCTCTTTCTTCGTTGTACCTCAACGGCGCGAAAACAAGGACAGCGCAAGTGAAAATAGAAAAGAAAGGGAAAAGGGGCAGTAGTAATTGTAATCTTGACAAGTGCGAAAAGCGGATGATCATCATCATCAACAACAACAGCCTATTTAGGTCCAGTGCAGGACGAAGGCCTCCCCCATTGACCTCCACCCGTTTCTGCCCTGTGCTGCCCGAGTGCATTCTTTGCCTCCGAATTCTCTTATTTCATCTCTCCATCGAGTTAATGGCCTTCCCCTTCTTCTAGTCCCGTCTCTCGGCGCCCATTCTGTTGTCCTTGTGGTCCACCTGGTGTCAGTTCGTCGAACTACATGGCCAGCCCAAGTCGATTTGCTTTTCTTAACCTGAACTACGATATATCGCCTATCCGAATTTGCTCGCTAATCCAGGTAGCTCGTGTTCTGTCCCCAAGCCTTACTCCTAACATTATTCGCTCCATGGCACGTTGGGCGGACCTAAGCTTGCTTTCTAATTGCTTAGTAAGGCGCCAAGTTTTCGCGCTTCTCTCAGCTTTCGTTAGGAAAGCATGGTAAAGTTTTTTGCCTCATGCGGCACTAGTTCGACGGTTTGCACACCTCGACATCCCGATGTGTTAGCACATCTCGATACACGTCGCTAATTGAGCGGCGGCCACCAGCATCGCCGCTTGAATCAAAAAGAAACGCCGCACTTTCGTTTTCTCCCTTTCACAAGTCGTTTCCCAGCGGACACAACGGGAACTGGGTGGCAGGCGGGCGTGGCGTCGCGACGCGCTGTCTGGCGTCGCCGCCGCCGCCCTGTCGGTCCGTCTGTCCGGCCGGTCATTCAGCCCTTCGGCGCTTATTGTCGTCTGGCGTCCCGGTTTGCAAATGCACTCTCGCTTTGTTGTGTCGCTTCTTTCCCTGCGAGTCCAAAGTCCGTCTGCAGCGCGCAGCCCTCGGGGTCGAGTTTCGTTTCGCCCATCGGCTCTCCGTCGTGGGAATAATTGGCCTTCATTCGCCAATACTCGCCACTCGTCGGCCGAGATATTCATGCGCATAAATCACGCGCCGCCCATATTCCCGAAGGCGCATCGGTAATGCTCCCGCGGCTATTTCTATCTCGGCCCCGTCCCCCACCTGCTTTGGTTGTTGCCGGTGAAGATAGATGGGAAGAAACGAAGGAATATGTGTGTGCTTCTCATTTTTGCGCGACCTGGCCACGGACCATGCTTGTGTCTCTAGGACTGGCGTTTCCCCGTATCAGTTCTTTGCCCCCGTCCGAGTTTTTTTTTTTTTTTTCCTTTACTCGCTGTTATGGTGTTAAGGGGGAGAATATCTTTCTTGCGTGTTTCTGTCTAGGGCATGTGTCCCTGTGGACCTCAGTGACACGAGCATGGAAACGGGTGGCCTATGTGCGAGACACTGCCTGTATAATGGAGCTTTGACCTCCCCTACTTTTCGTAATCAGCGGTATACATTAAATTCTCGTTGCCGATCTTCACCCTGCGATGTCAGTTGATGGGGGTGTCTTCGAGTAGCCGTCGGCGAAACGCGGCATCTCTGCTTTCAGAACGCTGCGCTCAGTTAGCTCTGGGAGTCCTTTAGTGTCCGTAGTAATCGTAGTTGGCGGACTGAATGGCCGACTCGCACGCCGCCGGTGCCTCCAAATTTGGCGCCCAACGTGGGGCCAGTGCGATCCTACGGAGTCCCGGCATACTACAGACGGTAAACCGCTGTTTGCGTACGTGAGCATCGCTCTGGCACTCATCGTGATTTTTCTTTAATTAAATTTCCGGGTTTTTGTTTTGCTTTCGTCGCATTATTGTTGGACAGGCCCGGTCGATAACGTTGTACTCTTGGCTCGCATCTCCTTGCTGTCGTGCACCCAAGAGCACCACGTACAGCCACGATCAAAAGATTACGGACCAGGGAAATGGCAACTTTAGGTTATTTCTCTTCTTATGGAAGCCCGAAAAACTGTCGAATGCATGCAAGATGTCGCAAAAGTACTTACCTAATGAAAACTACCGCACATAGTTCTCCGGCAGGAGAACTATGGGAAATAACTCCGGGAAATAACTCAAAAATGCTGCTTTCGTGGTCCGTGGAACGGACGTCGCTACATGATGTCCTCTGGGAAGTGTCGCGAGCATGTACACGACTGCCGCAATCTATAAACCACCCGACTCGCTGTGAGTCGTACCGAATAGTTATCGGTTTGCGTTGTGCTTTGAGATGGTTCGTACATTCAACGCACGCAGTGCTGCAGACAGGCCTTGCAGTAGGAGGCACAGGTATGCCATTGTATACGCTGCTTTTATCGGGTTCCAGTGATCTGATCTGTAAGGCACGAAGACGTTGACGGCAGGCAGCACAGAGGCAGTAGACCTTTCTCTCTCCTTTCTCTTGACGTTGGTTGTCGCTCGTATTGCCTTATTGTTTAGATTTGGCTTGCGTGACCACGCACTCGATAGACCATCCACGCTCCCGGTCGTGAGTTGCGACTATGGTTTGTTTGTGTACGTCAGCATTCCGGATTGCGTCCTGTTCAATGCACCTTCGCTTTCGCTATGTCTGGCCCTGCTGGAAGGGATCGCGGGCACCCTAATGGCCTCCGCCCCCCGCGAGTCGTGTTCCCACGATTACCGTCGCGGCGTCGGCGTCTCTATTGGCTCGCTAGCGCGTCGCCTATCGCCGATCAAGGTCTGTCTATGAACCGGCACGCTCGCTTTTGCGTTTCATTCGTTTGTTGATGTTTTTTTTCTGTTCCCGTCTCGGGCGTCGCTCTGTGAGGACCTTGTTCGAAAGAAGGACAAACAAGTCTCCGAGAGTGCCCTGGGCTGGTTGTGCCGGAGGTGAAAGGCGAAGTGGCACACCTGTCGAATTCCTTTTCTGATTTTTTTTTTCTTTTTTGCGGGCGCGAGAGGTGCCGGAGTGCGGATTGCGGTTTGATAAAAATGCTTGTGTGGAATGCCGGCGGTGAGGTCTTGCGGTAGCGACGCTGATGGGATTGAAGATGTGTGAGCTGTGGCTGCCGCTGCTGCTTGCTGCTTCATTAAAAAAATTAAAATTGGCCGATTTTTTGTGCGTTTAAGGAACGAAGGCCGACACGTAACAAATGAACGAGCACAAGTGGTAAAAACGAAGTGAGCGAAAACGAAACATTGAGGGAAGAAGCTCCGAACGTGGACGTTTGCGCAGTGCCGGCATTTCGAGACATATTACGTTAGTTCCATCAAATCCAAGATTTTTTTTTATTTTTCGTTTCCGTACAGTTCGAACCTGAATTTAAACCCTGCTTGGTGTCAGTATCCTGTTGGAGCGATAAGCTCATGAAAGGTTTTCGCCATCTAGAGTAACTCGGTGGGCAGCAACCTCAAGCAAATAATGGGGCTAAATTCCCAGAGATTTCTGCTATGTGGTCCCGCTAAATAACATCTCCGGATTCTAGTGAGGTTGTACTAGACAGGTTCAACTCTACCAGGAAAGGTTCCTGAGACGCAAATAGCACTCCCTCACTAGAACAGGGTCTAGCTACCTATAGCCACTCAGTATTCGGCCGCAGCCTCCCAATGAAATTAAAACCGTACTCGGGTCTTCAGTGTCCAGCAGCTTTTGATCACGTGAGCAAGGCGGTGGTCGGGTCAGCAGTACGGCAGTGGGTGCTAAGAATATCTGGGTTTTGGGTCTAAGAATCTTCAGTCTGCCTTTGAAGGTTGAGCTTTGCAATGGTTGGCGTTTCACTCTTTAAAGAAAGATCGTGGCACTTACTAACAGAACATTAACCAGTTACAGTAAAAGCTCGTTAATTCGAACTCGAAGGGGACCATAAAATTGTTCCAATTAAGCGGAGTTCCAATTAGCGGCGAGGGCGCCTAGAATAATGAAATCGCGCCACACTCACACTGCGCGGGCGGAACACAAAGAAACCACCTCTGGACTCGTTATATCGCAAATTAGGCGCTACTACACGTTTGTGGTAGGTGATTTCGTAAATAATGTTTCGTAAATAATAATGGCATGCGCCGGAGCACTGGCGCCGGTGGCGCGGCGCCCTCTGTAGAAGCGAAATAAGCTGTTTCAGGAGCGTAGAGCGCGCGCGACGCTGTTGTTTTTCTGTTTCGTTGTTTTGCATCTCTAGTAAGTTTGGCTTGGTTTGGATTTGCAGCAAATTGTAATCACTCCGGGCCGACTTCTGCGAGGAGCGATGGAAACCAGGGGATCATAGTTCGAATTATCGGGAGTTTTCCCCCATTGAAGTGTACATGGCTGTGCCGGGACAAGGGCGTGAGTTCGAATTAACCGGAAGTTCGAATTAACCGAGTTCGAATGAACGAGCTTTCACTGTACTTGTCATAGCATACACTGGGTACTTAGTGCTTTTATTAACTGGCTATGCATAACCTAGTAAAAAACCTATGCGTGACAACGTTGATCGGCTGAGCGTGCAGTTCGACATAGAGACACATTCAACACGCTCATATCACACTTACAGAATAAATAAATTGAGCAAGAAAGCCAACGGGATGCACGAGGAGAGCGAGTATCACTTACTAGTTACCTTAGAAATACATCTGCTCTTCTTGCTTTTATAGCCAGCAGCGGAAAGTCCTCTGATATAGTCAGTGGGCTTGTCGCAAAAATCAAATATTTGAGCGATTATTTTGAAATTATGCATTTTAATGTGAGCCTATACAAGTCAGCAGGTGGATTTGCAAACATTTCTTAATCGTGAGGTGAAATGAAAAAAAAGTCTGTAGTTATGTTCAATTATTCATAGAATTTTGTTACTATCAGTGAATGTTAGTATCAGACAAGCAGCAGTTACTAAGTGCGGCAGAAAGCGGCGCAATGAGCGAGAGTTTGCGCATGCGCAGAACCGTCACGCCGGGGCAAGGGTCGTCTGCTAGGCTGTTCCCGCAAGCACGATACACACTCCTCCGCTGGTAAGCAGCCGGCTCTGTTGATCACCGGACGCTGACAGCGATTTCGCGTGCACCTTGTTCGTTACCCTTCTTTATTTTCGTAACACATGTACGCGCCCGCATTACGGCAATAAAAAATAGACAAATCTCGTTTGTCTGTGTGTATGTGCGCACGTGCGTGTGTACGTGACAACAGATAATGGAAAAAAAAAGAAAGGGGAGGCACGCGAACCACCGATTCTACGCATAAACTTACGCACGCGTAAATGCTTTCACAGTCCGGCAACGTAGAGAATCGGTGGAATGGTGCTTGGCGGAACAGCCTAGCAGACGACGCTCGCACCGGCCTGATCGTTCTGCGCACGCGCCCGCTCTCGCTCGTTTCGCCGCTTTCCACCGCTGTAGGGCGCTGACCTACCCGCCGGTCGACGCTCCGGAGATTTACTAAACGTTGGCAGGCTGTACAAGTTAAAGGAAGTTAAAGTAGTGTCAGCCTGTGCACCAACGAGGCTGTTGAGAATTTCTGTGAGGATGCCGAATCACCAGTTCGAAAACTCTCGAAATTCCGAAACTGTACCGAACTATTCGTTGCATCTTGTCGCTCCCCCGTTGCACTGCGCTGCTTTTCGACGACTGCTCCACTTCTCACGTTGCTCTGCTCGTCGTCCTCTTGTTCTCCCCAGAGGGTGTGATAACACGTACACCCACCATCCCTCACGAACCATTCGCCCCGTAGGTCACCGACATCACCTGAGGGGCCGTGCGGTTTGTATGCCCGAACGCCGTGCAGTCTATAGACCAACGTATAGAACCGCCCCTCGACCGAGCGGACAAACAGCGCGGCAAAGTACATAGCGAAAGCGTCAAGGCACGGCCCGGCCTCCGGAAGGAACGGCACGAACCGGGTTTCAGTCTGCCAGGGCACGAATCACATACGTGTACATTTCCTCGCCAAGAGGAGGGACCGTGGTTTGGCAGTGGTGGTGGTGAGACGGTTATTACGCGAGCGCGCCCTTCTCAAACCTTTTCAAAGGAACCGCCACCCGCCGACCTCCGTACGACGAAGCAGCCGTTACTTTGCCCGCTCCACGAGGCGTCTTTGTGCGTTGTCGTTGGCCCCTCGAGGAGGGCTAGTGAAAAACCGACCGGGGAGACGTCGCCGGTCCGTCCGTCCCACGCATCGTTACGGTTTCCTCGCGGGATCTTCGTTTGTGCCGGGGGGAGCACCCCTTTTCTCAAGGTGGTCGCCCCCCAGGGCCTTCTACGGAGCGCCCGGCGGATTCGAACGATGGGCGCACGGAAAGACCATCGCGAGGATCATCCGGATGTTCCGCGTCTTTTCATCCCTGGATGGAAGAGGAGAGGAGATGAAAGGGAGACGCTTTCTACAACCATCCGTGCACGCGAGGCCTGAAAATATATACAAGAGTGACGAAAGGAAAGAGAAGTGAAGCGAGCGAGTTTAACGAACGCGCGGAGAGAGAGGGCTGCAGCGCACGAGTCGAGGTGCATCGCACTTTCACCTCTCTGCTTGAAGCGGCCCGGTCGTGGTGTACGCGCGTCTTTGAATGAGCGTGGTCGCTGAATAACGGCGGGTGGGAAACGTGCGCGGTGGTTGCGTGGTCAGCGCATACGGAGGGATGCGAACCCGGACCTATTAATCTATGGCGCCCTCCTTTAATCTTCACCCTCTCGGGCCTTGCCTTGGGAGGCGGCGATGTCTCACGTGCGAGCTCCCCGTCGAAAGCTCCGTTAGGCTGAGAAGGCCAGCTAGTGGGGTCAATGGTATGGAGTGCTTCGCGGTGCCGGTTGCTCGCTCCTCGAGTCTGTACCTGCTTACGAAATGAGGAACAGCTGGGAGCCAGGTGTGGGACGGAATGTGTGTGCCAATTCTGTGGCCACCGGTCGTACGAAGCGTGCGTGAAAGGGCTGTCTCGGTGCCGCTTGGGGGCGGATCGTTTTGAATTCCCGAAATTCCCGGGCTTCGTTGTGTACTAAATAAATAGCCGTAGATGCGGACTGAAATAGCGGGAAGGACTTCCGCTGGAGCATAGAGATTTCGGCGGAACTTTTTCTGAGACGATGGTGTCACTACCTGGAATGCAAAAAAAAAAAAATGCTTTCTGAATTTTTTTTTTTTTTTTTGCGCAGAGCTGCGTTGAATGAAAAAAAAGAAAAGAAAGTGCAAAAAGGCGAATAATGATTGAATGTGGGTTTTAAGCAGAGTACTGGTTTGGGCGAGTTGGTACATAGCGATGTATCGAGGCGCAGCACAAGACGAGGGACAGAAACACAGAAGACGACACACAGAGCGCTAAAAGGATAGGGTTTTAAAGGGTAAGGGTGGGGGGTGGGGGGATTTTAGCTGGCTGCTATGGCTGGGTGCTGTGGCTATAACCGCAGAATCTTAGAACTATAGTTCACATTGCGCCATATGTTTCATGCACTTCTGTAAAGACCGCCTTCCGTTTCGGCATAGGCCGCATACAAGAGTAAAAGCTATTTCTTTGTTGTCATTTGTTTATATTTTTTTTCGTGCATATCGTGTCGAGACCTAGCATAGCAGCAGCAGCCCTCTGCGCCGTGGAAAGCGGCCTTGCTCACATATAGGCTTCATACGCTTCAGAACAGGCCCCTGGTGCGGTCCGTTCCCAAGCCCAATGTAGGCATATTTTGCGTCCCGTATCGACTGCCATATCGTGCGCTATGGACGTAATAGAACGGCGTTTCACGCAGTTCGGTTGGCTGAGACGTCAAATGACATCATTATTTTAAAATATTACGACAGTTGCGTTATAGGCTTCTAACAGCAAACACGCATCAGGCAGGGGGGTCTCTTAATAGCGGCTTTTCACATGGAGCGTCGACGTCGTCCTGCTACCGCATGGCTTATCTTGCGCTGAATTCCAATGACAAAGGCGGGCGGCCAGCCAACCCCACGCGGGAGCACGTCGCCCGGGCGACAAGCGCCCACTCCTAATCTACGGTTGGAACGCACAGCCACGCGTGCTGCAGAGGAAATAGCTCTGGTAGTCCCATAAATCTTATCTCACGGCATCCTGTCCTATTATAAAGCCGATGCTGTACACCGGCGCTGGCTGAACAGTTTCGCCCCGTTTTTCTTGATGGTGTCCCAAATTCGTTTTCCCTTTTGCGCTCTAACTGTGATGCCGGCCGTCACCATGCTCCGCGGGCATATATCCGTTGCTTTTCATAGCGTATTCCTGGGTGCATACCCATTTTGAAACGCGTAAATTGTGGCGGATCATCGACTTTCGGAGCAGCTTGGACATTTTTCGTGGGTTCATACCCGATTCTAACGTGTGTAAATTGTGACTGATCTTGTGACTTTCCCTTTACTTTGGTCATTTTTCTTACTTTCTCCCGCGACGTGGCCGCTTGCAGTACAAATATCAGTCCTGCTCGAAATTATATGTGCGTTTGCATTTAGTGGGCGGTTACGAATTGTTGGTCTCCTGAAAGCTTATGGAACTTGTCGACTTTGCTGTCGCGTATCACTGAATCATGACCATTTGAACTCCGCGCCGTCGTACGATTCCTGGAGAACGAACGAGATGCACGCTTCTACCCGAATCCAGTGAAGGGGAGGGGGAGGGGGTGGAGACGGAGGAAAGTAGAGTAATTGTCGCTCCTTTTCGTCACGACCCGTAGCCTAAGAGACACACAGCTGCCGTTATCACGCGCGCTAACCGTTCGCGGGACCGTTTTCAGATTTGTTTCTTCCTTCTCTCTTGCATAACCTTCTTTGTGCGCTCGCAAGCAATCGCGAACCTCGCGCTGCCGAGGATATATCTCGAAAGACGCATGTGTTTCGCGCGCGGCGCTCCAGAAGCTTTTCTGCGAGTATGCATACGGGCGGCGCCGCGCAGCAACCGCTCACTTTTTTTTTTTTCATTCTCGAGACAAAAAGAAAGCGGCGCTGTGAGTCACGTTCGCAGCACACTGGGCCTGTGTGTTCGCTCATGCAGAAAGAGAAAACGACAGCCGCGAGGTTTTGGCTCGCCGCGGCGCCTCTACAGGTGACCGCCGCCGCTAGTCCACGTCGGCCCCCCGCCCGGAGCGGATCACGACTGTTCTAGCGGAGTCGTAGAGGAAAAGGAACCGCGCCCGGTTGTTTGTGGTCTGTGTCGGCCGATGTCCGGAGCTGCTGGGCTCAACGATGTGTCCATCGTCGGACTCGCTGCTTCGGCGCTGCCTCGAAGCCTTGCTCAGGGGTGACCCGGCGCTCAGCAGCTGTGCCTCCTTCTGCTCCATCTGTGTCTGGGTGGGTTGGGGGTGGCCGTGGTGGGTGGGTGGTGGCGGCGGAGGGGTATTGTGTGTCCCAGATGTATGTAGCGGTACCCGGAAGGGCTAACTCGCCACCTGTGCGAGTGTGGGGAGCTGTCAGATCTGTGTGCGCGCACTTGGTTCGGGCTTTTGATGCGCGGGTGGCACAGGTGGTTGTACGCAACTCAAGAGATTTGTGCCGAGCTGAATGTGACAGCTGGTTTATAACAGGCCTTTGGTGTACGCAGGTGGTACGGCTGGATGGTTACAGAGGTTTGAACTGTGTTTGGGTGTATTCGAGCTCCCAGAAAGGCTGAATAGACCAGCTGGTTCTAGTTCCATTTACTGGTGACATCTGTTGCTGTTAGGACCTAAACTTACTTCAGCGGGGTTCTGGTTCTTTTTTTTTTTTTTTTTTTCTGGTTGTTGGCAAATATATTGCTTTACACGAAAGAACGCTCACGTTCGGTTCGAAGACTTTAGGTGCACTGAGTAACCTTGTTTTTTTTTCCTTTTTGCCGGGTCATCAAGATGGCGCGACCCACTTTTTTTTTTTTTTTGCCACAATACCCATTTTTGCGTCGGTCTGCTAGACAGTAGTAGTTCCATGTTTTATCTTCCGTTGGCAATGTCGTTGTCCTCCGGCATGATGTTACGCCTCTTTTAGCTAGTGTGGTATATACTTGTTACCTAGTAAAGGTTAGGAGCGTTAGCTAATCACTCAGCAAAGTGCTTGCTGGACACGCCCATAGAAGGAGGGGCAGGAGGTCATCTTGAGAAGGAACGACTACCATGTTCAAAGAACGCGCTGGTTTATTATGAATTGCACGGACATGGTGATCAGTTTTCACCAGGATTGGGGTTCTGAATGATCACAATACTGCGGTGACCCCACCCGCCAACCAAAAAAAAAGTGACCCCTTTACGAACCTTCAGCCACGCATGCGAGTGTTTTAAAGTAGATTAGATTTTTTTTTTCGGCCCTGGGAACGAAAGAATACATAACATACGCTGTTCTTACGTTTGTTCTTTCGTTTTCATGGCCGCGCTTCTACGTGTGCTTTCTTAGTGAAAGTGACGAGGGGCTTTGAGCGAAACTCAAAAGCTGCTTTCTAAATGCAAGAAATGCAACGGATCAACATTTCATCTCAAGCTGTTTTGATAATCCAGCTGTCGAGCACTTTGGTTGGCAAACTCTGGAAATTGTTTTTAAAAAAATCCTGAACAATGCAGACGGTCTCATATAGTATAGTGCAAGCAAGTTCGAGAACAATGACATCATACTTGCTGCATTCGAAACTCGAAAGGGAAAGCGTTTATTTCAGTTTCGTAGCTTACGTTTTGTAAGTGGTTTTATTTTCTGCTCGTCTTCTTGCTCGCAGGCCGCAGGTACAGGGGGGATTAAAAGAAACACGAACAACGGAGCGCACAGCCATGCACAGCCTCCGACGCATGCTGCACCGTCTAGCTGCAAAGTCAGTAAACTGCGCGCATGCGCACTTCTTCGAGAGGGTGTGAGAGTGTGGCCTACATTTTCGGGACATGCTTTATCAAGAAGCGACCCCGGTAGTTTATTTTGAGGCGCATTTTCACGCTGCGTCGCCACTGAGCGGGATGGTCGTTGAACGGGCATCATGCTCTCCAAGCAGCCTGCTGCGCGCTTGGCTATCGAATGTAGTAGATGCAGGATGCTCAGTGGCGACAGAGCATAGAAAGGCGCCTCAGAATAATTTATCTGCGTCGCTTTTTTATCAAGCATTTCCCCTAACAGTAGGCCACACTCTCAAACGCTCTTAAAGAACTACGCATGCGCGCAGTTTACTGACAGTGCAGCCAGACGGTGCGGCATGCATCGGAGGCTGTGTGCTCCGTTGTTTGTATTCTTTAATCCCCCCTGTACTAATACCTTATGTTCCATGAAACTATTCCATGTTAAATCAGACGCCTATGTATACATAAAGTGTGTTATATGCTTGTATTGTTGAGTGGGTGAAATATTGAAACCGCTGGAACACTACTTGAACTTGCCTGATTTTCCACGCTCGATTTTGTTAGTGAACATTGCTGGCAATGAATTAATAATGGTAGGCTACTGAAATGGCACTCAGTGAGCCTTGCGGTATTGTTTCCGTTCTGAACTGATTTTGATCCTTTAGAAATTTCTTTCATTGTATAACATGCGCTCTAACTTTTCGTACCATTTTCACCTGGCGTCGCTTCCGGAAGGTTACCTGTCCTATACTGCTCACAAATTCCGAATGCGCTCTAAGGACGCACCGTGCAGCACTGTCCACTGTGGGCTGGCGCAAGAGTGTGTCTTGATAAAGGGGCCCTGCAACACTTCTTTCACTTCTTTCGGAATGCTTTCAGAACGTCTTCTAAACGCGCATCCGCAAAAAGCGTTAGCCAAAACTTGCTATGCCCATCGGATAGCTTATAAACTTTCTCAAAACAATTTTCTGTCTTCGCGTGTTTTGGCGTTGTTTGCGCTTTCGAATGACGTCATTCGAGCGAAGTCGTCGCTATTGGCCGTCTTTCAGTTGCAGCAACAAAAGCCTTCGGTTGCCTTTTAAATAAAACAGCAAGCAAAAGCAAAGCAGACTGCAAGGCCTATCTGCTGCGACAAACAAATCACTCAGTGCCGCTCTGTGCTGGCGATAACTGTAGTTTTTGCAGTGCTTCCAGGCACGAAGGAAACAGTGACAGCGTTTATCGAAAGCGTTGCAGGGTCCCTTTAAACGTATTCCTTCAAATTTTGTTAGACTGCAGAAAATCCTCGAGTAATTGCGAAAGGTTAATGGCATGGGGAGTTAAACCTGTTTTCCGCTCTTTCCGTGCTGCAAAAGCGGGCCCCAGCGGAACGGGTTCCGCAAAAAGCCGCGCCGCCTACGTTAACGGAACCCCTCTTCCGTTCAGACCCGTTTTTTTGAGCACGGGGAAGGAACCGACTTTACGGAACCTCAAAATTTCATTATCCGAGACTTCAGTTCACCGACTTTCCAAACTGCTGAAGCTGTGCTGTGGTAATTAACTTGCTTGCACTTGTCTTGTTTGAAACATTACTTCTGTTTGAGGTATGACGTATATGCACGTTACGAACTCTAGCTCACGCGGGTGTTTTGCGTTGTCATTCGCAGCACCTGAGCCGGCAAGCGGCCAGCCTACGGGAGGTGAACGAGTCTCGACTCAAGATCTACGAGCAGCTCGAGCAGAATGTGGCCGAGCTGGAAAAGAGCAACCAGCGGCTCCAGCAGGAGTCCAGATCCGACAAAAAGCGCATTCGCAGGTGAGTCACGGGGTGAGTCACGAGCCATACGTCGTATCATAGCCTATGGAGGCTATGATACGACATATGGCTCGTATACGCGCGGCTCTCAAATCCGCTTATCTGATCGAGGGCCCGTGAAGGCGTACGCTTTGAATTGTTTGCCCTGCGACAGCGTACAGCGCAAGCGCGGCGTTTGATATTAGAGCGATTCTTTTTAGGGGCGAAGCCCCTTGGGGCTGGGGCTATTGGCGTCTCCTGTCGTCGTCGTAATCGTCGTCTCATGTAATCACGGTACTAAAACACCGGTACGCTCGCTTACGCCTCGCGCTAGAACGTAACACTACTAAAAAATTGGGCCCATCTCCCCGCGAGGGGGACTCGAGTAAATGCGGTTCGCATAGGGGGTGGGTGTATTGCTTAACGTTAGTGTTTGGGGAGTTGTGGTATGGAATGCGTGTATCAGCAGCTTCTTGACGTAGTTTGAATGAGTCAAGGATATAAGGCGCGTTCGTAGCCTCCCATTCTGTGTCGGGCTTTGTGGCGCAGTGGGTAGAGCACCATGTACATTGCGTTCCGCCCTCAGGGTCGAGGGATCGAACCAGGCGGCCGGATAGTATTTTTTTATATAGTGTAGGGGGAGGGGCTGCGGACTACAACTACGGACGTCACCGCGGGTGACATCGTGAGTTATTGAAATGCTCTGCATTTTAAAACACCGGGACACTCGTTTACGAACCTCGGCGCAGGGGCACTTCGTGACGCGTACTAAAAAAAATTATGGTTGATTCCTGTCATAGGAATCGGTAAAACACGAAAGTGAAATGTGCAGCGAAATCTGCAGCTGAGCATGATTTGGGGGTCGGCGGCTGTCTTGTGGGTGTGCTTGCATGGCGAGCGCCGTCCTGCTGGCGGGTAGCTTCGGCAAAGTTGTACTGGCGTCATTTCCGTGACGGATATGACGTCAGTGAAATCTTGGGATATCGCGGCATAAAACACGTTCGTGTTAAAATATAAAACCCGAAAACGAGCAACCCTAAGTATAACGTACTGATGATGATGATGATGATTGCTATAGGTCTCCCCTTTAGTACTAAAGGTTGCTTCCCCGCAAGAAGACCCTGTGTGCAGTGGTGCACCCTTTACAGGCCGCTTGCTTCGTTGTACAGGCGTCACTTCCGTGACGGATATGACGTCAGCGAAATCTTCGTGTATCCGGGAATAAAACACGTTCGTGTTAAAAACACCGGGACACACTGCGCCTTGTGCTAGAACACTTCGTAACGCGTACTAAAGAACACCAGGTCACTCGTTTACGCCTCGCGCTAGAACGCTTGGTGCTTCAAAGACACGCGACTTTTACAGCAAAGCTGTATAGCACTACCCCCCAACGGTTTCATCTCCGTTGGCAAAAACGCCAAGGCGACAAGAATACACTTATACACTGCATGCTTCGCCCCTCCCCAGGTTTCACGTTAGTGGAGATGTTTTAAAATGCACGCGCCACGGCCCTACCTTTCATCTGACGCTGCTGCGTGACATATCTGCGGAAGAAGCCGTCATGACGACATTTACGACGGTCACCTTGAAGTGTCTGTTGCCATATCAACCGTCCTTGCTCGTTTTTGCACGTACCCGGAGTAACTTGTTCCCGTAGAACTATCCATCAAAGAACGCCCTCTCCCCTACCCCCCTTCATCCCCCTCTTTTTTCCTTCTGTTAAACTTCCGTGGCAGTGCAAGAAGTTTGTTTCACCACACGAATGGTGTCGTCTAGCTGGCTTCTCCGCGTGGCGAGAGCAGTTAGGTTGGTTGGTTCTTCCGCACAACATCAGAGCAGTGCGGGAAAGCCCACTGTACGAAAAGTTGTGGGCTAGCGAGTCGGTAATTTTAACCGCAAAGGCAAATTTTAAAGACGGTAAGCATTCTACAGGTACTTGAACGCGAAGATTTTGATCCGTTCGTCCGTCGGTCCGTCCGTCCAGAAGTTAAAATGAATTCGTGACTGGGAAATTTACGTAGGCAAAACTTTTCCAAACCACTGAACCACTAACACACTGCATACATGTCAAAATGTTCAGCAACAAGAAAACGTTAGGGATATTTGAAGCTGGTACTAGCAGTGTTCTTTTAATTTCAAATACACGACTGCTCAATTTTAACGATAGCAAATTTTTAAAAATACTCTTTAAAACAATGTTTTGACCCAAAAATACAGTAACAGCTTGTACCCGACCAAGACATCATGGCACCATTCCACGAAGTCCAAACAGTAACTAAAGGTTCCTGTGAATGGCGCGCGAGCAGTGGAACGGGGAAAAATTGAATTGACTTGAGCAAACCTCTCCGCGTTTATCATGGGGGGAGCGAGACTGGAGGGGAAGATCGTGAGAGGTGGGCGGGTAAGAGAAAAGCGACTTTTAAATATCATGGTTGGTAGAAGACTATATATAGTCTTACGATGACATTTCCAGCGAAGTTATCAGATATGCGACCAATTTTTTTCTACCCACTGTCGCAAGCAAACATTCCCTCCACCGTCAACAAAGGGGTTCCAACTGTTATACGCACAATGCTTGAAGAGCAGGGAGGCAGCGGGTTAATTCATCTTTCCTTCGGCTTAAATTCGTGTATTGTTGCAGCGACCAATACAGATTCTTTACAAAGGGATGGCAAAGGGGGGTGTTTGTAAACGCAACAACGACCACCGAAAAGTACGTAGCAGCAAAGTATTTATTTTTGTAAAAATTGTTTGAATTAGGGAATATTGGCAAATCTATCAAATTTTTATGAACTTATAAATTATAAAGGAACATATAGTTACCTTCCACAGAAACCAACATTTTAATTGCAGCAGTTTTTTTCCAAACTTCAAATCCCTGATACCCGCTTCCCCATGATAGCAGGAGTTAATAATTAAGCTCTGCATATTTTTCCACACATGGAACCAGCTATAAGAAACACTGCAAAGTGAGAAACAACTACATGGGCGCTGACTGTCAGCTGAATATTTATCACCTTGAACCTACAACACAAAAAGTGAAAAGTAGAGCAACATACAAAACACACAGTCAAAAACAGAATGTTTAAAACCATCAAAACAGGATGTCTTGGAAGGCCTAATTTCTTTTTCCAAGTGGCATAGAGCTTTACTTGAAAAACAAAATTTCTTTTAGTCAAACTTTTTTTAAGGTAATGTTACTAAATAAAAACATTTCACTAGGGATTTTAGAGAACTTTCATTTCAACAGAAATATTTATCCTGGGAAAGTTAATTCAAGCATAAAACTTCCCTATTCCAAAATTTGACCGAAGAAATAACATGGTCGGAACAAACATACACTCGCCAAAATAAAGAACAATTGCGTAAAAACAATGATGTTTTTAGGCCTGTGTGGATTCCTTGTTCACATACGGAACGAAAGCCGGCTCGGCCGTGTTTGTACATATGAATTGTCATTGTTTTTATCCGACTGTTCTTTATTTTGGCGAGTGTCTGTTTACTGCAACGACAAAACTTTCCTGTAATTCACAATGTATAGCCTGGCCTCTCTCTGTCACAACAGGTGATCTTCATCTTCAGAGATTGTGTAACATCACACCCGTTCCGCACGTATCGCAATGGCTCAGTGGCTAAGACTTGCTCCTGAGCCCAAAGTGCAAGTTGAAGCGCAAACATCAGCCTGTCCAGATTTCAGCACACATTACATTGATTGATGATTGATTGAAGGGTTTAACGCGCCGGCGCAACACAGGCGATGAGGTGCGCCGTAGTGGAGGACTCCGGATTAATTTTGACCACCTGGGGATCTTTAACATGCGCCGAAATCTCGTACACATGGGCGTTTTTGCTTTTTGCTTCCATCAAAAAAGCGTCCGTTGTGGCCGGGAATCAAACCTGTGTCCTCGCGCAGCACACGTTAGAGATCCCCAGGTAGTCAATGTTAATCCGGAGCCCTCCATTACAGTGTGCCTCATAGTCCCAGTGTAGGTTAGGCGCATTAAACGTGAAGTTGGAGATTTTTCACACCCCGTTTCCCTCTGCTCTCGTCTCATTTTCCCGACACAGCCTGAGCACGAGTGTCGACACGCTCGAGAAGAAGTGCGAGGAGCTGCAGGAGCTCGCCGACCACCTCAGGCTCAGCCTCAGGCCCAAGGACCAAGGGGACGAGCCGTCCGACCCTGCCGCGACCTCGGTAGGCGAGCAGCCAGTGGCGCCGCCACTGGAGAAGAGACCCAGCATCGTCGAGCAGCTCCTGCCTTCTGTTTGCCTCAGCGGGGACGCCGGCACTGATTTCATCGGCTTTGAGGTAAGCACCTGGAAGGGCTTGTCTGAAGCGACATCTCTGTGGGTTTTATCAGCGCTTCGTCAAGAAAAAAGGTTTTGCATAGGTAGGTAGGGAAATAGATTCACGATGACCTGTCGTCACACTAATCATCATCATCAGCAGCAGCATCATCATCCAAGAGAGATGAAACTGATGATGCGATGAGTCTATACACTCATATACTAAGACACCAAGGCACATCATAACCACTATGGTGATAGTAGTTCATCCGGAGGCTAAACGAACTACAGGGGATACTAACGCCTATTTGGACTTTCTGTTGCTCTGCTGTTGAACTTTCTGTTGAACTGTGCGGCCGCGATGATCCCCGCTTGAGCAGCTCGGTGGACTTAACTTTGCAAAGCTTATTTTGCACGCCATTGCCAGCAGCCTCCTGGTCACCCTTGCCGATACCTTCACATCTCAAGGCGTCTCGCATTTGACATGTGGTAGCAACCTCCTTCCTCCAGCGGTGTTGTTTCCATTTTCTGGCGCATGATTCCCAGCCCGCAGTCTGATTTTCTGTGGGTTTCTGCGCAATCTAAGCACAAAGAGCTTTCGGAAAGCCCGCTGAATCAGTTTAGTCTGGGTCCCCTCAAATTGTCAAAGTGATGGGTACGAGCTAGTTGCTACTCCATAATAACCCGTTAAAGCGCAGTAAAGAAGAAAGCACAGGGTGAGTGAGACCAGGACCAGTGCTGGTCCTTGTCGCACTCGTCCTGTGTTTTCTTTGCTGCGCTTTAACGGAGTTATTGTCCGAATGACTCCAATGGTAATTGTAAAAACCGCTTTTTTGCCCGTTCTTCTTTCAGTGGTTTTACTCCACGCTGCGCATTGAGAGGTGTGCAGAGTTCTAGGCGCAACAATTCAGTACTGAACATTAAATATGTTAAGTCAGGTTGTTTCTGCTGGACTGTTAGTTTGGTTCATGTCCAACTGACAATACTACATAGGGAGTATATACATAAAAAAAAAAAAAAAAAAGTGCCCCCCCCAAATTTCGTGAGCGACAAACATTCCATCGCAGTGTAACCAAACCTCAGCTAATAACTAAGAAATTTAAGCTATGCCCCACTGCTCTGACGTTAACGGATGTTCTGCATTGATAGTGTAGTGTCGTCAAATAATTTATAATAGAACTCAGCAATTCAGTGCAGTTGAGTTATCACTTTATTACGAGAGTGGCTTATGGCCCAAGTGTAGGAGCATGGAGTATCACTTACGACAGATGCTTAACGTTGATTGATTGTAGGGCATAACACGCTGAAGCAACGCAGGCCATGAGGCGTGCTGTAGTGGAGGGCCCCGGCATAATTTTGACCACCGCGTGGGGATCTTTAACGTGCGCCGAAATCTCGAACACACGGGCGTTTTCGCTTTTCGCCTCCATCAGAAAAGCAGCCGCCGTGGCCGGGAATCGAACCCACGTCCTCGTGCTCAGCAGCACCACGCCATAGCCACTGAGCCATCGTGGTCGGTCATCAGTGCTTATAATGCTGCTTTGGGAGATCTGTTCGGTCAGCTCAGTTGAGCTTGAATGTTCCAGCAAGCTTAGTTTGGTTAGACAACAGTCATAGCAGCAGATTTCGTGTAAGCGCGGCTGCCTGCTGCCGCAGGTAAACCAGCTTTGTGGCATGTGGGAAATTGTTAGAATGCCTAATTTTGCTGCGGGTAAGATACTACGACACTTTGAATGCCCAGTGTCCACTACTCCAAATGTTGCTCGTGTCCTGACATCTGGCCCCGGGCCACTTAGTGGTGCTAAATGTAAATGACCCTGGAGTAGCCACTTGCTGTGCCAGAGGGGCTACATTTTGATGCCCAGGGGTTCAGAAAACTAGTATGAATACTAGAAAATATTTTAAATGAGACATCGGCAAGTAAAACTATTTTGTTAATTATAGACTAATTTATTCAAATTAGGAGATTTTAGGTAGTTATCTAACCTAATAACAAAACTTAAATCAGGTTAAAGATATCTTCTATACTTTTTGAGTTACCAGACTAATTACCTTCACAAAGCCGCTCCAAGATTAGTTTACTAATTAGGCAAGAACTCAACAAGATTTTTATCTCATCGTGACCAGGAAAGTCTATTCTGTGCACGGAAGCTATTTGGTTATTGCTTTATTTCCTTTAGGTATCCAAAAAGAAACAGAAAGTTTGCACTTTCTTTTTGACATGAAACTATTTCTGATTTCGAAAAGAAGGTGAAACTTCTCTTGTTCTTTCTTTATGTCTAAAGGATATAATGCAATAATCTAATAGCTTCCTTGCACAGAATAGACGTTCCTGACCACACTTAAAAATCTTGTTGACTTCTTGCTTAATTAGTTAATTATGCTGATTGCAAGTTTCAAGTAATTAGTCTTCTAACTCAAAAAGTACAGATGGTATCTTCAAACTGATTTCAGTTTTGTTGTTAGAAAGGTTAGCTACATAAATGCTCCTTCTTTGATTCAATTTGGTTCATAAATAAAAAAAGTGGTTTTACTTGCCACGTCCCCCCTTAAATGAGAAAATATTGAAATGACAAAGAAAGTGGGAGCAAGTGATTGCAGAGATCTTTGTGAGGTGGAGGCAGCGTCTTCGGTGTGTTGCGGAGATGTGTGCTAATTTTGTTAGACGCAAAAGAAGCACGAGGATGGGGGAGGAGGTCTCAAGCCGCTTTATGTACTGTACCATTGCTGGCTATGCCAGTAGGGGGCCAGGGTCCATACTAGCTCCACAGGGGCCGATGTCGGTGGGCGAGTGGTATGCTTTGAGGACATGTCCCATAGCAGCTACCACTATGGAGCCTGCCAAACCAAACCCCCTGCAAGCAAAGGATGTCCGTAGCAGGAAACAGCCATCCGGGCCAATCCGAAATCCAATGGCTCATGAAATCGCTGCCAGCTTTGACGGCCTTTCAGTCTGATGCCACTATTTCCATGCATCCGTGGCATTTGCCGACTCCTCCCCTAAGAGCAACCTCCTGTTGTGGGCTTAAAGGGGCCATGCAGTTGAAACACAAGTTTTGCTCACTCAAAAGATTGCATCATTAGAATCATACTGACCCCACTATTAATGAAAACTTCGCTCAGATAAGCTATAAAATTAGGGAAAAAAGGGAATGGCCACGCGACCCGCTAGCTCTTTTACCGCACTAAAACATATGACAAAATGTGCTCAGCTGTGCAGTTGGCTGAGGCTGGGAAAACCAAAGGCAAGTTAAGTAGGGGCTTATAGGCTTCCAGAACGACCTGTTTTCACTTAAATGTAACGCATATCAATTTCATCATTTTATCAGCAGTAGGAACCTAAGGTTGGCTTGAAGAGTCGTCCTTGTGACTTTATGGCACACGTCACAAAAACAAACGATTTGCCAGGAGTATCAAAATTTAACCGAAATTATTTCTCGGTGAACAAAGCATTATTCGCTGCGACGAAACACGAACTGTTAACATGAGCACAAACAGTAAAAAAATGCCCCGTTCGTGCGTTCTGCCCTTCCGCTTACAATTCCTCGTCACGGGACCCACAACTTGAATGTGGGGGGCTACGGTTTACACCCCGGTGCTCGCCACGCACCAACACCGAGATTGCTCCCAGGTGTCCCGTGAGGGTGTGGAAAACGCCCCGTTCACGCGTTCTGCCCTTCCGACTTACAATCCTCATCACGGGGACCCACAACTTGAATGTGGGGGCTACGGTTAGACCCGGTGCTCGCCACGCACCAACACCCAGATTGCTCCAGGTGTCCCGTGAGGTGTGGAAAACGCCCCGTTCGCGCGTTCTGCCCTTCCGCTTACAATTCCTCGTCACGGGACCACAACTTGAATGTGGGGGCTACGGTTACGACCCGGTGCTCGCCACGCACCAACACCCAGATCACTCCAGGTGCCCCGTGGGGTCTAGAGACGCCGTGTACGTGTCACGCACACTGCGCACCGCCATAAGTGCGGTGTACCACGCCTGTGTGCATAGGCGAGCGTAGCTCAGCCCATGCGTCCGGCGTCGGTAGAAGCAAAGCCCAGTGCGGCAGAAGCGTGGCTCGGCGGCCAGCCGCGGTCCTCTGGGAGTTCGTTGCCATGGAAACGGTGCTCACGCGGCACCTGGGAGATGCGACCGCATTAAGGCCGGCTCCATCTCCGCCATGGTCAGCGAACTCCACACATCTGGCGAGTGGTGTCGAGACAAGTGCAGGCCAGCTGGGAAGCAGGCTCGCCCGGTATCTGGGAGGTACGACGACTGGAAGCAGCGATGTCCAGGTCGTAGAGGACGCAGCCTCAGACCCCGAACCAGCTGCCACCGCTCGTGACGTAGACGCGCCATCGTCGACCTCACGCTGTTTTCGACACCAAGACGGCGCTGCTGCCAGGCGAGGCCGCCAGCGCTTTCTGCACCAGCTCGGGGCAGTCGTCGGACGTCGGAATTCAACGAAGTTTTCGAGGAACCACTCTGCCATCATGTCGTCGAGGCATGGGCAGAGTATCGGAACCCCTTCTTCGGACATCTCGACGACATGCCCGCACTCGCGGCAGACGGGAGGTTCCACGGCAGGCTGCGGCTGAGCTTCGGCCTGGCTGGGCCCAGCCATGGCTGCCCCCTTGGCTGCCCAAGGGGGCAAAGGTCCGCCGAGGAGACACCTGATGTGGGTGTTGTGAGCTCTCGCAACACACACACACACACCAGCGCCCAAATGACTCTAAGCAAAGCGCAGAGCTCGAGCTCCGAAGGCTGAGAGGCACAAGGGAAAAGGCGGACCGCCTATAACAGGCAACATAATATGGTTGTTGGACCCTTATATATATAGCATGATGTTGGGGTGGAGGGACGATGCGTTTTTTGTAATGTGTGGCACAGGGTTGACACTAATGCATAAGAAAGACGTGTTGTGGACCAGGCAATGCACGCTGCTCTAGGACAAGTTACGTGAGAGGTTGGGCGGGCCGTGTGGTGTGGGTGAGTGGTAACAACCGCTGGGCCACCTGTCTGGCGTAGTGGGTACCATGGAATTGAAGACGATTATAATGATATGATGATGGTCCGTGTCCGCAGTTAAGAATGCCGAGAAATTCCTAGCACATGCATGTCAGCGCACGCCTCACGGTGACCTCACGGCCCTTAACAAAACCAAAAAAATGCGTAGTGCTTATGTGTGCGGCCCTCACGACGACCACACAGTGGTTTTGCGCACGTTTGGCAAGACAAGCATACCCACTCTGGGAGATTGGCCAAGGTTGGCCCAGAAATCTCCAGATTTCATTATAATCGTGGCAACACTTGTTCAGAACTAGAAAGTCAAGTCATAGCGTATGCCCCTCCAAGGTGATGTCCAATGATTATCTCTTCCAAAAAAGTGAAAGCAACTCAAATTTATAGCAACAGTGATGAAGTAAAGGTCGTTGCTGCAGTGGCGAAGAAGAAGCAAATCAAATGCAGTCGTGTCCTTCGTGTTGGTTGTGAAGTTTGCGTACGGCTTCACTACTTTCAAGTCTTGCGTGTTAGTGTGAGCGTCTTTTGTGTTTTTTCACACAGGTTGGCCCTGGCTTTTCGAACTTAAATCATGTGCCATTTACTTAAAGTAACGGTTGTTTTATCCTCTAAAGCATCCCAGATAATCTCATAATTAAAGTACTATGCTAACAATATTGTGTGAACTGGTGGGTACATTCCGCAGATAATCTTCTACAATCCATGTGCATACTCATCATCATTCTGCACATTTGTACATTCTTCTTCTTCAGTTATCGTCATCATCGGCGTTGTTTCTGTGGTCTGATTGTTCGAGAATGCTGCCCTGCCTTAGCCCTAGTTTCTTCTCTCCGGTAGGGTTGCCACCTGTCCGGTTTTTTTAACGACCAGACACATCTTTCCAACTCATTGAGTATTGGAATGGCTGTATGGCTAGCTACCCCAGGCTGCGAATGCTGCACTGACATTGTTGTGCAGAGGTAATGGAAGCTGTGAAGTCAAGAGAACTTTCTCCCAGCTCAGATACGTTTAATGACTGGACACGTCTTGAATGGAGTCCGACAAGTTGTGCATGCAGATGATAATGCATGTAAACGAGGATGTGTAAAAAAACCACTCGCCAACTTTTTGTAAATAAAATGTTTCACTTCTTAGAAGTTATTGCTTTTTACTGTCATCATTACTGATTCATGTCCAAAGAAACGCCAAATTTTAGAGAGTATTTGCTAGGAAACACTGATGCACCCCGATTACCAGCTTGAAAAGAACACCAATTTTAATGCGGCAGATTTAAGAAGCTCATGATTACTTCTGATTGGGGGTATCGTGATAAACAAAAAAATAAGCAAAATAAAGTGAGTTTATTACTCAGCACACCTGTGGCTTTAAAGTGAAAAAGCCAGAATTTTGGAATGTTCTTACAAAAATTCTAATTTCGCCCCGATTGGCAGATTGAAAAATTGGCGCCTGATTTTTACCCCCCGTTTTTAAAAATGTATAACCCACGAGGAAATGGCAGCTCATCCCAGCTTGTTTATGGTCACGGAGCAATAATCCGTGTTGATGGTTAAATTCCAAACTTGAAGTAGCTGGTCCTTGCTGGCACCAGCTACTATACACCGCCAGCTACTGTGAACGATATTCAGCTACTGTATGACTAAACAACAGTTCCCAGCTACTACTGTATACACCAGCTACTATAAACCAACAACTTTGCTTGACGGTGCCGTCCAAAACAGCTTTGCACTGCTGTGGTTCGGCTGCTCCCTCTTTCGTGGGATGCGCTGTCAGCGTGGGGGGAAACTAGGTTGACCCCCAGCTCTACTGGTTCTCCAGCCTTGCTCCGCTAATGCAAGCTGTGCTAATTTTTTTTTTCAATCTATTGTCGAAATTGCTTGCCTGTGTACGTACTACAAGCGAGACACCTGTCCCCCTCCCTTCCTTGTGCTGCAGGAGAGCCCCTTTGGCACGGAACTGGTGCGCCTGCGGTGCTCCCTGTCGCGGCTCAAGTGCCAGCTGTCCAAGGAGCAGCAGACCCGCGAGGAGCTCCAGACCGAGGTGGACAACCTGGTGCAGGTGGGCAGCCTCTCACCTCTTGTTCTAACCCTTTGATGCCCAGTGCAGGGGTGAGACATCTGCGCATATTGCGCCTTTTTGATACAATTCCATTTCCCTGCGCCAAGCTGCTCCAAAAGCATGAAAATTGCGAAAATTTCGCCAAACTGCTCCAGACGAGCCTGAAAGGCACGGATTTTGATGCTCATGTCAGTTCCGGTGGGAACGAAAACCTAGCGCATCCTGGTCACCACTTTTACTGTCGGTCAATTGCAAACACAGAAATGGCAGAAATAGAAAGACTGAAATGAAGCAAACGATAGCTTCAAAAACACGATTGCCTTTCCGTCCGGGTTCACTGAAACGGCCTTCCTGATTGGACATCACTGTGGCTACAAGCATGGCCACAGCCTGATCCGGCTGCTACTGCCTACTTCACGCGCTCAGTGCGCATCGCCGATATTTTCCATGGTTTATTTTACGCAATCAGCTGGGTTCCAGTGTATTATTTCTATCAGTTGTGGCTCTGAACAGTGACGTTAACCGGGGGTTAGGGTTTGAGATTGGTGCGAGATTACGAGAAGTTGCGCGGCTCGAAAAAAAGTTCATTGAAATGTGGGGCTTAAGACTTCCGCGTGACTTGTCCTAAAGTGCGAAACGCGGTGCATGCATGTATAATCGGGTTCGTGAGGTGAACTTTTTGGCTCACTGTGGTGTTATAAAATGCTGAGGTGTTGCTGTGCTTCGAAGTGTGATCGCGAGCCTCGGGGGGTGGAACGGTCGACACGAAAGTTGCGGGCTGTGCTGTTCAGGCAGCGCCCAATGGCTGCAGGACTGCATGGTTGCCATAGCACGCGACTAATAACATTTGATGTATGCGAAGTGAAATTTAATGCCAAAATCTAGGTGGCTAAACAGTAACGCTACTCAAAAGACCATGGGGTGAACGTGCACCCACGGACTGCAACGGGTAAGTTGGTTGGGCTATGCGACCGTTAGCTCGAAGTTGCTCAACTGCTGCTGTGACTACACTCGTTCGTACAACGCAGCCTGGGATTACAAAAGTAATAATTTTAGCATTGAAATGGTAAAAAAACACCCCACAATTGCAGGTCCCTTAAATTTGGTAATGTTAGTGGCAGTTTTGTTGTCAGTGTTGCGTACAGCTGCAACACAATATCACTAGTTAGGAAGGAGGTAGTGCAGTTAGAACTTTGTGATACTCTTAAAAAATTCTTTCACGTAAGGCTGTTTCAGTGTTCTGTGTATTCAAAACTGATTTGATTGTGTACTTGACCCTTCAAATTGCTAAAGTTATCATTTTTTAAGCTCACAAGACCATATAATAAATGTCCCTAAATGCTCCAAATCAAGATTCTTCTGCTCCAAAATCGAAATTTTGCTGCTCCGAAAGCTGCTCCCAAATCTCTTTGGGCTGTCTCACCCCTGCCAGCGTTGCTCGGAGGCAACAACCCAAACAATTTCTTCTTCTGCGCTTTGTGGCCATCTGTTTACGGGTGAAGGTACCTGGACCTTAAAAAAGTGAGAAAGAGCGGTTCACTCTGTTTACTAGATGGGTGAGGAACTAAGATAGCTGGCTAGAAAGTCATCTATGCATTAACTGCAACGTCCAATCGACAGGTGTGCCAACAACTGTTTTTGATGCCAGTTTTTGTCACTTCAACCCCTAGGGGAAGCGTAAGCCTCACAATGATTACTTAGGTATATAACAGGTGTGATTATGATTAGCTTGGGCTCCCCCATTTCTGGGGTCAAATTTTTGATGAGCAGAGTTGCAGCTAACTGCTCGGAGCTTTATATCGCACTCGCTCTTTTAATTCCCACAGGATAGGTTGTCCTTGTTGGCCTGAAGTGACAGTTAAATTGTATAAAACTTGTTTTAGGTGCGGAGTACCTTAGGACCGCACAATGTCCGTCCGCGTCCATGCGCATAGCATTTATAATCGCAAAAAAATCACACGGGCACCGGCAGGATTCTAGCCTGTGCCTGGTAGACCAGACAGAGTTGGTGTCAGTTGTCTCACCCATCGGGCTACGACCATGAGTTAGTACCCGAGAGTCAAACACTTACTCCCTCACCTGTAACGGTGCAGAGTACATTAGGATCTCCCAATGTCTGTCTGCGTCCATCCGTGCGCACACCACCATCAAGCGATTTAGGGAATAATCAAGGTGCAACTCACGGCTCAAATCAAATGACGGTCGGGGCACAAATTGGATGTCATTTCGAGTCCCTGTACTCCGCACCCTCGCCATCATCCACGGAGTGGAGATGCTGTCATTTTTAATTGTTGTTTTAAGTGTTTTTGTTTACAGAACAACTTGGCATGCTTAACTCTTTGTGTGTGTTTACAAAGAAGACTAAGCCTTTGTTATGGCAATGCAATTTGGGCCCCTTACCTGCTCACAAAGTCTTTCAGATACACAAAAGAACATTCAGCTGCAACTCTTTCCTTGCTTACTGAGCTCTTGTTACTAACTTGGGAGAATGGGAGAGTGTTGGCTTTACCAGGGGGGTATCAGAGGAACTTTATTAGCACGTGACTTAACCTTGATTTGTGACAAACTCACGATAGTCTTTGCCACCAGTAACAATCACTGTACCCTTGCTTCAGCATCATATCTAAAAGCAATGTCTCATCACCTTGGTTTGTGAACAATTCATTGCCTTTTAGTGCCTCTTCCAATCACTGGATTCTTCGTCTGGCATCACAAACACGAAGCATTGTTTTGTCTCCTCCCATGATACTTTTCAGAAAACATTCGCCACTATTTACTTGGGGGAAACAGCTCTCAAGCAACTGCGATGTCGTTTGTCTACTGATTGCCAGGCAGCAAATTCAGCAGGAATTTTGCACCGAGACTGGGCGTCTCAGCTTTCTGATTCGTAATATTGCAGCAAGATTCAATGCTGGCACTGCTTTTCAGCAGACCGTCAGATGATAAAACAACAGTTCCCATAAATAGCAGCGACAAGCTTGAGTGAGGGGTGCGAGAGTGAGGGAGTGGGTGAAACAAAATTTAAAAAAACGTGCGACCACTTCAGTCCTGCTCCATGGCGTGTACGGCAGATGGTTGCGTTGCAACGAGCTGAGCTTGTGGAACACGAAAGCCGAGTTCACAGCTTGAACCGTGAATGCGTGAACACATTCCGCTTCCCGTTGGCGTCTCTCATCGCACTAAAGCAGTAATAAGCGCGACATTCGCCAGTCGTCATCGTTGACATTTTTTTTGCCGTGAGTTCATTGCCCAGTTGGCAGAGCGTCTCACACCTCCCGCGATGGCCAGAGTGATCGTGGGCTCGAAACCTAGCACCGCCGCGTCAGTGGAACTTTTTGTGGGAATGTCATATCCCATGATCTCCATGATGGATATGACATCGATGAGGTCTTGCTGTACTCCGGCATAAAACATTTTCCTGTTAAAAAGTCAAATGCTTCTGTAAACAGCATCATTTCTCTAGCTACTTTGCACCAGCTTTTCCCACAATCTGGGGAAAAGCTTTCGCAGAAACCGAGTTGACAAGTTTAGCTTGGTGACCATTCCCGTATATTAATGGTCCAAATAGTAGCACACTGAGAGGATCTGTGGCTATTAACTTCTCGGTGCAGTGGCAAACTCTCATGCCATCTGACACGCTGTTGAAAAAGTTTTGTTCCTTTTCCAGTGCCTCAAATATGTAGTACAGAAGTTGCCTCTCCCTGGCTGAAATGTGATGCCTCTACAGTTTTGAATTTCAGTTTCTGTGTACTTCACACCTTTGTACTGCAAGTACATATTTTTAGCACCGTTACACATTTGAGACCAGTGAGGTATTCCTCTGCTGCAGTCAAAAAATACTGGGAGAGTGTTGGCTTTACCGAGAAATCCCTTTTGCAATTGCAAAGCTCTCCCCAGATGCCAGTGAAACTTCTCTGTTTAGAAGAGAGCGAACTCTTGAAGGTCCAAACTTCCTACATAAATAAGACGATGCATAAGTGTTTTTCGCGGTGGGATAGGGAGCTTCTATTTCTGCTCTAGTAGAGCAGTTGGGATCTTGAGAAAAGGAAATGTAGTTTGTCATAGAATGTGGGAAGTTGACAACACTCACTGAACCGCTAAACCGAGTCGGCAAGCCAAATTGTAGTTTGTGTGTTTGTTGCATCTTCTATTGTGTGCTCTAGGGAGTGTAAGCACATGTCAAGGAGGAAGACCACCTTCTGGCTGAAAGTGGGCCTTTTGTGTCCTTTAGCTCTCGAATGAAGAAAAATAATAGTAAATGACACTGGAGTGACTGCTCACATTTGTATGTACAGAACGCAGCCTGCACGCTCACTTGATCACATGAGTATGTGACCTGCTAGGATGTTGAACCATCGTGGTGACGGTGTATCACCAGCTCAGTTATGAAAGGCTACCAAAGAAAACCAAGGAGAAAATGTGTCACCTGGTGAAAACAAGATGTGAAACGAGTCACATACATGTGTGCTTCACGAGAAACCGTCATGTGCTTTTTCTACTGTTAGTGGTTACATATGGAAGAACTGTCGAATTACTCAGAGGATTCACAGCTATCAACACCACAGTGCATGCTATACTAGTATACTAGTATACTACTAGGTCCTATCACCCTCAGGAGTAGAGGTACACCCCAAGGCTCAGTATTCTCCCCGCTCCTATTTAACTTCGCACCCCCGGTTTTCCCGATATACTAGTAAGTTGGCAGCAAGTTGATTGGGCACTGGTTTTCTTTCGCTTGCGTCCTTGTTGGGCCACTTCCAGGAGAACATGCGGCTGCAGGAGGAGGTGCTCGCATCGCAGGAGCGTGAGCACCAGTGCCTCAACCTTCAGATGGAGATGGACATCTTGGATGACGACAAGCAAGTGCCTCTTACCCTGCTCTCACCGTCTCTTTGTTGGCGATGTGCCTAGTTGTCGGTTGTCTCAATCTTATAGCGCTGCAACACAACACACCTTTTTTCTTTCTGTATTGGGTGGTTACAGCACCACATGACACTGTCAAGTGCTGTTCCAAAGGTGGCGTGTTATGCTCTCATGCTACCACAAACTGGGAATAGCTGGTGAATATCAGCAAGTGCTCAGCAAAGAGGGGACTACATGCTGGTACTGCATAGCTAGACAACCTAATTTTTTTGCTCAATCCGGTGGTTGGTTGCCTTTTTTGGTCTTTATTTACATTTACATTTACATTTTGGTCTTTATTTACATTTCTTTATTTACAATTCAGCGGCCACAAATATTGGGGCTTGGAAATTTCAAGGATTTATGGTACATTTTGTTAGAGGGCTGGTATTCTTACCTTGAATGGCCATAGTGTCCTATAAAGCTCCTTACTTAGCTGCTTAGAAAGTTTGTTTCAAGATCAGAAACTTGCCCGATTTTTTGTTTCTGATGCATTTGTATAATCTCAAGTCACCCGCAAAGCTTGGTATGTGCCTTTGGGTTTCTATTCCCTCATTTTGCGGGCTCAAGAAAAAAATCAACTCGTGGTCGTGCATGATGAAGCTATTCCTTGGCTGTGACGCACACTGTAATCGAGTGCCACAATTAAAGACACCTGGTGGTCTAATTAATTAAACCACCAGGGTGTCTTTAGACTTTAGACCAGGGTGTCTTTAATTAGACTTTAATGCCCACTGAAATCTTGATACTACTTTAGCATTTCCGTTTTTCACCTTTCTCAGAAAAAGAGCTGTTGCAGCCAGGAATTAAACTGTAAACCCCATGTCATGATGGTGTCAAGGCAGGCATATGGCTTACAAACAATATAAGTACTATATGAAAATAGAACGTTAAAATGCCTAAAATATCTTGGGTTGTTTTTAGCCTTTATAGCTAGGTTCAAAGTCTCCTTCTAAGACCATCCAGCCCTGAAATTTTGTAAAGCATATTGCACTTGCTGGTCGCTACTGTAGCAAAATGCAGGAGCAGAAGTCAGAAAGCTGTTAGCTTTCTGAATAATTGCTGTGATATACTAGAAGACAGGTTTACGGAAACTCCAGACTAGCATGTCTGATTTCCCTAAGGCTTCATTGCAGTGGCTTCCAGAGAAAGCTAAAAGGAATTTAAGCTAAACCTCGTGAACTTGTACAAGTTCATGTACTCAATAGTAGAATGCTCAGATGGCTTTTCTTTGAGGATGTTATTAGGGCTATTAGAGGTTATTAATAGAGGCTATTAATAGAGGCTATTAATAGGGGTTGGGTCTTTCTGTACCTATTTTCTAAAAGAGAGCAAGTACTACTTGTTTGCACTTATCGGTCCATGTTTTGCGATAGCTCCTGTTTTTTAGTATTTCTGGATCTTTCAATACTTGAGATATTGTTCACACATGTTGACATGTGACAACAGCCAGCATGTAGTAATTAGCACTTACTGGAATAAACTGCCTTGAGAAAATGATTTACTGTTCAAACTTGCTGAACTGCAGGCGCGTATGTACAAAACAGTTATCGCTTAATTATTCTAAGTTCGTGATTCTCAACTCAGGGAAGTTTTTGCCCAAGTTTTGTGCCAAATGATAAAAAAAAGTCTGAGCTGTATACATGAGTCACAAGTATTCACATATGACACATGAAAACGAAAACTTCCTGACGTCGTTTCACCGAGTGTCAAACGCGTGCATTTCAAATAATGATCTTATAACCTGCAGAGCCCATTTTCGTTGCCAGCAAGAATTGTAAGCAAGAAAAGGGAAAACAGACAGGTTGAGTGCCAGGCCTTTTGTGATCCCCAGTGATAGTGTTTGTTACCGAAAACGTGATGTTTGTAGCGAACCTTAAGGCTGCACGTGATGAATATGTATCAGATGTTTACGGTTGGTCTGCCAGCCTGCGTTTAATAGATGTTGGCCAGACATGGCCAGTTGCTACATTCACCACATTTTGGTATAAACTAAATTCCTAAAATCGGAATAACACCCTCTTTTTGGTGTTTATCAGTAAATACAAATAAAATTCAAAGCCTACATATTTACTTGAGCTGTTCGCATTTCAAACTGGGACCAACTCAGCATGTCTTGTTTGACTTTTGCATCAATGTTGCTGTCTCTTCACATTTCCGCAGGCATCTCTGCCCAAACTGCCGGACACTGAGCAAGCTCGACCGCTGCGAGGAACCCGAAGAAGAACTCACCGAGCTCGACCACTTCTCCATGGTCCAGCTCAAAGACGGTCTCGTTGTCTACGGAGACCAGGAGGGGCTTCCGGAAGCCATCGTCGAGACTCAACCGGTGGCCACACAAAGCCAAGACGCCGAGAGCCAGGTGTCTCTGCTGAGCGAACTGGACGCGCAGTATCGCCTCCTCATCGACAAATATGAAGCGCTCCTAGACGCACGCTGCCGGTCGCTAGGCCTAGATGGTCCGGCCCCCGAAGCCGGATGGGCGTCCCGGCCCCAAGCCGGCCGCCGCACCGGCAACGGCGGCCAAAAAGGCCGACTACCCGTCGCTCTCAACCGGAAGTGATGCTGAGTCAGCAGAGTCCGGAGAAGCATCGCTTTCCTCCGGCTTCTCGGAGATGGCCGCAGAGCGGCTGTTCGCCGACCAGGGAGTGCAGACGGATGGGTCAACAGCCGAAGCGAGGCGACAGCTGGCACTGGACTTGACAGCCATCGCAAGCCAGGGCGATCCTCTCGGTCAGCACTTCTCACGAAGTCCGCCGGAGTACAAGAAGCTCTTTGCCGAGATCTTTGCGGTGCTGAAACGGACTGTGACAGATGGGGCCATTGTTGAGAAGGTGGAAATTTCTCCTCCAGCGGAGGTGGTAGCAGCGGCTGCGCCGGCCTGCTGCAAGAACGCGCAGACTCGAGCGTTGAGTCCGAACACGCCACCGCAACGCAAGTGGAAGACCAACTTGGACATTAGCAAGCTGTGCGATGTTGCACCGGGACCAACTTGTCAGACGGAGGAGGTCAAGTATCGGCTGCCGGGGGGGATCACCTACGCGGAGGCTGTCCGAAGGGGAAGGCTACTGCGCAGGGGAAATGTGGAACGTAAAGTTCCGGGAAAGTGAAGTCGCGGTCGTCTGGCATCGCCGTGAGAATCTACTGGGGGAGAAAGAAGACTGCTGTCTAGCTGTTGGGGGAATCTTTTTTGTCTTAAACCGCTCAGGACGGCAACGCGAACCACTCGGGACGGGAACACAAAATTAGGGTAGCTAGAGTTTACGCCAACTTCACGCTTTTGCGGGTAAAAATTATGAAAGAACCACGAGCAACAGAAATATTTTGTGTAACTTCCAGCGCAATGCTTCCACACTTTTGTGTTCATTTTTTTTTGCCCTGAGAAAACCTCTTCACAATGAGTTGCTGCAATGCGTTTGGCATTTGAGTGCCCTTGTTGGGCGAATCGGTGCGGACTTATTGCCAGCGACGTTCGAGCTCAACCTTGAAAACACAGCCTAGCGTTACCGTCATTACTAAGTCATGGTTGCGTAATGTACCCACAGTCATTTCTTAAAATGCTCACTTGGCTGATAAATGACGTGTCTTTCTGTCATACACACCTTTGTATTGCACGCAAGGAAAGTATAACGATGGGGTAGGCGAATTAGTGGACAAACATGTATGTTAAGGGGGTGGTAAAGTGAATTTGTCAAATTGTATTTGCAGACAAGTCCTGTGAATCATTTCATGAAATGCTTAATTTTTTTGTCTGGATCCAAACTTTATTAGCAGACACTGGGAATAAGAAAATGCCATGTGGCTGTCAGAACTGTTTCTTGAGGTACAACAGAAACATCACACCGGGTTTGATAACTAAGTCTGTAAAATTGTGATTCTCTCCTTCATGGCAAACAGTGACTTTCTGTTTTTCGAGCTTGTACAAAACAAGCATAACTGAAAGCTCTTAGCTGACATTATTGAATCCTGTGAAAAGGGTTGTCACACAAAAATGCCACTTTGAATGCGCTTTTCTTGGGGAAAAACAATTCTTGTTACTTGGCCAAAAAAGAACCATCAGAACTTGTGCAGGTACAACAGAAATATCACACCGGTTTGATAACTAAGTCTGTAAAATTGTGATTCTCTCCTTCATGGCAAACAGTGACTTTCTGTTTTTCGAGCTTGTACAAAACAAGCATAACTGAAAGCTGACATTATTGAATCCTGTGAAAAGGGTTGTCACACAAAAATGCCACTTTGAATGCGCTTTTCTTGGGGAAAAACAATTCTTGTTACTTGGCCAAAAAAGAAACATCAGAACTTGTGCAGCCCATTTTCTTGGAGAATTGAGAGAAACTGAAGCTTTTATTGTCGATATCCAAACAAAGAAATCAGCTTTTGTCATCAAACAAATGCAGTAAAATCTATAACAGGCCAAGTATTCTTCGTTCAAGTTGAAAATAAGATGCCTCCGGGGACCCTATAACTGAAAGCTACTATTTTATCTCTTAGGCATGCATTTTAAATAGTTACTTACTGATTAAACTTAAACAACAGGCACATGCATGAGAAACGTCTTGAAAGCTGTCTGCAAATGTCATGACTTGAGATGTCCGTGAGCTTATCCTGCTGTCGATAACTCTCGGCAAAGAGCATAACTATGCTTCATACATTTTATCTGTTCCCTGTCATTCTTTGTAACACTGAAATGTTTCAACCAAATCAAACACGGTAATCCATTTCAACAGCCTTGGAGAAAAAGCGTAGAAATAATACTAAAATTTTTTTTCTCACCGAAACTCTTGCTCACAAATAAGCATGTTGTTTGTCCACTTGTTTGCTTGTCCCATCTTTGCGCATTTCCTTGTATTTTCAAGGACTAAGTAAGCTAATTCTACGTTCAACATTTTGCACTTTACTTTAGTTAAGTTTGTTTAAAGTTTTTTATCTGCACACTGTTTGTAGAATGAACACATGTCAACTTCTTTCTAGTTACCTTTGAAACTTTAGTGGGAGTATTTAAGGTTACCCTGTCGATGGCCCAGCTATGACCTGACTTTTTTTTAACACTCGACCTGTTCACATGTTTTGCGGTCACATTACAGCTGTGAAACAGTATTCGATAGACCACATGCACCTAAGGCATTGAATGTTGGTCTCTCCGCATTTGAATTTGAACATATCACTTTATCCTGAACAGCTTTCTTCTTGTTTGGCTGCACTCAGTCCTCATTTGGCTTCGGTCTTAGTTCAAGAGGGAGATATCTGCTCCTCATTCTCAGGCGCTCGAAATTGTGTTAGTGCACCTTTAAAAGGAAGACCGGCTTTTAACTTTTCGGTAATCAATAGGTTAAGCCTTCTTAATGTCCTCTTACATGTCTGTGGGATACTTCTCCAGTATAGTGAATGCCATCTAAATGCAGTCTGTTTGTGAAGCCTTGTAGCAGAAAACCTCTCTGAGATATCTTGACCAAGTCTGAAAACTTGACTTCTGCCACAGTCACAAAGACTCTCTCTTGCCCGTGTTCAGCGATTCTTACAACTTAGCCTTACTGCAGTGGCAAGCTCCAATGTAGTTGAATTGTGTCATGTATATGTCGTGATAAGCTTTTGCGAGTAGTCTTGGCATAGCTTTTCGCGCAATGACTGGGAAGTCATTTTTACCGAGTGAAGTGCCAGAAGTATTATGCTGTTGGCATGCATTTAGTGGATGTTGAACGCGTTCTGAGGCACTGTTTGATGTTTGTGTACATAAAAGGCAAAATACACAGGGGAATGCACTTGGAGATCTTGCTACAATGGATATAAATATGCGTGTAAATACGACGAGTGGTTACGAAAAGTCCCAGAGTGCCAATGCAAGATGCCAAGTGTATTTTCTTTTTGTTCGGTTAAAAACTGAGGTATCTTGCATATATGTCAAAGCTGTAGCTTTGCTCCTGTTTCAAGTGTGTGGTTCACGTTTTTAAACTGTGTGCGACGCAGGTTTGTACAAACTCTCGCAGAGCTTGTAAACATTTAAACCTCTGAAATAAAGTATACGAGATTTTATCAAGTTTGTTTGGTCATTTTTTTAATTCAATAAGATTGTAATATACATAATTTACACTCATCTAATGTAATTTAATGTAGCGCACATTATGTACAAGTTGCCTAGATAACTCTGATTACCACTTGATGTTCTAGGTTTTCACCAGATCTAGAGCAGTGGGCTTGCAAACTTTTTGACCATAGCGGTGGATTAGGGATCAGTGGATGGCGTCAAGGGCAGGGCTATGATAACCCACTGCTGAAGTGATTCCTTGTTAATCAACCAAGTCATTAGGTCCTAAAAATTAAGCCTTTCCGCACAGTTTTTCTAGTGCGATCAAAAAAACAGGCATGTGGTTACCATATATTTGGGCTAAGAACAATAACGGTTACCGATTAAAACATGCGATGTCTATGAAGCTGTACTACAGGAAGGGCACAAATCAGAATGGATACAACTTGTAACCTAGTAAACCAGAAACAACTGATTTGCAGCAATGTCAGATATGATAATCATACGATTCAATAAATGTGGAGCATAATGCTCTGCAAAATATTTCAGGCGCGAAGCTAGGATCCACATATAGCATATTTCTGATCGTTATTATGTTAATACATGTATAGATGAGGAAGCATGTGGCAGCAGCGAAAAAGGATGTAGGGTACTGAGAGAAAAATCTATATTTGAATGAACACAATTGTCTCTCTTGCAAGAGTTGAGACATGGGCCTTAAGGGGGGACACTGCACTTAAAGAATCAGATTCTGATGCACCAGTTGAAACTAATTTTACAGCTTATTAAACTTTGGTGGCACCAGTGGCAAGGAACCATTTTGAGTGCCCATTTCAAACACGAAATTTGAATGAGCTGTAAAATTAGTTCCAGGTGGTGCATCAAAAAACCGATTCTCTTATTGCACTCACCAGGGTTCATAGTATTGAAAAATATAAAGATTACAGTTTTGTGACTAACACTGTTGTGTCTATTGTTCCTCCAAAAATGACCAATTATCTCTAGTTATCTTGGTAACTAAATGACTGACTCAAAAAGTAATGGCATATTTGAAACCTGTGGGAAAAAAGCAGCAAGACTGACAAAGTTTCACAGAGTTTACTTAAAAATTAAAAGAAATTCTTTTGAGAGTCCCTAAGTGATGGAGAGTAATGGATGAGTTAAGTGATGGAGATGATGAGTCAGTAATGACTGCCCAATTCTGGTGTTTGACTGATTACTTCTGTATCTCGACTTCACATATTGCGTTCTGGAGAAAGTTTGCCACACAAAGGCAGGCAGTAATGTAAATTGGAGCTTAGTAACATACAGAATTTGGTTAGATTTTCTCTTTTGTACGTGTCCTCTTGACAGCAGTTAAATTGGCTCCCAATTGAAACTAAAGTGCCAGTGCATTCACATCGTTGCTAAGTACATTTTGGTGTATTTGTACCACTTCCCCCTTCTACCATAATGTGTGTGCAGATTTCCAAAGATTTTTTTCACAAGCAAAAAAAAAAAAATAACTGTCCATGAATCTTTGAACCGCAAGGAAAATGCTTTCAATTACGATTTTGTACTTGAATCTCAAAATAGTGTTTTTGTCATCAAGAAAAATGCTTCCAATTAGGATTTTGTACTTGAATCTCAAAACAGTGTTTTTGTCATCAAGCGTTCTATGTTTATGCAGAGGTCATTGATGAAGTGTTGGTTTCCTTTCAGGTGAGTGCATTGATGTAGTCCATTGAGCCAATACAAAAGGCTAATCTCCAGAGTCACTCGTAACGGGACAGTAGAGCCTCAAGGTGATCCTTCTGTACAAAACATCTTTGTTCTCTGAGGTTGATGAAACGTAACAAACCTCCTTTTCTACAGCTTGGCCATCAAACTGCCAAGTAATGCGTCGTGTCTACGAACTGAAATTCTGTCTCATTCAGGAACCAGAACTGGTAGTGATTGAGCAGGTGGTACCAACTGAAATTAAAACCTAAAACAGTAGGTTTCAAAACACAGGACAAGTCTGCGTACGTCCCAGGGCTAGCATTGGCCACGAGATGCCACCAACTCCAGCAACGTTTGGGATTTTTCTTATCAGCCTTTATCTTTTTCATTCCTTTCCTGTGAACAGATACAACACGTACTTATTAAAGATGTCCTAACCGGTTAGCATACCATGCAGGCTGTGGACTGAAGCTAGTTTCCTGAGTAAACCGGGCGTCGACAATGCAAATTTAGACACAGCTAGTGCGCTTTTCCAACATAGTTCGTAGACCCCTATTCGAGGGTGAGAAAAGGCCGCTGCACTGAAAGAAATAACTCATTATAGTGTCTCAAGCATGAATGCCTCAGTGAAACATTGGGTTAGAAAATTGCGGAATTTAATTCCGAATTTATACCCCCAAGAAGATGATCGCTCAGGTTGCAGAAAATGTCTACATAGTTGATTTTTCTCTATTTGTTGTATTTCTGGTTTTCTATAATTTTGGTGACTACCCTTTTGTCCTCCTCCTAATCACCACCATCATCATCAACATTGATAGAAGTTGACTCCCCCCCCCTTAGAAAAAACCTGGATCCGCCCTTGCAAAGGGTGTAGTATGATTGTTGGCAAGAGCTATGGTGAATTCTTCGGCGACCCAGATGGCAGAAGTGTTGTGGGAGGCGCAAGTGACGTCTTTAGCTTTGGTAGTGACCGCTGCCAGATCGCAAGATGGGGTGAGGTATAAAGGCTTGCAGCTGTGTATGAGATGATGTGGCGTTTTCCGTATGTCTGTTGATGGGCTTGGCTATGAGCGAGACGTCTGCCTGGGTGAATCGTGGAGTGCATACTCTTGGTTATGGGTCATATTTTAACCTATTCGTGCCAGTGGTACGCCAAAGACTGATTGGCTACAGTTTCAAAGGTCTTTGAGAAGAGCAAGCCCTCAGCAAGTTCGTACTGAGTTCGATAAGATTCTGTTCCCTCGTGACAGTGGGAGATTCGATGGAGCGTATCGCAAACTGGTTAAAATATTTGCTGAGATGAGTGTTGGTTTGCTTGTTGCAAGTATGGGCCTGTATGGTCCCGCCATGAATACGGACTAGCTGGCTGTGATGAGGTAAGCATTTGTCAAGGGTGACTTGGATGGCTTCACAAACAGAGGCTGGAAGATGCTTTCGAGCAATGCTGAGGCCCAACTTTTAAGGGGAGCGGTGAGGTGGAGTTTTATGACTCAGGAATGGATAAATTGTACTTGTGAGAGGAAAGGTGGGAGATTTCCAAGATGTTGATTGGGGTAGGGGGAAGGTATGAGTAAGAGAGTCTAGGCATTACTTTACGTTAGGTGGGGTAGAGCTTGGAACGTCCAACACATATCATGTTTAGCATGGACAAGTAGCGCCATCCCACGGAGCCCGGCGTAAACAGTGACGGCGCACTCACATGGTTTCCTCCACGTGTGCCCCGCCAGTGAATACAACCTATACGCCGCTAACCTCACATGCAAAAGCATTACTCCATACAAACCTCTTCTTGCACTTGGTCTATGCATTGTTCAGACTAAATTAGCAGTACATCTTTGAACTCTAAATGTCAGGACAGTAGTGCACATAGCATGAAACACCATCACATGATAGTTCGGCAGGTAATTACAGAACCATGACACAGCACCTGCTATTAGAAAGTGGTGCGCCACGAAGGAAGCTCAAGGCAAAAACCTTTCACCAGACAAAAAGGTTTATTGAGAGGAAAAACTTGAAAAGATGGGTAAAAATGAAGGGCTTAAAAGAGGAGTGAAGGAAAAAAACTAAGTGCTTTCACACGTAGTAGTTCAGGTTGGCTTTCTTCCTCGCCTGCACCTCCATGACGGCCTCGTTGTAGTCCTCGTGGGTAATGACGCTGCCCGCGCGCCTCAGGGCAATCATGCCGGCCTCGACGCAGACTGCCTTGCACTGGGCCCCGTTGAATCCGTCGGTGCAGCGCGCCAGCTCTTCGAAGTTCACCTCCTTGGCGAAGTTCATCTTGCGGGAGTGGATCTGCATGATGCGGGCACGGGCCTCTTCGTCGGGGGCCGGGAACTCGATCTTCCTGTCCAGGCGGCCGGACCTCAGCAGGGCCGGGTCGAGGACGTCCACGCGGTTGGTGGCCGCGATCACCTTGATGTCCGCCCTCGAGCTGAAGCCGTCCAGCTGACTCAGAAGCTCGAGCATGGTGCGCTGCACCTCCCGGTCGCCGGCCTTCTCGGAGTTGAAACGCTTGGTCCCGATGGCGTCCAGCTCGTCGATGAAAACAATGGCCGGCGCCTTCTCCTTGGCCAGCGAGAAGGCGTCTCGCACCAGCTTCGCTCCCTTCGCCGATGAACATCTGCACAAGCTGGGGGCCCGCGAGTTTCAGGAAGGTGGCCTTGGTCTGCGCGGCGCAGGCACGAGCCAGGAGCGTCTTGCCGGTTCCTGGCGGCCCGTAGAGCAGGACTCCCTTCGGGGGACTTATTCCGATGTTCGTGAACTTCTCCTTGTGCGTCAAGGGCAGCACCACGGCCTCGACCATCTCCTGGATCTGTTTGTCTAGGCCGCCGATGTCGCTGTACTCCTCAGTGGGTCGGTCAACTACCTCCATGGCGCTGACGCGGGCGTCGTACATTGGCGGCAGGGTCTCCAGGATGATGTGCGAGTCCTTGTTGACGCCGACCAGGTCGCCGGGGCGCAGCTCTTCGGCCTCCACGAGTCCGATTAGTGGCAGAAAGAACGTCTGGCGAGTGGACGTCTTGATGACGGCAGTCTTGCCCTTGCGCTGAGAATAGAGGTCCACGTTGGCGCCGTCCTCTTCGCCGAGTTCCGCAGGGTTGATGTCGAGCAGCTCGACGACGTGCGACACTAGGTGCGGGTGCGCCTTGTTGACCTTGATCTTGTCGGCGTTCTCTTTGATCTGCTGCTTCTTCGCTTGGATCTCGTGCTGGACGTGCAGAATCTCGCTTTTCATGTACCTGATTTGTTCGTTCAGCATCTTCGTCCTGATAGTAATTTCCTCCGTGGACATCCTTGACACGTCGTCTCCCGAAGCTCCATCGTCCATCCACAGGGTCTCATCTTCGAGCGGTAGAGGACTTGTAGCCATGTTTGCTCTCCTTAACCCGAGTACAATCGCCAAACAATAAGCTGTAATGTTCTGGATTATTTCGCCACGAGGTCCGCCTTTCTCAGACTGATGCCGATACGAATGCGGGTGCCAGCACTGCAATCATGCTGCAGCTGCGAGCGTTGCAAAACAAAATTAAACCGAACTTCAAGAAGCACAACCTCAAAAATATAAAGTAAAAGTACCCAATAAGTATATAACTATATAGAAATGCATGTGCCATGCATTCATTGCGTGGTTGTCTGAGTCGGTTTGGATTTTTTTTCCCCTCCGCGCTGTAACGGTAAATTGAGCATATCGCCGAGATACGAAACTACCACGGTGGGCGCCTCACTGCGAGGCGGACGGCACGCAGACGATTTCCGCATGCAGACGATAGTTTTTTTTATTGTGAAGGTATTTCCTTTGCTGCGATAAATATTGATCACGCGAGGAGATCGAAAGATAGCGCCTACGCCTACTGTCGCGACATTTCCACGATATTGCGCCGTGATTGATTCGGCGTTTGTGCTCGGCAGCGTTCGTCTGTGCGTAGCACGTCAAGTTCGAGCACGGCAGGGTTTGGCGTCGCATGGTGAGATGGTCAGCGCTTACTCGTCGACGGCGTCACCATCCTCGGGAGTCTTGTTCGGCCGGCGAATCTCTCACGCGAACTTTTTTACCGCTTCGCGGGAACGACGAGTGTACGTCTGCTGTGATCGCCTGCTGTGATCGTCTGACATTTTTTCACCGCTGCTTGAATATTCGCGATTACAAGTTTGCGCTGGGCGACATGCGGCTTGTGTGAGAAACTGAGCGTGGGTTGCTGTAATCAGATCTTGTTGCTTTTCTCTCCGCGATCGTGCCACTGTCCTTTGCCCTTTTCCGGTCGCAACTTTTGAACCAATCCGCCTCACAAGCGCCTGGGGACAAAAAAAAAAAGCTACTGTAAAGGTTTTCGTGTGTCAGCTTTGCGTGGTTTTCTACGTTCTCACCAGTACGCGCGTGTAGCAGGCGACGGGTACCGGAGGGGACATTCCGAAAGCGAGATAGTGTCGTCCGGTCGCGTCTTTTGCGCGTCTCCCCAGGACAAGAAACTAAACTCCAGATTCAGCGCCTCAATCTTCTTGAGGCCAGCCCGCCAAGGTCATCAGAATCGGCGGCAGGGGAGGGCGTTGAAGAAAAAGGATGATGATGACAATGAAGAGGCGGCTCGCACGGGAAGGGCGGTACGGGCCTAGCTCGCGTCTGCCTCGCACTCGTGGCACTTGCTCGTGACCAGCCCAGCGAACGGGCGACCGACTGTGGGGCTGCCGTTCTACGTCGTTTCTGCGACGCCCATCGTGTCTCCACCGTTTCCTTGCGTACCCAGAGACTCCACCAGCCAGGCGTTATGCAGGTGCCCGGTGAACGACGCAGCCAGGTTCAGCACTGCCGCCGACGTCAGGCTCGGCACTTCAGCGCGGACACCGCCGACGATCGCCCCCGGCAATCCGCCATAAGATGAGTGGTTCCCACAAACCCTCCCACCCCAGCAAAAGACGGGCTCAGGGCGATGAGGCTGCTGGCGCAGGTGCGGCCAAAACCCCTCGCAACACCGCGCCAACCGACTCTTCTGCTGCGGCCACTCCTGAAACTCTCGTCGACGTGATCCCCCTACCCGGCTTCCTGGTGCCGCTGTTACGGTTGGTGAGAAGTGGCGCCCTCAAGGAATTCACCACTACGGAAATGTTGCTTTCGGCCTTCGTAAGGTGTTCCGTGGACCCAGTGGTAGCCATGGCAAGCATTCCTAAAAAGGGGAAGACGCCGGCCTGCTTCCGCTGCACAATTTCGGGCGGGAGCTTCGTCGTAGTTCGGGCGTCAGCTGAGCAGGAAGCGCAAGCAGAGCAAGATGCCCTGCGCTCTGTTTGGGTGTCTCTGCTGCTCTATTCGCAGAACTCGGCAGTGGACGCGGATCTTCCGAGGGAAACCTGCTTCGGCCGCAAAGAGCCCACAGAGCGGCGTCGCCGTGAAAAAAACGTCTGCACCGACCCATCCCGTGTTCTCGGCTGCTGATGCCGGACTTGTAGTCTTAGTGAACAACCTCACCGGCGACCCCGAGCCCGACCCCGCCAAGGTTCTGAAGCGCACCGCCGCGCTTCACGGCTTTCGAGAAAAGTACGAGCGGGAAAGCTGCCCTGGAGGCGTTATTTGCACGTATAGACTAAAACAGCGTGTTGTCATGCTGGCCGCCGGTGCAGAAATGGCGACAGCTAAGAAGAGAGCGGCAAGCGCGGCGCTCAAGTACCTGAGCAGCGTTGTCCCAACGCTCAAGGTAAAGCAGCTCCTTGACAAGTACTCCGCCGATGTCACAAAGGCGCACGTGGACGCCATTAGCGTAAGTGCGGGGACATCTGACAATCCAAGTGGAACTTCCACCCCTAACGAGTCTCCGGCAATCGCTTTTAGGGCCAAGATTGAGCACCTAGTGAATGATTACAAGTGCAACGGCGTACTAAAGGACCTCGTCTTCTCACCAGACTTCGACTCTGAAGAGAGGGACATAATCAGATCCGTGGCAAATACGCATAGGTTGGTGTGTGATCCCGTCGATGAACCACCAGAAAAGGCTATAATTTTGCGCCACAAGCTATCCGCGCAAACAATAGTGGACACGCTAAAAATCACCGGCCCCACCGACCGCTTCGAACTGGTCAACCCAGCGCAGGCTCCACGCGATGAATGAGAACTGACGGAGAACACCCTCGTCATTGGAGGTCTTCAAGTTTAGCCAACAACATGGGGGCCATGGTTTTTTTTTTTTGTTCTTTTTGTAAAGACTCGTTAAATGCTCTTTGAACTCGATCTTGGAAATAACTCTGCCTGCTAATCATTTCATGGATCTTGTGAGATATATACGACCTGCCGTCATCCTATAAATTAATGGCTGCGGCAATGCTTTGTGCGCTTCTACGGGCAGGCGGCTGGGGCGTGGTGTAGGAGGTGACACGTTCGTATTTCAAGCCTACAGCGATTATCGCGGCTGAATATACAGCGAGGCTGTTTAGCACTTCGTTGATCCCGACGTTTCACTAAAAAAAATCACCGGCAGGATTCGAACCTGTATGTGGCAGATCAATGGAGTTACAGTAAGTCGTCTTAGCCACTCGGCTACGACTATTTTAAGTGCAGAGCACTTTAGGCGTTCGCCTTGTCCTAGCTCGCTCGCTGGAACCAAGCATATCGCCACGGCGTTACGGTGTAGCTAGAGCCACTAGATGAAGAAGTTTAGCTTATTTAGTGGCTCTAGGTGTAGCCTGTCACGGTCCCTTCGCCGCGGCGTAACCCAGAGACTTCGAAAGCCAAGCGGCTATGCCAGAATCACGACCAACTGTTGGTCGGGGCCTGAACATACGTAGCGTGACCTAAGGTTCAGCTGGTTATATTTAGCTTTCCTGGTTGTCTACGATTAGCTGATTATCATTATTACTGCTGCTTATCATCCAATCCAAACCCAATCAAAATCCAATGCAAATATAATTTAATCTAATCCAATCCAATCCACTGCAATCCAGAACTCCCGCTGGCGCAGTTTCAGGCAGGGGGTGCGCGATCACTGCGAAGGCGTGAAATTTGAATTGCATGGGGTGGTAGCAGTAAGCGGATAACGGTGGTACAGCCCATTATGACGAATCACTGCTCTGCAATTCCGACAGCTTTCACATTGAGTGGAACGGCTTTAATTTAGTCATAAGCGCTCGAAACTCGTGAACCGCTGGCGCTTAGCAGTGGCTTAGCTCGGCTATACCAGGATATACGTAGCGTGAGCTAAGGTTCAGCTGGTTATTCTTAGCTTTCCTGGTTGTCTGGGATTGGCTGATTATCATGCTTACTGCTGCTTATCATGAAATCCAAATCCAATCCAAAACCAATCCAATTCAATCCAATCCTCGAGCTTGCGCAAAATGTGGCAGTGGGACGCCGGCACGTGCGGGGAGAAAAGCACAAAGAGAACAGAACTCCCGCTGGCGCAGTTTCAGGCAGGGGACGCGCGAGCACTGCGAAGGCGGGAAATTTGATTTGCAAGGTGTGGTAGCAGTTGGCGGATAACGGCGGTTCAGCCCATCATGGCGAATCACTGCTCTGCACTTCCGACAGCTTTCACATTGAGTGGAACGGCTTTAATTTTTTTTTATATTTATAGCCTCTCGTTAACAATATGCAACGTAACGCAGAACACGTGACAGGGTACACGTTGCACCTGCGAGCGCCTGTGTGCGCGTTTCGTTCATTCGTTCTGCTTCGATTTGCTCCTTCTTCGCCGTTATAGCAACAAAGATGGAGTAAAAGTCGTTGCGGCAGCGAAAAAGAAGCAAATCGGCTGCAATCCTGGACTTAAACCGTCGGGATGGTCGTGAAGGTTGCGTACAGCCTCGCCACCTTCAAGTCTTACGCGTTAGTATGAGCTTCCTTCATTTTCTCAAATTTGAAGCGGGGTTCTTATCCTCAACTTATACCCAGCTATCCCAGATTTGTTTAAGTAACACGCGGTCGGATTGAAAATAAAATTCACTTTATGTCACAGCGGTATTTGCACTCGCGGCACAAATGAGGGCCCGCTGCGCAAGAATGTTATACGAAGCGAATATGCTGCTATAAGTTATCCGAACTGTGTCGGTCGGCATTCTCGCATTTCATGGGTAACTATGACCCATTCAATATTGCCGTTCAGTTTCACAATCCTGAAGTCCCATCCGCCAAAGACAGCAAAAAGTGAAGTAAACTTTCACTTTAAAAAAGAATACAGACGCGAGCCGCAAGGTGAAATTTGATGAACTCCGAGACTAACGAAGCAGCGTAAGCATTGTGCAGGAAGAAATGGAGGGCGCAGTTATTGCACGATGTTGTCGAAAGGAGAAAAACCTTGGATGGACTTCGATGACACTAAATTCGGTGCAACGCAGCCTGGAGTTAGCGCAGTAATTTGCGAGGCAGCCTCTAGTTAACCGCAGCCATCTACGAACATTGGCCTGTAAATGTTCGGCCAGTAAATTGGCCAGTACATCACATCGGGAAACCATCCACCTTGGCTGAACTTGCCGTAGCGCTGGCGCAAGTCCGTGTAGCTAGCGCCCCGGTGAAGGGCGGCATCACCTGGGCCCTGCTCCGTAATCCAGATTCTACGCAAGTGCATCATTTTCACCGGAAATATGCCCAAATTGTACTACCCCCATTAACCCGAAATGCTCACTGTGTCAATGCATTACATCACCTGGTCTGGATATGACCCAATTTCTCCCGTTACCGCAGTTTTACTTCCCCATACCATGATCCCACAATCGATATCGATCCCCTCACATTAGATGAACACACTATCAACCTGATTATAGAGTTAGCCTCTACGACCGGTCTAGCGAGAGTTAATAGCGATGGCCTACACCGGTGAATAGGCCATGAGAAAAAAAGTGGCCGCGTATCTGCGCCTCTCGTTGCAAATGTCGCCAAAAGACGATAGTCGACTGGCGCCCCTGCCAAGTAAAGGTTTCCCCTCTCTTTCCCACTCACCTCTCACGCTGCTCGTATCCTGTCTCGTTCCTACCAAGATAACACGCTAGAGGTTTGCTCAAGTAAATTTACATTTACCGAGTTCCGCTGCTCCAGGCCGGGTGCCTCGATGCCAGCGCTGCGGTACGGCGGAGACACGCGTGAGTCGAGGTACCCTACTACAATGCTTATAGAACCATGTCGCCCTACTCCACGAGCGTGCCAAGCGGAACGTTTAACCTATCTAGTGGAACCTTTCGTTGCGTTTGCCGTTTAATTTCTTAAAGGGACCCTGCAACATTTGCCATCGACTACTCTGAATGTATTTTGAGGTAAAGTCCACTGTCCCAGCAATCTCCGGCCGCAAGAATTGTGAAAATTCGTTCACTATCACCGAAACTACGCGCGATGAGAAATCGCGCATAATTGTTCCCTCTCAACTCAACCGCGGACAACGCGACGAAAGCTGCGCGCTCTCTCCCGGAGAGGGGGGCGGCTCGCGGCGTTCTGTTCGGCGGCCTTTTTTTTTTTTTTCAAACCATTTTTTTCCCCCGGCGAGACCTGTGCCCTCTCTCGAGAGGCAAAACTTCGCCTTGTAAATATTTTCATTTTAATAAACAGTTTCTCTCTCTCCTTCGATACGTCACAGGCCGGGGAGTTTTCTCCTTTTCTTCGCAACGTGGAGGGGTCTATTTCCGGTCTCGTGCCACAAAAAAGCACGCATGGCGGCCTGCTCGCAAGCAAGCGCTCAGGCTGGTAGGGCGTTTTTGAAGCAATAAACGTTTGTTGTCGAGTGGGCTCATTGACAGCGGAATATTTAGTTCGTCACTAAAACTCTGCGCCCACTCAAAACAAAAGAAACACCAAAAGTATGCGGACAGGTTCAGACATAGAAGAGGTTGGTACACAGCGCCGCCGACGGCGGATCGTCAGAGGAAATACCAGAAATTAGCAGCGAAGTTGACAAGCGACAGCCAATAGGACAGCCATGACAGCCATGGCCCGAATGACGTCGTTGAGGCCATGCCAAGGGGTGCGTAATGAGGAGAATTGAAGAGAGCGCGGTCGGTTTTTCCGCGTCTTTCACGGCGATTTGCGCGCTTACCGCATCACGTGCACGTGTAATATTTGGCTCGGTTGCGCTGCTGAGCACAAGGTCGCGGGTTCGATTCCCGGCCGCGGCGGCCGCTTTTCTGATGGAGGCAAAAAGCAAAAACGCCCGTGTGTACGAGATTTCGGCGGACGATAAAGATCCCCAGGTGGTCAAAATTAATCCGGAGCCCTCCACTACGGCGCGCCTCATCGCCTGCGTTGTGTCGGCGCGTTAAACCCCACAAATCAATCAAATATTTGGCTCGGGTGTTCCTGGCAGTGTAATTAATCTAAACGTCGCGCAGGTTTACTTGCACTCCATGAAGAGTGTTGCAGGGTCCCTTTAAATGCCACCAGGAGCTAGAGTAGCGCTGGCAACAGCAAGCGACGGTTTTCTGCAGTTGATGTATTATTTCATTAGCTATCGCAAAAACCAATCATCCGGGAAAAATTCCTAATAAAGGGGCACTCCAAATATCACTCATGTATTGATTTTCGGCCTCATATTTGCGTAATGTCTTGTCCTTATTCAAGAATGTTGACAACTATGAACATTGCCACCGGACTTGCACGTTGAAATTTGGCTGTGGGTATATAATACTGTTGCGCAGCTTCTGTTTCACTTTGGCCGGGTGGCTGAATCGAGTCACAGACACAGACAGACTTACAGACAAACCAAAATTCCTGCCTTTAAGTAGCTGAAGAAAGACTATCGTCTTTAAAAAATAGCGGGACACTATGGTTTAAGCCTCGCCCTAGAGAGCTTCGTGCTTCAAAGACAACAGACTTTTGCAGCGAAGCTGTGTACCTATACCCCCCAACGGTTTCATCTCCGTTGTCATGATTCGCCCCTCACCAGGATTCACGTTAGTGGAGATGGCCCGGAATTTTTTTTTTTTTTTTTTTGCCCATCGAGTGGCGTCGGTGCTCGCCAATGAGGGCTGGCGCCAGCGAAGGCAGTGGTGGGAACTGCCGTCACGTTGCAAGGTGACCGCACCCAGTCCTCCGAGCTTTGAGTGGCCTATAAGGCTTTCGCGTACGTCACACGCAAGATGGCTTAACTTCCCCTCTGAAAAAATAAAATGTTTTTTTGGGGGGCGGGGGGGGGGGGGGAATGAATTATGCCGTCCCCCATGAAACTGAAAAGAGCATTTTCAGCAAGAAATCGAAGTTCCCAGCTTAATTTCTGACTAGATTTACGAATTCTAGCTAGAATCGACAGCTTCTTCCTAGAAAAAGTCTTGTCTAGCTAGACACGATTACTTCCAGATTGCGGGTTTTTTTCCTTCCAGCTGGACTGACAAATACTACCTGGAAGTAATAGCTGCCAGCAGGATCAAAATCTCGATCCGGCTAGAAATGAGCTAGAAATTGAATTTCCAGTTAGAAATTCTGCCTATTTCTAGCTAGAACTGTTTCTAGGTAGAATAAATTTTTGGTTCAATAATCCAGTTGGAAAAAATCTTATATTCACCTGGACTGAACACCACTCGTTCGTCCGCTCGCAAGCCTGCAGAGCAGAGTGGATGTGCGATTTTACATGATGAAAAATCACGCTCCGTGATCGATAAGTTTTCGGACGTGAAACTCTTGAGTTAATGACATTTCCCAAAAAACCGCGCTCGGATCAGCTGCTACAGCTTCGGGGGATATAAGATGCCGGAACCGGGAAGATAAACCATTTGGGCACCATCCGGCGCCCAGTGGCGTTATTCCGTTCAGTATTCACTGCAGAAATGAAGGCACCTAGCGCCATCTATTGGTTTTCTTTCGATACCAAAGACATCCTTCTGACGAAAGGCTAAAGAGGACACGCTGTTCAAACTTTGTGGCTTTTAAATAAAGTCTGTGGTTCCCAAATCCTACGTGTTTATTTCCAAGGTCGAGTGATTTTTCTGTTAAAATGTTCTAAATCAATAGTTGTACCACGTTGCTTTAGGAAGAGTATGCAGTTTAAAACCGCGTTTAATCGATGCTTCGCGCCGTGCAAGATGGGTAGCTTCTGTACGCTTGACAAAACGGAAAGTCGCCACACGGTCCCGAAGTTTGCGCGAACAGAAGAAAGTACGCCAGACCACAAATAGCTAAACAGGAGTTTGAAAGTACATTTTGTTTTATTGAACGCGCATTTTACATATACAAGCATTCGTCTTTCGCCGTTTAGCGCTTGCCAGTGATCAAAATCTGTAAAAGATAGAATGCGAGAGTAGCTTCGGCTACAAAAATTAAAGCCGCTGCGAAAACATGTTGTCGCAACGGCTGAAAGGTGCGCGTTCCCGTGCCATACCCGACCTTCCAACGCCTCCTCTATAACAAGCCGATGCTAAAGGACGCCGCTGACAGGACGCGGCCTCCTCTGCCGTATTTATTGGCTATGAATAGATTCATCGGCAATTGAATGCGTGATCCCATAGAGGCTGCCACACTTTCTAACAGCTTCGGGTGGTGACTCAGTCAACAGCATGCATGCAGGAACCTTACTGACATTGGGCAACGCGCCCCATTTATGTCTCATTGAGTTGTTGTGGGGGAGCGTGAAAAGGTTCAGGAGGACAGGTACGACTACTCGCGTGCCGGAAGGCGAAAGCAATGCATTTTTCTCAGGCAGTGCGATGTGTCGGCGGTGCTGGATTGAGGTCGATTGAGAGGGGCATCACCTTCCTGTATACAAGGGAAGTACGTTGAGACGTATCTCAAGTATTTTACCGCGTTCATGCTGCAGAATGCGACATCGATGGTTGTTCCTCCCGATCAGGGGGTGGCGGAGCATCGTGTGGCGAGCAGGATTCAGAGACCACCGCAAGGACTTCTAAGCAAGTTGTGATTTCTTCTTGCATACGTTACCCCGCTATCCGGATGATTTCGAACTGTTGTCTTGAATTATACGCAAGCAGGAAGAGACGCATCATCTATGCTCAGCGACAACTTAAATCAGCAAGGAGATGATGATGATGACTGCTATTGGTTTCCCCTTTGTAGCGGGGTGATGACGTGTGATATTACCAAAAGGGAATAATATACATATGTTTTACACTCTTGGTTTAATGCTAGCGTTGCTTAGGGCAGGCACAAAACTTATTAGGCACAAAATACTTTTTTTCCTGTTACAGGTGGTAACTGTCGTATGCAATATTCCCCTCCCTGCTTTTCGTCCACCCGCATTCTAATCTTCTTTTCGTCCCCTCGACAGCCTTGAAGTTAACTCCCTCTGTGCTACCCTTAAATCGTAGGGCTTCTGGAAGCGGAATATTTCCTTCATGTACATTTGGATGCATACCCTCTCATTCTAACACTATGTGCCGCACAGTTTCTGTTTCTTTTCCGCAGACCACGCATACCCCATCGTTCTGTGTATACTTCCCCACGAAGCTCTTAGTTCGCAAGCAACCTGCTGTAGCCTGAAACAGCAAAACACTGCCCTGGGAATTATCGTAGAAATTTTCCTTTCTTATGTCCGATTTCTCAGCCCTGTACATCTCTAACGACGTTTTAGCTTCCATTTTTCTCTCTCCGTATATATTCGTTTCTATCTGCCTTGCCTCTGCTTTGTGTACCTTGGTAGTTTTGGATTCTCCACTGTTCTTTCCGTATTTCATCGTATTTCATCGTCTTCCTTAAACACTACGTGTCCACGCTTTTCAAGGATAGGTACCTAAACACATATATATGGCCACCTGAAGCTGCCCAAGCGCCGTATCACGCAGCAGGCTGCTCCTCCGCGCGCCGCAATATGTGCCTTAGTGCGAATGTTTTGAACGCAACACAATAAGTTTCTGTGATTTCTGTCACAACAACTGTTTCTAAATCTTTGCAAGGACGGCAAAAAGCTAGGTGGAAAAAAAAGGCCATGTTATTAAGCACGATATTGCTTAAAAACGCGCGTCCGCGTTTACATCCGTGTGCGTCGCTCCGGCGGAGTCATATACTGTGCGCCAGGTATAGTTGGTATACTCGCGCATGCCATGCACCCTTGGCAGCGACCCGACGCACCTGTCGCCCTGATGGAATACAGTCATACCCGATTATAACGAACCCGTATCGAGCCAATTATGCTATATATCGAACAAAAAAAACACAGTTACGAAAATACATGCGAAAAATATTTCTTATAACGAAGTTTACATCTTCTATTTCGAACTCGGCGCGCTTAGAATTGCCGCCAAAATTGAGATGTCGATTGGCTGCGATGGATATGTTGAGCCTCTCATGGAGCGATGTGACTCCCGGCACGGTCACTAACAGTTTCCGACGCGCCTGTCTCATGATTTAACCCTCCCAGTCAGTGAGTCCGGACCAAGATGGAAGCATCGAAGAACTGTGAGAAGAGCTCACCAACGTTCCCGATGTTGTGTTGGCAGGAGTGCCCTTCGAGGATTGCCTGAGTGTCGACGACGACGTTGCCTTCACTGTGAGCCCCTCGGACACCGACAAAGTCGCCGATGTCATAGCTGCTGGCGCTGCTGGAAGCACCGAAGAGGCAGAGGATGTCGCGAGTGAAGGCCGTCCGGTGCTTAATGAAGCGCTTTCGGCAGTCAATTTACTCCACCAGTATTGCTTGGATATTGAAGGACGCGGACTGCAACTGATGCGAATTGATTGATTGATTGATTGATTGATTGATTGATTGATTGATTGATTGATTGATTGATTGATTGATTGATTGATTGATTGATTGATTGATTGATTGATTGATTGATTGATTGATTGATTGATTGTAGGGTTTAACGCGCCGATGCAACGCAGGCGATGAGGCGCGCCGTAGTGAAGGGCTCCAGATTAATTTCGACCACCTGGGGATCTTTAACTTGCGCCGAAATCTCGTACACACGGGCGTTTTTGCTTTTCGCCTCCATAAAAAAAGCGGCCGCCGCGGCCGGGAATCGAACCCGCGACTTCGTGCTCAGCAGCGCAAACTGATGCAAATGATGTGCTAGTTGACGCCGCCAAAACGATATTCAAGACAAGAATCACCGCTTTTTGGGAAAGTAGGTAGTTACAGCGGACAGTGGCTTTATTGCTTGCAATAAATAGATAGTTTTGTGTATGGTAATGACATACTTTATGGTGTTCGTTTCTGCATGCGGGGATGGCAGGACGAGGATGGGGTGGGGGGGTCCCGCGTATTGCGAACTCGTAACAAAAAAAAAACTCGTTATCGGCGGGTTCGGCTATTTCGAACTATTGGATATATCGAAATAATCGTGGCGCATAATGGAGTTCGCTATAAACGGGTTTGACTGTAACTCCGCGAGTTGCAAAAGATGCGAGACCGGCTTGGGGTTCGGCACAGATGGCAAACCCGGCGCCACAGCATCCTGCTCTCGGTGCAGCTCGCGCGGTGCCACTCCGCCATCTTTCTGCTGTCATTGGGAATCATGCATGCTTTCGTGAGGCGCGCACAGTGTGGACTCCTGGTCGAGCTTGACGTCTTGGGCTACGTCGTCCTTCTGTTGCTACGGGGACCTGACGCTCACGAATGAGTGGTTTCGTCTTAGCATATACAGTCTAGCCCACTTATAACCATATCCAAATGCAAAGGAAATCCCGTCGTTATAACCGATGATTGTTATATATGGTTTGCAAATAAAAAGACGTAGCAGAGCTTAAAACAATTTGTTTGCAGGCAAGCAAGGTTCTACTGCTGCCTATTTGTGGAAAAGAAGCCATACTCGGTCAGCTTTGTCTGTTGCACATGAAGCTGGCGCACATCGTTTTCAAGAACATCTATAGGTGCTTCACCTAGCTGAGTGAAGGGTCCTTGGTGGAAACGAAGTCCCTGAGGAACTGTTATGCGTTGAGCCTTCTGCGGAGGTCCTACCCGAGTAGGCTGTGCAACCGCGTCGTCAACTGCCACCGCTGTCCGCAGCACGTATCGGAACCGCAACGATTGCCTCTTCAGTGAGGCACTCAGACGTTTTCAAAACACCGCCCCTGACGTCTGATCCGCCGAAAAATGGAGGTAGTTGAAGAGGCACCTAGTCAAATTCAAAGCAGCAGGCACGGGGACGGGACCAAAGCAGCGGCATCGGGTTGGGTGTTTGGAAGGAGAACTGTTACCCTCCTCCTCTCTCTTCCTCGTAAGCTGCGCAGTCGACTCCTTTTCTGGGGGGTGGACGGAATGCGAGGCGCATCGCGGCGCATGGTGTCGGCGTGATTTGCGTGGAGAGCCGCCGGCAAATCGCATTTTCGGTGCTTCCTTTCCGGATATAACGATTAAATCGTTATATCCGATATCGCGGCACTGGATCATTGTAATAAGCGGTTTATGTTGCCATGGAAAGTATACAAAAGCGGACGGTGCCGTAGCTGTTCATCGTTATATCCGATATATTGTTATAAACGATATCGTTATAAGTGGACTGGACTGTATACTTGGCGTATTAGTTGTTGTTATTGTTGTTGCTCCTTTGGGTATGGCGCGCACGCAATGAGGGGATCGGCCAAGCAACACGGTAGGAGAAGCAAAATAATGGCCGCGTATCTGCTCCTTCTGTTGTCAATGTTGCCAAAAGACGATAGTCGGCTGGTGCCGCTGCCAAGTAAAGGCCTCCCTTCTCTTTCCCACCCACCTCTCGCGCTGTTCGTATCCGACATCGTTCCTACCAAGATAACACGCTAGAGGTTTCCTCAAGTCAATTTAAGTTAACCGAGTTCCACTGCTCCAAGTCGGGTGTCTCGATGCAAGCGCTGCCTTAGGGTGGAGACACGCGTGACTTGAGGCACCCTACCACGACGTTTAAGCGCTGGACACATGTACGACTAGTTCACGCGATTCGCATGCGACTGCTCGTTACGATTGAAGCGCTGGACACATGTACGACTAGTTCACGCGATTCGCATGCGACTGCTCGTTACGATTGATCGTTAGGACCCGTTTTGGCGTCGATCGCTGGTCGAAGGAGGCTCACGACGTGCGTCTGGCAAGCCAGATGCAGTCGTGCCATCGTTGCAATCGTCGTGAGGCCACAGCCAATGAGAGCCCGCTGAGCCCCAAGCCCCCGCAACCGGCGTGCGTTGCTCTGGTCGGCTCGGGTGTTGGAAACCTTAGGCTTAGCATCCTGGCGGATATTTGATTGCCGCTATCTGTGTAACTGCGAATGACAATCCGTAACACAACTTTTCACCACACTATCATCCCTTTTCTCGCATAAGCTACTTCTTTTTAGCGATCAGATTGATTCAGAAGAGCAGCGACAAGCGCGGTTGCTACCGTGGTCTGCGCCGGTTCGAGCCGCTGAGTGTGCCGAGCTGGCAGGCGCGACCGGCGTGTGCGCGGACTGTTTCCGAAGGCAGAAAACACTTCGCGATTGCCTGCTTTATCAATTTCTTGCGAACAAACGCGCGGAATCTACAAATTCAGCTCAGCGATCGTCGTAGTTGAACATCTGCGTAGCCTGTTTCGATGCTTCCGCGCAGGTATTGCCATCTCTCGACCGGTCGGCGCACCGCCCGCCGCGCGCCGCGGGGGCCGGTCAGCGTATACGCTTGCATCGCGGCAGATATCTGATCGCCGCTTTTAAAATAAGCCCTGATAACAATCCCAAGCACAATTTTTCACCACACTAACACCTACTTTCTCGCATGTGGAACTTCATTTTACGATCAGATTGATTCAGAAGAGCAGCGACAAGCGGTTGCTACCGTGGTCTGCGCCGGTTCGAGCCGCTGAGTGTGCCGAGCTGGCAGGCGCGGCCGGCGTGTGCGCGAACTGTTTCCGAAGGCAGGAAACGCTTCACGATTGCCTGCTTTATCCATTTTTTGCGATTAAACGCGCGGAATCTACAAATTCAGCTCAACGATAGTCGTAGTTGACCATGGAGCAAAAACGGTGGGCGGAGCGACGCCGACGGCGCATCGCATGCACGCATCGGGTCATGTGTCTCAAATTCACGCATACGACTAGTCGTGGTGACAGTCGTAACGATCAGTCGCATGCGAATCGCGTGTACAAATCGTACATGTGTCCAGCGCTTTATAGAACCACGTCGTCGTACTCCACGAGCGTTCCAAGCGGAACGCGGACCCCTTCTAGTGGAACCTTTCGTTGCTATTGCCGTTTGTTTTCGACGTTTTCCTGCCGTTGATGTAGTATTTCTATTGATATCGCAAAACCAAGCATTGATGAATTTTTAAATAAAGGAACACTTCAAATATCACTTCTGTATTGATTTGCTGCCTCATTGTGGTGTCGCGTCGGCAACGGCCCCGAAGGGCGAAGCAGGAGACGTACGCCCGAGTCGAAGAGTCAAGCCAAAAGAGAATAATTTATTCAGTGACGTCATATATATACCCTGGGGTTAGCCCCTTGGCGGTAGAATCAATTCAAACCAAAACCGAGACACAAACCGAAACACCCAGATACTACATTAACCGAAATAGAAACCGAAACCCCCAGATACTACGCCTATATGCGTTTCCTAGTCATTACAGCCAGCCATCACTTATATCGAACAGCCCGCTTATATCGAACAGCGCGAGGTTTCTAAAATAGTTCGATATACGCCTCGAGATTCGCGATCGCTGCGCCGCCTGCCGCCGCTTCTCCGCGGCGTTTGCGGGATTAGCGCTGCGTGGCTGATAGGTGGTCATGCAGTGTTTTGGTTTTCTTTCGCTTCTCTTTGCCTTTCCGCGCTCTAAACAACTTGGTATGGTGACGTCTGTAAGCTAACTGCACGTTTAGGGCACTTAAAAAAAAACAGCTGCGTCTTGGTAGAGCGCTCTAACTCCAACAAGAGCTACCCGGGGAGGCGGTTCTGCGCGCTTCTTGGCCGCTCTTGCGGGCGTCGGCGATGGCAGCAGCATATCACCGCTGTCACCTTCGAACACGTCAGCACAAGTGAATTCTATTTATTGTCGCCTCGTTTAGACCTGATATTGGCACTGTAAAAGGTTGGTTCGTTTTGCAGCGCGGACAACAAATGCGGCTTTGCTTCGAATACGTATGTCGTAGAAAAATATATTTCGGGGATGTGATAACCCAATAGCTGACAAAGACTTGTGCCTTTTATTGGAATATAAGCCACGCGAAAATGTTAAGTACACTCAAAGGCTGTGCATTGTCAGATATGTGCCCACTCATGTTATAGTAAGAACCAAGGTATATGTTAATGAAACCACGGGAAAATGAATGGTCTGCAAGTCAGGAATAAATAGAATAGTCGTACGGGAATGAAAAAAAAAAAAAAAAAAAAACCGAGAGCAGCTTCTGAAATGCTAAAGACGTTTGTTTGAGCAAGGTAGTATTCACCAGACCAACTAGATGCGAAATGCACTGATATTTCGCTAGACAATGGGGGGCGGGGGGGTTGAGGAGGAGGACGCTCAACTATCGTTGTTTACAAATGCGGAGCGAAATCAACGAATGAACGTTTTAGTAATCACACACAAGCTGCGCGTTCACTTTTCGTTTGTTTTTCGCCTTCAACGAATGGCTGATCACTCGGCGGACGCATTTTTGAAGAATACAGGGTAGGCAGTTCACAAGAAATACGAGGTGTCGTTGAAGGAGTTGATTGATTGATTGCAGGGTTTATCGCACTGACGCAACGGAGACGATGAGGCACGCCGTAGTGGAGGGCTCCGGATTAATTTTGACCACCTGGAGATCCTTAACGTGCGCCCAAATCTCGTACACACGGGCTCGTTGGAAGAGTGTCGTATCTGATAAGGGTCTCTGATTTAGGTTTATGCTAGATTCTGCAGTCTCTCTGTGTCATACGACGATGTTTCGAAGAAGAGTTTGGTCGCGGACGCGGATTACTCTATAAGCCCATCTTCGCGCTTCTCGTGGAGGATCAATGTAACAAGACGACCCAGCATGAAATTTGTCGTCGTGTGCTGACTCCGGAGTGTAATTTTGCATTATCCATCGTACTTCTTTGGTACAATGTTTGCGAAATTTATGCCGCATTGTCTTTTTCAGGGTACTGATCAATATCTGATATGTGATATTGGCAAGCGTAACTTGCGTGCTGTCAGGTATGAGTGCTCCGCTGCATTTTGTAGTGCACAAAGTCGATTTACAGCATAGTGTGTATGGCCGCAACATGACCATCGAGGAAACACTGCTTACGGAGACACTGCCATTAAATTTCAGGGCAGCAGATTGCACTCAGCTGCATGCAAATGCTCGCTTCGGGACGCCGGCCTGTGACACACGCCCGGCGCTCATATAGATCTTTGTAAGATCGCGTCATAGACGTTTATACTCTCGTGAACACACCAGGCTTGCAAACAGAGTGTCTGCTCCACGTTATTCCGTATTTCGAACGCGGACAAACGGTAAATCGCTGTCTTGAACGAGCCCCAAAAGCAACGGCGACAGGGGGGAGCGGGCCGGGGACTCCCCCGCGCCTGCTTTCGAAACGGGCCGCTAGGGGGATTTTAGTGGCGCCCCTACAGGCCGCGCTCGAGGCGTATAGCAAAAATTCCACGTAGAAAGTGAAGCAAAATAAAAAACTTACGAGAGTAATCCTGCGGACGGAGTGACGAGCTAACGCTAATACGACACTTTCTCGGAAAGAAAACAATTATTTATTGGGGTGGAAGAACTGCGTGAGTGTAGCCGCCTTCTTCTTGGAGAGCAACGCGTTGCTGGTGACTGCTTGCTCTACGCTATATAAACAGTCGACAAGCACAAGACCGCTGCCCTCAACGGCGCTGCAGTATCGACGTAGCAGGGCCACGGCAGCGACGGCTTCGCCCGTGCTCGCAAGCGGTAAGGCGTCCTCGGCGTCCTCGACAGAGCGGAGACAAGCATGGATACAAGCGAAAAAAATGGGCTCATCTCCCCGCGAGGGGGACTCGAGTAAATGCGTCGCATAGGGGGTGGGTGTAATGTGTTAACGTTTAGTCTTTGGGGAGTTGGTGGTAGTGAATGCGTTGTATCAGCAGCTTCTTGACGTAGTTTGAATGAGTCAAGGATATAAGGCGTGTTCGTAGCCTCCCATTCTGTGTCGGCTTTGTGGCGCAGTGGGTGGAGCACCATGTACATTGCGTTCCGCCCGCAGGGTCGAGGGATCGAAACCAGGCGCCGGATAGTATTTTTTTTATATATAGTGTAGGGGGAGGGGTGCGGACTACGACTACGGACGTCAACGCGGGTGACATCGTGAGTTACTGAAATGCTCTGCATTTAATATAACGGCGAACCCAGCGAACCGAGCATGTGCGGGCAGCGAGTGGCGCGGTCTTGAAGATCGATGACACCGCAGCCCGCAGCGCCCATTGTGGCGCTTTCGGCGCCAACGGCATGCATTCGTGTAGCTGGTCCACTCTGCCACGGCCCCTTTGGACACAAGCATATCGGGCCAGCAGGCACCGCACCCTGATTGGTCCGTAAAAATGACGTCACACACACATTAACCGGATGTGACGTTAGATTTTTTTTTTTTTCTCGCCAGGGCAGTCATTTGGCATTTGCAGCGTGAGTTCAGAGGACGGTTCTCTGTACCGTGGTTCATCGTTAGTGCAACGCCAGGCAGCCAGGTTCGAGTGATGTCGTTACGCGGAGTTCTAGTTGGCGACAGCCAACTCAAATTCATGTGCAGGTTGCGGCTGCGCTTGTTGCCGTTTGTGGAGACTTGCATATTTAGCTTCGGTGGCCACAACACTCCCCGGCTGTCCGAAGCAGTGTCGCGCTTGCGTTGCCGGCCGGCAGATTTCGCCGTTCTTTATGTTGGGGGGAACGATTTAGATCGGACCGGCGCAGACCCGCAGCGGATATGTGACAGCATCAAGGTGTGTACAGAGGAAACCCTCGCACTATTTTGTTTGTCTGTGAAGACGGGATGAACATTAAATGTCGCCCTATTTGTGTTGTAGGCCCTGGTGACCCAGCTGCAGCGCGAGGTGGAAACCCTCGCACTATTTTGTTTGTCTGTGAAGACGGGATGAACATTAAATGTCGCCCTATTTGTGTTGTAGGCCCTGGTGACCCAGCTGCAGCGCGAGGTGGCCCCTGCCGTGTACGTCTTCACGGTGCTGCCTCGTTGCTTCCAGTCGGCAAGCGCGAGTTCCACTCGTCGCTTGCTGAACAGGAAGCTAACGGCCACCCTGAAGCGTATGCGGGACGTCTACATACTGAACGCTGAGGTAACAATGGACGAGCTCGTATAGGCCTACGTGTATTGTTTTGTTCTCTAGTGGCTACGTATAACTACATTTCTAACGCTGTCTTAAAAAATTAGAAATTGTACACAACTTTAGCCAGTTTTGCGTGGAAGTATGTGTATAGAAGGTACCATTCTGCTGTGAAAACATGTTGACCGACCACGTGCTTCGCCTGCGACGTCGCTGTGTTCTCGAAATGCATGTTATCAAACTTGCCGTACCCCCTAGCGTTTGCACTGAAGTACGCTTATAGAGTCGGAAATAGGAGCTAAAAGTCCCACTTTGTATGAAACTTTGGAGAAGTCCGCCTTACAAAATTAGTAATTGCAGAGTGCCACTAAATGTTTGCTACATGGTTACATTAGGGTCCGAATGTCATTTGACTCAAATCGGGTGCTTCGAATGTCATTCAGCATCCCGTGCTACACTACAATTTCGATGGAATTTGAAAGATTTCACAATTGCTCGCCGTGCTGTAGTGGCACTGTTGTCGCCCCGTTCCGTTTTCGTACAATAATACAACGATAAATTTAGGAGCAGTCTAAGGCAGTAAAATGATGTCAAATTAGAAGAGGCACCAGTTTTTACTCTAATGTGGCTGCTGTCTTGCGTTTTTTTTTCTTTCGACTGACCCACTGGTTTTGAAAGTATTAAAATTAAATATGTCTGTTTCATATTTTAAGTAAATCAGCAGTGAACAAAGTTCCACAAACGTACGGCAGTAGTATATTTTTTATTGCCAATCGAAGACGCTGCGTGCGAGAGTGCTAGAAATGGCATTTGAAATCCCAAATGTCTCTTTTGGTGCTTATTTGGCTCGAATCTCATTTGAGCCGAATGTCATTTCAAAACATAGTGTAGCAGGGGCATAAAAAGAACTTATTTATGGCAGAGGCACACTAAATGTTTGTATACATGGTTTAAAAAGGACTTAGTAGTGAACCGGTGCCTGCTTCGCATTTCTTCGCGAGTCTTGTTGTTACCTAACATTAAATATCTGTACTGTGAAGTGTGCTTGCATTTGCCCTGACAGTCTGCTTGCTTTGTTGTTGAATTTGTGTGCAGCACCGTTTCCTGAACGCGACGAAACAGCCCTGTTTGCCGCGGATGGATACCACGTGTCTTAGGGATCGTGGCATCGACGAGATGTCCGCGATCCTTGTGAAGGCGCTGGCCAGGCGGTACGGGCGGGGCATTCTCTCGCCAGACCAAGCTGCACCTGGTGCCAAGTACACCTTCTCCCGCTGTGTCCGCTGTGGAGCCAAGGGCCACGAGAGGAACGACTGCCTGCAGTACTGCTCGCCGTCCTGAGGTGCAACGAGGCACCACTGAAGACCATCGGCTTGCTAAAACGGCCCTTTTCAGGGCCACATATTTGCCTGCCATGCGGGATTCGCTGCAGCCAACCCTTGTCACCCCGTAACCTGCTCTCTCTAGTGGTATGGTCAGCATAAAACCCTACTTGGTGAATAGGTGGTGGAGAAAACTACTTGCACATTCATTGCAGTACAGGCAGCCATGATTTGTGCTCGCCCTAGGCCGAAAGTCGCACTTTCTTTTTATATGCTCTTAATTTCGAAATTCTCGACTTGCATGTACACCTTCCCCCAAAAACACGAATCAGAAATGGTTTGTTCCACCCAGTTGATGAAGCCTCAGTGCCACCCGCCGCGGTGGCTCAGTGGCTAAGGCGTTGCGCTGCTGAGCACCAAGTCGCGGGTTCCATTCCCGGCCGCGGCGGCCACTTTTCTGATGGAGGCGAAAAGCAAGAACGCCCGTGTGTGCAAGATTTGGCGCACGATAAAGATCCCCAGGTGGTCAAAATTAATCCGGAGCCCTCCACTACGGCGCGCCTCATTGCCTGCGTTGTGTCGGCGCGTTAAACCCTACAATCAATCAAGCCTCAGCGTGTCCTCTGCCCTAGGGAAATTTGCTGCTAATAGCCATGCCACATTGTTTCTTTCGGCAACCACTGATTTGCACAGATGCCACACTTGCTTCCATTTACTCAATGCTGCATGGCTGTGTCTGCTTAACGCATCATTTCTGCTTGCATGCTATATTTCTGTTATATATACTGTTAAGCATCAGCTAACCTAAACCCAAAGTAATTATGGCTTGCAATTTTGCAAGAGTCCTCTAAAATCAGGATTCAAGAATAGCAGTGCAGATGTTTCTACGAGACATGCACACTTCATTGCACGACCTCCTCATTATTAGCTTTAAAATAGCTCTCAACTTGCTGCTGTTCTGCATCAGAGCTTTAGGGCAGTTTGTAAGCTTTACAGTGCATCTCGGAAAGCTCACGCATTCTGCAATTAAAGGGACCCACAAAAGCCTTCTGTAAAAGTTACAAAAGGCCTGTATTGTCGCGTAGCACCAATATAGCGATGCAATGCCATTGGAATTATTGATCTACATTCAGTATTAGCTGCGCCAGAAGCAATTAAATGCACCTCCCCACTTGCCGATCGACCCCTCCTCCCTACCCGCCGCGGTGGCTCAGTGGCTAAGGCGTTGCGCTGCTGAGCACGAGGTCGCGGGTTCGATTCCCGGCCGTGGCGGGCGCTTTTCTGATGGAGGCGAAAAGCAAAAACGCTCGTGTGTACGAGATTTCGGCGCACGTTAAAGATCCCCAGGTTGTCAAAATTCATCCGGAGCCCTCCACTACGGCGCGCCTCATCGCCTGCGTTGCGTCGGCGCGTTAAACCCTACAATCAATCAATCGACTCCTCCTCCCTCTCTGCTTCCTTCAAAGCAGCTGGGAATAGCCATGTGACATCCGACGCTCGACTTCCGTTCTGCGCTAGCTACATTCCTGCGCCTAGGCACGCGTCAATCGCTGCGGACCCGCCTTTGCCTCGGATCGGCAGGAAGGAGGGAGAGCAGCCGGAAGCCAATAACAGGACGCCGCCGGCGGCCGACCTCGCCGGCGATTGGGCGAATCAGGGGCGCCTTCGCCGTTGCGTCAGCCGCGGTCGGCTCGCTGCGGCGTCGCGCTCATCGGCTGAAAAAGGCGATCTTCAAAAATTGTTTACAAATTATCCGTACAACGTATGGGGCTCACACTTGGCTCTAAAATCCCCCGTTATATGTTCTACCACCTGAATGCATTTGATTGCCACCTTCACAAAGCTTTTCAGGGTCCCTTTAAATGTAGTTCCCTGCGGTGTTTTTGACCCCCGTCATAATTCTAGGCTTTGCTGCTGCTTTGGCACAAATACTTCGTTGGCCAATTTTACTTGTGTGTGCTTGCTGCATGAATATTGTCTGTACTGTACTCTTGCCACTGCAGAGAAAGGAATGAATTCAGATGACAGAGCATGCTTTTGAAGTCTATGGGAGGGGCCTTTGTGGTGCAGTGGACAGTAGGAGGCTGATTATGCACAAATATTCCTCATCGTGACTCAAAATGGCCATGGCAGCTAACCTGCACCAAGCCATTTTGCTAACAAACATTATTCTGTTACCTGTTCATGTGCGCTGCATTCTACCATTTAGGATACCGCCAAGTTAGGGGGCTACTATGTAAGCTCCTTTTGCTTGAAAGCAAGCGCCTTGATCTCTGATGTCTTGAGGTTTGTTGCCTTTTACTGGATGATGGTTCTCTAAACACTTACAAACCACTGCCTTGCACACAGCCTTGATAAGCGTCAAAGTTTCTGAATAAATAAAATTAACCATAAGGCTACCACGTTAGGACGACTCGATTGTTCGGTTGATCATTAGCGAATAAAAAAATTTTTGTAACACACAAAGTGCTTATCTATCAACACACCATTAGGAACAATTGTTGAGCCATTGCTTTGACAAGTGGAGTTATCTGAAGGGGATTCCTCTTGTTGAAATGTTGGCTCTATCAAGGTTCCCATTGTGGTGCTCAAAAATTGACACAGCTGTGAAAGACCTTGAAAACCCTCGCATTTCCATCATGAATGCAATTTTTCCTGGAATGCTGCAGGTGCACAACGAACCACCATGTGGAAAGTTAAGTTGCAGAAGTGCATAATCAGGTGGTACTAGTCTTTCAAATGAGGTGTGCTCGTGGCAGCCTCCACCATGCACTCAATAGTTCCCATTTCCCACCCTGGCCTATATTGCTGTCTGTAGCAAAGAGATGTCTCTGAAGCAAACTTTCCAGGTAAATCATGTTTATTTGGATTAGTATGAATACAGTGTAGGCCCCATTGCCAAAGTAGTGTGGCAACACTCCTATTAGAGCACATCTCAAGCAATAAGGGAAACACCAACTGCAGCCCAGGCGACACATTTCTCAACATGTCTTCAGCTCCCTCAGTGTTGCATTCACAGCTCAAAATGAAAGTTCTTGGAGCACCAGTGACTTGTCCAGTAACAGGTGCAGCAGGCAATGGGGATGGAGCATCTTCATGACAACAGGAACTTGCTGAATACAGAAAAACGAAACACATACAGCATGAGTGACCATACTGACAGGTAATAAACGAGTTTGTTCTCAGCTCGCAAAAAAGCCTAGCACATGTTTGGGGAGGAGGTGGGGGTAGTGCACATCCAACTGCAGGCAAAAGTGGCGACATTCCAAGGCACTGAAATTTTTGTAGTGCCTGTGAATGTGGTCTACTCCTAGCAAGCGAAAAAAAAAATGTACAGAGGCTGTAAGCGAGCCTTCACATCCGTCAACGGTAGTGAAACCCAAACGTCAATCTGAGCAGGCCACGAGTTCTTTTGTAGCATGCTTTGGCAGCATGACAAGCTAAGGAGGGTTGCAGCATGCAGTAACCAAGGACAGCCAGGCTGTAATTGCGGGAAATAAATAGGCAAAATACGATGGTGCCGTTGTGTCAAGATTACGGTGCACATTAAATAGCCCCAGGTTGTCTAAATTAGTCCGTAGCCCTCCACTATGCTGTGCTTCATGGCCCAGGTGTTTCTTCTTTTTTTTTTAAGATTAGACAGCGCAAGCAAAAGGAGGCCATTTTCTGTTGTACAGGAATATCTGTCCCCACAGTTGGCCTCTTCTAGCACTGCTAGTTCAGCCGTGATCAATTGTAGCAGCACCGAATCCCCCCCCCCCCCCCCCCCCGGCTATCCAAAATGAACCCATGGCAGCATGCTACCGAAGCGTGAGTGGACGGGGCTGCAGCACCAGGTGGGCCATTGTGGGCCGTGGCCCAGGGTGGAAGTCCTCTGGAGCTTAACGGGCTCAGGCAGGGTTGGGTATGCACCATCCCGGGGAAACGGGCACTGGATGAGGGGTGCAAGAAAACATACAGGCAGTCCGGAGCAACATTTTCAGCTCCGAAACAGGCTAAGTTGACGGCATGCGCACACATAAGCATGATATAAAACACCGATTTATGTGGCAGAACACAGGGCACTAGCTTTCATTGTCCCGTCACCTGTTGGTCCGCGGGTGCAAGCACCGCTCCTACCAAGCAGAGGCATGGGCTTGAGTTGCAACATGCTTGAGCCAACCTAGATGAACCACCCAGTCCAGTTTTTAGTCCAAAGATTACCAGCGTGGCAGGACATGCAATTTGAATGCAACTGTATTACAATTACAACAACACATTTATTCTTAATGATACTGCCATCTTTTACCAAACAGGAATGTGCAGGCTGAGTTTTTTAAATGAAGCATATGTTGTGCTGGTTGAAATCTGCTAATACTAGCCCAACTCCTTGGTAGGAGCCTCCCAATCTGCCACCTGGGAGACGCGCTCTCTGAAGCAGGCAGGCTCTGCTAAGAGAAAAGTGTTCTGGCACACTGCCAGATGCAGCATAACACTGCAGCCTCACCATGGGAAGACCCGAAGACGTAATAAACAGCATCAAGTAAGATTACTTTCATAGGCTGTACAAAGCATAAAGCGCCGAGCGCACTGCATTTGCTGCATTCAATACGCGACGGTACACTTCGTCTGCTCAGGAAGCTCGCTGGCGACGGTAAAGCCTGTGCCGGTAAGTTACCGTTCACGTTAACTCGCGCATGCGCAGTCGACTGCCGCAAACACGGTAACGCTATGCTAAAACTCTCTACTATGTCGCGTTGCCTTGATTCCAAGATTTTTTTTCAGCGCCGCCAAGACGGCGGACCGAAACACAAAGACACACCGTGCTCTGTGCGTCTTCCGTTTCGGTCCGCCGTCTTTGCGGCGCTTTTAATCCCTTGCAGTGATGTACCAACTCGCCAGAACCACGACTCCGCGTCGCAATGTTGTTGTAAATATGGTGAATGCGCGCAACTGCCACTTGCGAACGTTACCATTCTAATACGTTAGGCCTAGAAATTTGGAACAGTCGCAACATGAAGCAAGCGGAGGTTAATTTTACACAGTGACGAATATACGTCGGCTCACATTTACATTTCATTTGATTCAGTTTAGCTAACAGCAGTAAAGATATCGCCCTGCATTAATTGCAACGTCGCTGAGCGTGGACTTGATACTTAATAGGCCTACGTTGAAGCCTAACCAAATTTTCTAACACAGTCGCAAATAAAACAATGAAGTCATCGTCTCTATCTAACACAAATGTCCATTCAATTAAATACGAATATCTCTTCGCTCATATTTACATTTTCTTACTTAAACGCTGCTCACAGCTATTCAAGGTCACGTGCGATAAGAGGCCTTAAATTACTAGGCGCAATACTAGATGAAGCGGATTAACGCAGGCGAAATAAAAGCAAACTATTCCAAGTTTTCTTACCTTCAGCGCTGCCGAAGACCAGTTGCACAATCTCAGCGTCGAAACCGTGCATCGCTCTGTGGCGAAGGACGAGGTTGTCAAAAGTTGTAACGCTGTGACCGCATTTGTCACACTTCATGTGGCTTTTTGAGCTTGTCCCCTCTTTGTGGTGCACGTTTCTCTTGTGTTTAAGCATGACTTTTCGTTGCGAAAACACCTTGTCGCAGTCAGAGCAGCGCCGACGATCCTCATCGGTGGGAGCAGCATTCGACGAGCCCGCCATGCCGCAGAAAAGTAAATGCGCCGCAAACGTCGGAGGTCAGAGCAGGGCACCTTCAAGGCCACGACCTACTCTATACTAGAGTAGGTCGTGTTCAAGGCAGCACGTCGTTCTCCCATAAAAAAAAAAGCCATCCTTAAAAATGACGTCACATCCGCTTGTAAACCAACCAATCAGCGTGCTTAGAATTGACCAATCAGGGTGCGGTGCCTGCTGGCCCGATATGCTACGCTTTGGACGCGCTCGAGGCCGCACGGAAGTCGCAACGTCACCCGCGCCACCGCTGCACATCGAAGTATTGCGGGAAAGCCTGCCCCACGCCTAAGAAGAGCGAAAAATCCGGCGCGGGATAGATCGATATATCCATTGTTAGCAACATCGCGTTCGATATAAAAAGTTTGAAATACATGTAATTTTTATCAGAATAATTCGATATATCCGTGTTCGATATAAGCGGGCTTTACTGTATCACAGCATAAACGTACATAAAGCATACAAAACCACCCGAACTGAGATAAATAACAGCCAAAACTCACCTGCAATGGTTGAAAACCACGGTGTAGAAAAATATTCAACAGAAATAGCCGGAACCGACCTAAAAGGGGAAAACCCGCAAGAACGTACAAGAAGCAGCAGCTGAAACTGACCAAAAGGCAACGAAATTACCCGAAATCCCATTTATAATGCATAAAGACTACATAAATAGATTATATGCGTGATAACAAATGTCGATATTCAAATGTTACGAACCCTTGAAAATGAAAAAAAAAAAGCGGTAACGGTATTCGAACCCGGGTTAGGATGTCTGCTTCGCAGGAGCGGAACTACTACACTACGATACCAGCTGTTCTGAGCGATTAGACTGAGGGCCACATGCGCGTAAATATAGCTTCAAACATGCCCCTAGATGGCGCTACGCGTCGGTTGGCTGTCCTGACTAGGAAACGCCTATACGCCAGATACTACACAGATATTTGCTTATTGTGTTTTGTTTTTGTTCAACAATGTTGACATGTATGAACACTGACGCCGGGGTTAGACTTTTAGATTTGGCTGTGAATATATAAGACTATTGCGCAGCTTTCGTTTCGCTTTGCCGGGTGGGTGAATCGAGTCACAGACAGACATACAGACAGACCGACAGACAGACAGACAAACAGACGAAATATACCCCCCATACTGACGGGGGGATTGGTCACGAAATGGGTAGCAGTCGTGTTCCATCTGTGATGTCGCGTGACACCGCTTATGTTGATGGTAGGATGCGGTTCATGATGATGATAGGGTCGAAGCAAGCACCTGAAAATTCCTCCACTACAAAACCGTTATTGAAAACAAAAAAAAAACAAAGAGAGAGTCATGGTAGTAGAGTGGTGGCTTGGGTCCTCATCTCAAGATCTCATTGAAAATTTCCACCTATGGAGCCTGATTGATCGTTTCCTCTGAAGCTCCAGGGGCTGCTACCACCAACAAAACAACGAGAGGGCTGTATTCGCGGAAACGACAGGCATCATCATCGTTACCGGCGCCATGGGCACGCGATCACGAGCCGCCCTGTGCGAACGCTGTTCCATTCCAGCCATCTCTCCTCGAAGTGGCTGGAACTAGGCGGCCATCGGGAGCTCTTTGCTCCCTTTGGAATGGTTAGCCAGAGGCACTAGTCAAGGCCACACAGGATCCTGTCCAATCCTGGTGAATATGGCGGATCGAACTACGGCAATTAAAGCCATCCACTGACATCGCCAACATCGACTTCCAGCATGATCGGCCATATTTTGGCAAGCATCGAGATTTACCTGGCTGCTACTGCTGACTGGGAGCCTGCCGCCATAGACTACGTTGCTCTTCTCTTGAGGCATTTATTGGGTGACTAACTGGCCATCACCAGGAACGAGAATCCGTACACGTCACCCTCAAAGGCGGCTCCAGAGAAGGAGCAGCAAGCGCATGACGACGCCGGGGTGTTTGTCCCGCACGTGCGCCCGACGCATCGGCGCACCGCAGCTCCCCACTCCGTTGCTTTTGGGGAAATCTTGCTGATGCCAGCCAGTGGCAACGCTCCAACGGCGGGGGATGTGTATAAACTCATTGAGGACCCCGAGCTTACGATCCTCAAGAACCCCAGAGGCTCTACCAGATTGGGTACGAGCACCGCGAGGGATACCAACCCTGACCTCACCTTTACCAGAAATATCCCACTGGCCTCCTGGACCAACTTGCAAGAATATCACGGAAGTGACCACGCAATCCTAGCGACCACCATCCAAGGCACAGATTACGAAACTACTACTGGCACTGCAAAGCTCACGGTGTCGCGAAATTCGGGTCCCTCCATGGCGTCTCTTTTATTTTTTCGCTCGCCATATTGGGACCCAGCGGGAGGATCCCGGCGGAGCAGGAATGTTTTCGCCGCCATTTCGGCCCGCGGGGCAGTGGGCCATGTGTTTCGGGAGAGAGGGGCGAGAGTGCCGCGGCCAGCGGAGGTTCCACCCGCTTGGTTCTCGGAAGAGGCGCGGTCCGAGAGACTGTGCTCGGTGCAGCGCGGGGTTCACGACTCGCGGGGAGAAGGAAGCGAGCAGTGGCGGTGGAAGGTGGTGCGGTTGAAACGCGGCGGCCGGTTCTGTGGGCTGCGCTGTAGCCCCGAGTGCGACGACAGCGGCGACCTCGGCCCCCGAGAATTCCCCTCGAGGAGGGGACGGTGCGCGGCCCAGGTGTGCCCGAATTGCGTCGCCGATGAACGGGACTCATCGCAGACGACCGGCGAGCCGACGCATCTTCCCCGACGAGACCACCGACCAAAATCCAGCTAAGACCTCCTCCCCTTCCCCACTCTTCTGCAGACTCTATAATCGCCCTCACTATTATCTTCCTCCTTCGCATCGACTCCGCGGACTTGATTACCCTCTTTTCTTAGTGTACCCTGTTGTGGGTACGGGTGTGTGCGTGTGTGTCTAGCGGGCCGAGTGTTAGAGTAGTTGGGGGGGAAGCTCCCCTGCCCGCCTATTGTGTGCCTTACTCCTTCCCTCGTGTTTCTTAAGCCGAGCTTCGTTTTCTTTGTCTGTATTACCCTCTCTGTCTGTCTGTTTTGAATTTCCCGTGAATGTGAAGTAAATGTCCGTTGTTTTGAAATTGTTTTCCCGTGCCCCGTCTCGTGCCTCACGCCAGCGGCCAATCAGGCGTGGACCTATCGCCGGTTAGCAGGTCCGAACCACATTCTCGAATTCGCACGTAAGGGGGAGTTTGTCGCTCCTCCCGTCCGAGACATCGGCCCCTAAATTACCTCACACAATTCTGTGACACACAGATTGGTCGAAATTTTGAGAAGAACGCTGACAGAGATCTGAGAATACCATTTTGACATTGCAAGAATGAATCCAGCAAATTACACACCCAAAACATTCATACCACTTCCTCGACTCCCAGCGTGGACGCGCGCCTCCTGCACATGTGGAAATCCCGGCGAGGCCTCAAACTATGGAAGCGCCAACGTCTCAATAACAAACTGAAGAAACGCATAGCAGAGCTCACAAAACAAGCTGCTGAATACGCCAGCAAGTTAAGTCGCGAGAACTGGCTGACGCTTTGTGACGGGTTAAGGGGCACGCTCAGCACTTCCAAGATATGGAAATTGCTTCGATACCTCATTAATCCGGTGGCCTGTAAGACGGAGTCCACTAGAACATGGCTCGAAAAAATCCTATGTCTTCTGGAAGCGGAATATTCCCCTCATGTAGATTTGGATGCATACCCTCGCATTCTAACACAATGTGCCGCATAGTTTGTTTCTTTTACGCAGACCACGCATACCCCATCGTTCTGTGTATACTTCCCCACGAAGCTCTTAGTTCGCAAGCAACCTGCTGTAGCCTGAAAAAGCAAAATACTACACTGGAAATTATCGTACAAATTTTCCTTTCTTATGTCCGGTTTCTCAGCCCGGTACACCTCTAACGACGTTTTAGCTTCCATTTTTTCTCTCCATGTATTCTTTTTTATCTGCCTTGCCCCTGCTTTGTTTACCTTGGCTGTTTTCGATAATCCACTGTTCTTTCCGTATTTCGTCGTATTTCATAGTTTTCCTTAACCACTGCGTGTCCACGCTTTTCAAGTATAGGTACCTAAACACATATATCTGCCCACCTGATGATGTTTCCTATTGGTTTCCCCTTTGAAGCGGGGTGATGACATGTCATCTTACCAAAAAGGACTAATATAACCATGTTTTACTTTCTTGGTGTAATACTAGCGCTGCTTATGGCAGGCCCTAAAGCTTATTAGGCCCGAAATACTTTCTTTTCCCTGTTACAGATGGTAACTGTCCTAGGCAATATTCCCCTTTCTGCTTTTCGTCCACCAGCATTCTAATCTTCTTTTCGTCCCCTCGACAGCCTTAAAGTTAACTTCCTCTCTGATACCCTTAAATCCTAGGGCTTCTGAAAGCCCAATATTCCCTTCATGTAGATTTGGATGGATACCCTCCCATAATAACACTATGTGCCACATAGTTTCTGTTTTTTTTTTCCGCAGACCACACATACCCCATCATTTTGTGAATACTTCCCCACAAAACTCTTAGTTCGCAGGCAACCTGCTCTAGCCTCAAAAAGCAAAGCGCTGCCCTGGGAATTATCGTAGAAATTTTCCTTTCTGATGTTCATCTCAGACCTCTACATCTCTGACGACGTTTTAGCTTCCATTTTTTCCCTCCATTTATTCGTTTCAATCTGCCTTGCCTCTTTTTTGGTTACCTTAGCTGTTTTGGATTCCCCACTGTTCTTTCCGTATTTCGTCGTTAGCCGTCTAGTCTTCCTTAACCACTGCGTGTCCACGCTTTTCAAGTATAGGTACCTAAAAACCTTAGCTGCCAACCTTCGTTGATCCATTGCCCTCAACCTCATCTCAAAGCATATTTTACTTTTAGCTTCTCTAACTTCAAACGACGCCCAGCCCATATCTAAAGTTGCCCCGGCGCCTTATCACGCAGCAGGCTGCTCCTCCGCGCGCCGCAATAAGTGCCTTAGTGCGAGTGTTTTGAACGCAACACAATAAGTTTGCGTGATTTCTCTCACATTTTCTCTTTCTAAATCTTTGCAAGGACGGCAAAAAGCTAGGTGGGAAAAAATGGCCATGTTACGCATTAAGCGCGATCTTGCTTCAAAACGCGCGCCCGCGCTGACATCCGTGTGTGTCGCTCCGGCGGAGTGATATACTGGGCGCTAGCTATATATCTGCCCATGCCGTTACGAGCTCACCCTTGGCAGCTACCCGACGCACATGTCGCCCTGATGGACTACAGTAAAACCCGATTATAACGAACCCGGATAGGGCCAATTACGCTATATATCGAACAAAAAAAATCAGTTCCGAAAATACATGCGAAAAATATTCCTTATAACGAAGTTCACATCTGATATATCGAACTCGGCGGGCTTAGAATTGCCGCCAAAATTGAGATGGTGATTGGCTGCGATGGAGATGTTGAGCCTCCCATGGAGCGATGTGACTCCCAGCACGATGCGTAACTGTTTCCGACGCGCCTGTCTCATGATTAACCCCCCCCCAGTCAGCGAGTCCGGACCAAGATGGAAGGAAGCATCGATGAACTGTGAGAAGAGCTCGCCAACGTTCCCGATGTTGTGTTGGCAGGAGTGCCCTTCGAGGATTGCCTGAGTGTCGACGACGACGTTGCCTTCACTGTGAGCCCCTCGGACGCCGACAAAGTCGCCGATGTCATAGCTGCTGGCGCTGCTGGAAGCACCGAAGAGGCAGAGGATGTCGCGAGTGAAGGCCGTCCGGGGCTTAATGAAGCGCTTTCGGCAGTCAATTTACTCCACCAGTATTGCTTCGATATTGGATGACGCGGACTGCAACTGATGCGAATTGATTGATTGATTGATTGATTGATTGATTGATTGATTGATTATTGAATGATTGATTGTAAGGTTTCACGCGCCGACGCTACGCAGGCGATGAGGCGCGCTGTAGTGGAGGGCTCCGGATTAATTTCGACCACCTGGGGATCTTTAACGTGCGCCGAAATCTCGTACACACGGGCGTTTTTGCTTTTCGCCTCCATCAAAAAAGCGGCCGCCGCGGCCGGGAATCGAACCCGCGACTTCGTGCTCAGCAGCGCAAACTGATGCAAATGATGTGCTAGTTGACGCCGCCAAAACGACATTGAAAACAAGAATCACCGCTTTTTGGGAAAGTAGGTAGTTACAGCGGACAGTGGCTATATTGCTTGCAATAAATAGATAGTTTTGTATATGGTAATGACATACTTTATGGTGTTCGTTTCTGTATGCGGGGATGGCAGGACGAGGATAGGGTGGGGGTCCCGCGTATTGCGAACTCGTAACAAAAAAAAAAACTCGCTATCGGCGGGTTCGGCTATTTCGAACTATTGGATATATCGAAATAATCGTGGCGCATAATGGAGTTAGCTATAAACGGATTTGACTGTAACTCCTCGAGTTGAAGAGACGCGAGACCGGCTTGGGGTTCGGCACAGATGGCAAACCCGGCGCCACAGCATCCTGCTCTCGGTGCAGCTCGCGCGGTGCCACTCCGCCATCTTTCTGCTGTCATTGGGAATCATGCATGCTTTCGTGAGGCGCGCACAGTGTGGACTCCTGGTCGAGCGTGACGTCTTGGGCTACGTCGTCCTTCTGTTGCTACGGGGACCTGACGCTCACGAATGAGTGGTTTCGTCTTAGCATATACAGTCTAGTCCACTTATAACCATATCCAAATGCAAAGGAAATCCCGTCGTTATAACCGATGATTGTTATATACGGTTTGCTAAATAAAAAGACGTAGCAGAGCTTAAAACATTTTATTTGCAGGCAAGCAAGGTTCTACTGCTGCCTATTTGTGGAAAAGAAGCCATACTCGGCCAGCTTTGTCTGTTGCACATGAAGCTGGCGCACATCTTTTTCAAGAACATCTATAGGTGCTTCACCTAGTTGAGTGAAGGGTCCTTGGTGGAAACGAAGTCCCTGAGGAGCCATTATGCGTTGAGCCTCCTGCGGAGGTCCTACCCGAGTAGGCTGTGCAACCGCGTCGTCAACTGCCACCGCTGTCCGCAGCACGTATCGGCGCAACGATTGCCTCTTCAGTGAGGCACTCAGACGTTTTCAAAACACCGCCCCTGACGTCTGATCCGCCGAAAAATGGAGCTAGTTGAAGAGGCACCTAGTCAAATTCAAAGCAGCAGGCACGGGGACGGGACCAAAGCAGCGGCATCGGGTGGGGTGTTTGGAAGGAGAACTGTCACCCTCCTCCTCTCTCTTCCTCGTAAGCTGCGCAGTTGACTCGTTTTCTTGGGGGTGGACGGAATGCGAGGCGCATCGTGGCGCACGGTGTCGGCGTGATTTGCGTGGAGAGCCGGCGGCAAATCGCATTTTCGGTGCTTCCTTTTCGGATATAACGATTAAATCGTTATATCCGATATCGCGGCACTGGAGCATTGTAATAAGCGGTTTATTTTGCCATGTAAAGTATACAAAAGCGGACGGTGCCGTAGCTGTTCATCGTTATATTCGATATATTGTTATAAACGGTATCGTTATAAGTGGACTGGACTGTATACTTGGCGTATTAGTTGTTGTTATTGTTGTTGCTCCTTTGGGTATGGCGCGCACGCAATGAGGGGATCGGCCAAGCAACACGGTAGGTGAAGCAAAATAATGGCCGCGTATCTGCTCCTTCTGTTGTCAATGTTGCCAAAAGACGATAGTCGGCTGGTGCCCCTGCCAAGTAAAGGCTTCCCTTCTCTTTCCCACCCACCTCTCGCGCTGCTCGTATCCCGCATCGTTCCTACCAAGGTAACACGCTAGATGTTTGCTCAAGTCAATTCAAGTTTACCGAGTTCCACTGCTCCAAGTCGGGTGTCTCGATGCAAGCGCTGCCTTATGGTGGAGACGCGCGTGACTTGAGGCACCCTACCACGACGTTTATAGAACCACGTCGTCGTACTCCACGAGCGTTCCAAGCGGAACGCGGACCCCTTCTAGTGGAACCTTTCGTTGCTATTGCCGTTTGTTTTCTTAAATGCCGCCAGGAGGTAGCGCAGACAACAGCAGGCGACGCTTTCCTGCCGTTGATGTAGTATTTTTATTGATATCGCAATAGCAAGCATTGATGAATTTTTAAATAAAGGAACACTTCAAATATCACTTCTGTATTGATTTGCTGCCTTATTGTGGTGTCGCGTCGGCAACGGCCCCGAAGGGCGAAGAAGGAGACGTACGCCCGAGTCGAAGAGTCAAGCCAAAAGAGAATAATTTATTCAGTGACGTCATATATATACCCTGGGGTTAGCCCCTTGGCGGTAGAATCAATTCACACCAAAACCGAGACACAAACCGAAACACCCAGATACTACATTAACCGAAATAGAAACCGAAACCCCCAGGCACAACGCCTATATGCGTTTCCTAGTCAGTACAGCCAGCCATCACTTATATCGAACAGCCCGCTTATATCGAACAGCGCGAGGTTTCTAAAATAGTTCGATATAGCAAAAATTCGACGTAGAAAGTGAAGCAATATAAAAAACTTACGAGAGTAATCCTGCCGACGGAGTCACGAGCTAACGCTAATAAGACACTTTCTCGGAAAGAAAACAATTATTTATTGGGGTGGAAGAACTGCGTGAGTGTAGCCGCCTGCTTCTTGTAGCGCAACGCGTTGCTGGTGACTGCTTGCTCTACGCTATCTAAACAGTCGACAAGCACAAGACCGCTGCCCTCAACGGCGCTGCAGTATCGACGTAGCAGGGCCACGGCAGCGACGGCTTCGCTCGTGCTCGCAAGCGGTAAGGAGTCCTCGGCGTCCTCGACAGAGCGGAGATATTTATTTATTTATTCAAAAATACCCCTAAAGGCCCTCACTAGGAGGGTATTACATAGGGGGCAGGATACATTGAGAACGAAAAAAAAAGAATACTAGAAGCACGTTAATAGGCAAACAAATAAATACAAGTGGGTGTGAGGCAAAAAAAGAAAAAAAAAGGAAGCAAGAAAGAAGGAAAACAAACAAAAAATCTTGAAGGAACTCTAGAACCTATAAAAGCACTTTTTAGTAAAGTTAACATACGAAGTAAGTGTGTAAAAGTTCTTGGAATTTGGTCGGATCTGTAAAATTTACAATGTGAGATGGTAGGGCATTCCAATCCACAATTGTGCGAGGTATGAAGGATTGTGAATATTTGGAAGTGTGGCATTTCACACGTGTCACTTTTAAGGCATGGTCCCGTCGGGGAAAGATGGTCGGTGTCGATGAAAAGAAATCAGGATGAAGAGAAGAGTGATGGTACAGTTTATGAAACAATGATAAACGTGACAGTTTACGCCGATCTGATAGGATAGGTAAAGATGCGCGAAGTTTTAGAGCCGTGACGCTGGTATGACGTGAATAATCTGAAAAGATGAAACGAACGGCACGATTTTGAAGGGATTCAATTTTGTCAACTAAGTATGCTTTGTCAGGGTCCCAAATGGCAGATGCGTACTCAATTTTAGGTCTGATGAGAGTTGTGTATGCAAGTTTGCGGAGGTTAGATGGAGCATGTTTTAGTCTTTGCTTTAAAAAACCCAATGAGCGGTTGGCGGATGCAAGAATGATGTCGATATGATGATTCCATGTCAGGTCACAGTACAGGTTAAGTCCCAGGTACTTGTAGGTGTCTGCTAGCTCAACAGTTGTGTTATTTAAGGAATAGGAAGTTTGAATGCGCGATGCGTGGTTTGTAAATGACATAAGTTTAGTTTTAGAATTATTCGACGACATTAACCAAGTGGAACACCAAGTAGATATAGAGTCAAGGTCAGTTTGGAGGGCCAGTTGGTCAGTAGAGCAGGTTATTGTACGGTAAATAACACAGTCATCAGCAAACAGTTATTAGCAGATGTGAATTGAACCCTTGATGACAGAAAATCTTTAACCCATGCAATTACAAGAGGGTGGATATTAAGTTGTGTAAGTTTGATTAGCTTGGATACATGGATACAAGCGAATGGATGGATACAAAGCATGGATACAAGCGAATATAGCGGCGAACCCAGCGAACCAGCGAACCGAGCAAGTGCGCGCAGCGAGTGGCGCGGACTTGAAGTTCAGTGACACCGCTGCCCGCAGTGCCCAATGTGGCGCTTTCAGCTCCAACTGCATGCATGCATGCGTGGAGCTGGTCCACTCTTCCACGGCCGGTTTGGACGCGCTCGAGCCCGCACGGAAGTCGCAAGCGACAGCCGCGCCCCCGCTGCGCGCCGAAGTATTGCGGGAAAGCCTGCAGCATGCCTAAGGAGAGCGAGAAATCCCGCGCGGGAGAGTTCGATATATCCATTGTGAGCAAAATCGCGTTCGATATAAAAAGTTTAAAATACATGTAATTTTTATCAGAACAATTCGATATATCCGTGTTCGATATAAGCGGGCTTTACTGTATCACAGCATAAACGTACATAAAGCATACAAAACCACCCGAACTGAGATAAATAACAGCCAAAACTCACCTGCAATATTTGAAAACCACGGTGTAGAAAAATAGTCAACAGAAATAGCCGGAACTGACCTAAAAGAGGAAAACCCGCAAGAACCTACAAGAAGCAGCAGCTGAAACTGACCAAAAGGCAACGAAATTACCCGAAATCCCATTTATTATCCATAAAGACTACATAAATAGATTATATGCGTGATAACAAATGTCGATATTCAAATGTTACAACAAACCCTTGAAAATGAAAAATAAGCGGTAACGGTATTCGAACCCGGTTAGATTCTGCTTCGCAGAGCGGAACTACTACACTACGATACAAGCTGTTCTGAGCGATTAGACTGAGGGCCACATGCACGTGAATATAGCTTCAAACATGCCCCTAGATGGCGCTACGCGTCGGTTGGCTGTGCTGACTAGGAAACGCCAATACGCCAGATACTACACAGATATTTGCTTAATGTGTCTTGTTTTTGTTCAACAATGTTGACATGTATGAACACTGACGCCGGGCTTAGACGTTTAGATTTGGCTGTGAGTATATACGACTATTGCGCAGCTTTCGTTTCGCTTTGCCGGGTGGCTGAATCGAGTCACAGACAGACAGACAGACAGACAGACAGACAGACAGACAGACAGACAGACAGACAGACAGACAGACAGACAAATAGACCAAATAATCCCCCCATACTGACGGGGGGATTGGTCAAGAAATGGGTAGCAGTCGTGTTCCATCTGTGATGTCGCGTGACACCGCTGATGGTGATGGTAGGATGCGGTTCATGATGATGATAGGGGCGAAGAAAGCACCTCAAAATTCCTCCACTACAAAACCTTTATTGAAAACAAAAAAAACAAACAGAGAGTCATGGTAGTAGAGTGGTGGCTTGGGTCCTCATCTGAAGATCTCATTGGATCTTTCCACCTCTGGTCCCTGGAGCCTGACTGATCGTTTCCTCTGACGCTCCAGCGGCTGCTACCACCAACAAAACAACGAGAGGCCTGTATTCGCGGAAATGACAGGCATCATCATCGTTACCGGCGCCATGGGCACGCGATCACGAGCCGCCCCGTGCGAACGCTGTTCCATTCCAGCCATCTCTCCTCGAAGTGGCTGGAACTAGGCGGCCATCGGAAGATCTTTGCTCCCATTGGAATGGTTAGAAGAGGCATTAGTCAAAGCCAGACACAACCCTCTGCAATCCTTGTGAATATCGCGGATCGAACTACGCAAATAAAAGCCATCCATCCACTGACATCGCCAACATCGACTTCCGGAATGATCGGCGATATTTTGGCAAGCATCGAGATATACGTGGCTGCTACTGCCGACGGGGAGCCTGCCGCCATAGACTACGTCGCTCTTCTCTTGAGGCATTTATTGGCTGACTAACTGGCCGTCACCAGGAACGAGAAGCCGCACACGTCACCCTCAAAGGCGGCTCCAGAGAAGGAGCAGCAAGCGCATGACGACGCCGGGGTGTTTGTCCCGCACGTGCGCCCGACGCATCGGCGCACCGCAGCTCCCCACTCCGTCGCTTTTGGGGAATTCTTGCTGATGCCAGCCAGTGGAAACGGTCCAACGGCGGGGGATGTGTATAAACTCATAGAGGACCTCGAGCTTACGATCCTCAAGAACCCCAGAGGCTCTACCAGATTGGGTACGAGCACCGCGAGGGATACCAACCCTGACCTCACCTTTACCAGAAATATCCCACTGGCCTCCTGGACCAACTTACAAGAATATCACAGAAGTGACCACGCAATCCTAGCGACCACCATCCAAGGCACAGATTACGAAACTACTACTGGCACTACAAAGCTCACGGATTGGTCCAAATTTTGAGAAGAACGCTGACAGAGATCTGAGAATACCATTTTGACATTGCAAGAATGGATCCAGCAACTGAGCCAGGACGTTAAATTACACACCCAAAACATTCATACCACTTCCTCGATTCCCAGCGTGGACGCGCGCCTCCTGCACATGAGGAAAGCCCGGCGAGGCCTCTTGAAACGATGGAAGCGCCAACGTTTCAATAACAAACTGAAGAGACGCATAGCCGAGCTCACAAAACAAGCTGCTGAATACGCCAGCAAGTTAAGTCGCGAGAACTGGCTAACCTTTGCAACGGGTTAAGGGGCACGCTCAGCACTTCCAAGAAATGGAAATTGCTTCGATACCTCATTAATCCGGTGGCCTGTAATACCGAGTTCCACAAGAACATGGCTGGAATAATTTACGCATTCCCCGGTGGAGACAAGCTGCCTTAAAGACCCGGTATTTCCCCGATCAACCCAACGAAGCACTTCCACCTTACACCGGCGAACCCAACAAGTTGCTAGATCAAGACATCCATATTCACGAGGTAACCGCGGCCATTCACGCTCTGAGGCGCCACACTGCCCCTGGGATTGACCAGGTTACCAACAAGGCTCTCATTAACCTCGATGACAATTCAATAATTGAGCTTACAGCATACCTCAACAACGTGTGGCTGGAAGGTATACTACCAGAGGAATGAAAAACTGCGGAGGTTCGCCTTATACCAAACCGGGGAAGCAACTATCTATTGAGAATTTAAGGCCAATATCCCTCACCTCGTGCGTCGGCAAGGTACTCGAGCATGCAATTCTTAACCGCTTGCAACCCTATCTTGAAGATTCGGGCCTATTTCCAACTACGATAATGAGGTTTCGTCCTCACCTCTCAGCCCAAGATATCCTCCTCCAGCTTAAGGAAGAAGTCATAAAACCAGCTACCCGTAATGCTCCAACAGCCATCCTGGGACTTGACCTCAAGGGTGCTTTTGTCAATGTGCGGCACACAAAGATCCTGCAGAACCTTAACGCACTTTGATGCGGCGGGCGCACATACAGATACGTGAGGGACTTCCTTTCCGGCAGGAAAGCTATTGTAAAAATGGGTGATACCTCCACAAAACCATTCCTCCTGGGAGGTCGCGGTACGCCTCAGGGAGCAGTGCTCTCTCCCCTGCTGTTTAACGTTGCCCTCGTTGGGCTTCCGCCTCTCCTCAACAACATCCCGGGGATCAGGCATGGCCTATACGCGGATGGCATTACCATCTGGACGTCCACGGGGTCAACTGGGGCAATGCAGGATCGCTTGCAAGAAGCAGCGGATGTGGTAAGCGAATATGCGAAGTCATGCAGCCTCTGCTGCGCTCCGCAAAAATCGGAGTTGCTAGTCGTTTCGCCACGCCAGAAACATGTCCCAGGCACACCCACCATCTGCCTCAAGTTGGATGGCCACACCATCACTCCATCTCAGCATATAAAGATTCTCGGAATGACCTTTCAAGCAAACAAGACCAACTCACTACCCATTGCTGAACTCAGGACAATGACCGATCAGGTGACTCACATGATACGCCGGATCGCCACGAAAACCCGTTGCATGGGAGAGGTGGACCTGCTTCGGCTCGTCCAGGCCTTTGTCGTGTCTAGGATTATATACGTGTTGCCATTCGCTCTGCTCAACATCACCGAGACACAGAAGGTCGACACGATGATCCGCAAGGCCTATAAACAAGCACTCGGACTTCCGGTCTCCACCTCCACCGAAAGACGTCTTCGGCTCGGCATTCACAACACTGCCGAGAAGCTAATTGAGGCTCATCTAACCAACCAAAGAGCGAGGCTGGGGGTTACGGAAACGGGGAGGGCGATCCTCTCACGTCTGAGACTCTCGGCTCCACTCGACCACCCGCCTGGGATCACGGGAAACCTAGCGCACGAAGTCCGTAAAAACATCACGGTAAACCCCCTGCCCAGTAATATGCACCCCGTGTACCACGTCGACAGGAAGGAAGCCAGAGCAAAAGCCATATACAAGATCTATGGCAATCACCCAACAGCAGCGTATACGGACGCGGCGTCTTATCCGGGTAGGTCCGCAGCGGTTTCAACCGTAGTCGTCGAAAACAAGCACCGTTGCAGCCTCTCGCTTGCAGGCGAGAATACTATACAGGCAGAGGAAGTGGCAATCGCCCTCGCCGTCGTACAAACTAACGCAGCGGTCATTGTCACCGACTCGCAGCAGGCTTGTCGGAATTTCGCTAGGGGACGCCTTCACACAACAACTCTACGCATCATTCAGCAGCAGCCCCTGAAGAGGCTAATCAGAATTGTATGGGCTCCGGCACATCACGGTATCCCTGGAAACGAGGCGGCGGACGCCATCGCTCGAGAATTGACCCACCGAGCGGGCGCCTAGAGCAGCGTTGCCGAACCCGAGCGCATGCAGCCCTTGACCTCTTACGCCGAGATCACGCAGCACTACAGGCTGTCGCGTCAGACACTCGCTCCCCCCCACAAATCTCTACCCCGAGAGCACGAACGTCATTTACGTGCTCTCCAGACTAATACATTCCCCCATCCTATCCGGCATCACCTTTTCGACGGACAGAACTCCCCGCTTTGCCGATTTTGAGGAGAACCCGGAACGCTACGCCATATGGTCGGAGGATGTGACCAATCTCCACTGATTCCTGCCAACCTGCAACTTTCCACTGTCGAGCTTTGGGAGAGCGCCTGGGCGAGCACCAGCCTGGACGACCAGCTTCGGCTGGCTCAAAGGGCTGTCGATGCTGCCCGCGCTCAAGGCATCCTGGACTGAGGACGCCTCCTTCAAGCTTCAGCACATCCCCCCTGTTGATTTAAATAAACGTTTATTCTCTCTCTCTACCACCCTCTGCACTACCAGCGACGGCCAACACGGCGGGGGTCAGTGCCACAGCCGCATCTGGTGGTTCATTCTTGTTTTGGCAACGGTATAATTAGTGTAGCATCATGGCCGCCGTGGGAGCGATCATAGTTGACTTCAGCCAATCCCACCAGCCGCTTCCGCTCACCGACTAGCCAGCGCCACTATCCTTAATTAACAGTGACTGTGGCTAGTCAGTGAGCAGAAGCGGCTGGTGGGGTTGGCTGAAGTCATCTATGATTGCTCCCATGGCCGCCATGATGCAACACTATTTAGACCGTTACCTGCTGTTTCGACGCCCGAGAGCAACCGCCACGGGGATACTCTAGGCATGGGCCAACCCGCAGGTACGTTTGTCAGAAACCAGCATTCCCGCAGTCACGAGCTGCTCCTTCTTACGGCCTAAGTGCCGGCAGTGTTGATTAGGATAATTGGCCCTGAGGCGTTCAGTACCCGTTGGGACGAGCAGGCCCTGGGTGGCGCGGGAGCGGGGGTCCTCGTGCAGTGCAGACAGCGGGAGTCGCGAACAATGCTACTCCCTCCCGGCGCCTCGCAACGCACGAGGCCGGACTTCTACGCTGCGTAAATACGTTCAGAAGACTTCGCCAAGAACTGTTGCTGGATTGTTCAAACGTTCGTGCCGAAGCTCTGGACGGCGCACGAGCTCACGGTATGCTTGGGAGGAGCGAATCTACACGACGTTGATTGAGACGTGCCAGCCATTTAGATACACCGAGTAGCCTAGCTAAAGAGACGGAGGTGACTTGACGTGAAAAGAAAATATATACTTTTGTTTCGTTCGAACTCCAAAAGGCTTTGTTTTTAACACGAAAGTGTTTTATTCCCGGCTACACAAAGATTTTGGTGACGTGATTTCCGTCACGGAAGTGGCGTCGCCAGAGAAAGTGCAATTGATGCGGCGGCGCCCGGTTTCGATCCCACAACTCTCTGGCCGCGACGGTATGTACGAAGCGCTCTCCCGACTGCGCTACGAGCGGATTTTTTTTTCCAACAAAAACAGGTTTATTTGCATAATAAATATGCAATGTACAGGGCAAGACACACTACTATACATGCTGCTATATTTTGTTACATTGTTGATGACACATTCCAGACTGGCGTGTTACTCTGTTCAAGAGAAATCACACTCAAACAATATAATGAGCGCATTTACGGGTAGAAAAAAGGGGGTTGTGTTCCGTTGCAACCTGGCCCGTTGCTGGCTTCATATCCACTTAAAGCGTTCCAGCTCCTTTGTTTTAGAGGCTACCATCGCACGGCAGCAGCGCGCAAGGGCCTGTCCTAGTTCTGAGTCTGAGTCGGGTGCGCCGAACTACCCGAGCGCACTGACGGTCCACTCCATTTTGTGGACGAAATGCCTCCACTCTGGCTTCGGGGTGGGAGTACACTCCACCGCATCCACTCGCGCACGCCATAGCGAGTGTAGGCCCAGTGTAATGACGCATTCGCACAGCTCCGAGTGTTCTGTCGGAACGTCCAGGTAACGGAGACCTGCCCAGTCAATATCCAGAAAACTCTGTACCTCATCCCAGAAATAACGTGCGGTGTTGCATTCTAGGAACACGTGCTCCGCCGTCTCCAGCCTCCCGCACAGGAAGCAGCCCGCACCGCGCGGCAGAAAGAAGCCACGTTCTTCCTGTCGTGATCCCACCGGTAGCACCCCGACGTGGAAACGGCAGAAAAAGTTTTTCGTCCCAGTCGGAATCGGCAGGCACATGGTTCGCTTTAGTACGCCCCGCTTAGCCGCCTCGACTGGTAGTTGTCGGTACAGGGGTGGGGGAAGGAGCTTTGCGAGAAGGTCGCGGTATAGCCGACGGGGCTGAACTGCTAGAAGATAGTCCCATGAGAATTGCTGTTCCAGTAGGGTGATGGCGCCAACGATTTCTCTATAGAAAGGGGCGGCTCGCGCACCATGGTGCAGTTGGACAGTTGTGACCAGCCACTTTGATATGTGGGCAGAGCCGACGGACTGGAGTGCTCCACGGAGAAAACGGTCGGACTGGTCTCGGAAATATATAAAACGTTGGACTGTCAGCTTAATCTCCACGTGGACCAGACCCAGGCCACCGGCATCTAGTCCCCAAAAGAGATTTGTGCGTCTCATAGGCTCGTACGAGGAGCGCCAGACGAAGACCGTCCACTGTCGGTGCAATTGGTTCACCGATTTCTTGTCGATGGAGGTGACTCGCGCCGAGTATAGGGTAGCCGGGTACACTACGACGTTGCAGATGTGTGCTCTGGTGACCAAGGCGATGTGGCGTGTTCTCCATGGTTGCAACTTGGCCTCCGCTGCCGTTAGCCTAGGTCGCCATCTGGCTGCGTTGGCTTCCCCTAGGGCCATGTTCACGCCCAGGTAGCGGTGTATTGTATCCTTCCAGCGAACGCCGCAGAAGCTGGGGGGCTTGAGTTCCCATTCACTCAGCCAATAGCCCTCCGACTTGGAGAGGTTAAGCTCGCTCCAGAGAAGCGGCAGAAGCGACGTGCGAGCTCCGCGACCTCGCTCACCTGGGTTCGTGATGTGCAGACGACGGCGATGTCGTCCGCGTACGCTAGCACGCGGAGTTCTTCATTCCCGAGGACCAGTCCCCTGATCGAATTAGAAGTAGCGATCATTCGACAGAGCGGTTCTAGATAGAGCGCGAACAAGACAGGTGACATTGGACATCCCTGGCCGACCGACCTGCTGACCTCTATGGATGGTCCGAGTGCTCCCCCCAACATCACACTTGTTGTGATATCTGCGTAACACGTCTCCAGCCATTCCATCATTGTTTCCCCTATCCCACAGTGCCGAAGTAGAGCGAAGAGAAATGTGCGATCGACTTGATCGAAGGCTTTTCGAAGATCTAGTTGGAGTACCGCAATAGGCATCACGCCCATCTCTGCAGCCTCACAGGCAGTCCTCATCCGATGTAAATTGGTGTTGATTGAGCGACCTTTGAACCCGCAGGTTTGATGCTCACCAACCACGCCTCGGAGGGCCATCTCGAGGCGTCGAGCTAGGATCCTGGCGAGTATCTTATAGTCGGTCGATAGGAGTGTGATTGGGCGGAAGTCGGTTACGGCCGGTAAAGTTTTGGAACTGGTCTCTTTGGGGATCAGAACGAGGTGGCTTTGCCGCATGGAGGGAAGGAGCCGCCCTTCCTGCTTTGCGTGAATGGAACGACAAACGCGCCTTATAGCCTTTCGGATGGTGCTGCGTGGCCTCCGCGATCTGCTACCGGCGGCGCGCTGGCGCGCTGCCGGACCCGGTCCGCTGCTCCTTTGCTCCTTTCGCTGCAGCGGACCGTGTGTTCACTGCTCACCAAATGATTCGCTGACAACCCGTTTCTTTTCGTTCGCGAGGACGGTTTGCGAGCGCCTGTGGTTTCAGTCGGATTTACGCAATGCTCCGGCGCGGGCAATCCATGGTGTCTAACGGTGATGCGTCTAACGGTGCGATACCGAGGAAATACAAATAGCGACGTGCAAGTTCATATCGATGCACAATAAACATTCAGCTGGTCCTGTGAATGCACATTTCACTTTCGTGTTTTACCGGTTCCTATGCAAGAGGAAACAACAACATTTTTTCTGTATTGGTTGCCCTATCCTTTGCCTGAAATTTCCTGCATCTCTTTACTTTTTTTATGGCAACACCGCTGCTGTCGTCCGCATTTGTGTCTTTAACGAGTTGAATACCCTTGTCACCACGAATCAAGGCGCAATTATTTCATCTGTATCAAGAACATATGTTTGCAGTCTATGCATTCACTAGTGAGCGTGAGGGCCTAAATGCGACCGACCTACGGGTCTGCTGGGATTTATAATGCATGCTGCATGCTGAAGGCATCACTGCTAACGAAGGGGAACTTATTCCTTTTCCACCGGCCCGTTTTTAAGTTTAGATCAAAAGTAACAAGAAGCACGCAATGCAGGCTCATTGTTGAGGCAGAAACTTAAAGTTAAGCACTTCCGGAAGAAAGCTTCTGTCTGCCCAACGACAAAATAGCCATTTAGCGAATGGTCTTGCTTCATTCGCTGAACTATATATAGTCCCTTGTGGCTGGTAAGGTAACTGCGTGCGGGTAGATGGCAGCTGGACGGAAGGAGAGAGAGAGAGAGAGAGAGAGAGAGAGAGAGAGAGAGAGAGAGAGAGAAGAGAGAGAGAGAGAGAGAGAGAGAGAGAGAAGAGAGAGAGAGAACTTTTTATTATGGGCTGGAGAGGTCAACTCTGCTAGGGCAGTGCTTGCTACGCCAGATGGGGATGATTACAATTCAGGGAGGTGAATGTGAGAGATTGGAAAGCCAACAATTAGAGAGAAAACTAATAAAAATGACACGCAATGAAGTTCAAGAAATAAAGTTTCAAATAAAGTTGAGTAAAAAATGGTGCAGAGCGAATGGTGAGCGAATGATGTCGGGGAAGCACAGAGCGCCTAACAACAAAAAGCAGAGGAAACTTACATGACGACGCGAACGCGTACAGATGTAGCCATGCCCGCAATTAAAAAATGTTGTTGTTTCCTCTTGCATAGGAACCGGTAAAACACGAAAGTGAACTATGCATTCACAGGACCAGCTGAATGTTTATTGTGCATCGATATGAACTTGCACGTCGCTATTTGTATTTCGTCGGTATTGCACCGTTAGACGCATCAACGTTAGACACTGGATTGCATGCACGCGCCGGAGCATTGCGTAAATCCGACTGAAACGACAGGCGCTCGCAAACCGTCCTCGCGAACGAAAAGAAGCGGGTTGTCAGCGAATCATTTGGTGAACAGTGAGCGCACGGTCCGCTGCAGCTAAAGGAGCAAAGGTGCAGCAGACCGCGGAGGCCACGCAGCACCCTACGCAAGGCTATTGGCGGTGAGCTCGACCACGGGCGGCGCTGCGAAGCGCGCCTCCGTGACGTCAGCTTAGGGATTCTCGCATATGTCGTCTGCTTCACTCGGGCTCGCTCTCCCCGCTATTTCTTTGCGCTCACGTCTGATGCTTGTGCGCGCCAGATTTTGCGAGTGTGTAACTTTTTAAATGCAGAGCATTTCAGTAACTCACGGTGTCACCCGCGTTGACGTCCGTCGTAGTCCGCAGAAACATTGCCAGCGGGCCCCATTCCTTGCGAAGCCGCTCCTGTGCGGAGCGCGAAGAGTCGGCGCTAGGCGTCAGCTTCTGTACGAGCAATCTTTCTAACAAAGAAAACAGCCAGGTGCTAGTAACCGACAACAACGAAAATCAAGACCAAAACAAATTCCAGGCCTTTGGGGCTGTCGGTTTTGGCAGAAGGCATTGCGATTCCCGGTAATCATATGTAAGGTAGAACAGTTTTTGCAACCTTGCCGTACGCTCGAAAGTGTTGCATCACATCACTTTACGTTGTCATGGCATGAAAGTATGCCGACATGCGCTATGGCACGCAAAAAATGTAAATTTAGTTCCAAATAACCTTATGTATGTACAGGCGCGTGCTGGCTTTATACCAGGTTTCCAACCAGTATGGAGGTTTATTGATCAAAACAAGTCACGTCTACAGTAAAGATACAGTAGCACTATGCTTGTTGAGACCTGGGGGGCTATTTTTGTACATTTCCCGCAGCCATATCTTCCCAATATTCAGACATGCGTTATAGGAAAACTGCACTCAAGATGATGTGGAAGAGGAGGAGTGGGAGGAGGGGGAAACTTTATTTAACTTTAAAATCGAGCTGATTAGTGGGCTGGGTCATCAGTCCAGGACAAGAGAGTAAGAGTAATTCTCTTCAATCCATCGGACGTCATCCCAAGTAGACCAAGATTTATTTTTTACACCTGGAAGGGTTGGAAAACGATAAAGCGCTGCTAGGAAATATTCATCGGTTTCGATTCTTGTAATATATGCACGTATGCTATTTATTGTGTTTGTTAGCGTGTATATCGAGCCTTCAACACCGTAATCATGTCATAATTGGTTGGGTTGAGAGTCATTTCGTTATGATAACGATGGTTACGAGAGAAATTCGGAGCACAAAAACTGCCTTCGAGTACTCTGGACAACGTTGCCTGGGGCGCGATCGCGGTGGCGTAGCACAAACCTTCTCTTTGTATTTGCATGTGAATAGACAACGCACGCTGCGGATATGCATCTTCTTGCACGCATTCATAACGAAAGCCAATTTGTGAAAAAGGGAATGTATGTCATACAGCATTAAGAAAATATACGCACAATCTTCGTGAGCCTACCAAACATTCCCAAACCTACTAATAAGACATTTGTGATGGTGCAGAAAAACTAATGCGTTGGGAACACTTCATAAGAGCATCTCAAAAACAATTCAGGGAAGCCTATGCATTTCGAATACTTATCGAGGAGCTCTGAGCGCTGAACCCCGCGAATAAGCAAGGAAGGACGAGTTATAAACGATCTTCTGACCGAGGCTCTCAAGAAGGTTGTTCTCTCTCTCTTCAAGTGTTGCAGACTTGGGGGGGGATACAGACTGAAGTTATTCAGATGTGTCAGAAGCTGGCAAAAATAACTGAATCACTAGAAACACGCTTTTTGATGCCCTAAAGCATAAAAGCGGGTGATTTCTAGCGCAGGCACTGCTTCCCCTAACAAGCGGAGTGTAGCAGACGACAGCGGCGCGAGTCCCTAAGCCGACGTCAGAGCCAGGGGGCGTCGCTCAAACATCTCATCGCCATATTTAAGGCGCGTTTGTCGTTTCATTCACGCTTCCGCTCGTATACCGCAGTCGGGAGCGCGCTTCGTACATACCGTCGCGCCCAGAGATTCGTGGGATCGGAACCGGGCGCTGACGCGTCAATTGCACTTTCTCTGGCGACGTCACTTCTGTGACGGAGATCACGTCACCAAAATCTTTGTGTAGCCGGGAATAAAACACGTTCGTGTTAAAATTACAAAATGTTTACTAGTCCAGAATCCCGCAAAAAGCACGGCAAAAATTTTTGTCCCTAAAGATGAGTCACTGTTATTGGCCCAGTGTCCAAGGGAGTGACACAACTGAAGGCTTGCTCCACGTCGTACACGAGGCAGGCAGCTGGCCGCCGTTACTCGCGCAGCGGCAAATCGCGGGCATATACACAAGTGCTCTCTAGTCTCGCGCACATCGCACGTGCGGCGCAGGGGTGAACACTCCCACCCTATTTTGAACTTGCAGCTTCACCTGTAAGCCACGTTGAGACGCAAACGAAGCAGTACACCTTCAGGCGCTTTGGTTCGGTCGGGTGGAACACGGAATTTACAGAGAGGGTCAATGCTATGCACAGGTGGATATCCGCCGCGATAGTTCTGCCACTTGAACATTTGTTCACTCCATCCAGTTCAATAGATAAGGGCATAACCATCCTCGCGAGAGAGAGAGAGAAACAACTTTATTGAATCGATCCGGCAGTTCAGGGGGGGAGGGGGTGTGGGAGGGGAGACTCTTGCGTGCCCGCTTGCCCCACGGAGGCGGCGGCCGTGCTGCGAGCCCGAAGGCGAGCACCGGTCGTCTCACGCTCCTAGGGGAACGTGGCACGTGCTGGACCTTGTCTCTGTGGGTAGTCTTGCTGCTTCTTCGTTGTGGTGTTCCATGTCTTCGTCCTAGCCCCGCGTTCACCCTATCCGTTGTCTCGCAAGCGAGACGACGTTCCGGGTTTCTGCCGGTCCAGGAGCTCGAGGACGTGCTGGACGACGGCCCGTTGATTACCGAGTTCTGTGCTGATGAGCTTGCTGCAGATCTCGTCTGGCAACTCGTTGTCTTGGGTGTTGGGTGCAGGGGGCGAGCATTCCCAGAGTATGTGGCTCGGGGTGGCTCGCGCCTTCTTGCACCGTTGGCACGTGTCTGTGTGATATATCTCCGGACAGACGTGTTTCGCCCATACCGGAGTCCATATCGCTCTTGCCTGTAGTTGTCGTAGGGTGGTCGCTTCTTTGCGTGTTAGGTCCCGATGAGGCGGTGGGTATCTGTTACGGTTCGCTCTGTACCATTGCAGAACTTCCCCGTACGTTGTGTGATGGCATACTCTTCGCTGTTCTCGTTCTCGGCAGCGGCTTCTGTCGGGTTTTCCTCGCGTATTGCGGGGAGCGATGACGGGAGCCCGCGTCTTGTTAGCGCGTGCGCCTCCCTGTCTGCTTCCTCGTTGCGATTCGGGCCAGCCGACTCGTCCAGCTCGCCAGCATGCGCCGGGAACCACTGATGGTGACGTTGGTTAGCCAGTCTTCTGTTCTGTGTGATTGGGGCTAGTGCTCTTGCCGTAGTGGGGTACACGTTATTCTGCGAAAAGTTGGAGACCGCCGTTTTCGAGTCGCTTATTATCTGTGCGGCAATCCGGTGCGTGCAGCGCCAGCACGATGGCGTATTCTTCTGCCTGCGCTGGCGTCCTGCACCGTATGCTGCCTGAGGTGACGAGTTCTCCTGTGCTTGCGTTGATGACCACCGCCGCGTAAGCGTTCCGTATATTGTGATATTTGGCCACATCCACATAGTAAGCATGTGGATCGTTGGCGTGGCTTTTGGTAGAGCCACAGCCCTTGCTGTTCTTCGCTCTTGATCGTTCTGTGGATGCATGTGTCTCGGTACAGGTGATATCCGGATCTTGCGCAGTACGTCTCGGGGTAGAGCGGCCGCTTCTTTTGGCGAGGTGTGTGGGATTTCCATGCCGATCCGCTTCAGGATGGCTCGCCCCGTTCTGGTTGAGCCAGGCGTTGATATTGCGCTGTTCGTTGTGCTTCCATGATTCTTCGAGCGTATTGTGTACGCCCAAAGCGAGCATGTGTTCTGTGCTCGTGTGGTGATATAATCCGAGGGCGCTCTTGTATGCCCTACGGATGGCGGCGTCGATTGTTTTCTTCTCGTCCGCCCGCCAGTTGTGGTAGGACGCTACGTATGCGACGTGACTGATTGCAAATGACTGTGTTAGTCTCAGCAGGCTGTCCTCCTTCATGCCTTGCTGTCTTGTGGCCACCTTGTTGATGAGCCGTACGGCTCGAAATATCTTTGTTTTGTAGTTCGTTTACCAGGGTCTTTTCGTTGCTGCCCTTGTCTCTGAGCCTTAGACCCAAGACTTTGAGTGTTTTGACCTTGGGAATTTCTCCCCCGTCGCCCGTCTTGATTGTGATGTCCACTGGTCTCTCCTTGAAGCGTTTGCCTCGCTGGAGTGATTAGCATCAGCTCTGATTTTGCCGGTGAGCACTTTAGCCCCGTGGGCTGTAGGTAATCTTCCACCGCTGACACCGCCTCTTGCAACGCCGCCTCGATCTGTCCGTCGCTGCCTTGCGTTGTCCAAAATCGTGATGTCATCTGCGTATATCGTATATTTAACGTTCTGGATGGTGTTTAGCCTGTTGGCAACTCCAATCATCACGAGGTTAAAGAGCAGTGGGGAAATCACCGACCCTTGCGGCGTGCCCGTGCTTCCCAATTGTTTGGGCGGGAGCTGTAGGTCCCCTGCTACTACATGTGCGGTGCGTCCGGTCAAAAAGTCTTTGATGTATGTGAAGGATCTTCTGCCCATGTTGAGGTGTGATACTTGCTTGAGGATGGCCGAATGGTGCACGTTGTCAAACGCGCCCTGTAGGTCCAGCCCCAGTACCGCTGTGTTGTCTTTGGTCTTTCCGTCCATCACTTCGTGTTTAGCAGTAACATTGGCGTCCTGCGTGCAGAGTTTGGCCCGGAAGCCGAGCATGGTGTCCGGGTATATGTGGTTTCCTCCAGGTATTGCTGCCAGCGGTTCAGCAGGACGTGTTCGGAGTAGTTTCCCGGCGCATGACGTGAGGGATATGGGCCTCAAGTTTTCGATGCCCGGTGGCTTGTTTGGCTTTGGTATTAGGACCGTCTTGGCGGTCTTCCATTGCTGTGGTAATTTTCCGTCTTTCCAGCACCGGTTGAAATATTTAGTGAGGGCGGATATTGCCGTATCACTTAAATTTCTCAGTGCCTTGTTGGTGATCTGGTCTATCCCGGGCGCCGACTTGCAATTGATCGATGGAGCACCCGCACGCACTTCCCACTCCTCTATATCTGCGTCTAGAGTGCGTTGTCCGCGCCGGTGTATACCGGTAACGGATCCACCGGCGTTTCCGGGAGATATTTGTTGTTGAGGCGCTTTTTTCACCTCGTCTTCGCCCAGTTCTGTTACCGCCTTGTGCAGGGTTTCTGTTTGAGTATGTATTGTTGGGTTCCTTTGGTTTGTTGCTCATCCAGCAGGTGCCGTAGTAGTTTCCAGGTCTTGCCCTTGTGTAACTGGCCGTCTGCTTCTTGACATACAGCGTGCCACTGCTGCCGGCACACCACCTTACTGTGTTTTTCGATTTCGATGTTAAGTTCGTGCTATTCTTTTCCTTAGTTTCCTGTTGTGGCGTTGTCGTTTCCAGCGATTTTTAAGTGAGTTTCGGGCTTCCATGAGGTGCGCTAGGCGGCTGTCGATTTGCACGCCGTCTGCTTCGGCGTCGACCGTTTGCGTGGCGCTCTGGATCGTGCCGTTGAGCAGGTTCGCCCATGTCTCAATGTCTTCTATGGTTTCCGGGCCGTTGGCTTCTAATTTCTGTCTGTAGTCATGCCAATCCACAATGTGCTGTTGTCTGCTTTCCTTGATGTTGCCTCTGATGGGTATCTCTATCTCGAGGATCTTGTGGTCGCTTCCCAGTGTCTCCTCGGTGTTTCTCCATTTCACCCTTAGTGGCCTCGTTGTTTCGCCCAGAAACGTCAGGTCCGGGTTTGTGTCCCGCTGCGTTGATGTTAGTGCGTTTCTTGTTGTGGTTTCCAGGTCGTTAATCAGCTGGTAGCCCATTTCTGTCATGTCGTCCAACAGGTGCCTGTCCCCTTCTCGGTGGTTTCGGGGTAACCCAGAGTCTGTGCTGTGCGTTGAAGTCCCTGCAATGAAATTGATGTTGTCCCCCGCGATCTGCTTCGTCTTCTGGATGAGAGACCTTAAACTTTTGCTTGTGTTGCCTTGGGTTGCTGTAGAGGTTGACTACCGTGATGTTCGTGCGCCTTTTGCGTTTGCCGGCCACGATTTCAGTTGTCACGTGTTCAATAGCGCTGCGTGGCACGAGATCGTGTTCTATTACTATGAGTCCCTTCTTCACCAGGGTGCAGGACTCCCCTCCCCTTTTTAGATCCCGTGTCACGGGCGCTTGGGGGGATTTCGCAAACGATCTGTACCTGGTAGCGTCGGTGCTTCGTTGCTAAGCGTTTCTGTATGATGATGACGTCGGGCGTATTTTCGGCTTGTAGTATGTATTGTTGAAGCTGTGCTTTCTTCTTCTGAAAGCCGTTGGAGTTCCATTGCCATATTATTAATTTCCCGCTGCGCTGTTTTCGTGCTTGGTGGTTACCTTGATCCTTTTAGCTGTGCTATCCATTATGGTTGGGTAGGTTCAGCGCTTGTTGTGGTATAATGCCTGCTGCAACGAGTGCTTGGATGATTACGTCTATCTTGCGATCGAGTGCGTCCGACTTTCTGCTCGAGTGCTCCGACTGTCTGGTCTAGGCGGTCTATTTTCGTCTCCAGTTTGGTCCTGGCGTTCTTCGAGTCTATCCAGCCTCATGTTGACCCGTCTTTCCCGTGCGACTTCGAGCGCCCTCCGGTTTGGTGCTGGTCCGTACGGTCGGTCTGCCTCTCCCGTTTCGGTTTCGGCGTTGTCGTGTTCTCCGCGCTAGGTTGTGCTTCCATCTCGATGTTATCTTTTTCCTCCTCCGGTGCCGGGGGTTGCGGGGTTGTTTCTTGTAATCTTGGCTGGGGCGAGTGCTCCCTCAGCTTCAACGCTTGATTGTTCTGCGCATCAAGGAATGAGTTCAGCCTTGCAGTTAGCTCGGCTAGGCTCCTCTTCAGCTGCTCATTTTCTTGTCGTAACGCTCTGTTAATTTGGTCTAGCGCTGCATTGGTGTGTACCGTTTCTTGGGTCTTGGCGGCTTGGGCCCAGTTGAGCTGTCGCGCCGGTTGTTGTCTTCCTTGGTTGCAGTACATCTTCTCTTGCGAGGGTAATTCGCCCGGCTCGTGGAGCGGCCCTCTGCTTTTATCGCGTTTTCTCGAACGGCTGCGCCCTCTTCGGGTTCCAGGCGTCTCGCCTTGCTTTTGTTGCTGTTGTTTCCATTGTCCTCGGGAGGGCGAGGGCAATTCTGGGAAATCCACTTGCGATAGTGATGACCTTTCATTGATCTTCTTTGCCCATCTGCGCTGAGTGACGACAAAGGGCACTTTGTATTTTGCGGTGTGCAGCCTTCCGTCCCCGTGGCGTGAGCTCCGTTGCACAGCTTGCAACGTGGCTTGCATTGCCCGTCGTGGTCGGGTGCCGGGTTCGGTGCGCCGCACGCGAAGCAAATTTTGGTCTCCGGCGTGGGACACACGTCGGCGCGATGTCCGATCCTCCCACATGTTCTGCATACGTCGTAGTGTTGCTTGTAGATTCCGCACGGAACTCTGCACGGGCCGTACTTGACACTCCTCGGAACCTTCGTCCCTTGAAATAAAATGACCACCGATGTTGTATTGCCAATTCTGTGTGCTTCCAGCGCTAATGGGTTGGCCGGGTGCACAATGTCGTTCTGTATGTCTTCGTCCGTGGCGTCCAGCGCTATGCCTCTGATGACTCCCTTCGCCGTACCGTGAGGGGCGGTACGGTAAGCGTATGTTTCGTAGTTCTTGCCCCCGATGTACAGGGAGCGTACGTTTGCATATTTGTTTGCTCGATCTTCATCTGGTGTGCTTACCACGATGATATTTTGCGTCGGGTTTGTGCAAATGGTGTCCGCCATGGCCACGGTTTTTGGCAACGCTCGCTGCTGTGATAACTGCCGATAGGACTACGTCAACCTCGAGCCTTGCGAGGCAGAGTCCTCCCCTTGGTCTCATGATGACTTTCCGCTCCTCCTTCGGTAGATTTACCGGTATACGCGATGCTTTGGTAACCCTTGCTACGATTCGCTTTGCTTGACTCTCACTGAATTGCGAGGTTGACTTGCTGTTTTGAGTGTCCTTGCTAGCCTGGGGCTGAAGTTGGACTTGACTTACTTGCTTCGTTGCGGTGAATTTCCAACCTGCGGTGTCTCTCGGGTTCAGGTCGCTGCCTTGGACCGCGATAACGGTGCGGCCGGCGTTGTTGAGTACCTCCGTCGTCCTCGACGGCGTGGTGGTGTTGTTGCTCTCGTCGGCGCCAAGTTCCATGTCCTCCATGGCGAGGGCCGCAAAACGGTTGTGGGTGACAGCAGCGTTGGGTTGAGATGATGTCGAGGCCATCTTCAGAGTCGAGGAGCCGAGCGCGGCGAGCGCCGGGGCTACCGGCGTCTCCGGGCGGCCGGCGCAGCTGTGCGCCGCGGCCGAACTCGAGCTAAGCCTAGGCGAGGCCAGTTAGGCTTAGTTCCGCGCTCACCGGTAATCGGCGAAAATTCGGAACTCACTCGGTAAACCGGGCCAAAAATGGTGTCAGTAAAGTCCAGAGATGTTCACGGACACAAAGGAGTTGAAATCCGGTCACTCAAAGTCAATTAACTCGGCGCAATTAGTGAGATCTGCGGAGCTCATGTGGAGCACGTCTGCTCTCCACGGATGGTGGTGGTGGTGGTGGTGGTTGTGGTGGTTGTGGTGGTTGTGTGGGATCAAGCGGGGTTAGCATGGCTGGATATGCCGGCAATTGCTCCGCCCAAGCTCCTCCTAATTAGCCAATGGTAGTGTCCTTTCACCACGAGTTTGCCAGCTCCGTCTCCTAAAGGAAGCTTAGGGAGAAGGCGTCACACGTCCCTTCGCAGCATCCAATGTCCCCTTGGGTAGGCGATGTGGTCCAGAGTGCTGTGTGGGGCTGCCAGCTTTCGAATCGCCGAGAGCATCGCAGTCCGCTCGACATCATGCTCTGGGCAACACATTATGTAGTGGTATACATCCCCTATCACTGCACATGACGAACACAGAGGCGATCGCACGAGGCATACCTTGAATATCCATGCTGTGGTCTTCGCTGAGCCCGTTCGGATGCGGTACAGCAGTGTTGCCTCCGATCTTGTAAGCCCCTTTATGACGCATGGCTGGTTATAGGGATTTCTCAAGGATTTGAAATGTTCAGCCACTGTTCGCCTGAAGTCGTTCCAGTGATTGGGGGAAACCTTAACTGTCGGTGCAAACTGCAGCGCACTCCGTGACGGCTTGTGCAAGAACTCAGCGGCAAGGGTTTAATGTGTGGTTTCAATGAACTCCATCCCATGTTGGCGTCAAGGGCGAGAGAAAGGAATCTATGTCGTGTTAGGTAGAGAGTGGTCAGCGCTGGTGGCTGCATCAGATGTAGCATTTCCTTCTATTCCAGAATGACCAGGCAGCCATTGAAGCGCGATGTGATGGCCCGCGCCCATGCGCAGACGGAACGAGACGGCTCATGCTGTTAACGTCAGCCGTCACACAACTGTTTGTTCACTCTATCCTCACTGTTTGGTGGTTGATCATCAGCATCATCGCCAGTAGCAGCAGCCTATAAATGTTCACAACACGACGTAGGCCTCTCTCTTATCTAGTTCTTAAATTGAAGCTTTCTATGCCCGGCACTTGCGCCGGAGACCGTGCCAACGAACACACTGCAGGAAGGCCAACTTTACACAATGAGTTTTCACAGAGGTAGCGATGGAATGATGCCATCGATGTTTTGGCTCGTACCTACACATCTGATGCAAGCGATATTCCGTTTCAAGATAGGTGCAAGCCTGGCACTTTCGGTGCGATGCAAAATGTTAATTAAACGTGTCGATTTGCCGCGCCTCACTCCTAAACCTAACATACCAAAAACACCCTCATTTACGAAAAACTATGGAAAATTTAGATAAGAGAACGCGCGTAATAATAAAAATTATTCACGGAAGTTGGAAATAATTGTGGTTGATCCCTCTTTCATAGGAAGCGGTAAAGCACGAAAGTGAAAGGTGCCTTCACAGGAGCAGTTGAGTGTTAAAGGAACCTCCTTCATGTGCGAACGGTTCGCGAGCCTGACCCCGCCAGGCGAAGTGGCGCCGACACGCAAGAAACAAAAAATAACAGGTTTATTCCGGGACGACAAAAGCAAAAAGGACGTCCCCAGAAACAGCAACTTGAAACAGAACGGTCATCCGAACAACGCCGCAGCGGAGGGTGCCTCAGTTCATGCGCGTCTCCCGTACATGAAGGCGCCGGCATCAAGACGCCAACTATCGGCGCTCATTGGCGTCATGATGTGCTACTTCGCTTCGCCTCTCCTAGACGGAAGCACCATCTTAAAGAGTCATAGGGAAGGACATAAGGCGCGTTCGTAGAGCTGCTCACGTCTGTGCTCATATCGCAGGCGGTAGAGCGCCACGTACCTCCAGTTGCGGCAAGAGGGCTCGAGAGCGCATGGGCTCGAATCCAGGCGCCGCTGGGTCAATTCGACGTCACTTCCGTGACGGATGTGACGTGAGTGAGATCTTGATGTACCCGGGCATAAAACACTTTCGTGCTAAAAAACACTGCTCAGGCTCCAAACCACACCAGTTCGGACCAAAACCAGGGACTCGACACCTGGCCTACTGAGGCCTGACAGTGGAGCTCCTTTTCCAGCTGCTGAAAAGGGCAGAAGTAGTCTTCCAAGCCAACCAGTAGGCGGCGGTGGGCGTCTACAGGAAGTGCGGCGCTTGTACCTGTCCGGAAACGGAATGACGCCTGGTGCAACTCCACATCTTCCTCACCATTTTATGCGATCGGGGCTGACGAGTGAGCTTTGGCCAACCCCCCTTCATATTATTTAACTCAACAGCTAATACAACCCCTAATAGTTTCGCTTGATTGTGGGGTTTAAAGGAGTACTGACACGAAATTTTGGTGTTACGTTTTCTTCGCTGCTATGCGTGCCTTCCAGCCCACTAATCATAGAATGACAGATTAGACGGTCGAGCGCAGCGTAAACATTCATTTACGGCGTCGTTTATTCGTGTCAGTTTCGGTTTGGACAAAAACGAACGCCGAGTGGCCGCCATGACAGGAGGTATCACGTGACGTCACCATTCTTGCCGTATCGCTGCCACTCTGGAAGCGCGCGCCCAGACCGGCCGAGGTCTTCGCCGTCCCCACAGGCCTGGGCAGCATGACGTCAGTCCCAAAACCCTGACGTGTGCACACGCCCGAGCAGCACGCGCCAACCACAGCCAGCGCGTCGGCTTCGTCACGGGAGCCCCGACGTCGGCAGTTCGGGGCAATTAGCAGATGATGTCATGTCGGTCCGCTCTGGGCTTTCTCGTGCGGGCGAAGATTAAAATGGATTTTAAATATGTTTCGCTGAACGGTTGCTGTTGAAACTTTCTGGGAGATATCTCCTGATAAAAAGGAAGCGTTCTACATGGTTATCTCAGGTTTGAAATTTCGTGTCAGTACTCCTTTAACGCGCCGACGCAACGCAGGCGATGAGGCGCGCCGTAGTGGAGGGCTCCGGATTAATTTTCACCACCTGGGCATCTTTAACGTGCGCCCAAATCTCATTCACACGGGTGTTTTTACTTTTAGCCTCCATCAGAACAGCGGCCGCCGCGGCCGGGAACCGAACCCGCGACTTCGTGCTCAGCAGCAGAACGCCTTAGCCACTGAGCCACCGCGGCGGGTCCCTAATAATTTTAACACAGCCCCCCCCCCCCCCCCCCCCCCCAGCTTTTTTCCCCTTTTCCCCACATGGCCCTGGGTCCTTCGTGTTTGTTTTGTTGATAAAGGCAGCAAGAACAACATGATTCCTTTACTACTTGCGAAGGGGGCGCTCATCATCATCATCATTAACCGCGTGCACGGGCAGGCGAGCGCGAGCCGCCCCGTGCGAACGCTGTTCCATTTCAGACGTCGGTCCTTGAGGTTGCTGGAACTAGGCGGCCAGCTAGGGCCCTTTGCGCCCCGGAGTAGTCAGTCACGAAATCTTCAAGGCCACAGACCAGCCGGCGCCAGCCAGGTGAATCTCATCTGTGGAACAACTATTGGAGGAGGCGTTCAGTGACGTCGTCAAACGTCGTCTTCCCTGGCATGATCGGCCACTCAGGTGCCGCCGCAGAGGGCGTCGCTCCTCCCGTGCGGTACTTCTTGAGCAGACGAGCTGGCCCTGACCGTAGAGAACGAGGTCCTGCACGCTTCAATCGCGTACCCGGGTTCGCACACGGAGCGGCAAGCGCCCGAAGATGCCTTGGAGGTTTCCACACACGTGTGGCCGACGCATCTGCGATTCCAGCCAGTGACGACGACCAACCGTCGGAGGGAGTCCGTGGCCATCTGCGCTACCAACGTCTACCAGCACGGCAGGTGTCCGTGCCACTACCGCGTACACTGCTTCAGCTGCACTACCTGTACTGCGGCCATCTGCGCTACCAACGTCCACCAGCACGGCAGGTGGGCATGCCGCTACCGCGTACACTCCTTCAGCCGCACTACCTGTACTTGTTTCAACAGCGGAGAGCGACCGCCACTGCTAGCATCTACACACCGACCAAACCGGAGGCGCACCACCGACCAGCTTTTGCGCTCCCACGTGCTGCCCCTTCGTGCGACCCGAGCTGCACCGGTGATGAGCCGGGTGAGCCCTGGGACACTCAGTGCACCTTGGGACTAGCGGGCCCTGTGTCGCGAAGGAGCGCCGGTCTGTCTTCAACAACGCTAGTCCAACCCGGCGCGCTGACGTACAAATTAATCAGGATTTCGGACCGCTCTTACACACTACAAAACGTAGTCCTGGAGGCGTTTAATGCTTGATGGCTAATAGGGTTCTTCAAACGTTCGGGCTGAATCTGCGCTCACCTTATGGAGAGGCACATCGTGCACAATATCATGGTATGCGTGCGAGCGAACTATCCGCCTGGCATTTGTTAGGAGCTTCCAGTCATTGCCCGTCATCGACTAGCCTAGCGAGTGATAAGCGGGCGAATTGACGTCAAAAGGAAATATATACTTCTGGTACGCTCGAACTTCGAGAGCCTTTGTGCTTTTTTTTTTCGTCGTCTGAGGGGTGACCGTGGGGGCTTCAGTAGAACCAGTCCCTGGGTCTGTTGACGTCGGTAACGCATGTCACATGCTAGAAGTTTCGCTAACAATTTTCTACTTGCGAGTGTTTTTGGCTTGACGCGTTTTATAAAAATTATCTCGCAATCTAACGCAAAAGGAAGCAAGCGATTCCTGCATGAAGGTTAGGGGAACTTTAGGTAGAAACTTGGGTGATTCAGAAAGACAATTTGGTCTGCCCAAGGTCACAATAGCCTCTGAGAGTGAGACAGCACTCGTTTATTCCCTGAGCTGTGGCCTGTTGTGGATTGTGCGCTGGCACTGTGGTGCGAAGTGGCAGCTGGGAAAAGCGAGATGGTATATGCTGATAACGGCTGTCGTCGCCGAACTGAGACTTTTGCAAGGCAACTGTAACCACCACAAGCCTTATTTGAAGATATCACGGCTTGCCCGTGTTCTGTTTGCTCACTCCGTTCTCATTTTTGGGAGTCCATCATTCACCAACCACCAGCAGCAGCAGCCTCTTCATTTTCACTGCACGACGAAGGCCAGCCTCTCCCGATATTTCACGGGCCACAAAAGCTCTTATAGAGTACCTACAACACACAGGTCTAGACCAGTCTCTGTAAATAACTCAACGTCTCTGTGCGCATCAAGTTCTTCAACATCATCGTCATTATCTTCATCACGTCATCAACTGGCGTAGCAAGTTAGGAATTTTAGCCCGGCAAAGTTCGCCAGATTTCATTAAAGATCTCTCTCTCTCTCTCTCTCTCTCTCTCTCTTCTTCTCTCTTCCTCTTTCTTCTCTCTCTTCTCTCGATCTAGTTATCTGCCTTTTGCAGCTCCTATAGTCCCGCATCTAGGTTGACGTTCTATTACCCTGATGGTAGACCGGTTGTCAGTAACTCCGAATTACCGTATTTGCATGATTGTAACGCGCACCTTGCTTCGCTAAAAGTAGCTTTCAAATTTGCATGTACATTGTAGTCGGCCTCGAAACCGAAATCGGCTTTCAATGCTCCCCGCTTTAGTTTTAACGCTCGCAGCAACTGGATAAGCAACTTTATGAACCACGAGGAATTTGTAGTGCCGCAATTAGTGCGTCAAATAAAATGTCTTCTGCCAGGTATGCGGTGTCATGCCCTTGACATCAGCGCGGTAAGGTCGACGTGAAATTATTTTTTCGAATTTTTATGAGCAAACCTACCTGTGTCTTACCATGGTAAGCGCGTTAGAATCGTGCAAGTACAGTATACTTGCGTGACAAAACCCCTCTCCTTTCGCGCCCTGTTTTACTGCAATCGGTGCTAACGAGTGAGCGCCGGCCAATCCCCGTGAGTTGGCGCACCGACTCAGGGGGATTGGCCAGGGCTCAGTCATTCGAGGTAAAAAGACTGCGTTAGCACCACGTTACCTCAGCACGTTATAAGGGGTGGAAGAAGAGTTTCCCGTGCGTTGACGTCACATCGCGTTACAGGTCAACCTGACGGTAGGTGAGTGGAACGGGTGCACCGCAGCCTCGGAGAACTGATTTTGGGAAAGCTCTGGGGTGATATTTGCCATCGAGTCGCGTCGGTGCTCGCCAATGCGGGCTGGCGCTAGCGATGGCAGTGGCGAGAACTACCGTCCCGTCATCCAAGGTGACCACGCCCAGTCCTCCGCGCTGGAAGTAGTCTAGAAGGCTTTAGGATAAATTACACGCAAGATGACTTAACTGCCTCTCTGAATATTCTTTTTCTTTTTTTAGGAAAGGGGGGGGGGTACAATAAATTATGCCCTCTTTCGTGAAAATGGAAAGAGCATTTCTAGCAAAAAAAATCATAATTTCCAGCTTCATTTCTGACTAGATTCATGGATTCTAGCTTGAATCGACGGCTTCTAACTAGAACAATTCTTAGTCTAGCTAGAGACGATTATTTTCAGCTTGCAGGCGTTTTTTTTTTTCTTCCAGCTGGACGGACAAATGCTAGCTGGTAGTAATAGCTGCCAGCCGGAACAAAATCTCAATCCAGCTAGAAATGAGCTATAAACTGTATTTCCAGCTAGAAATTCTGCTTATTTCTACCTAGAATTATTTCTAGCTAGAAGAAATTTTTGGTTCAATAATCCAGCTAGCAAAAAATTTTATGTTCTCCGGAGCTGAACACCGCTCGTTGCGCTGAATTTTTTTTCTCCGTTCGCCAGCTTGTTGAGCAGAGTGGACGCGCGATTTTACAAGATGAAAAATCACGCTGCGTGATCGATAAGCTTTCGGACATAAAACTCTTGCGTTAATGACATTTCCAAAAAACCCGCGCTCTGAACGTCTTCCAGGCCCACCAGAATCACATTTTCGGCAGCCCGGACATGGGCCGCTTTAAATAAAGTTTGATCTCTCTCTCTCGGGTCAGCTGCTACAGCTTCGGGGGATATTGGATACCGGAAACCGGGGTTGGAAACCGGAACCGGGAAGGTATACCATTTGGGCACCATCCGGCGCCCGGTGGCGTTATCCCGTTCCGTATTCACTGCAGAAACGAAGGCCCCTAGCGCCATCTATTGGTTTCCTTTCGATACCAAATACATTCTCCTGACGAAAGGCTGAAGAGGACCCGCAGTTCAAACTTTGGGGCTTTTAGGTAGAGTCTGTGGTTCCCCAATCCTGCGCGTTTTTTCCCCAAGTCGAGTGATTTTTCTGCTAAAATGTTCTAAAGCAATACTTGTACTACGTTGCTTCAGGCGAAGTATGCAGCTTATAAGCAGGGGCGGTATTCTCGTGTTTGTCCGTTTTGAAAACATCCGTTTTGCGTCCGTTTTATTGTGACGTACTTCCAGTTGTAGGTGGGCTCTGGGTTGACTTTTGCGCAACTGTTCTTGTTAACACATTTTAAACGAGTAAACCTATTTTAAACTATATGTGATGAGTTGATTGTTCCGCCAGCGAACAAACAACAAGGCGACGAGAAATCGTCTGCTCGAAATCGTCTGCTCCGAGAAACCGCGGCTCATAGCTCCGCCGTGTTTCCATGGCGTCACATCCGGGTGTTTGCTTTTAGCCAATCAGGGCTTGCTCAAAAGGGACACTTTTTAAACGGACACAAAACGTACAAAAAACGAGAATACCGCCCCAGGGCCGCTTATAAAAGATGGGCCGCTTCCGTACGGTTGACGAAACGGAAAGTCCCGGAGTTTGGTCCCGGAGTTTGCGTGATCACAAACATATACGCAAGACCACAAGTAGCTAAGCAGGAGTTTGAAAGTACATTTTGTTTTATTGAACGCGCATTTCACATATACAAGCATTTGTCTTTCGCCGTTTAGAGCTTACAAGTGAACAAAATCAGTAAGAGATGGAATGCGAGAGGAAACTTTCATACGAGAAGAGTCCACGCATCATTGTACTGTACATTTCTCAAGCGACGCGAGTGGTCATGTAAGGCGGTAGGCTTTTTTACAAAACGTGGAAGACATTGGAAGGCATTGAAAGACAGTTCTTTTTTTTTTCTCAGACGCATACAGTGAGTTTTGAGTCCGGAAGGAGAGGACGAAAAGAGATGGGAACATAAAAACACTACTCGTATTTCCTAAAATATTTTGAAAAATTCAAATCGTATTCCACAGTACGGTGTTTTTTAATATTATTTTTGGGTTACGGTGTGGCGTAACAAAGACACTCCAAAGCAATCAAACTCGTGAGTTTGCATGTTTTATTCAACACCGTCTGTGTTCGTATCCAAGAAAGAAATATCTACACTCACTAAAAAGCAATATTAACAGATTGTCACGTCCATCCAAACGTTATAAAGAGCCTCACAGACCCAAAAGAGAAACACGTGTTATAGACAACGCGGAAACAGAAGTCGTAGAAAGCAACTACGCTTTCGTATGATACACATGTACACAACCGCAAACAATTGAATCTTGTAGCGAACGAGCAATTTCCTCGCTTTTCGATCAGGCTTGTCACTTAATGCGCACGGTTAAAGCAATACGTTTATTGTTCTTAACCCGAGGTTTGCGCCGCAGAATCGAGAGAGCGTGACGTTCAAAATTTGAAAGCTTCGTGGCGAATGTGCTGGAGCAGATTAAGTCACCTGCCAACTGGTTACCAATTTTTAGCATTCCGTGCGTTCAAACCCTAAGCAAACCAACGGATGCGAACATGCATGGTTTCAAGCGAACCTTGACGTGTTTTGCAGCTTGAGTTGACAGGGAAGCCGTATCTATATTTTATTCCTTCAGGCGCTGCTCGCCATATTGCAGGCTATCAGCCGACGACAAGGCATCGAACGCGGCTTTGCGGGACCACTCAACATCACTTAACGTCACTAACGTCAATTAACGTCAACTAACGTTTTCAGTGGGCTGAAATAAGCAACTCTACATGCATGGCACCGCAACGTCTCTCTGCAACCCGCTTTATTCCAAACTGCCTTTTTTTCCAGGCCAGTTTTCTTCACCGTTCGTACAAGAAATCGATTAATTTCTTGTTTTAGTTGCAACCAGCCAGTCTTTACATTTTGCAGTTGTTTGGGGGCCTCCATTTTTCCGCGGTTTTCGGTGAAAAAAAACTAACAACGCAGCGGTGATGCGGCACAACTACAAGACGCGATGAGACAAGTTTTAACTTGCTTTTGTTCACCGAAAACCGCGATACCAACCGGAGGCCTGTTTTTGTTTTTTGTTTTTTGAAGTCATTAGGTTTACGATCATATGAGAGGCTAAAAAAAGAATCGATGAGGATAACCTAAAAACTACGCCCGCCTCTACCTTAATTATGGGCTCTCTCGTATAGACGCTGTTACGAGAAAAAATGAGGAAAACTATCGCACCTTGTTGCTGCATTACCGTTGCGTTGTTATGGAAAGTATTTCATGATCACAAGAGCCCTTCTTATGGGTCGAAATGAAACTGTACTCACGTAAAAATATAAAAAAATGACATGTCATAATGGAAGTACGTATGGTCTCAAACTTCTGGTTCACACATCAAGGCGAAAAATCTACACGAATCGTACAATCCAATTCAGAGTAACTTCTCTGCGCGAACCAAATTCAGCAAACATCGTTGAAAAGTTATTTCCCCCTTGCATATTTATAGCTGGAGATAAACTACGAGCAAAAGGTCTCCGCAGAGTGACGATAGAATGATAAACTGTACAAAACGGCACTTGTTTGAGTCAAGCCGTGAATTATATTGCCCCGAGTGTTGTGTTAGATGACAACCGAACGAAGGAATGTGATACAGCCTTGCTTTGTTTCCCTAAAATCCGTAGACTGGACGGCAGTGAAAGGTCAGCAAGTTATACCTAATGACGTTTTTTTTTCTCCCTAATGGGCTAGTGGCTTGACTCAGAGTGACACGCAGCATTACACCGAGCTACCGCCAAACGCCCAGTTCTCACATAAACTCGGTACTCACTCGAATCTCGGCCACCAATCGATGAAGTTATGATGATAGACGCGTGAACGATGTGTTTTTTTTTTCTTCATTAGTTGACTTGGTCTACCGTGGGCGACTACGGGTATCGCAAAGAAGAGAGTTATCGGGTGAAGGCGTACGTCAACCTCCCGCATCCCCGCCTTAGCCCAGGGAGTCAGTACCGTAAATGAAGAACTCTCCCGAGGTGAAGTGCGCGGCACAACGATTGTGGTACTGCCGCGCCACTATAGATTGGTCTCCTGGTTAAAGGCGAACGCCATAGTCGCTCCACGGCCGTGTCATCTTGGCTATGTGTTCAAGAGGGGAGTTGCAGGCTCCCAACCTGCACTTTGGAATAATCTCATGGTCATTTTTTTTTCTTCAAGATCACCCTTCCACCTCCCGACGACTTGTGTGGACTTGCGGCATAACAGCTATTATACTTCTCGTTGGAGGTGGTAATAATGCACGTATCCCTTAGCCTGCTCGCAACTGGACCTCGAAGAACTTCCCCTACGCCCCTTCGCTTGCCGCACTCAGGGCGCCAAGTGTTGGTGGCCTCTAAAAGTCACGTGGTACTACGCCGTCTCGATAGTGGGGTCCTGTTTCAAGTCAAGGGCCAAAGCATGAGCTAAGTTAGCTTGCTCTAATTTACCTTTGAAACCGACACTGATGTCCAGTTTCAGTGGTCTTTGCTGTTAGCGATATTATCTATAGCTCGCCACGCTGTTTTTGTCCGCCATAGCTTCCGTAGTTGTTTGATGCATTATAAAACACGTATTTAACTGCTTCTGTTAGAGTTTTTGTATACCTCGTGCACTCTAGAGGCCTAGACACGAGTCTCAGCTGACAGCGACTCTTCGAGGACAGCTAGAAAATATATCCGTATATGTAAACGTACACAAAACGGACGAGATATATCTTTTTCAAACAAAATTTACCTTCAAAAGCATATTTTCAAGCCTACGTAAGCTCACCAGCGCTGCTGATTGTCATTCTGGTCGTCCCGAAGCTCATCTACAAAACGTTTTGGCAACAAAGCCAGGTTGTTCACGCACATAATGTCCGAGCGCATACAAATGACGTTAAGTGAAACGGCCTAGCAGGAGTCGGTTTCGGAAGCAAACAATTATTCGTGAATGTTTAGAAAGGTGGCCCTGTTGGAGCGTCTGTGCCAAGCCCTGGTGTCGCTCTGTTTTTGCTTAGGCAACCGACTCCTCTTGGACAGTTGGAACACAAAAAAATGGATGCTGCAAGTGCACGCTGAAGCAGGTGGGTCCCAGGAACGTCGCTAGCAGAACACAGGAAGTGAATATTGCTAGTGACAGACAGATGGCTACCAAGGGCTACAGGGTATGGCCAGTGACTTGTGCAGAAGAGTATAGACAACCGCTTCCTGGTTGCCGACGCCAAACGGATGTTGAAAGTGCACGCTGACACAGGTGGGTCCCGGAAACGTGGTTAGCAGAGCACAGGGAGTCAATATCGCTAGCAACAAACCTACGGCGTGCAAGGACTACAAGGCTATGACCAATGACGTAGACAGCGGGTGGAGACGACGCGTTCCTGGTTGTCGTCTGCGTGCCTTTGCTATGTGCGGTGGCCGGAGGGGGGTGCTGTATGCTGCAGAGTCAGGGGTGTGGGTGTCGCGGGGTGGGCGATGGTGGATGCTGGGTGATCAGTGGTGGTACGCGACCGCGTGGTGGTGCTGTTGTCCGTGCTGGTTGTGGCCCAGGCCGACACCCTTCTCGAGCACGACGCCGAACACGACCCGTCCGTTGAGGTTTACCTGCGCAGGGAGGATGGTGACACTAAAGCTCTCTGACGCTGACACTGCGGTCATCAGTCTAGTCAAGTAACAAAAGTAGTGTTCGGACAGGAAATCATTGTAGCCACGCGGCTGTACTTAGTCTGCACTAGCAGACGCTTTAAGGGAAGTGGGTGGCCACACCCATTTCCCACAGCTAGTATTTCCCTAAAACGTAGTCGCATCATAAACGCACGGGCCTCCGAAACTTTGGCGAGAAATTAATCCGCCTGACAACGCAGCACCGTTATTATAGAAACACTGTGCGTTGTTATGTGGGTTATGGGTTATCTCTAGGACTTCTGGCCCAAAACGTGTCTTGATCCGTAGCAATCCATTTGTTATAACTTGATTGCTTCTCCTCAAATTGCGGACATGTTTGTTTCCGCCAATTCACCAGCATTCCCGCTTGCCTCATGGTGTATAAGCCCACTATACCGAACCATTTGTCCAATGGGCATACGCGCTACTCTTTTAATTGGAGTTACGAAAAAAAAAACCTGTATAGTAGCCGACCGCTTTTTCCGGGCTCCAAAAATTCGGACTTTCTGGATATCCCGGATATCCCGAAGCGCCAGTTGTCCCATAGGAACAATGTATACGAACAATATTTGGGACAAAATAAAGCCAAGAGTTAGATTTTCGGGCAAACTTTTCCGCGACAGAGCCATGGTGCGACTCCACGACGACGTCATTTTTAATGCTAAGCAACTGGCTAGATTCGGATTGGATGTGGCCTGGCTTGACTTCCTCCGGGGTAACAAACTTTGATTCTGGAGGACATGATTTTGCATGTAGTCGCAAATGCCATAATTTTGCAGGCAACTTCGCAACCATCAACGCAAGACATTGCCAACGCTTTGGCGTTGTGGTCCCAGGATAACACGCTTGAGGTTTGCTCAAGTCAATTTAAATTTACCGCGTTCTACTGCTCCAAGTCGGGTGTCTCGATGCCAGCGCTAGCGTACGGCGGAGGCGCGCGTGAATTGAGGCACACTACTACAACGTTTACAGAACTACGATGCCCTACTGCACCAGCGTTCTAAGCGGCACGTGAATCCCATCTAGTGGAACCTTTCGTTGCTAATGCCGTTTGATGTCTTGAATTCCGCCAGGAGGTAGCGCTGAAACAGCAGGCGACGGTTTTCTGCTGTTGATGTAGTATTTCATTTGCTATCGCGAAAACCAAGCATCCATTCATTTTTTATAAAGGAACACTGTAGATATCACCAATGTATTGATGTTCTGCCTTATGTTTGCGTAATGTCTTGTTATTGCGCAACAATGTTGACAAGTAGGAACACTGACACCGGACTTACACGTTTAGATTTTGCAGTGAGTGTATAAGACCATTGCGTAGCTTCTGTTTCACTTTGGCCGGGGGACTGAATCGAGTCACAGACAGACAGACATACAGACAGACCGAAATTTCTGCGCTTAAGAAGCCCATGAAAGACCATCGTCTTTAAAAGCAAGACGAGGAGGAGTCGCCCACCTTCGGCTTGGGCAGGAAAGGCAGGAAGAGGTTCTTGATGACGCCCATGGGACTGACGCCGTAGTCGTGGTGGCCGCCGCCGCCGTGGTGGTCTCCGCCGCCGATGGTGAAGGTGATGCCCTTGCCGTGGCCGCTTCCGCCGTGGCCGCTGCTGCTGCTGTGGCCGCCGCTGCCGTACGAGTCTCCCGCGTGGATCTCGAACCCGCTTCGGTCCTGGACACGTTGGGACGGCAACTTGAGCCGGCCCACTCGGTGACGACCGCGAATCGCTGACTTCACTCAACAAATGTGTATAATGCAAACAGAGTATTCGCATGACTAAATAAATCTAAGCTAAGATATGTCTCGAGGATGATTGCCTCGATGAGAGCCAGAAGGTCTCGTGTGGATGACGTCATAGTTAGAATTCGAAGAAAAGGTCAGATTTGCTGAACTTATTATGGCGGCAAAATTACTTATGGAGGCAAAGTCACCTACGCGACCATGTTTACGCTTAACTATACTCAAACTATTTCCAACAGCCATTCTGTTGCTTATATATCTCTATCCGTACCTTTCGTTGGCTACCAAATTTGTCCATATACGAGCACTTGGTCTACTTCATGTGTACTCCTTGTTTTTTCGCGGTGCCACATGGTGAACACTTCGTTTAACCAACAGCGGTGAAGTCAACTTCTGTTACCATTTTTGTCTCGGCGTAAGCACATCGCCTGTGCTCTTAGTAGGTCCGTACAGCGATCCTCGGGGATAAGCGCGAGCGGGTAAACTTCTAAGATATGCTGCCATGTGCTTAAAGGGACCCTGCAACACTTTTTTCAGCTTTCTTAAAAATCTTAAATCCTTTCAGAACGTAGTCACCCAACACACTCAGTACTTATATTAGGGGGTCGCAAAGTACCTCAGCCAAAAATTACTGCTCTATGACCATCAGATAACTTGTAAACTCGCTCAAAAGATTTTTCTTTCTTTTCCACTCTTGACGTTCTTCGACAGCTCGAATTACGTCACTAAGGCCATGCAGCGGCTGTTGGCTGGTTCTCCTTCAGTTTCAGCAATGAACGCTTTTAGATAGCAACTTAAAAGCCACAAAAACGAAGCAGAAACGGAAGGCGTATCTGGTGCGACGAGCAAATCACGCAGTGCCGCTCCGTGCTGGCGATAACTAAAGCTTTCGCAGTGGTTTCAGACGCGAAGGACAGAGTGAAAGCGCTTATGGAAAGTGTTGCAGGGTCCCTTTAAGAGCCAAGAGGCGTAGCCGTGTTTATTTTGAGCATATAATGCACCATCATGACGGAGAAGTGTCATGTCGGAAAGCCAGCCTCGCAGGGTGTTTGTAGCATTCAAAAGTCATGGTCCCCCTGTAAGAGTATATCTGGCGTGGCTCTGAAACTCGTGTTCTACTTTCTACACTGTTTTGATGAAATGTCGGTTATTGCGCGTCCCCTAAAAAGATTTTTAACAGCGCAGCTGTTTAAGTTTGAGTTCCATCCGTGCCTGGCTTCGCTCAAAACTCGGCGCAGAAAAGTGGAGAGGAGGAAAACGCTAGGCAAACAAGTGTGAGGGAAAGTGGCGAGGCGGCAAATAGCCGACGAGCAGGTGTGGGGAGTGCACGTCGGCGCAGATGTACGGGTGGGGAGGCGCGCGTCCAGGATTGGCTTCGCCTAGTGATGACGTAAGCTCTGACGTGCAGGTGTTCTCCTAATTGAGAGAGACCGCGTGCGCCCGACGGCATCGGTGTTCGGTCTACCGATAAAATGGGCAGCCATAGGAAATTCCAAGTTAAAGCTATAGTGAAGACCACCAGCTCCGCTCTCTCCTTACTCCTCGCATCTCAACTGTTAAGGTGGTCGAATTTTTCTGCTCGTAGTATGAAACTTACACCCTAAAATTTTCTAAATATCCCCTCGCCGCACGGGCCTGCGGGAAACGAAGTGGCACAGGCAACGGCCGGATACGCCATATACCGGGCAGCTAGCCCATCAAGCAACAACACCTCATCTCTTTCCTCACCCATACTGTCTTCCTCAAGTAATCCGACATTCTCACCCGCTACCCAGTGTCCAGCCGAGTATCCTAGCTATCACATTGACGAATCCTTCGACGCGACACTCCCACACCCCTAAAAAACTAACAAACATATACCCTCGCAACACCCCTCTCCACGCTATGTTTCCCACACAATCAATACTGCTCAAAATTAGCCGCACTCTACCCCAAAACAGATGCATGCCCACGCGCGCACCAACCCCCCCTTCTTTCCCCCCAAACCTTAATTTTGATAGCGCTAGCAAGCACCGAGTTATTCTAGACTGAGGGCACCTCTAAAGTTAATTCATTGATCATTTCCTCGTGTTATTAACAGACGAGTGGGAATACACGTGAGCTGTTTTTGATTGTTCTATGCGTGTTCACCTTGTTGGGGTATGCCGACTCCGAGGCCGGGTGCAGCAGTCCCCGCTGCGAGTCGACGGCGTCGTTGTAGCGCGACGGAGAGCCCGAGTAGTGCGGGTGGTGGTGGTGGTGGTGGTGCGGGGGCGGAGGTGGCGGCGGAGGCGGGTTGAACGGGGACGAAGAGCCGTGCGGTGGCGGCGGGGGGCCTCCTGGCGGCGCGTACGACTCGTGGTTCCGCGAGGCGCTGTAGCCGCCCACGGACTGGAATCCCGGCTGCGGAGGCTCCTCGGGAGGCGGAGGGGGAGGAGGCCCGTTACCCTGCGGGTGAAGAAGACAGGCGAGAGGGTGGTGCCTGAGCTACGAAGAATCTCGTTTCGAGCGCCAAAATGAATAGAGAACGAGTTGACTGGTCGGTGCATCGTCAAACGTGAGGAAACTGCGCCAAAAACTAGAAAAAAAGAACGTAGAGGCAGAAGACACCCCCCGGGTGTCTCTCGAGACACCCCAGGAAGACACCAGCGCTGTGTTTACATCTCGAGTCCTAAGGTAGAATCAGATTACACCCCGGTTGTCTCTTTTGCACCAGAAGACACCAGCGCTTGCTTGTCTGTGTCTCCTTACCTGGATTCTTAGGAGGCACCAGGACTGAGTTTTTCACTACTGAGTTTACGCCGTGTTTCGACGTAGTTTCCTCGCGCTTAAACTAGAGTACAGTTTGCGGAATAAATACAGAGAAAGACCTCAATTGTTGGGCGAGGATTAGCGAAAGAGCGCGCTGGGAAGGTATTGTGACCCGGTAAATTTGCCTTGACTCAAGCTGCTATTGGTTGAGCCCAGCGGCGGCGTGTGGGAAAACAGATTGGTTTTCAATGGCATCACAAAGCTAGGGTGGACTGCAAAGAACTTCCGCTCTTCTCATTTTCGTTGACTAACGAGTACGGCAGCCGATGGCCCTTAAAACAATTCCCATATCCCTTCCCAAACAAATTTATGAGAAGAGCGAAAAAGCATTCTTATATCAAAACTGCCTCAAGTGTGCGCCAAAACCTTCGCCAAAAGTACGTCCAACCTTTGCTGAAAGTGCCCCCAATCGATCACCAAACCATCGAAGCGCCAAATCGTAAACGAAGAACGAAACCATGCGACGACTTTCCGAGCACTGTGTAAACGTATCTACGAATATCTAAATGTGCACCGATACGTGGCCTATATAACAGAGAGGTGTACCACTGTACTCCTTCTTCCTGGTCGATGGGTGTATTGTCCTATGTAGAACCGAATTCCTCTACGATTTCCAAGTAACCGTTTTGACCCAATGTAAGCCCGGTTCCGCGCACGCGCCGTGTGTCCAGAGATGTTATCAGAGCTTTTCGGTCGACCAACCGGTCTATGGGGAAATTCATTAGTGATTTCATGACGCGACGCCATCGGTCCCTTTAAGAAAGCTTCCGCTTAAAATTCCTGTGCCTGCTGCAGCGATGGCCTACCTGGAATCCAGGTGGTGGAGGTGGCGCCTGGAACGGGTTCGGGTTGCTTCCGTTCCTACGGCTGAGGACCTGCGGTGGCGGCAGTAGGTACTGCTGCCTGGGCGGCAGCGCGGCCTCGTGGTGGGCGTACTGGTGGGAGGCCACTGGGTAGTGCTCCTCACGCGGCCTGATGGGCACCCTCAGTGGGACGGGCGGTGGTGGCGGGTGGGCAGCGGCCATGTGGTGCTGCTCGTGCGGCACGTGCTGCGGCCCGGCCGCCGCGATGACCTGCTGGCCCACGGGCACGCCCATCGGGTGGTAGCGGGAGGCCTGCGTGACCAAAAGGGGTGGACGTGTAGATGTTGAGCTGTCATGAATCACCAAAAAAGAGGCAAGGCAGATAGAAACGAATACACGGAGAGAAAAAACTATTTGATTCCTCTGTTATAGGAATCAGTAAAACACGAAAGCGAAATGTGCAGCGAAATCTGCAGCTGAGCATGATTTGCGGGTCGGAGGCTGTCTTGTGGGTGTGCTTGGCGAGCGACGTCCTGCTGGCGTGTCGCTTCGGCAAACGTGTACTGGTGTCATTTCCGTGACGGATATGACGTCAGAGAAACCTTGGCGTTCGCGGCATATAACACCTCGTGTTAAAATACACAACCTGAAAAGGAACAACCTCAAGTATAACGTACTCTTTAGTACTAAAGGTTGCTTCCTCACACGAAGACCCTGTGTGCAGGGGTGCACGCTTTACAGGCCGCTTGCTTCGTTGTACTGGCGTCACTTCCGTGACGGATCATGACGTCAGCGAAATCTTTGTGTATCCGGGAATAAAACACTGTCGTGTTAAAAATGGAAGCTAAAACTTCGTTAGAGATGCACAGAGCTGAGAAATTGAACATCAGAAAGGAAAATTTCTACGATAATTCCAAAGGCAGTGCTTTGCTTTTTGAGGCTATAGCAGGTTGCGTTGCGAACTAAGAGCTTTGTGGGGAAGTATACACAAATGATGGGGTATGCGTGGACTGCGGAAAAGAAACAAACTATGCGGCACATAGTGCTAGAATGCGAGGGTATCCATCCAAATCTACATGAGCGAAATATCCGGTTTCCAGAAGCCCTAGGATTTAAAGGTAGCGCAGACGGAGTTAACTTGCAAGGCTGTCGAGGGCGACGAAAAGAAGATTAGAATGCTGGTGGACGAAAGTAGAGAGGGAATATTGCCTAGGACAGCTACCACCTGTAACAGGAAAAAAAATGTATTTTGTGCCTAGTAAGTTTTTTGTGACCTGCCCTAAGAGCAGCGGCTAGTATTAAACGGAGAGTGTAAAACACAGTATATTAGTTTCTTTAGTTTTTTTTTGGTAAGATGACGAAGTCAGCACTCCGCTACAAAGAGAAACCAACTATCATTCTCATTACATCCTCAACCACCTGAACGTCGCAGTGATGTTCCCCTGCTCAATGCCAACATTCATAATGTATGCTTTTTAAATGCATGTGCTTGTCGCCAAGCAAAATTTGTCAGGTTGTAAGTACAGACATCCACGGCATTCTCGTCATCATCATTAGAGAAGGAAACAGAATTGCCTGGGTTATCACGATTTCCCTCCGCCCCTCCTGAGTGACAGTGGCTGCTCATCCATAATATAGTTGTATTGGGAAGCGGAACAGGGATCTAATCGCAGAGATAGATTACACGTCACTTGTGCCTTATCAGGGAGACCTTGTTAGAATTCTTTTCCCGGTGGATGGTGACTTGTAGTACAAACAACGAACAAAAAGTTAAATCGCAATCCTTCTCCTCAATAGAGAATATGTAGATCGTCGGTTTGAGCAGGCGAGTGCGTGCGTTTTTGTGTCTGAGACCCAAAGCATATTCGAAGTTCAAACTGTAATTTATTAACCTTCAGTTTCTCTCGTTCAAGTGAATCAATTCTCCACTTTAGCGTATTGGTCGCATAGCTTGTTCTTCTTTCTGAACATTCCTTTTAGGGGCGAAGCCCCTTTAGGGGCTGGGACTGTTGGCGTCTTCTGTTGTCGTCGTAATCGTCGTCTCATGTAGTCACAGGGTACTAAAACACCGGGAGACTCGTTTACGGCCCGCGCTGGAGCGCTCCGTAACGCGTACTAAAGAAACACTGAGACACTCTTTTACGCCTCGCGCTAGAGAGCTTCGTGCTTCAAAGACAAGAGACTTTTACAGCAAAGCTTTATACTTCTACCCCCCAACGATTTCATCTCCGTTGGCAAAAAGGCCAAGGTGCCAAGAATACACTTATACACTGCATGATTCGCCCTCCCCGGTTTCACGTTAGTGGAGATGGCCCGGGATTTTTTTCTCCTATGGCCTTGCTTAACCCTCTTCGACAATTTGTCGGCAAGAACGATTCGTGAAGTTTTAGTTATAAAACGGGTGTTTACTACTCGCTCTACCTTTCACAGTATTTCCATCTTTCAAATCAGCTCGAACGCTCTTCCGCAATATTCTAGTTAGCCCACACAGCAGACATTTTCACCCCGTTGCTCACCTTGTGCTCGGCGTGGTGCTGCTGCCGCTTGTGATCGGCCGGCATGGGCGCGAACACGACGAACTGGGGCGAGCGGCCGAAGCCGTTCTTGGAAGCGTTCAGGATCTGGTTCAGCATGTCGGCGAACTCGGGCGAGTGCGGGTTCAGCGTCGACGCCGCCGCCGCCGGTGGCCGGGTCGCCGGCGCCTGGCTCCCCGTCGTGCGAGGTCGCGGCGTCGTCGTCGTCGTACTCGTTGTCGTGGTGCTGGTCGTGCTCGTCGTAGTGCTCGTCGTGCTGCGCTTGGACGTGCTCGGCGGCGTGCTCTGTGTGCTCGGTGCAGAGCTCGAAGGCGGGAAGCTGAGAAGAGACGGCAGAGGAGCGGATTTAAACTCAATTCAGACAATCTTGAATTTCAAACCGCTTATTAATGCGAACCCAGTCGAAAATGACGACGAGAAAAGTTCCTGTAGTTAGTCGTATTTTTGCGTGTCGTTCTGTCGTCTTGTCGTATTCTTGTATCGTGGTTCTGGCAGCTGGCTCTGTCACGACAGCATGATGGCTGTCGTAGCGACAGGCAGTTCTGTTGTGACTGCAGGAATGTTTGTCGTTGAGAAAATTGACTTTCTCGTTACGATGTAAATGTATGTCGTGACAACAGATGGCTTTGTCGTAACAACAGGGATTTTGTTGTCAAAACAAAGTTTTTTATCCGGTACGACAGGAATTCTTGTTAGGTTTCTGCGGTATTCCTGTTGTCACTTTAGACTGGGAAAGCATTAGTTTTCAATTTCAATTGATTTATTTTACAGATTTACAGGGCTAAAACATTGCTGTCAAAAAATACGGGGCTCTTAGCAATGCTGATAGTAGTGGGACCATGCACTCGTAATTACACATTCATCGACTCTGGTTATAGGAGATAAATAAATCTATCATGATTCACGTAGGAAGATACGTGTACTACAAATATGCGAAACCATTTGGTTCGGGAAAAATCTACGTGTTCTTTACGAGTTATCACGCAAACATAGTCCGTGAACTCGGTAGGTCAAAAGTTCGGTGTCTTTGTGGCGAAGAGATGGCCTAAAAAATGGCTGAAGAATGCCCACGAAATGGCCTTTGGCTCAAAGAATAAAAAAGACAGGAAAACGAATGCGTGAACACGAAGTATAATCGGTAGCCTCGTTCCAGTTAAAACACTAAAACTGCTGACACGTCTCCAACATACCCACGTTACTCAGCGCGAAGAAAACCGCGGGCATATCTGAGGCAAAGTTAAGTACATACCAGAGAGTACCAGAACTGGTTTTTACGATAGCAGGAAGTAAGAAACAAGGATATAAAAAGGCGTTGAAAAGCAAAGACAACAACAAAAGTTGTTGGCTCGAGCTGCCGCAAGGACAACAAAAACAAAAAAATTCACGCATCTCCACGATGTGAATCATGACGAGTGGGCGAAGAAATGGGGATCGTTCTTACCTAAAACCACCCGTGGCATTGCCCACTCGCGCATGTAAATGAGTGACAACGCGTGTGTACAGTATATAAATTCAAGTCCAACCCAATACAATTCAATTTAATCCAATGCAAATCCAACCCATTTCAATCCAATCCAATTCAACCCAAAGCCAATCCAATCCAATCCAATGCTCCTCGCGCATGCGCAACACTATGCACACGGACGCCAAGCCCCGGACAAAGCGAGCTCTTAAGGTTCTTCGCCCCTAAAAGACATGCGGTGCGTAACGAGAGAGATAGAGATGGAGAGAGAGGGGGAGCTGGGCCTTTCTTAGCAAAATTCGCCTCAGACCACTGTAATCGCTCAGTCGAATATGGACAGGAGCGCGCCAAATATAAATAAGCGGGTAGGATCACGTGCGGATTGGGGGAATCAAGCTCGCCTGCGCTGTCACTCGGGAGACGAGACGTCGAGGGTAAATACGGTGTTTATTTGCGGACTTCGCGCCGTGTGCTGTTCGCGGCAAGCGTCGAGGAAAAGCAGTGCAGAGATGCGGGCAGAAACGGAGCCCTGTAGGCTGCCCAGCGGACCTTGTTTAAAAAAAAGAGAGTCTTACTTGACGTTGCACGTTTCGATTTCGCCCCAATACGAAAACAGGAACCAGCTCCCTGAAGCAGCTTCCCCTGACTGTTTTATATTTTTTTCCCCACACGGCACCGGCAGTTTTCTGCTCCGATGGCCGCTGATCGATCTTCCTTGTTGCCAAACAAGGGCTTAAAATCGCCTTTGAATCGACGAGGCAAGACTTTTTCCTGAATCGTGTGACACGTTTTCTTTGGTTGGATGAGTGAATTCTCGTCCAAAGCATGAGAACGTTCTAGAAAGAGAAGGAGCGCTTCATCAACTTGTGCGTGGTTCTTTGGCCGAATTCAGACTGTTGCTGCAAGTGTCTTAAAACCTTAAAAGAATGACGTCATTTCACGTCCTCAGCCAACCTAACGGCGTAACACGCGTTTTTTTACATCCACAGATCACATATGGCTATTTCGTCGGTATTAGTCTGAACATAGCCGGTTGGATGAGACGTGAAATCACGTAATTTTTCAGACTTTTTACGACAATTGCGGCAACAGTCTCCACTCGGCCTTAGTCTATGTTAGCTCAGCGCCGTCAATGTTCGCAGCCGCATGAAAACGTTTAAAGAGGACTCTGCAACACTTTTGACAAACGCTCTCGCTCTTTCCTTCGCGTCTGGAAGCACTGCGAAAGCTTCAGGTATCGCCAGCCCGGCGCGGCACTGCGTGGTTTGCTCGTCGCAGCAGATGCGCATTCCGTCTCTGCTTTGCTGTTGTGCTATTCTTTTTAATGGGCTATTCGATGTAGTTCATTGCGGCAGCTGAAGGAAAACCGGCCAACAGCCGCTACAATGCTGCAATAACGCAATTCCAGCGGTCGAACAGTGCTAAGATCGGGAAAGAGAGAAACATATTTTAAGCAGGTAACTAAGTTATCTGGTGGGTATATAGCAGTAATGTTTGGCTGAGGTACTTCGTGACCCCCTATTCTAAGCATTGAATATGTTTGTTGGCTACGTTCTGAACGCATTTAGGATATAAGAAAACGTTGAAAAAAGTGTTGCAGGGTCCATTTAACGCGTTAACCCGATGGATGGGTTCTGCGACGTTTTTCGGTCGAAGGCTAGAGACGACCAAGTTGAACTAGATATGGTGCTTCAAGGCGAACTGAAATCTCCTACTACACATCGGTGATCCTGTAGCTGGCTAGCTGTAGTTGGCTAGATTCTGGTTGGCTAGATTCCAATACGGCATCCGATTCGGTTGCTGGAGCTTCCCAACCAACATCCGACGCTGTAAAACGACCGGTGTATGGCGAAAGGTGCGCGTTAAGAGAAAGGAAACATGCAACGCGTTCGCCCTCACGCGGTACCCGTGCAAGTGCGATCACAGTATGCTGACCTCTGGGTGGTGGTGGTGACCTTGTTGCGGCCCTTGGCGTCCTTCTCGCCGAGCACAAAGTGCACCACGTACACGGGCTTGTCCCCGTTGGCGCCCGTGGTCGTCTCGACGATGGCGCCCGGCTTCTGCTGCGCCGGCAGGATGGGCAGCGAGTTGACCGCGTAGTCGGGCAGCGCCGCCTCGTACTCGTCGCCTCCTCCGCCGCCTCCGCCGATGAGGACGCTCTCCATGGGGGGCTCTTGCGGAGGGGGAGGTATCGCCTTGGCAGGAGGCAGCTTCGAGTACGACGAGGCTGCGGACTCGTCGAGACGGTCGTCGTACGAAGTCCGTTCCTGCGCCCGTACGGCGTACACGATCAGTACGTTCCGTTGCGCAAGAGGTACACTAAACCGTCGTTATAAAGAAGTCATTGGGACAAAAAGACGGCTTCGTTATAAGCGATATTTCATTAAAAACGGAAACGATTAGCTGTCTACGCATTGGGGTGTGGACCATGAAACACTTCGGGTGAAACGAGATTTCGAATAAAGAAAATTCGTTATAGCGAGGGTGTATCCCTATGTGACAGCCGTTTCAATCACCTCGCACGAGAAATTGCAGTGCAGTAGAACCAGGTTCGACGAAGCCAGCGGAAACCGGGCACATGCTTCGTTAAGTAGGGAACTTCGTAAAATTGGAACATTGTAAAATGGAATAAGCATAAGGCTCATGGCAACTGCGGGAAGGATCACAAATTTGCTTTTAATTCCTTATCTTCGTAAAATCCGGGTTTCGTTTCGTAAAACGGAGGTATGACTGTATAGCCGCATAGTCCGTCATCTAGCAAGTATAACTGCTTATGACATACGAAATGATACATAGCTATTTCCGAGGTAGGTCAACCGTTCTCGTAAATAACGCGCATCCATGATAGTTATAGCGGTGATGAAGGTTGAGAAATGAAAAGAGACTTATAAACTTCGTTGGCCAAATAAGAACCGATCGATTTTCTGTACCTTTTTGTTTGTGACTATCATCTGGTTCAAAATAGCCAGTCTGATTGCCGCTTGCGTTTAATGAACTCTTAGACATAGTTTTAAGACCAGAAGAACATCTGCGCACTTCGCATACGCATACGTTAAATAATCATGCATACGTGTGATTGTTTCAGTTGTGATTAATCTGAACGAGGTAAAACGCCGCTTTTGTACGTTCCTTACGCAAACAACGGTAAATCACCTGCGTACAACAACTGTAAACAGATGTCAGCTTTGGAAATACCGTGAGGCGTTGCGAGGCCGCACCATGACGCATTGATAGTACAGGACGGTGCGTTAATGAAGCATACTATATGTAAAGTCAAGGAGAAATGAAATACCAACACGAAAATATGAACCACAACACGCAAAAATTTGAAATTCCCTTCGTGGAGGTCCAGAGTCGCTTTTAGCCCTGTCGATAACTGAATGGAATTCCTTGCCAGATAATATTGCAAATATAACAGAGTCATCATCCTTTCTTAAAGCATTAAACGTGTTGCTATAAATTCCAATTGAACTACTTTAGGGAGCATGCTGTATTGTTTGTTAATGTACCTGCTCTTGTGCAAAGTTTATGTGCATGCCTTTTTCCCTTATTACTTCTGTTGTGTGTATTTTTCCTGCGCTTTTACATTTTAAGCTTTATAAAATGATGTCTGGCAACATTTAATGTATTGCGCACTGGTTGAATATCTTCCTATCTCCCCCTATGTGAAGCCCTCCAGGGTCATTAGGTACGAAAATAAATAAATAAATAAATGACTATGGCTGGCTTTTTATCTAGTTGGACAGCCGCATTTTTCAACTTTATTGCTGTAATTAAACCGCGCGTCAATTTGACTTGCATGGAAAGAAATCGCACTACTTGTGCGTTCGCATTCATATTATCGTGATCGCGTTTCATTTGCCTATGACTGTGCGCGGAGCTCGCAACAACGAATTCCGTGACGTAAACAGAAAACGTTACTCACTTTGCTCACCTGAATGCGAATCGGGGACTCGGTCTTCTCCATGGCGGAGGCCATGACTGTTTCAGCGCTGACGGCCCATGCGACGACCCCTGCGACAACAAAAACAGGACCGTGAATACGCGTCGTGCGTTGCAATCGCCGAGTGCCCACTAAAGTAACTCGTCATTAAAGGGACCCTGCAACACCTTCCGATAAGAGTTTTCACTCTTTCCTTCGCGTCTGGAACCACTGCGAAAGGTACAGTTATCGTCAGCACGGAGCGGCACTGCATGATTTGCTCGTCGCGTCAGATACGCCTTACATTTCTGTTTTGTTTTCGTGGCTTTATTTTTGAAGTTGCTATCGAAACGCGTTCATTGCTGCAACTGAAGGAAAGCCAGCCAACAGCCGCTACATGGCCTTAGTGACGTAATTCGAGCTGTCGAAGAACGTCAAGACCGGGAAAGAGAGAAAAATCTTTTGAGCGAGTGCACAAGTTATCTCATGGGCATAGAGCAGTAATGTTTGGCTGAGGTGCTTTGCGATCCCCTAATCTAAGTACTGGGTGTGTTGGGTGACTTCGTTCTGCAGGCATTTAAGATTTCAAAAAAAGTTGAAAGAAGTGTTGCAGGTCCCTTTATGAAACATCCGTTCTATACAACAGAATGACAACAACGAACGGAAAATAATTGTGTGTTGTAGAATGGTCCTCATTCGGGCATCACAGAACTGCGCTTGTTAGCGCAAGTCCTGCTATTTGAACAGAAAGCCAGGCAAGTAGGTAATAACTGGTTCTAAGAAAGGAGCATCGAAAGAAAGTGCAAGCCCTACTGCACGTACGGTGGGTGGTGGCGATAGCCGTAAGTTATTTTATCGATCCGTAGTCACAATATTATGCTTGTACGAAAACGTTAAGAAAGCCCCGGTAACAAGAAAATCGTTTATCGAGCGAGATGCAACAACATATCGGGAAGAGCAGTAATCGTTTGGTAGAAGGTACTTTGCGAAGCAATCTAAGTACTGGGTGTGTTACTGACTACGTCCTGCGAGACATTTGATCAAAAGCTGTGAGAAGTGTTAGGTAATAACTGGTTCTATAAAAGATGGCAATCGAAACGGAAATGTGCTGAGAATGGCCCATTCGCACGTCACGGCTGCGCTGGTGGCGCAAGCCGTAAGTATTTAACAGAAAGCCGGCGTAGGTCATAACTGTTCTTGGCATCGGTGACCTTGCAAACTTGGGTGGCGAACGTAGTAGATGTTATTATTGCCTCACAGTGAACAACGAAATCGCTTTATTCGATGTTTTCGACGATGCCAACTACATATCAGGGAGAGCAGATCATCCCCGCTTTTAAAGAAGTATCGATTATAGCAACGTCGAGGACGTCGAAATAGCGAGGGCTTACTGTACTGCGTGATAACGTCGACGCCAGGTTCCTTGAGGCCGTATGCCTTGCACCAAATGGGCTTGATGTGTGTTGGTACACGTTAGCTTCATTGACTGCACTAGAAGGTTGCACACACCGGGATAAATTGACCGAATCGGGTTTCGTGTTTTGGGACACGTCAACGTTTCTGGACTAGGTCGCCAGTCTTTATAGCTGGTAGAGGATGTTGCTGAGAAGGTCCATTGCACGTTGCTAAGCACGCGTTTGGTCGCACGTAGAGTCAGGCGACGGTCGTAGCAGTGAGTGCGCGAACAACACATGCGACCCTGTATACGTAGACTGGGAGTCCACGACGAGCACGGCTGAACATGTCCAGGGACTGCTGTCATAAGCCACGAAGTTGGTGACGAGGCATGGTTGCGGTAAAGCACCTGTGAGTGACACGCGTCACGCGTTAGCTACTGGTAGGTATTACCGTTGGTCACTGTGACGCCCTCTCGAGGGAGAAGAAGCAACATCAAATCAGTTATGATTTCGCTTTGGTGCATAAGTTAGCAAGTAGGAGGATGCCGCGCGTGATTTGTTTTCGCGTAGGACGAACATTCTTGCGCAGGGTGTAGACCTTACAGCTACGGATGTAAAATAAACAAACGCTAGAAAGAGAAAGAATGTGCGCATACATTTTGTTGGAGAAAAGTTAGTATGGGGTTAGGCAGGGACGCTGGGCGCTCGCCAACAAATAAATAAAAATAAACCAGAAACAAATAAACACAGGTTGCCATCCGTAGCACCACTCTGGCTCGCATATAAAAAACAATTATGGAATTTCGTTGGATGGAACATAAAATGACTAGCGATATATGTTCGTTTGTAAGGAGTCCGCTTCAACGCAAGTGTCTTGCGTTGGGGAATCCTAATAAAATAACCAACTCTCAGGATATTGTGTTTGCGCGACCATTCGTAGAACCGATTCCACCTAATGAGATTTTCGGTGTAGTAGATAAACACGCTAACTCGCCTCGCCGACCTCGCGACCAGTGCAATTTCTTTCGCCTATATGACAAAGAGGTAATTTAGTTGAAACCAACACTTGTTTTTTTGCTCTCGCTGAACGTCCTGAGCACGGTTTTCTTTTTGTTTAATATTGCTAGTATTTATACTACGCCCCCACCACGACTCCACCCTCCGTGGTTTGGAAACGAATCCATCACCTCATTTTCAATTACCTAATGACAAGGACGTTACGCTAAGACGGAACAAAAGTTTAAGGTTAAGTCGACACGGAGACCGATCGATGTGATGCGCATACATGGCGACGTCTAGTGACGGCTAGGGTACAAAACTTGAGCCCACCCGATACCAATGGGAAAGCCACATCATAACCATAATCATCACCGTCGTAGTCATCATTGTCATCATCATCTTCACCCGCTCTCTGAGCCCCAGTCGTCCGCTGGATATAGCCCTCTATGCCACAACACACGGCCGTCACCGATGATGGCGAATGCCCTAAATATGCGCGTCCAGTGGTTCCAAGTGGAACGATACTTTTCCGCCATGCGAAGCGCACAATTCCCCTCGCAGACGACAACGTACTATACATGTTCTCATACAACGACATTAACGCAAATAAATATAGACTTCATGAGGGGGGCTCGGGTGTACTATCGCGCCGAGAAAGCTCTCAGCTGACAAGCCAGCCAGCGAATTGCAGGCATCACACCAGCGGGTCTGAGAAAGGCGTACAAGAAACAATCGCCCCAACCGCAGAGACTCTAATCACTCGACTCGCTTTGTTCTTCCAGCTCAGTCGACTCCACGCCGGCGACCGTGTAATGGGGAGAGAGCGAAAGAAGAAAGAATCGCAGACGACGTTGCCTTTCAGGCCGGGGGGGTGTCGGGTCTATCCCGTCTCGCCTCGCTTCAAGCTTCACCGTTCTGTGTTTTCCCGTTGTCTGACGCGTGAGAAGCGCGTCGGACGAGAGGGCCCATTGTTTCTCGAAGCTCGCAGCCGTGAAAACGGCAGTCATACCAAAACCCACCCCTCCCCCTTCCAGCACTCGCTGTTATTCCGTCGAAAGAATGCGCGTCTACACAACCCTTCTCCCGCCTATAGACTCGTCCCGCATCGCTTCGTGTGAGAATCCTTCCTCTATATTTTGCCTTAATAACTCTCTGGGGGTGGTCGACCCTATGTCCGTCTCTGAATATCGAAACACGCAAAAGCGCGCTCGGAACGAACGACCCTTTTCTTCATTTCCAAGCTTAACTTGTATCAACTTCGATGCGCTATAAATACGCGGATCCTCCGATGCGACTGCCCAGTGAGCGGAATCGCGCATTTGAATGCGAGCGGGGAGAGGGTGCGGCCTTTGGGGCTACCCTAAAAGAGACCGGCGAGAGTGCAAATCTTTCTGCCGCTTGATGCTCGATCACCGCTGCCTCGTTTCAATTGGATCACGGTTTTGGCTTCGGTTTCGAAACAGGGGCAGGAATCTGTCAGCCGCGACAGTCGTGAAGCATACAAAAAAGAGGGAGAGAGAGAGAAAACGGAACACACACAGACCGTCGTGCGCACGCTTGCACGGGCGCGTTTGATCTATGAATAGATCAGCCCGCGCTAGCGGTTTCGGTGATTAGGACTCCCCCGAAGCGCGCTACGCAGGACGGCTGTCAGTCTTCCGACAGCTGTATCGGGTGGCTATACCGGTTCGCGTGCGTCCAGAGAGAAACGAAGACCCCGGAATCGCCGTGCGCTTCGAACCGGGCAAACGACAGTGATCGAAGAGTGGAGGCGGTGACCGTGCGAGGTTCCTGATTGCTGGGAGCGGCACAGCGGCGGGCGATATAGGTCCGCGTGGAAGGGGCGGTTTACCACAGGGCGCGAGTGTTCTGTTATCGCTTTCGAGAGCACTGGTCCATTGCAACGATGTGATAGCTGCTTTTATTGGACTCGGTGGTCCGGAAATTGAGCTGTCTTTCGAGAGCTTGAGGCCGCAAACCATATTGATCCATGATGGGCGATGCGGTTCAGAAACGTAATGACAACAATCGTAGCACACTTGTGCGGCCTTGCGGGATATTGAGCCTATTTCGGGGGAAGAGCTGTGTTACTGCAAATAGCCCAAAACGGTCCAAGAACATATAAGTGCGAAGCACAACCCATGAAACGGCAACCAAACACTGCAAATTGAAACATGGGGCCACGTGCAGTTCTACGTGCTTCGTAAACCTTTATGCGTTGAGAAGACTGTGTATTACGCATTTTTTACCTCAGGCCGTAATTAAACCACGCATATTAATCTTCGTAAATCAGTGATAACATCCCCTACATTCAGTACAGATTTGAATTGTGTCGCACTTATTTCTGTAAGAGGTGGGGAATATTTTATGCTCTTCGAATAACCCCTTAATATAGCGCCAAAAGGATCCGAAAAGTACCCAGTTAACATAAAAAATAAAACCTTGCTCATAAAACCTTCATTATCCACCCCACAACCTCCAAATATAATCTCACTGTAGTATTTGGTTCTTCCAATGTTAGTACAGTCGAACCCCGCTATAACGAATTCTCGGGGCAGCAAATTAGTTCGTTATATTGGATATTTGTTGTAACAGTAGAGGTAACAATCGGCTCTAATAAATCGGCAACCTGCCTTGCGCAAAAATCCTAGATACAAAAACGGATTATTTTAGTCTTCGAACCCACCTTAAACGAGGTAATCCTTACTTGTCTCCTTGTGGCATTTCAAATGAAATAAACCGAAACATGAGAACATGACATTACAAAAGAACAAAGTTCATTGAAAAAACAGGCCAGCGTTCTTATTTCGGACCAGTAAAATGCGCTGTTGCGCCGGACGACCGAAATTTCGGCAACTTTTTCAAACGATTAAAAAAATGGTTTGTTGTTTTGAACTTTTTATTTTTCTTTTTTTATGCTAGCTTTCCAGTTTTGAGCCTCGCGCCGATTTTATATTTCTTCGTTACAGCCGATATCCCGCGGCTCTCGCGGTTTCGGTTTCGTTATAAAAAAAGAATTAGTGTACTTGAAATAAAGCGTGATCAATCAAATTCCGTATTTAGTTCGCTAACGCCGAGAATTCGCTATATCAGTGTTCGTTACAACGAGGTTGAACTGTATATAACATTTGTATAACATTTGCAGGACGACTTGAAGAACGGGATTACTAATCTTCACAAGAGCCTTTAATTAATTAACCCCTTCACATTTGATTTTACATGTGAATCACCCGAAACACAGCCACCATTAGCTGCAAATTTAAGCTTGATGTAGAGTCTATTTCTTCCAGCGACCGCGGGCAGGAAATCCATGCCCTGCGTAAAGCGTCCGCATACGCTTCGACTGCTTGCGTCGGTGATTATTTTTAAAAGGTCGCAATTACCGATCCGTTTCAAACTTTTTCCCGCACACCGCCCATGGCACGCTCCACATTCCCTGCAAATTTTGACTGTGTGCCGAATTTTGTTCTTTTGAGTACCGCGGTGCAACATCGTACACGTGCTTTGCATAGCGTTTCTAAGTCGATCAAAAACGCGCAGTTCTAGTCGTCTACCCCAAAACACCAAATTAACCCGCAACTCTGCAACCTTTCCCAGACTTAAAACTTGACACGCCCCCTATTCCCTCCATATTTACACTCCTTATTTAGCCCATGACACTGGAAAACATACCCATAACGCTTTAGAGCTATATTGTATGAGTATTTTGTTTTATACTAGCTCCCCAGCCCCCAAGGGGCTTAGCCCCTAAAACTGCATCTCAACAGCGGTGCTTGCTTGCCATGCAGTGAAGCACATTCGCACTCTCGGTGGAATCGTTTAAGTTTCCTAGATAAGAACGAAACCGCACACCTTACGCAAGCCGCGTTATCCCAGACACGTGACTGGTTATACACGCCTCGTTTCAAGGAGAAAGCCTTAGATTTGTGCTTCGCAGAACGCGTTGTGAAGTACAGAAAGGCGTATAGAAAATTGATCGTACAGGAAATCGAGCGCCAGCCGGGGAGCGCGAGCAGATAACGGGAAACAGCAGCGTCGGAAAAGGGTTCCCAGAAAGGGCAAAGAATCTCTCAACGTTTAAAATTTTGTTCACGTCGATGCTTGGGCTCAGAGCCTCATTGCACATCGCAGTGGCTGACTACGCACCAGGCCCTAGCCGCGTGCGGGAAAGACCGTGAAAGTACGCTACGGAGGAAGAGGTTAGAGTATAGTTCGAAACGCTCTCTAGCCGTAACAGCACCGTCGGGAGGAAGCGGTATGGATCAATCTGCGGAAGACACCCGACGAGAGGAACGTGTAAGTTTAGTAGAAAGTTCAGCAGCAGATCAGCAGATCAGCAGATCAACAGACGGTCCAACGGACCTCGTCCTTCACATTCTCAAAAAGTTAAAAGAATCACCCTTGTTTTATGGGTGTCCGTGGATGACGTTTCCCGTTTTTTTTTTATTAAATTAAACTTGGCCACTGACATTACAGAACAGCTTCCGAGAGGTGACGCTGCAAGCAGGCTTCCTCCGTATCTAAGAGGTGTTGCATGGTACGGAAATTTGCTATACAGGGAAGCTGACTTGAGCAATGCTCGCATATTACGAATTGTGAGCGCCAGTAAACAAAACTTACGCACTTTACCTTCACCGGAAGCAATCACGACCAATTGGCGTATAACAGGCGAGAAAAAAAAAAAAGCGTTTCTTCGCAAGCCAGCCGTGAGCCGCACGACCACGCGCCTCAGTTTCGCACACTCCCGGCGTACGTGTTTACATGTATGTGTGCCGCCGTCGTGATTCGGCTATGAGAGGGCGCACGGGCGCGCGCCGGAGCGACGGCGGATTATCCAGCGAGTATTTCTGGAACGAGGAAATCGGGAGAGGGGCGGACCGGCTGTCGCGTTTAGTTTCGTATCTCCCGCGCCCCTTCCCCCCGCATTTTCGTTTTTCTCTTTTGTTTTTAGCTACCTGCTTATATTTACGCTCGCAACTCCCCTCCGCGCGCAGATATATCCGCCTGTAGAGTTGCACGCATCTGCTGCTATAGTTTTTATACTTTTACCGTTCATTTTCGCGTTTCCTCGTCTCTGCTGCGGCCCGAGCGACGTTTCGGCTCTCCTCCAAAGTGCTCTCCGTCCAGGAAAAAAAAAAAAAGTAAAACGCTGGTTGTTCCTTCTCCCCTGTTGTTTCTTACCCCCTCCCCTCCCTCTTCCTCCTCCTCCCTCCCCATCTCCCCCCCTCTCTCTCTCTCTCTCTCTCTCTCTCTCCTTTCGACTGAAAGGAAATACTTCTGTAAAGCTCTGTCTATCCCTCTCCTCCCCCCTCTCCCTCCCATTTCTACTCTGAGGAAATTCTTGTGTAAAGTGAACATCGCAGAGCGAAGCGAATCAGCCAAGCGCGCGAAAAACCAAAACAGAAAACAAAACAAAGAGGAGAGAAATAGCGAGATACATTTCAGACGTAGCCAATGCTGCCACCTTAATTGCAGTTTAAGGTAAATACAGCCCGGCGCGTTGGCAGTAGCGGTGGCGGGAGTGTATAGCGCTTCGGTCCGCGCGGAAACAAAAGCAGTGTCTAAGGACGACGTGCGCTGTGGTTCCCCCCCTGAAGGGGAAACAAGAAACGGAAGTGGAGATTAGAGGCAATTCCTCGGAAGTCCTCCGCGCGTGAACTGGGCCGAATGCGCCGGCTGCGGCTGCTTCCGATCCGGGAAACTGATTAGCCCCGTCCTCTTGTTTTAAGTTCCTTGCCTTCTTGGTCGTGTGCCAATTGTTTCGCGTTCAGCGGATGCCCCGAAGACGCTCTCGAGGAAAGAAAAAATAGAACAAAACTCCTGCTGTGAAGAAACAGCGGGAAGTACTACGGTTTGGAGGAGGAAGCCTGTGGCGCGACGACGATTCAGCACTTAGATAAACGACGAGTCGAAGCGTGTCCTCTTTGGGAAAAGCAAGAGAGGTAGCATTAGTAACACTAATTGGGGTTGCCCACGTGTTTGCACTGCGCTGATTGGCGTGTTTCGGATCTTGTAATGTACGCGCTTGCTCGCTTTACATAAGCCGCTGACTCGCTGACAGAGTGGAGAACCTACGCTGCGCTTTCGGGGGATCTTGAGCGGAGGTTTTCCTTCCGCATTCGTGGTCTCCAAAAATTGCTCTCGCGAGTGGGGGACACCTGCGGAAAGGAATAGTCCTCTGCATCGATATTGTTGTCCTTGTTTTTTTGTTTTTTTTTACTTAGGAAAGAAATGCTGCCTGCAGGGCAAACCCGCGAACAATGGAAATCGTAAAGGATGATGTTGACGTTTGGAGACGCGTGTACGGGCTTTGTGTCCACAATGAAACGAAATGCCAGCTTCTTTTTCTGTCCTTACTCTACAACGCGATATTTGCACGCCAGACTATATATGTTCGCCAACTGCTAGTGCTCGAGAGTTTATGCTGCGGCGAGACAGACGAGACGTTTATGTAGGTCGGCGCCAGTCTCGCGATCACAATTTAATGTTGGAATGTAACGGTGTGGCGACGCTGTGATGGTGATGATGATTATGGCGACGGCGATATGATGATGATGACGACAATATGTCCTTCCCTACGTACGTATGTGACATACATCGTACTGCGTGATACAAACAGTAGCGAAAGTAATCAGCGATACGATATAGCACACCAATGCAAGAGTAACTGCCATCTATATCATATTGAGATAAAACAAGATTAGAAGAAATTAAACGAGTAGAGCGCGGGAGAACCAAAGTACATTAGATGGGGTAGGAGGTCAGTGCCAGAGTACGGAACGCAAGCAAGTAAAAAGAACACTCAGAGGTGATACTTTTGTGTGTTTGCGGGCTTGTTTTGTAAACACTCGTTATCACAAATTCACCGATACGAAGTAAGAATTTTCTTATCAGCAGTAAGTTTATATTATGCGGTTTTCGAAACGCACCATATGAAACATATCTGCACCGCAAATAACATCGAACGGAGCGATAATTCAAATAAAATAGCGTCGTTGTAACGAGAGTTTTGTTAACGCGGGTTCTCATTATGTTAATGGTGCAACGCCTTCGAATCTCGACGACCGCGATACGTGGTGAAGAATAAACAAGATAAGCTATTTTCGTACGAGTCACTGAGCGCACCAGTCACATATTATTTACACTCGCCCGAGCAGCTAAAAAAAAACTAAATTACCCCCCCTCCCCCGGAAAATATGATAAAGGGGCTACCGGCGGGAATTTCAAAACAGGAAAGCGGCGAGGGCCTGGACATATGAACGCAGAAAGGAAAACGCCATCCAAAGAGACGACCGGACGAAATCATGCGCCAGGTATTCGGGGTAGAGATAATGTTCCCACGGAGTGTCCAGTCACGACTTCGGCGTCGAGGGCGCTGTATGGTCATACGATGGGCCGGCGCTACGTTGTCGCTTATGCTTGCTACGTCGGTCATCCCACGCTTCCTATGTTCCGCCGAGGACGGCGTATTTTTCTTCGGACCAGTGTTTCCTTCGTGCTTACTTCCCGTTCGATGTTCGCACACAACTTCCCCGGAGTTCGCAGGAAGATTATTGAGTCGGTGACCGCGGTATCTAAATTCGTGAACGCAAGCGCTCCTCAGCAGGACATGGTCTAGAAGCCCTGGTACTCTGCCATCACAAGAGAACGGATCACTTGTTTTTGAATTTTTTTCAGGAGTTTTAACAGCGAAGCTGTTTGAGCTTGAGCTTGGTCCGGTGGCGTGAGCAAAAAAAAAAAAATTCAAGAAAAAACTGCGCCGCCTGTAAAGGGTGCACCATCTCAGATAAGGTATTATAGCAGTGAAGCCGGCTTTCGCGCCTGCTCGAGTGTGAGCACAAGGGGCGCATGCGCATACTCACTCCTTACTATACCATTTTAAAGGTGGTAGTCCTTACTGGGCTACTACAACGCAAAAACAATGGCGAAGCTTCCACTAGTGGTGCAAGGCTGGAGAAACAGCGGAGCTTGGGATCGACCTAGCTTCTTCCTCCCTGGGATCCGCTGTCAGTGTGGGGGACCGACCCGAATGGCCTTGTAAATCCGGCTAAACTTAAACTCTCCCCTTGACACTTAGCCTAGCCTGGTAGGAACATCGCAAAACCTAACACAACTTAGCAAGGCCTAGAAAACTTAGCGGAACTTAGCAAAACCGGAAGAAGCTAGGTTCACCCCCAGCTAAGCTGTTTCTCCAGCTTTGCACCATTAGTTCAAGCTGAGACATTTTTTTTAGAGAACAGTGTTTTTGTACTATTGTAAAATATTGTAAACCCTCGTTATAATAGAGAGTTATAGCATACCGGAGAACCGGTCCCGGTACGGGATTCGGTACATCTGCGCATGCTCAAAACCAGATTTTCCGGCTCTGCGCACGCGCAGAAGCGCCGGTCGCCGACCGGGCACCGTACCTGGACCGGTTAACTCTCCGGTCTGCTATAACTCTCTAATGAAGTCTCCCGGACAGGAAACTGACTTCGTTACAAGCGGCATTTCGTTAAAAACGGTGATTATTTACATTCCATGCATTGAGGTTCGGACACGTAAGAAATTCCGAATTAAGCGAGACTTCAAATCAAGCGATTTTACTATAAAATCCTACACTCCTACCTGCATCAGCTGTTCAGGGAGAACGAAGCTTTCAGTAATAATTAGAAGAACATTGAAGACCAGCCTATCGGTCTCGCTTTCAAATACAGTCGAGGTTTCTCATTCGGGCCTTCGCAAAACATTACCCGTGCCTGTTCTACAGCGCAGCAATTGTTATCGCTGGCCTGATCTGATAAGTTCCCACACTTGTATAATAAGGCGACAAAGAATCACCACCCCTTCCTAAAGAAAGTTGAGAGAAGCGCTAAAGCTAAAAATGCGCTGAACTTTCGCTGAAAGTGCGTCCAACCGATCGTCAAACCTTCAGAGACTCAAATCGCAAACTAAGAACGAACCTGGCATGCGACGATGTTTCGCTCACCGAGTACACGCATCTACGAGGGATCTAAACGTATGCCGAAACATGGTTAATGAGGTGAGGATATACTATTGTGTGCTCCTTCTTCGTGATCCATGCGTGTATTGTCTTATCTATAACCGTTATCTCTTCGCAATTTTCATGTAACCGTTTTGAAACAACGGAGGCCCGGTTTCACGCACGCGCCATGTGTGTCCAGATATCTTATCAGAGCTTTTCGGTCGACCAACCGGTCTATGGGGAAATGCATTAGTTTCTTTACAGAACGCCAGCGGTCTCACTGAGAAAGCTTTCGCTTGAAAAATAAACAACGTCAGGTTGTTCCATTTTTCTGCATAAAGTCGCTGCTCAATGCAGTGGGGATGTTACCATGGGTTGTTTGGCGGGGAAGGTGTAGAGACAGTGACGTGACCTCAATCCCCTTCTCACAACAAAACGGGAGGAGTAACGTAATCAGCGCGGCTGTGCACTTATCATGCAGGATCATTTTAGCCTAATAATCCGTTTGATCCTTGCGATCCTTATCAGGATCATCATCATGAGGGAGAAATAACCTGAGGTCCTGCTGCCCAGCAACGTGCGAAGCGGTATGAGGAGCGATAGAGCGATATCGTTCTTCGTGAGTAGGAAGTGGTGTTTCATCAAGGAGTTCATGCCAGGTTGATCCCAGGATGGTGATCGTCATCACCGGCCAGCCAAAACTGCTCACCATCATTCTCGTTCTGCAGCCGCGAACGATCATCATATTCATGTTTTGGTTTGTTGTGGCCGGGCTGACAATCGCCGAATAAACGCCGTCTACCAAGCCTCCTTGCCTGGCCTCTTTAGAAGGACCGCCTGCTTTCACCACTGGTTTCGTTATCACTGAAATTATTTACGTCACTGCTTCGAATGGATAGCGGATATGTGAGGAAAGCGCGCTGGCACGATCTGTGCGAAGATGCCGATCCGCACCACTAATTTTAAGAGCCGGGAACGAGACGCACATACTTCAAATTCTTTGATAACTACCCCAGTAATTGACCTCCTCGATTTTCCAGTCCTGGACTGTCCGCGGGCAGTCCGAGGACTGCACTCGGTCCGGAAGCACCATAGAAATACATGGGAGAATCGAGTGCCTGTTCGCGTCTCTGGTAGTCCGCAGACGATCGGGTACTGGTAATCGGGGAGGCCCAATGTGTCCCACAATACGTTCCGCCAAGCCAATACGCTGCATCAGGATCCAAGAAAAGTCACCTCTGGCATAAACCAACTGATCTAATAGCATGTATTTGCAGATGCTGATTGTTAGCACCACTGTCATCACCAGCATCGTCATCATCAACACTATCATCATCATCATCAATTTGAATTAACCTTTATGAGTTCATTCGCCTTCTGGCAGTCTGATATCCGAGAAAGCTCAGCGCACACGTTTGCTCGTATCCCTCACGACGACGTTAGCGGTAGCGCACTCTGTTCACGTAGCGTAGAACCAGTTCGTCGGATTTTTTTTTTCTTGTGCGACAAATGGGCTGCGTGTGTCGCTCGACCGTGCGGCACTTCCGTCGCAGCCGAGCATATCCCGTGACGACTTCCGTCACACTTCCGCCACGAAATTCGGCTGAAATAAAATGCGCGTGTATGCTGAAGACCGTCAGAGGGATAAATTGTGTGGAGCTTGCAGCTATATACCTGCTGTGCACCTCACACCCTATTCGTGATTTAAATACACCGCCGTCTGTAGCTTGACCACGGCCCGTACGTTCGCGCAGCGGCGTAGAGAGGGCTCTGTCGTCGGCTGGAGGCGTGCACCGACGTACGAGTGCGAAGCGGGCAGCTATCTGGGTCAGTGGACCTGTTAAGAATCGGCGTGCCTGCCACGGCAGCAGGTTCATTGCGGCTGCCGGACGGACGAGTACAGAAGCAAAGGAGAGGCTTCTGATGTTACTTCTGCCTCCGGCTGGAAAAACGGCGGCCTACCCGGCGGCGGTAGCCGCCCTAACTCGAAATCCGCACGCCATGATTCGCTTGTGTGCGCGGTGCGGTGAGCGTTCGCGCGCGGCTATTATTTCTTTCTTTCTTTCTTTCTTTCTTTCTTTCTTTCTTTCTTTCTTTCTTTCTTTTTACTGTCGACACTCGCGTCGGAGTTGTTAATGCTGGTAAAAATGAGTCCGCATACCGATTCGAGTGGGTGGTTAAAAAGAAATGAACAGAACCGGGGCAATTTGTTGCTATGACTAATGGCACTGCGGTAATTATTCAACGACCCATTGCGCTGACCTCCGCTTTGGGTTGTCTTGAGTGGACGGTCCTTGACATTACGAGGGTTCTGAAAAATATCATCGCGCAAGCCCAGTAAAGGAAATCGTAGCACGTATCGTCTCGAAAACTTTAATAACGGAAAAGTCGCCGCATCGAAGTCATAAAGACTAACGAACGCAACTTTTGTCCCGATCACGTCCACCAAGTGATCTTCATCTAAGACATAATAACGAAGACGACGACCACGAGAGAAAATAAAACAATGACGTTTCGGCCCCCAAAACGGGAGCCTTGAAGCTCCCGTTCGGGGGGCCGAAACGTCATTGTTTTATTTTCTCTTGTGGTCAGAGTCTTCTTTATTATTTCTTTATTTATTTACTTGTTTATTTATTTTTTGTTTATTTTATTTCCTCAAGGGTCCCTGTACGGGACATTACATTAGGGGTGGGGATACAAATGTTTGAGTATTACAAAGGGAGACGTGTAAAAAAACACTGAAAACAGCAAACAAACGTCTGCGTAAACGAAAACACAAAAATGTGTGAATACACTTGGAATGCTGCGTAACACAGGCAGAATTCTTTACAGGGTTGGGGGGGGGGGGGATGTAATCGTAGTGGGAAAATAATTAGCAACTACAAGTGAACAACAAGCATGCAAATGCACCCGGAATACTACGTGATACAGCAGAATCCTTTGCACGGTTGGGGGCGACATAATCGCAGTGGCACAAATTATTAGTAACTACAAGTGAACAGCATAAGGCCAACCGCGGAAATCAGTACTGCAATTCAACATACAGTATATGAAATGGTTTGAAGCGAAAAAAAGAGCACAAAAACAATAAACGCAAATGGTCACTCGGGCTCGGAAAGGGTTGTTAGTAACTTTTTGAATGTTTCTGTATCTTTGGTATTAACAACGTTATCCTGAGAGCGTTCCAGTCTTTAGCAGTTAGAATAAAGAATGACTGCGCTAAACGTGTTGGTTTTAGGGCGAGGGTATAGAACCTGCGTCGAGTTGCTACGGCGATCAGAAGAATGGGGGCGTGGTGTGATGTCGATGCTCGCTTGGGGATGCGTAGTAGGATTTGTGGAACAGAGTAAGTCATGACATTTTTGGACGGTGGCTCAGGGGAGTGAGGTCGGCACGTTTTTTAAATTCTGTCACACTAGGTGAACGATGGAATAATCTGAGAACGCGAATCTGGCAGCTCGGCTCTGAATAGCTTCAATGTTTTCAATGAGGTAATTCTGGTGTGGGTCCCACACTGCTGCCGCGTACTGAAGTTTTGGTCGGGTTAATGTGGTAAAGGCCTGTATTTTCAAGGGGGTGGGAGCAAACTTCAAGGTACGCTGCAAATACCCTAGGGATCTATTAGCTGCAGAAATGATATGGTTAATATGGACTGACCAAGATGGATCGCTTGTAATGTGTACGCCGAGGTATTTGTGGCAATTAGTGGATTGTAGGACGGAACCGTCCAGAGACTAGTTGTGGGAAAATGGGTTAGTGCGTCTATGAAAGGAAAGTTATTTACATTTAGACAGCTTTAAAGACATCTGCCACATATCGCACCAGTGTTGCACGGCTTTAAGGTCTCTTTGTAAGGGTAATTGATCGGCTTGACTCGTGATGGTTGCGTAAAGAACGCAGTCATCTGCAAATAAACGGATCTTGTTACTAATCCATTGCGGAAGGTCATTAATGTAATATCAAAAAGAGTAGGGGACCAAGTACTGTTCCTTGAGGAACACCGGAAAGGACAGGAGAAGTTCTAGATCGGGCATTCCCGACCAGACGGGCGTCCGTCGTAGCCTCGATTTAATATTCAATTTGTTCCTGTATTCAGAACTTTCTTGAGACTTTGCTTCATCGCAGAAATTTTCTCCCTTGTGGTTATCGAACTTATGTAGCTGTCCAACCTTGCGAAGGTTTCCAGTTTCCTTCTATTTGATGTCAAGGGGGGGCTATTACTCGTTGCCTTCTTCAATCGTCGTCACTCACTCCCCTTTCTCTCTTTGTCGCTTTCTGCCACGTTAGTCCTTAAAGGCGTAGTACATTTATTAGAAAGGTATCGTCGTATTAGAAAGGTATCGTCGTCCAGCAAACTTCGCCGACCGTAATAGAAAGCCAACAGTAACAAAACGTTCCAGTAGACGGCGCGGGAGCAGTGGAACGCGGGAAAATTGAATTGACCTTAGCAAGCCTCCAGGTGTTTATCGTGTGAGGAGCGAGATGGAAAAAAAAAAGACCGTGAGAGGTGGTCGGAGGAGAGAAGAGAGTCAGTTATGTGGCAACGGCGGCAGAAAACTATCGTCTTTCGATGACATTTGCAACGAAGTGAACAGATACGCGGCCAATTTTTTTGTCTTCTAAAAAGAATGAGTCTTCGATTTTTACACTCTTTTCGCGCGATGGATAAAATATTTCATTGCAGAACTGTCGTCAAGCTGTCGCGTAGACCTGCAACCGGCTACTTACAATCTAAAACTCACTAATATTTTATTCGCTCTTTCTAGACCAAATTAGTAAGTTTATTATATTGACAGTTGTGCCAAAACTGTCTGCTTGGTTTGGTTTTTTTTTTTTTTTTTTTACGTTTACCTCAAGCACCGCGAACTAAAACAACAGTTAACGACCCGAACAAAGGAAGAAAAAAAAGGGCACTGTTCCAAACTAGACGTTACGCCCTGCACACGCATCGAGTTTCCAGAAAAGTTATCTAAACCAACAAAAATACTTCGCTTTGCCATACACACAAACAGTAGCAAAAATCTAGAAACCAGCACTCGGTGAGCCCGCATACTCAGTCACGGTTCAGTGCACGGAACAGGCCCGCTTAGAATCCAATCATCGTCCTAAAATTGGCTCGAGCCATCCGGTAACCGAGAGGCTTAGCGAACCAGTCCGCAGTTCCGCACCCGGCAACGCGCATGCATAACACGCCTTCGCTCGCAGACGACTTCGCAGACAGAAGAAGAAACGTCGTCCATGAGTAATGTGAAGCAGCGTTCCGCACTGATGCCCCCACAATTGCTCCGCTATTGTCAATAAAGGTGTCGCTGACGACGGACGGTACTACTTTTCTGCGAGACAAACGAAGTTCCCGGCAGTCGCCGCGCTTACCTTCCGCTTTTGCTGCGCTGCGTTTCACTGCTTTTGTTGGCCGTTTGCTGTTTTTGTTCTTTGTCCGCGTCATATGTTTGTCGGTGTTTTCTTTTTTTGTCTCGTGTCGCAGCGTCTCACTCGTTAAGCGTCACGCGTGGTTGACGCCCAATTGTGTTTTTACAATGGCCCGGTGTGCTCCATTAGTGTCGCCCGAGCGGACGCCTTCAGCAGACGACTCCGCGGCGGCCTAGCAGACGAGCGAGAAAAGCGCGCGAAAAATTGAAAGGAAAAGCAAAAATGCAGAAAGCAGTTGCGTGAACGAAAAAAAAAAGCCCTCACGCCGAGAAAAAAGAACGAACTGTATCCGCTGGTGTTGTTATTTCACTCACTTTTCTTTTCCGTTTTGCTTTTTTGCTTAGCTTCACTTTCGACCAGCGTAACTACCTTTACCTTTTCGGTCTTCGGCGCCTGCAGGACGCACAATAGAATTATTTGAGCTTCTGAAATGCCAACGTCTGTTCTTTGAATCGTGCTTTCACCTGCGCCGCAATGTAGGCTAATCGCAAGTGGCTTCTAAGTCGTCAAACGAAGTTACCTCTGTTGATACACTCCTTGGGGAAATATTCGTTTATTGTGATCTCGCCAGAGAGTGCTCGTGCAGTGTTTACCATCGCTATGCATGATGCGATAACTGTTTATCGTTTAAGAAAAAGATGGTCTACTTGGATTTAGTTTTGAAGCAGGGCGAAAAAACACAAGGCAACTTATTCCTTGCCGTTTTTCCGCAAAGCGCTTCAAAATAAACGATATGAAAGTGCACGTATTGTAAGAAATTTCGGTACCAATTTATTAGACCACGTGATGCCTGTTTTCTTTACAAATTATGTTTTGTTTGTTACTTCTTGGAACAGCTCAAACAGTTGCTATCTTTTTTAAGTGTTGTTACGCAACTATTCATTTAATGTACGTATTAATTGTTTTGCTAAGGCGATTCTTGGGTTTGTTTGATTTCCTTTTTGTTATTACAATTTACAGTCATGGCGTTTACTTGCTGCTAGAGGGAATTCTTTAAGGATTTTTTTAAGCATGTGGGATCTAATTACCTTTATTCTTTATTAATTGAATATATTCCAACTAGCTCGTAGTTAGGGATACAGTTGCTTCTGTCACTTTCTTTACCCTCTACTCGTATTTATGAAGGAAAATGAATTCAGTTCAATTGAACTCTGTTTCCTTTCTTTTCTTCTTTCTTTTCTTTTTTCTTCTGTTAACTTAACACGAGCTCTTAGCGCAGGTAAGTTACTAAAACACAAAGAAATGTTACCCATTTTTCAATCAAGAGTAAGCGCTTGCTCAGGGAAGAAAACATCATTAGGAAAATTCGTTTTCCGGGCGCTTGGACCATTTTTTCTGTCAGATGATACAAAACCAACAAAGTTGCGGCGCTGTCAGTCTGACAAATATTTCAGCCGAGGCTTTCAAATTTGTTTCGATAAACACCGTTATGTGGCGCTAGAGGTTTCTGGAAAACTACAAACATTATTCGCATTTCCCCATCGCATTTCACCATTCAAAGGTCCCCCATCCTTCATTTTTTGGTAAGTGGTTCAATATAAGCGGTTGTTCCACGTATTGTGCACACTCGCGCCTCATTTCCGTTTAAAATTTACAGCTGTAGTCACAGCAGATACTCACGTGATCTTTCAAAGGATGTGATGATTTGCTCTACACTAAGCTAATCATCATTTCGCATTGATACTTGCTAGCGCGAAAACGCTTCTTACACTAGCTAAAAACTACAGAGCGAAATTCTCGTGAGGCCGGACACCCGTGAACGTTTGCTGAAAAACAGCTCGCTACTCCTTCTTTGTTGAAGCGATTACGTCACAATGCCTCAATTTCCGTGTTAGCTTTGTGCCAGCTTCTTGTTGTACACCATTTCAACACTTCACATTCGCGCTAACGAGTCTGAGGTTAGGTTGCCACTTGTTATCCATGGTCTATTTTCTAGGCTTGTTATTATTTGATAGAGAAGAACAATAACACTTTACGCCGAAGTTCACTAAGAAGATGAATAAGAAAATTGACCCCCCTAACTGATGTTTCAGTAAAATTTTGCATTCAGGTTCAAGAAGGAAGTGCGTACAACGGTCGACAATAAACAAATTGTTAACAACTGAAAAGCAGATCGATTGATAGGAGGACAGATTAATAGCAGTCCGACAGCCTCCAAAACGTAATTAGCCTAAGCCGTTGATCGCTTTAACTTCAGCCAGGGAGCGTGATAGAGCCATTACGCCGATAAAATCTACTCCCCGGAAAGCTCTGATGTGCTACCGTCTACAGGCTCTATATACGCGGGTCAGGATGCACAGACACGCACGCACAAAATATCCAAAGACACGCTGGGTATCGAGGTCTCCCACTCCGCTTGGCGCGTGCCGACTGATCCAGATTTCTCCCAGCGCCGCGACGGGCACTGTTACTTTGTCATGATGGTCCCCAATTAGCCCAAAACTGGTTTAAACTGCGATTTCACGCGTTTATTTTTGCGGAATTAGAAATTAGCCCGCAGCTGGTGCTGTGCCCAACGGGGATGTCACCATCGCGACTACTGCTTTATTCTCCAAAAGAAAAAAAATGCCGGGGTCATCTCCACTAACGTGAAACCTGGGGGAGGAGCGAGGCATGAAGTGTATAAGGGTATTCTCGGCGCCTTGGCGTTTTTGCCCACGGAGATGAAACCGTTGTGGGGTAGAGGCATAAAGCTTTGCTGTACAAGTCTCGTGTCTTTGAAGCACGAAGCTCTCTAGCGCGAGGCGTAAAGGAGTGTCCCGGTGTTTCTTAGTATTCGCGTTACGAGGCGTAAACGATTGTCCCTTGTTGTTTTTTCTAGTTCGCGTTACGTTCTATCGCGATGCGTAAACGAGTCTCCCGGTTTTTTAGTACCGTGACTACATGATACGACGATTACGACGACGACAGGAGACGCCAACAGCCCCAGCCCCTAAGGGGCGTCGCCCCTAAAACAACAACGATGTTTTCTCACGAATCGGCCAGTGGACTGGCCAGTCCACAGTCCGATACGCAAGGCAAATATAGTTCTTGTTTATTACGTGTGTGCGACGTTTTACTAATTAATGAGGGGATATTGAATGAACACAGACAGGAATGGCAGCAGTCAAGAACACCAAGGAAAGCAAAGGGGAAGGGATTCAGCAGTGTTCGGTTTCAAAGTGCATTTATTTTTATAAATGACAGAAAGTAGACGAAAACGTGCTCCCGGGGTAGAACCCGAACCGACAACATTTGGAAGTATCGGCCGATACAATACCTGCGAGGCTCCCCTCCACTGAAAGGAACCCTGCAACACTTTTTCATTTTTTTCTAGATCTTAAATGCTTTAAGGACGTAGTCAACCAACACGTCCAGTACTTCGAATAGAGGGTCACAAAGTACCACAGTCAAAATTTACGGTTCTATTCCCTTCAGATAACTTACAAAACTTGCTCGAAAAAATTTTCCTCTCTTTCCCGGTCCTAGCGTTCTTCAGCCGCTCCAATTACGTCATTATGGCGATGCAGTGGCTTTTGACAGGCTTTCTTTGAGTTGCAGCAATGAAAGAGCACATTCGATAGCCACTTTAAAGAAGCCTCAAATGCAAAGCAGGAACGAAAGGCTGATCTGCGGTGACGAGCAAATCGCGCAGTGCCACTCACTCCGTGCTGGCGATAACTAAAGCTTTCACAATGCTTCAAGACACGAAGGAAAGAATGAAAGCGTTTATCGAAAGTGTTGCAGGGTCCCTTGAATGTAATACGCTTTGGGGTGACGGCTAGAGCCGCTGCACCCTCAGGCATCATACTCTCCCTTAAACAAAGGGAGCAGTAAGCGTCCACACGGCGCAGCTAGGGCGCGGCTACAGTAGCTCAGGTGTTTGCTTGGTTGTTTACTTCTGTTTATGTTTATGCTTACGCCGCGATGGCTATCCCCGTGCCCGGCCGGCTTCTTTTAATGGTCGCGCTCATGGGCCGAGACGTTGCGCGTTGCCCGCATGGAACCATTACGGCGAGAGCAGGGTACGAGGCAGGTAGCCAGCCCCAGATACGTGAGCCTTAGGTCGATCTTCTTCCCGGTGCACGCATGCACTCGTGCCTGCATTCTTAGGAATACGTGGCTGCCGGAGTTTTCTATTCTCAGACTTATTCTTCTTTATGAAAGTGGTTCTTGTGCTGCTTGATGCTTCTGCGCCTGTGTTGTCTCCTGTTTTAATCTCCTTCTCCTATTTTATCCTTCAGTAATACCAGACGTTTCAACGACGGACAGGTAGGTATTCCGTTAAAGGGACCCTGCAACACTCTTTTTCACTTTTTTCCACATCCCTAATGCTTTCATAACGTAGTCAAGAAACAGAACCAGTAGTCAGAATTAGGGGGCCACAAAATATCTCAGCCAGAAATTTTTGCTCTATGCTCATCAGATAACCTAAAAACTTGCTCAACATTTTTTTTCTCTCTCTTTTCCGGTCTTGGCGTTCTTCGAGAGCTCGAGTTACGTCATTACAGTGGTGTAACAGCTATTTGCCGGCTTTCCTTCAGTTGCAGCAATGAACTCATTGAATAGACAGTTTAAAAAGAAATCCACAAACGCAAAGCAAAAACGGAAGGCGAATCTGCTGCGACGCGTAAATCACGCAGTGCCGTTCAGTGCTGGCGATAACTATATCTTTCGCAGTGCTTCCAGACGTGAAGAAAAGAGCGAAAGCGTTTGTCGGAAGTGTTGAAGAGTTCGTTTAGGTTTCGTTTGTTGCGATGCAGGCTTCTCCGTGCACGCCCTTGAACAAAACTTTACGGGACATGTAAGCAGCAGCTGACGCGGGCGCTTCTTTTCACTTTAGATAGCCACTAGATTTGCTGGGTTGCGATCGGAACCTTCATCGCCTTTGGACGAGGTGGCACAAGGCATCGATACGCCATGGGAGCTGCAGGCCGCATACAAAGGCCGCATAAAAAGACCGTATAAAATTACCGTGTATCTAATGTCTGCTCTCAAAACTACGATCAGGCAGTTTGAAATTTTTCAAGGGAGGAAAAGGAATAAAACAATTGGAAGGTAATGTAGACTACGTCCCGGCATCAGACAGCTCTTTAATTTAAATATTCGTATGATTCTTTTCTTAGGTTTTATTTATTTTCTTGTTTGTGTGGCGTTTTTTGTTGTTGTTGTTGTACCTTTTTTCTTTGGCGCTGCTGCTGTTGAAAACACCTAAAACCCTACTCCACGTTTTCAAGGCTTTCAGTGTGACTTTTATATCCGAGCGGCCCTTCGTCCGTTCATAATGTCTTCATTGTCCTTACCAGGGTCTTCAAAGTGTCAGTGCGCAGTGAATTGGTAAGATAATTAAAGACATTAGCGTTTTGCTAATGTCTTGATGGGCGCTAGCTTGAAGGGCGGCCTCCACTTTGAAGACGAACGCCCACGAGGACCGATTTAGCACAACGGATTGGCTGAAAGGAAACGTCTTTACTCAACGCATGATCGCTGACCTATAAGCCGAGATGCAAGACTGCAATGCGCAGATAAGATCGTCATACGTCTGCGCAGACTGCAGTTGAAACGCCGATAAACATCGATAAGCGAAGCGAGCGAGCGCTCAACGTTTCGGTTAGAACCGTCGAACGAAAGCAGTTTTGGTGAACGCGCCGACTGCACTTACAAGCGGTACGTCGTGCCAATAGCCGAGCCAAGACAAGACGGCCTCGTGCTAAAAGGTGCCTTCAAACGGCTACTGGTTGGGCATTCGGGTCCTTTTTTTGTTTTTCTCTTTTAAAGCGTGAAGTTATAAGCGGTACGCCGTGCCCGCGGCCAAGACAACACGAGTCCGCGCTAAAAGCTCCTTTCAGTCCTTTTCCCTTCCAGACAGGGATGTCTAAGTGAATGCATGCGTCAGTGCCGACGCGTAGCACCTGGGAATATGTTGCATTGCATGGGCCACGCAAGGATGTGTTCCGTATTCGCGCACCTGCAAAGCTGTCCGTCCATTTCATCTATGGGAGCGCGCAGAATGTGTCACGGTTAAACGCCACGGTCATAGAAAAGTCACGGTTAAACGTCGCGCCCATAGAAACGTCACGGTTAAACGCTGATGGTCTTTTCGATGGGAGAACAAGAGCGGTACGTTTAAACACTGAAGGCTCACTCACAATGGCAACGCACAAGGCGATTGCAAGCTCTTTGCGGACGAGATTGCCCTGCTGTCGAGGCTATGCCACGTCAGCGCAGACGTCATCAAACGTCTTGCAAACGCGTTTCGTGGCGCTGGTGTAGCCGAACCAGGCCTAATGACGCTTTCACCTGTCGAACTGCCCACGCACGCCACTACGCATGCGCAGTCGGCACTGATTAACCTGTCATTGCTATTGGAAGCAGATCTGGTCCAGCTATTCATCCACGCGGAAGCATCCATAGCACCGTCGGGATTCTAGCGATGAGAGACTGGTTCTAACAGCCAACTCAAAATACTAAGACGCAAAGTTTTCTATTGCTCGCCGTTCGGGAAACGGGGAACAGGTGTAAATATAGTTTTGAAGAGCTAGCCTGTTCAAATGCGAAGCTTTACAAGTAGCCACAAAATTATACAAGAAGCCACAAGTCGTACGCACGTACTTCAAGCTGTCTCTCCACACCAATCCTGCCCTGCCGATTGTACCCTTTGGCTAAGACGCAGCGACTAAGTGTTAAAAAGCACCTGAAAATAACTCCAGTGTTTTAAGCAAGCTTTTTTAATGCTTAAGCATTTCTATGCTGACTTAACGAGGAAGCCCGTCTGTTTGTTTGTAGTAAAGCTTAATCTGTCACACTTTTGCCGCTTAAGGTATAATGCTATTCGTATAACGCACCTTCCTCCTTTGATGCCACACCGTTTATATTTCCTCGGAAAAAAATTACCATCCTTTTCAACAGAAAGTTCAGAAAAGCGCTAAAGATAAAAGTGCCTGCGCCCTTCACTGAAAGCGCGTCCAATCGATCGCCAAGCCTTCAAAGACACAAATCGCAAACGAAGAACGAACACATGCAACTATTTTTCGCGCACTAAGCAAACGCATCTACGAATGATCCAAATGTATACCGATACGTGGTTTATGAGCTAAATGTATACTATTTTTGCTACTTCTTCGTGATCGATGCGTGTATATAGTATCTGGAAGCGCTCCTTTTTCTCGATTTCTGAATAAACTTTTTGAAACAGTGGAAGCCCGGTTTCAACGCATGCACTTTCCGGTCGACCAACCGGCCTATGGGGAAATGCCTTAGTTTTTTTACAGGGATGCGATAGGTCCCACTAAGAAAGATTTCGCTTTAAAAATGCCTTTCCAGCAGTGTATTTGTGGATACTGGTAACGCCGAATTTAAAGGAGCTCGGTGTATACGCTTCGTAGGGGTACACGGCGTCTTGGGGAATACTAAATAAAAGGGCCCCGGCCCATCGTACTTTGATGTGAAGTTCCTATACTGCCCCTGAAAATGTCTTGCTGGCAATGCATTTGTGTAGTACTGTAACCGACACTAAAATGACTCTAAAGGCGCTCCAAGGGTAACCCTGGGGTATTATGGAGGTATTTATTACAACGTTCTAGGTATTTCCTACTTTGGTACCAGACATCCCATCTGGTGACCGAAAAGATATCTGTCCAACAATAAATATTTGTGTAGTAGTAAAGCAGACCTTCAAGGGGCTCAGTGCATATCGGAGTGGCTTAAGCCACTATTCTTGTTCTACTATTCTTATTTGGGAGTTTTTTTTAACAGCTTTCTCGGAAAAATTCCGCCGTTCCTCATTTGCGTACTGAAGCAGACCAACAGCTCTGCGTTACACTTTAGCATTTTAATTGAACTTCCTATCGGCTTGAAGCTACACCACTAGCGTATGCGTTCAAGAGGAAGCGGTTTTTATTTTAGAGCATACTCTGCTCCTGGCTCCAAGTAAAAAAAGAACACGACGAATGTTGAACCCGCCCCCACTAACAGAGAGGTGAGCCTCCTCCCCTCTAGTGTTGAGGTATTGATTGATGAAGATCTCACAATCATTATTGGTGAACACCAGAAAGAAACTAGGAGATAAAGCGCTGTCCCGCCCCTCATGAGATACAGTGACCGATAGGTTGACTAATAGAGCAGAGTCAATTTTGTTTGAGGGGTAAAGCGCTTGTGATTGGTGCTGGGGAAAAGCCTTAAGTTATCTGACCAGGATCTTCGCTAATTTGTACTTTTACACGCCGAGCTACTGATGGGGTCTTAATTAATCACAAAACAGCTCTCCATAATAAAAAAATGCATAATTGTGTTGAACTGAAACGCAAAGTCAACGAAGTAAAGGGAACAAAGTAAAGCTTAAACAAAAATCGGCGTGGCCAAGATTCGACGCATTTCTGAATGCGGCGGCCAAGTATACGGTCCGTGCTTGGCGCAGGCCAATTACGCGTATACAGAAGCCGAGTTTAGAATACCTGCTCGACAATGCTCGCCCCCACCTGACAGCAACAACCTCCTTAATCCATCACGTTGATCGCGACGCCGAACCCGCCCCCTGTGAGTGGCCGTCCGAGGGGGAGAGTGAGTGAGGTAGGCAGAGTCATCACCAGCGGCCATGCTTGCGGCGGACGCTGCTCTCTCAATCAGGAGGGACCGTTCCAGGTCGGGGAAGTTTTGATTTATGTTCAAGTCGGAGGTGAAAGGCCGTTCGGTCTCTGTCAGCACGCCGCCACTTCACGTACGACAGTAGCGGGTTTTTGTAAAGGAGCGAACTTCTAACGACGACGGGTGCGAAGCAAGGGAACGGTGCACTGAAGCGGCTGCTCGAGGGAGTTCGTGGTGAAGGCAAGACTTCGAAGGTGAAGGTTTTTTGATTCTGGCACCATGCCTCTTCACTGTCGGTAAATGTATGTCCGGGAGTACAGGAACATTCATTCATTCATCATTCATTCATTCATTCATTCATTCGTTCGTTCGTTCGTTCGTTCGTTCGTTCGTTCGCTCGCTCGCTCGTTCGTTCGTTCGTTCGTTCGTTCGTTCGTTCCTCTTTAATGAAGCAAGCATCACAGCGTTCTCAATCGCAGCCAGGGTGATCACAACCACGGCGTGTATCAAATCCCAAAGTACACGTCCCTAACGACTTCCTCCGCTACGGTGCGTAAAACCCTGAAATAAAACTTGTAACGATCCCCAATTGTCGAACGTCTGATAACACTGTGACACGTAATCATTTCTTTGTTACTGGGGAGAGATTAGCGGTGAATCAAAACTTTGGTATCCAACCCAAGCATTGTTGGGATAACCTCAAGGGGTCTACACGAAGACATTAGTGGAAGTTGAGAACTGTGGGACTACCATGAGAATCCATAATTACACTCTTGAGGCATGGCAGGAAAGCTTGTTTATAAACGTTTTTGAGACATCAACCCTAGATTAACGTCATATCGCATATATTTATCTCGTATCGTTCGTTCTTTCGTTCGTTCGATCGTTCGCCAGTGTATAGGTGAAGGTATCTTGGTTTCCTTCGCGGGCCGTTGGTCCGTTTACCAGCTTGTTTAAAAGAAATTATGTATCCGGTTTCATGCACACCGTCCTAACTTCAAGGAACAGAAACCCGAGAACCATTTGGGGCCTGTACGAGGAGCTGTCGGGAAGCCTTGCACAGGTCGTTGCGAACGCATCGGGGCGTGGCAGATTGATAAATATCTCGCCGATAGAACAGTTAGGCCCCCAGGGGTCTTAGAAGGCGGGGCGGTACGTGAGAGGACCTATCATCATCGTCCTCCCGGAATCCTGACTATTGACCATCTGGAGCCAAGTAAGTTAGCAGCAGCGGAGGTCAAAGTTCAAGGTTGAGAGAACACGGGGCCTCCACGTTACCACACCGTGTCCTCAATTCTTTCATCACAAAGACATACAAGTCAGGCACAAGCACGTGCACACACTCGGGAAATTCCAGTCTGCGAACTTCCGATGGGCGAGAAAGGGACCGTATACCTGACGCGAGGGGTCACGAAATTCGCGCCACCATTTCTTCACCGGAAACGAAATGATAGAGCAGGCATGTTGAGGCGTGCTGGCGCCCCGAACAAACCTACAGAAACATAATCGGAGGGAGGCAGTCAGAGTTCTGTGAGCCTAGGCCCTGCTCGAGAGGTGGTCTGGATAGCTCCAATGACATCGAGAGCACCTTGCAAGCGACGCATTCCAAACGACTCTCTCATTTCGACGAAAGTATGCGTCGGCACGCAACTCCATTCGGCGTAGACAAAAAGAATGCGTCGAAGAAGGACGTGTTGTCCCACCTGTGTTAACAAAACGTCGCTTCACTTCATTTTTTTACGAGCACTTCTTCACGTGTACCAGACTTCGTCGCCAATCATGGACGCCGCACGACTCGGGCACACGCCAGTGTGTGTAGCCAAGCGACTTCACCGCCGCTGCCTTTCAAGACTCGTCCAGCGTGATGCCAGCGTACGGAGCATCGAAAGCGGGAAAGGGAAAGATAAAAAAGGAAAAACATAGATGGGGCGAACATCATCTCCCCGTCCCATCGCTCTCCTGCCGGCAAATGCATCCCGGTCGCTTCGGAACGGTGGCCGCGGGCAGGGCAGGCGGCGGCGGCGGCGGCGGCCGAAGATGTGTTTTACGGCGCGAGCGCCCGCACTTGACCCAAATAACGTGGACCAACGTTCCGTACATAGCTCGATGCGTGGGGCTGCATACACACTGGCGTTCCTTCATGCTTCTCAGAACTGGAGGCATGTCGCTGAGAAGGGAGGGGGGCAGGTAAGCGAGTGCGGGGGCAATTGGGTATGGAACCGTGATGTTTGGCTTGCTGTTTTATCATTTCGTTCGTTTATAACGTCTTTTCTGTACGTATACGTTGAGCGGGATTTCCCCTTAAAGGTGAGGATAACAAACGACCCAGCGCCCTGTTATCTAGCCTTTGTGTGTGCTACATATACGCGCTGATAAGAAGGCGGATGTGTTGGCAGGGGATGCCACTCTCAAAGGGAGGGCCGTAGAGCTGAAAGTTTCGGCGTTCATTATGCCTATGTTGCTGCAGAGAATTGGGCTAGGCAGGCCCGGAGATTAAGCTGTGAGATTGGTCTCGCTTCTTGGAAGCGTAGAGCGTTGAATCTCGAAACGCCACTGCCAGTTAAAGCCACGATTTGTTCGTTCGGGTAGAGACTGCTCTAGTGGTACATGGCTGGTAGCGGCAATGTAGTTAGTGATTAGTCACATTTTGCCCGGTAAACAAAATAAGCGATTCCGTTATGCGTAAATCGCTCAGGGGGAAATGCTTGTCCCCACAACCAAACCGGTCCGGGGCTGTGGTCGTGCTACCTCATCGTACAACCTCTACGACAAGTCGTGCAACCTGTATGACGGCCGGGGCGAACAACCTGTACGAAAAGTCGTAAAACCTGTACGACGTGTTGTGGAGAACTTCTACGAAATGTCGTTGATATTCTTGCGATATCATACATGCATGCTCCCACTCCTACAACCCTCTTCTAATAAAGTTCCCTGATTTAATTCGAATTCTGTGACAACGTGACCCAAGGTGGCTAAATTCTGGGACTCCTAAAGAAGAAGAAAAAACCATTTAATTAATTTTTTCGAAGCAATTTTCGAAAAACATAATTTCACGGCGGTCGTATTCATCAAGACGAAACAAACATGCACAAGCTCCCTCTCAATGCGATACCCTTGGTGGGCGATCGGCCATCGTACCGCCTCCGGTGAAAGATCATGACTCCACACCGCATATCGCAAGATAACACGTCACTGCACAGGACAGGGATCGTAATCTTGCCGCTCACGAATGCCATGATACTGTAATATTCGTACAGTAAACCAACACTCGTTATAACGAAATTGCTTCCCAAGTTAGAATTCGCGCTTTCTTCGAAGTTTTTTATGGCCCCCCACTTCACTGCTGGGAGAGCACATCATGCGCGATTTTAGCTAAATTCCGCTTATGACGAATTCTATTTACTGTAGCGAGGACTTTGTTATGACGATTATTTACTGTCCGCTCACGGTCTCTCATGTGGAACACGCCTCTCATTCCTTTCTACAACTCACTGACTCTCTGGCACTGTCTGGCACATAAGAGGCACTGACTTTTACGATGTGGGTGATCTTACCGTGCCCTCCGGTTAGGTCACCTCAGGTTCGTGATTAGGATATCATCATGATGCCTGTGACGACGATTCGCTACATAGACGCCCATGCTGATAGTTTTAGGGGCAAAGCCCCTTAGGGGCTGGGGCTGTCGGCGTCTCATGTCGTCGTCGTTGTAACCGTCGTCTCATGTAGTCACTGCACTAAAACACCGGGGAAACTCGCTTGCGCCTCGTGCTAGAACGCAACGAGTACTAAGAAAGCACCGGGACACTCGTTTACGCCTCGCGCTGGAGCGCTTCGTAGCGCGTACTGAAAAAGCACCGGGACACTCCTTTACGCCTTGCGCTAGACCGTAACGAGTACTAAGAAAGCACCGGGACACTCGTTTACGCCTCGCGCTGGAGCGCTTCGTACGTAATGAGTACTAAAAAAGCACCGGGATACTCCTTTACGCCTCGCGCTAGAGAGCTTCGCGTGCTTCAAAGACAAGACTTTTGAAGCAAAGCTGCATACCTGTACACCCTAACGGTTTCATTTCCGTTGGCAAAAACGACAAGGCGCCAAGAATACAATTATACACTGAAGGCTTCGCCCCTCCCCAGGTTTCCCGTTAGTGAAGATGGCCGGGGATATTTTAAACACGACAGCCTTTCTTGGGCTATTTTAACGCGAAAATTGTGGTCTATCTGTCTGTCTGTCAGTCCCTCGACTGAGCAGCTCGGCCAAAAGTTGAGAGTCTTTGAACAAGACGTTTATATAGGCAAAGCGCAGTTCACCCTTGTGATCATTGTTTTGCAAAGAAGAAAACATTAGGCCTATTTGAGGCAAAACATAAATACGTAACTGACAGTAGCACTGTTCTTTTCATTAAAAAGGTTTAATTTCTGTGATAGTAAACAAAGAACCAGTCGAAACAGTATTTTCACCACAAAAAAAAAAAAAAAACAAGGAAGCTCACAAACGCGTAAGACTTGAAGGTAGCAAGCTGTGCGCATCTTCACGACCATCCGAAGGTTTAAAAGTCCACGATTGCAGCCGATTTGCTTCTTCCTTCGCTGCCGCAACGACTTTTACTCCATTATAGTTGCTATAAAGCTTCTTTCTTTTTTTGGAAGTGGCAATCATTGGACACCACCTTGGAGGGCGTACGCAATGACGTGTCTTTCTCGTTCCAAGCAAGTGTTGCCCCGACTACTGCGAACGTTAGCGTTTTTTTTTTTTTGCTAATCTTGCCCAATCTCCCAAGTGGGTTTGCTTGGCAAACGTGCGCCCCGTATGCTGGGCAGTCGGCGCGAGGCACGCACACACGAGCGCTCTGCATTTTCTTGTTTTTTTAAACTGCCGGGCGGTCGTCGCGAGGCCCGTGCTGACGTTAGCGCGCTCGGCCGTTTCTTGGTATTTCAACTTCGGGAACACGAAAAATTACGATTTGCTAAACAGCTTCGCGTTATACGAAAAGGGCTCGCGCCCGAGCTTTGTGCCCATGGCTCACACGTCAAGCCCAACAGTAACAAGAAATCCCAGAAAGGGCGCGGCAGCAGTGGGAATGCTTGAAAATTGAACTGAATTCCCCAAACCTCCAGTGTGTTTATCATGGAAGGACTGAAAAAGAGGTCGGGCGTGAGAGGAGGGAGGAAAGATAGAAGATGCAGTTACGCGGCTGCGCTGCAGAAGAGTTTCTCAACATTTGTAGCGAAGCGAGGAGATACACGTCCAATTTTTTTTTCTTTGTGGAGTCAGGTATACCGTATATATCGTCTTTTAAGATAACTGCACCTTATCAAGAACGTGAATATCAGCGACGTGTCTAGACGAGGTTCACAATAAACTTGTGGCAGCATTAAAACTCGTCAACAGTATGCAGTTATTTCGGAGTCCTAGCCACTACGTTTCAGTCGAAGGTTGTATCGAGCGGATAAAGTTGTGGTAGAGGAAAGGTACCTCGTGGTATTCATTCATTCATTCATTCATTCATTCATTCATTCATTCATTCAATGTCCACCAGGTTCAATGAAGCAAACTCGTATTGTGTCTTCATGGCCTTTTTGAACGCTGAACAACAACTCCGGATTTTCGGCACCGGCAAATTAATTCATTTTTGCAGATGGCGAAAGAAGTGATCTACGAGTGAAGCAACTCACCCGTACTCCTCCAATCCCGCTTAATACTCGGCGCCCGCACGGCGTACTTAGTTTAATTCCGCTAAGGTCACGGTGCTGATGTGCTCGCGCCGACAATTTCGTCTCGGTCGCCGGCCCGACACGAGCGCCCAGCTTTCGCAAAGGTCGTTTCGGGGCACTAGCTTCGCCCGCCACGTTGGGCGCCGAATGTGGGATCTTCGCTGCGACTCGACGAACGAACGCGCCGCGAATAGATCGGGACACCGCGCAGCGGCGTCGGTCAAAGGGGCGCTTCTTTCCCGCTTGATCTTCGAACCGTACGACGAGTCAGCCTGCGGTGACTAATGCGGGCATAATTCACCAAGTACTCCGCCAGCCCTGCGCGCCTTTAGGGCTTGCCGAGTCCGTTGGTTGTCGGTATAGCCTCGACCGCTGAGTCCTGAGGCCACTGACATCTCGGTCGTCGTCGTCATCATCTCCTCCTCCCATACTTGACCAACATCGCAGGATGAATTTACCTTTTATATGTGCGTTTCTGCATTTGCCTGAATCCAAATGACGTGTTTCGGCTAAATTTAGAGGCGCTCTCTATCAATTGTTTAACGGCTGGTCCTTCGTCAGGACTTGTATGTTGACGGGTCCTATTCTCCGTAGACCCGGTGAATTGAAGAATACAATCAGTACTTGGACCTAGGTCTATTTGACAATAAAGTATACTCTATCTCTCTCCTCTCTCTCTCTCTCTCTCTCTCTCTCTCTCTCTCTCTCTGGTCTTCGTTTGAAAACCGGCCGGGTTCCATGGTGCTATAATTATCGGGCAACATGTAAACCGAGTGACGTCAGCTTTGTTAAGCGAAAGTTCTACAGTCAAAGCGTATAAACGCACACAAACGCGCGCGTTCGTACGTGTGCGTGTGCGTGAGTACGCTCGCTTCCACGCGTTTGGAGAAGCCGGAAAGCCGTTATTTGCACGCGAATCTTCGACGCATCATTTCCTTCTCGTGACTAGGTCCGTACTTGTATCCTAATTCTGTTTTTACGTACTACTACTACTACTACTACTACTACTACTATTTACTACTACTACTACTACTACTACTCTACTTCTACACTACTTACTATACTATACTAACTACTACTGCTATACTACTCTCTACTATACTACTAACTATAACTACTATACTCTATGCTACATTTTCTACTGCTACTACTACTACTACTACTACTACTACTCTGTACTACTTCTACTACTACTACTACTACTACTACTACTACTACTACTACTACTACTGCTGCTGCTATCACTACTACTCTACTACTACAACTACTGCTGCTACTACTACTATACTACTACTACTACTACTAAAACTACTACCACTACTAATACTACTACTCTCTATCCTACTACTACTCTACTACTACACTACTTTGCTCTACTACTATACTATAACTAACTACTACTACTACTACTACTACTACTAAATGTACTTCAAAGTCATAGTGGTGAAACAGTGCGAAGAAAACAAAAGCTCAGTACAAAAGCAAACAAGAGTTAAGTACAAAAGAGTCGAGAACCTTTTTTTTAGTTTTTGACTCCTTTGTACTTCGGGGTTACTCATTGAGGTGTAACCTTATGCCATATTTACACCCACTCACTTACGACGCAACCATTTCACGGTGACAATGACCCGGCTCTCTAGGAAAAGAACGCGCACGGCGCGGCGGCAGTGCCGTTGTACGAACGACGATGACACAGTTACGGCAGCGGAGCTTAAGCCGGTTAAGGTCAAGGTTCACGCCGGGGTGACCTTGTCTGTCTCCGGATGGCGGGACGCTGCGCTTGTTTCCGCCGCCTCTAATCTTGCGTGAAGCTGACCTTGACAGCACATTCTGCGCGAATGCGACCATCTCCGTCATATGTCATGTTCCTTTCCTGGCGCAGACAACGTTATGAGAACGAACTATATAGCTGGTACTATATCGCTCCGCGTTTTTTGGTTTAACGCTGCAAACAGAGACAGCAGCATGAGTGTTGGCAAGCTTTATCTGCGGTAAATACAGGCTGCAAAATTTGTAGGGCTCACTTGGGATCCGTAAGAATTACCGCACACCGCACCCTAAGCGATTTGATCGCCCGAAGCGATTTGATCTTTTTCGAGGTCTCCTTCAGCAGCTAAATGAAAACGGACTTAGCGTTCACTTCCAGTGGGTTCCTTCCCATGTCGTAGTGCTTGGAAACGAAGCCGCGGACAAGTTGGCCCGTCAAGCTACATCTTGTACTCGTTTCCTGAAAGTGGCTCCAGACGAACGGGAAGTGTAAAAAGCATAATTAAAGAACACTTCAGATCTCTTGGCGACCACAACACCAACCTTGTGTTACCAAAGGAATGAGAGGACAGAGGCATCCTTACTGTTCCGCATCCGGACCAACTCAGCGCGGACACCGGCGTGGCTCCATATAATAAACAACAAATATTGAGGTTCCGAGTTTCAATCGCGATTTTCTTGCGTGCTAATGATCGGTGAGTGATGAAGCCTAGCCTGAGATGCATAACTTCTCTGAACGTCTGCTTTCGGTGACAATGCGGATATTTTGCCCTGCAATCACAGTTATGGACAAGCTGAAAGTATAAGGTATCTAAAGAAATTTGATTTTTTTAACCCTCGCGTTTCAATAACCGCCACCCCTGAGAATTACCCGCGTTGGTTCGCCATGCTATAACATATTACGAGATCCCGCTCCTACCATTGAATTAAAAAGTGCCCGGAATTTTACTCTCTTCTCCGCAGTTCCATTTTACTCTCTTCCGCAGATGCATTTTACTCTCTTCCGCAGATCCGTTTTACTCTCTTCCGCGGCTCCACGCCGCTTCTGTCGCATTTTGTGCTATGTCGTTCCCGCAACAATATCAAATATATTGCTCCAGGGCTGCACCATTAGTGCCCCGAATATATGCAGCATGAATTGCAAGTGCATAAAATCGCACGGCGGGTCCGTAGAGGACCTCTAGCTGGTCCAGGAGGCCCAATATGACCTGGCAACACGAAGGTAGATGGTGGATAAGGATATAAATTATTCCCGCTGTCTGCCAAGAGTCACTAACCATTATGAGTACGGTGGTAAAGCATAGCATCCCTACATCACTGTTGTTGGGCAGGACACTCGCAAGCACCTCTAAAAATTTCTGCATAAATTTAGGACTCAAGACCTGTGTTTTGTATGGACACAGCTATGTCAGACAAGGACGTTGTGGCAAATAAGTTCTCAGACAATTATGTCTAAAGACATTGCAGTCTACCGCACACTTTCCTCGTGGTTACGTTGTCTGACGTTGGCCATCCGAGTGATGTCGGACGTTCATCTGGATGTGACGTTGGAGATTTATTTGAGTGCCAGTAGGTTTTGTAACGCTCTTCTCTTTCTGTGAAATATCCGGGCGGAATATTTAGTTGTGTCCGTTTTAAAGTACCCATTTCGCGTCCGCTTCAAGACAGCGGGTAGTTACACTGTCGAGTTTTTCACGTGCACCACAGAACAAAAACTAACGACCCCCGCCTTGCTTGTAATGCGTCAAATGCTTGCCTTCTGCTCTCATCCAATCCGGGCTTACTCGAAGGGGTCACTTGGAAGCGGACATGAAATGGGAAAAATTATTGTCATTCTGCGCCTCACCTTTTGAATTCTTCCCCTCTGTCGCCTTCACCTCAGTGAAATGAAAGAACAAAAAAATTCGGGCCATCTCCACTAGCGTGAAACCTGGGTAGGGGCGAAGCATGCAGTGTGTAAGTGTATTCTTGGCGCCTTTGCGTTTTTGCCCACGGATATGAAACCTTTGGGGGTAAAGGTGTACAGCTTTGCTGTAAAAGTCTCTTGTCTTTGAAGCACGAAGCTCCCTAGCGCGAGGCGTAAACGAGTGTTGCGGGGTTTTTTGAGTACGCGTTACGAAGCACTCCAGCGCTAGGCGTAAACGAGTGTCCCTGTTTTTTTATGCGCTACATTCTAACAGAAGGCGTAAACGAGTTTCCCGGTGTTTTAGTACCATGACTACATGAGACGACGATTACGACGACGACAGGAGAAGCCAACATCCCCAGCACCTAAGCGGCTTCGCCCCTAAAACTCGGTATTACACCTCTCAGACGTTGAAATAATGAACTACTTTCAGCTCAACGTCCGGCGTTAGTCCAACCTTATCACAGCGCCCAAAACGGCGGTTTATTCCTCTTTTGGTCGTCTACGTCCTCTACCCTGGCAACGCACGCTTCGGCGAGTTCCGTCCACTCTTGACAACTTGTTTGTTCCGAGCGCGAACCCCTTTGACGGAGCTCATACAGAAAGCCGTCCACCCGCATTTTTCACCGCTGAACTGCTTTACGCTCTCCAGGCGATGCGGAACTCAAGTTAGCATTTCGCGGAGGACGCCACAATAAGGGCGGCCGACACCCTGCCCAGCCCGTCCTTTGTGCTTTCGTATACGCGCCTGCCAAGCAGTGCGTTCACGCGACGGACTATCAACGTCAGCACCGCGGGAGCTGACGTTGATAGTTTGAAGGCTTGACGCGATGATTGAATCGCGTGCGGGCTCCTTAAAGGTGCTCATAAAGGGCAAGACGACAGCGTCGTGACGAATAAATTAGAGATTTTTGGACTGTGACCAGGAGTTGCGCTCAAACACACGACAAATACGCGGTGCAACATTGTCGCTTTGCATTTGTGCGACTCTGTCCGCAACCTCAAGCGGACTGAGGAGACACAGATAAAAGGGCACGCGTTTTCTGTTTCAGATGGGCTCAGCTTACGCGCCTTCAGCATTTCCGACTGGCAGTGTGTGTACGCGGCTTTTTTATTAGCGAATTCATCCGTTTCTTTTTGGCTGAACTGTTCCCACCTGCTTGGAAGCCTGGTCGCACCAAAGGTATCGGTGACAGGCACTCTTTGTGAGAAAAATTTCCCCTTAGAGCCTTTTCAGAACTTTCTGACAGGCAGAGCGTTTTTGTGACAGCTAGTTTACCGTTGAGCGAATCAAGCCTTTTTAAGAATATAATTTTTTGTTTGTCGCCTCATACTTGCCAAAACTTGAGGGGGGGGGGGGGGGTAGTGGCGTGCAATCCGTGGTTGTTCATGTTTGATTGTGCAGGCCTGTCAGGGTTTTAATTTCTGAGATACTCTCAGTGTACGTTAATCCTTGCAGTCACCCCGTCATCCTTAGCGTGTAAAACTGCGCATTGACGCCTAACTTTGACGCATAAGAGCGAGGAGCATAGGTTTACTCCGAGCTTCGGAAGGAGGGGGCAAGGGAGCTCTTACGACTAAAAAATTAAGTACAGTCTTCGCCAGAAGTTTCTATGCCATGGCAAATGTTCATAGGCCACAAAGAAATAAACTACACGCTTAACTTTGGAATGATACTGATCCGTTTTTTTTAACAGGCCGGAAAAATCACCTTTTTTGCTACTGTCACGAAATATTTCGGTTAGACTTGAACGTTGAGCTTTTGCTTTGAATTTTTGGCCCGAAACTTTTGGTGTGGTATTGAGAATTGTCACCATCAGTGGACATTCCCTTCTTCCCAAAGAGTATCGTGCGGGCCGAATAAGAACTGTTCATTGGCTTAGGTTTCCAGCACCAACTTATGCAAGCTGTGGTGACGACTGAAGACTGAACATCAAATTCTTTAATTTTAGCGTGATCCTACAATTTATATGTTGATGTTGTACGACTAATATTGTTGTTTCTTTGTTTTCTAGGTGCGTCAGCTCAAACGATCTTCTGTTGTGTTCAAACACGGGGATTGCAGTAGAAAAAAGAAATCCAGTTTTACCGGAGTTCCATGTGCTTTAAAGATAGAATAAATAGAGCACCGTAATTTACGGACTACAGTATACCGATTATATACGTTTAAACATCAACATCTCACTTTGCTGAAATTTTAGATCGAAATCTTAACGAAACGCCTAACCTGTAAAAAGTGGGACCATTTATCCTCAATAGTTTCTTTTCAGCCGAACGTACCACCTGCTATAAGACCGAATGCGCACTGCAGTGCTGTTCATAATTTATGATTTTTTCGACGCACAATTGATAAGGTCTCTAAATTTTACCCTGTCATTTTGTCTCGAATTCGCCGATTGCACGTAATAAGGTTCGCCGCTGCCAACGGCCATATTGGGCGTTTTTGTTTGTCGAAGCGTCCATCATATTGCCGCGAACCATGCATTTGGTTTGTATATTTATGTTTTGCTTTTACCGCCCGGCTGCGCCGGTCTGTGTTATCTGTGTGCCAAGGGAAGCGCGAGTTCCATTCTTTCTTTCTATGCCGCCTGTGTTATCTCTTCTGATAGGGAGAGCATTCCGAACTAACGTGAACAGCCTAATCTTCTTTGTTCTGGATGTAAATCGACGGTTCGAGAAACACTCGCGCCGAAAGATAAAAAAAAAGCCTGCAGAGCAGACGCCGCGGCTTTAAATTCGAATCGTCGACGCTCGCCTTCGCACCTTACTTTGTTGACTGCTGCTTCGCCGCCTATATTCTTTGAGTTGTTAGGGGAGCGCAAGTTCGCTCCAATAAACTTGTTTTCTTGAAGACATAACAGTTTGTTGTCTTAATGCTGAAATAATTGCTGGGTGATAAAGTGTAGAGAGCAACGGACGCGCTGCCGTGGTGGCTATTTACATGACCGCTGCAGAAGTGTAGTTCTGTAGAAAGCGAAGATTTATATGAGCGTGTTTTTTTTTCCACGGGAAATTAACATTTCCTCCTATGAGAGACATGCCAAACTGCATTGACTGACATCATCAACCTTTTAATTGCTTACCGGCACTCGACTGTGGGCAGTTATGCGTGGTAATTCTTTTCGATTTGTGGTTTAAATACCGCCATTACGAAGCAGATTGTGGCCTGCAGAAGGCTTGAAAATCAGCACCTATATTCCTTCTCGCTACCATCTGGAATTCGGCCTCAATCCCTGCAGTTGCTTTGAATACCTATCCACTGTGTCACCGCGCATACTCGAGACTGTACATGCAGTCCACTACGGGCTATTTCTGGTAACATGTCGATGCCTGCTGGGAGTGCCATCCAGGCACGTCGCGTCGACAACCTTCTGTCTTCTCGCTTTGGGTTTCACAAGCAGTTGTCTGGGCGTTTACGACAGTCTCGCCATCGGCCCTGTTACAAGTTCACGAACGGCCCTGTTACAAGTTCACGAAGGTCATGTCGTCACCTTCTTTCTTGTCGCATCATCAAACGGTTGTAGGTCGATGGCGTTGGTTTGCTAGACATTTATCCGCACTCCAAGGCGGCTGCCCCCTTCTGAAGCAGACGACTTTGCCTTGGGCGTACAGAATCCCAAAGAAATCGCTCGCGATAGGGTTGGTCGACCCGAATCCTCGTTACGTTGATTGATTGATAAGAGCCGCACGCAAACGCCCTTCTGATTCACCCGACTCTTTATTTTTCTCCTCTTTGTCTTCTCACTTTCTCATCTATTCGTTCAGCATCGCTTTCTCGTTTAAATTCTTCCCCTTTATTTACTTGCGCTAGCTCGCGTCTTTCAACTGCTCGTCTCGGTAGCAGACGATCTGGCCGGTGAGCGGTCACTGAGCGATAGCAGACGACGCAGCGCTCGCCGAGAGCCGCCGCTCCTCACCTACATCCCGAAACCGGCCGACGACTCTGCGTTCCAGTTTCGCATTCGGAGTTTCCTTTTTTTTTATTTTTTACTTGACGTAAAAACAGGCGAGGGTGGCGGTCTTTTCCCTTATCCTTTTCGCCTCGAGTTGCCCGTACGTCGTTTGCGTAGTAGCGGCAGCGGCTACTAGCGGCAACCCTTTCCAACGTTTGTCGCGTTCCTTTGCGGTCTCCCCTGCGGCGACAGAGCCGAATAAGAGCCGTGTGCGAAAAGGTCAAGAGAGGGAGGGGGGTATCGCTGGGAAAGGAACAAGAGTGGGCTAAATTGGGTAGCACTGCAGCGTTCGTCGGCTGGGGACAAGTGCAAACGTCGAAGGACAAGAAATGCCGTTAGCCATACGCGGACTCGTTCTTTAGGTATTTATGTTCCTGTTCGTCCAGGTCCCCACCCTACGTGTCTGGGCGATCGTGACTCGCGTATTACAGTGTCTCTGTGCTGCACAGCCTTAGGATTCAGAGTAGACAATAATAAATACAACATGCAATAAGAAAAGGGACAAAGCTATTGGACGATAATAATGTAATTGAGGTGACTCGTGTTAAGCGAGCAATTAACTAACTGCTAGCGGATTCAACAAGAATGTCGATAAACTACGTTTCTCGAACGGCGGTGTCAATCTGTTCAGGTATACAGGGAGGAGTTTCCGCACGCGTCATTGATATTATTTATTTATTTATTATTTATTTATTTATTTATTTATTTATTTATTTATTAAGACTCTGCAGTTCCCCGAGCATGACGTAAGCGCGTGCACAAACCGGAAAACAGTAATATAAAGCATCGCAAAGATCCCGAGCCATCTCCACTAACGTGAAACCTGGGGAGGGGGGAAGCATGCAGTATATAAGTGTACTCTTGGCGCCTTGGCGTTTTTGCCAACGGAGATGAAACCATTGGGGGGTAGAGGTATACAGCTTCGCTGTAAAAGTCTCGTGTCTTCGAAGCACCCAGCGTTCTAGTGCAGGGCGTAAACGAGTGTCCCGGTGTTTTTTAGCTACCGTGACTACATGAGACGACGGTTACGACGACGACATGAGACGCCAACAGTCCGAGCCCCTAAGGGGCTTCGCCCCCAAAACCTGATGTTCCAAGTGAGGCTTACGATACATTGGTAGCACGGGGCATGAAAATACCCAGAAAAGAGCGAACCTTATTTATTTATGATGATTGGTACGGCGGTAACGCGATTCCTACCTTATGTGTATAATAAGGTGATGTAATGTGGGCTCCGCTCGCTTCTGAATTGGTTAGTTTGGTGTTGGACTTGATTTTAGATAGCTTCGCGTTCCCCCGCGGTTGTTTCGACAGAAGGGTAGTTGATATTTTCTGTCTAATTTCGAACGTCCACAGGCCCTTCTCCAAACCCAAACTGCTTCGACCGTGCTGAAATGGTGCAATCGGATAGACGTTAGCTTCATATCGCGAGGTACCCAGGTTCGATTCCGGACCACAGGAGGCGTTTTAATTTTGCTTCAACTTCACCCACGATCATCATCATCATCGTCGTCGTCGTCAGAGGAAGTTGGCTTTCCTGCAGTGCGTTTTGTGTGGACTACAGATGACATCAGTGGGAGGCTGAAGGCTTCGCTTTAAGAGCAATGACGAGGGCGAATGTAAAAGATAACTGGTTACACAGTGGCGGATGGAGTATGGTTAGTTATGAAAACGATGGCATCCGGGCAAATCATTATACAGCACAGCTTCTGTAAGCGCAGAACTATTAAAAAGTAAATTCGCAGCGTCTAGTACTGGTTAGAGTAGCTTAGAAACTGCACGCCAGGTAACATTGAAGCCTATTAGGGAAATTATAGCATGAAAGGACCCGTGGCGTGGAAAACCTCTTGAGTGGCAAGTTAATGCGGAGATGTTCTTTCGTGTACAATATAGGGCATTGAAAAGAGAGTTGCTGTCCAGGAAATGAAAGGGGGTAATTGCTCAGAACAAGCGCGGCTGCTATGACTAACTAAAGCCATAATTCAGGCGATCAGTGGCGGCCTTACCCGACATTACCTCCCAAAGTCGATTTTGTTCCAAGCGACACAATCGAGGTATATATGAACGAATTAATCAGGTGTACAGAAGTTTTGCACACCCCGAGGATTGTTCTCTCTAAGCGTGCACGTACATGTAAAAAAATTTGCATGCAGGAAAAGGGGCTTAGTGGCCTGTCACGTTTATAAGCGGCCCCTAGCAGTAGCGTAATATACGGCATAGCGCTGAAATATTTGAGTAAGTCTTGAGCGAATACTCGCTTTCTGGCTTTAAAAAAAAAGAAACGTCGTTTCTGTTCTTGTGCGGTTGTTTGTATCAACTGCCACGACAGATATTAACAGAGCCGATAGTTTCAGTTACGCAAACATTATCTTGGCCATAGCAGCTATACACGACGTCCCTGTAAGGCACTCTTCAGGCCCTAAGTTTTCCAAAAAGATATTTCTATTGTTGGGCTGCATAGCGAAATTCCTTTGAATGGCCTCTTCGTGTTCCAGAAACCTTTTTCTCGTCACAGTACCTCTATAGCTGCGTACATATGGCGCTTGGTACATATATGACACAATTCTCTCTACCTGGATGTAGATTTTCACCATGACTTGCTCTGGAAAAGAACTTCGTACCGTACTTTAACTCTTGTACAATTCATGGCAGTTCTCGCTGTCTCTACGTTGCAGAATTTTGCCCTGTTTCTAACGTCGCCTGCTTATTCTCATCTGTATTGAGCTACATCTATAAAATTCGACATCTGGCAGCTTTATTCGCGTTTTTATAAACTGTCTTTGAGATCGTGAGTTGGTTTCGTCGACGTGTGAGCAGCGACACCCCGAGGATTATGCTGACCTAAACCTTGATCGTGTTTTTTTACGTTCCACATTTCTGACGCACGGTTTGAGAAAGGCCAACGACTCGACCTACGCACGCCACGTCGCGGAGGGAGATACGAGAGCGTGGCTTTGGGGTCAGACACGGCGCACGCGGTAATGCGCGGACGAAAATGCCGTGGATATGTGTGGAACGCCGTAATTCGACGAGGACGAGAGATTCTTCAAGACGTGCGGTCTCTTACACGGACGTGGCGAAAGAAGAATGACACAACGGCTGACTCAAAACAACAACGTCTGTCACACGTGCAGCAAGGCTCTTCCGCGAGGATGTTGCGCGTTACATTTCCAGAATGTCGCGAAAAAAGAGGAGTAGAATGTGGTTCAAAATGAAACGCCTGACCTTATGCTCTCTCAAGGGCAGTTTGCTTAGCCCGCAGGTACCTTCATCTCGGGAAAGGCTTAGGCTGGGGTCAGACTGTTGCTGCAACTGTTGTAATAACCTTCAAAAATGATGTCATTTTACGTCTCAGCCAACCGAACTGCGTAACATGCCATTTTGTTACGTCCATAGATCACAATATGGCATTTGCGTCGGTAGTCATGAACATTGCCTTACCGCCTAGTTTTGGCGCTTGTAGGCGTCTTGTTTGACCGAGATAGTTGTTACGTTACCGGCACCTTGCAATATAGTGTGCTAGCTTGCTGGACGATTATAAGTTGCAAAAACAGGCAATGCTTTCGCAATCACTATATTGTAAAGAGAGCTCACGGCCCTCGCAAGTTCCTGCTTTTCGAATTTATCTACTCATCCACTTCTTGCTATTAATTAATCTGCACCTCCATTTTTACACCAACCACGTGCTTCTGTTGTTGCGTCGACATTCCTAGTCCGCATCCTCTCCAGGAGCGGTTCGCGATGGCCGTATCTTGGACACAGAAATGGTTCCTGCTTACTTTAATCCACAACATTCTCGTTCTCCCTCTCAGTTCATGATAGGCGCGAATTCACCATAAACGGTAATGTACAAGCAGGTCGACTGCATTTTGTTTTGTTTGAGCAGTGCAGAGCAGACCTTTTATTCTTTAAAATACACCTCAGCATGTTCTGGACGGCACTGTGATGCGCACACGCAGTGATGTAATCCTGTCGACTGCGCCAATTAAATCAGCGCTAACGCAGCCGAATCAGAAAATAGCTTCTCCGACCACAACAAAGCTGAAAAAGACATCTGATTCTTTAAGCCCTGATAACGTATAGGCAGGTATAGATAATGTTGCGCATGCGCCGTGACAGGATCACATTGACTGCGCCATTTAAGTCTGCGCAAGCACAGCCCAATGATAAGATGGCTGCTTCCAGGACAGTTTAATTTAAAAGAATTAGACCTTTAGAATAGCATCCTGGTATATTCTGGACTGCGCTACACATGCGCAGCCAGATCATCCTGTCGACTGGGCCAATTATATCGTGGCCTGCACGGCCCGATGATAAAACGGATTGTTTTAGGACTAAGATGCTGGAAATGTCTTTTCATTCTTTAAGCCCGTAATAAAATCTCGGAATGCTTAGAACTGTGCCGCGCATGCGCGCCAACAAATCAGAGCACGCTAGAAAAGCCCAATGACAAAGTGGCAGCTTCCAGGACAAGGAAGCTGAAAAGGTCCTTTTCATTTCTGTAACCATGGGTAACATCATATTGGCCTCCTCTGGATGGTATTGCGCGTGCGCAGCTACATCTTCCTGCTGACCACACCGCAGTAACGTCGGAGCTATGTTTCACTAGATAAGGTTACAGAGTATCGGCACTCTTCTTCTCTCATTGTGCCGTGCCGCCGCCATGATCATTGGTCAATTTGCATCACGTGATATTTGTTTACACTGCCACGATTCATGGGCGCCGCCATTTTGTTGTTCACGCGATTTTGAGGCGGTCAACTGGGGTAGGTGTCAGCTTGTCCTCCCTACTCTGCGGCTCCGCGCGGGCTGACGTCGCTTCCGAACACGAATCAAAGATAACGCGTGTAGCATCCTTTCGGAGCAGAAGTGTGTCTGAATATACCGTTTTGCTGCAGTTTGGCAGTGTTGGTTAACCAACGACCCTGTCGAAGTAGCGGCGAGACCGGGTAGTGCGGCTTGCACCTCCCTGGCCCCCGGCTGCGCTGCCTGAGGGGCCCGTTCCGAACACTTTTCTCGTGAACGCGTGGTAGCATCCCATTCAGGCTCCCCAAGGACGTGTGTTGAATAAAAACCGTTTTGGGGCTGCGTAATTGGCAGTGTTGCCAACGGCCTGTGGCAGTTAGCGGCTTAGCCTACCATCAGGGCTTTTCGCACACCTGTAAACACTTCCGCCTTGCTGAATTGCGTTTGCCACAGTGGCAAATTTCCCGCCTTCTCTCGCGCGCCCCCTGTCGGAGCTAGGCGAGCGGTCCCAGTACACGGCCCCTTTTGCCCCAAACCGCATGTTTTTGGGCCCATCTCCCCGGAGGGGGACTCGAGTAAATGCGTCGCATAGGGGGTGGGTGTATTGCGTTAACGTTTAGTGTTTGGGGAGTTGGTGGTAGTGAATGCGTTGTATCAGCAGCTTCTTGACGTAGTTTGAATGAGTCAAGGATATAAGGCGCGTTCGTAGCCTCCCATTCTGTGTCGGCTTTGTGGCGCAGTGGGTGTAGAGCACCATGTACATTGCGTTCCGCCCGCAGGGTCGAGGGATCGAAACCAGGCGCCGGATATATTTTTTTTATATAGTGTGGGGGAGGGGTGCGGAACATACGGACGTCAACGCGGGTGACATCGTGAGTTACTGAAATGCTCTGCATTTAAAACGTCCGGCGGCGACTGACTCACCGATGACTCCGGCCAGCGCGGGCAGAATGAGTCCGAGGGAGATGAGGCACTTCATCCTCCTCCTGCGCGCCCTGGCGCTAGCGGCGGCTGCAGCGCTGCCCGCGGCTCCCTTGACGAGGGGCGCCTGCGGCCGGTAGGCGGCGCTGTGGACGCTGCTCGAGCCGGAGCCCCCGCTCGACGAGCAACTGGGGTTGCCGCCCTGCGGGTGCTGCACCGACGAGGGCTGGTGGTGGTGGTGCGGGTGCGGGTGCGAGTGGTGGCCCGTCACGGAGGCCGGGTGGGCGGCCAGGTGGTGCGCCGCGGCCAGGTGGTGGTGCAGGTGGTGCGAAGGGTGCCGGCTGGGCAGCGGTCGCCCTCCCAGAAACGCCCGGTCTGCGCGAGACAAAAGGGAAACACCGGCGTCACTCATCATGGCCCCTTTCTCGATTGGGGGGCGAAAATCGCTGTATACGAGTCGTGCGTGTCTGAAGCCACATGTATTGCATAATAATCGCTTCGGGTTGTCCCGCAACATGCTCAATCTGTGCGCGAATATACGCCGTGGTCCTCATCATCGACACCCTTCTGAAGTCCACTTCAAATCGAAGGCCTTTCCTGAACACTTCCAATCGCTCGTATCCTGTCTGACTGTAGACTTCCTCTTTGCTCCTAAATTTTCTTATTTCTTCCCCCTACTAAGCTGTAGTTCTGCTCAGCCTCTTACCCTGTGCCTTGTCACCCAAACTGCTACATTTGTAGTCCACCACTTATCGGTCCTCTGTTTGACTTATCCAGCCCATCTCTACGTTCTACCCTTAAATTGAGCATTCGTTTGCCTAATAAACACCCTATCCTACTATCCCGCGGGGTGTTCGAAGACGTTTCGGGCTGCGTAGTCACACTGATGCACCCCCTGGCGTCCTGGCTAGAAGATTGCTCTCTAATTTCATCAAAGAACGAGATGCATGACTAGCCCCAGCGAAACATTTGTCCGTTCTGAATGTGTGCACATACGTCACAATGTTCCGCCTTCACAGCTTTATCCCAATACACTCCGGCTACGGCGAGTCGGCTAAGGCCAAGAAGTATTGGCGATTGTTGACGCAGCTGAGACACTGCCACAAGTTTCCTGTGAGTATCGCTCGTGCCAATAGGAAGGAGTTACTTAGTGGGAGTACTCCATCTTAGAATATGGCGTGTACCCGGTTCCAGGAGGGAAAATATCTTGCGTAATTACGTCGATGCGCACCTCCGTGACAACCATCATCGTGGGACAAAATGCGCAAAAGAGGATGGCACGAACAGAAAATAGACACTCCTGTCTGCGCTGTGAGGTGTCTTCTTTCTGTTCGTCTCGTCCTTTCTTACGCATTTTGTCCCATAATTTCAAAAGACCCACAATCCGCCAGTTCGCTTTGATGAACCATCATCATGACCAAAATTTTATCCCCTACTCCCTAAATATAAGATGCAACGTGAGAAGAGGACGAGGACCACGGCGGGGATCATAAGAGGCAGCGGCGATCATCCTGCTCCTCAATAACGGAAGGAAGAAAGGAGTGAAGTCGCACTCCCCCGAGAAGGATGGATAAGGACATAGTAGTATTAGTGTTGCTTTTAATGCGAAGACGTCTATCATAAAGTTTAGTGTGGACGTGGTAAAAGGGGAGGGGAGGTCCGCAATCACAGCGCGAGAAAGCTAAGCTTTGTGTTAACGGCGTTTATATGTTCAGCCCTGCTGAGTTGGGGGGTTTGTTGGTCGTGTTTCAGTCGGCACAACTTTTGCGTCTAAATCTAGTCAAGATTTGATTATGGAAGACATTGAACAGTAATTGGTTATTCCTGAAAGGGGGTGCTTAATACTGGCGTTTATATGTCGTGCGGGTTACCAGCATACCTATCAAACTAGATACGAATGCATCCGGACCTGTAAGGGTATATTAAACGAAAAAAAAAAAATTGGCACCAATCCACGCTGTGAAGGTGGTTGGAAAGCGAAGCTGTAAATAACACCCACAACGATTGCCCATGCGACGTCACTTGAATTCACACACGTGGCTCTACAAAGAGTGAAACCAGAGACAAGTGAATGTTCTTAACCACACCCCTCATTACTTCACAATGACATTCACGACTGATTTATGATCATGTTTTTCGCGAGTTTCAAGTAATTCCGTCTTGACACAACGAAAGCCCGGTCTCACGCACACGCCGCACGTCCAGAAATCTTATCAGAGCTTTTCGGTCGACCAACCGGTCTATGGGGAAATGCATTAGTTTTTGGACAGGACGCCGTCGGTCCCATTAAGATAGCTTTCGCTTTAATAAATGAAACGAAAACTTCGTTTCAGTCGATAGTTAAGCGACTACTGCTATGCTTGTAAGGGAAGAACGAACAGAAATAGTTTAGGTTCTCGTTATGCAATCCCTGCACCCGAAGATGATGATGATGAAGACGAGCTAATAGCAGTGAGAACTCGCAACTCATAACCTGCAACAAAACCCAAAGTCTGAGACTAATGCTGAATCGGACGAGTATCCCGTTGAGAGAAATCATGTGCAGAGAGTCGAAGGACAGCCTAGAGAATTGTTCTGTTTCACATTCTCAAATACACGTCTTTAGGGCAGCGTAATCTACGAGATCTCGACTATGTTCACTAACAACCTTTCAGCTCGTTCACACAAGTACAAGTCGTAAGTTATAGAGCAATTGAAGCTATTTTTGAAACATTGAGCGATTGAACTGACATACATTAACAAAAAACCATTTTAAATAAAGCTACAGTTACTGGCGTAAAAGTGACCATGTATTAAAAATAAGGAAGTTGCCGGCTACGACGAACCTGTTCTCTAAATCATTTGTTTTTGAAACTATTAAAGAGTGGGGAAGGTTGTTTAAAATGCAAATGTGCTGTAAAAGCGAAGAGTCGTGGTTCTGACGCCGTAAGTTCTTCTGTAACGTCTTCAAGAAATGCGGTGAAACCAATCAGTAAATAATAACTTGAAACATCAAGGCAGGTGTAGTAATCTTAAAAGGAAAAGGACAGATAATTGCATTTTCTGTTGTACTTTTCCTGGCAGTGCTGTAAGATAAGCAGGTCACCGCACAATGCGGAAATTCTTTGACACCCCCTTTTTCAGTTAACAGACACCACAGAATCAGTTCTACGGCACAGTCGCTAACGAAATCTCGTTAACGGATAATTGCCCCGGCGTTTCCAAACTTTCCTTCTTTCCGGCTTGGCTTGGCTTGGCCCTGCTGCCTCTTTTTTGGGGTTCGCCGGATCAACCAGGAAAAAAAGAGCCGAAGCCCTGCTGTGTATATCTAGAGGAACCTTCCGCGCTTCCTCGGGCCGGCACAAAACGTCTGCTTTCGGTGCAAGTGGTGTGCAGTCGTCGGGCAGACCGGGGGAGCGAAGCGCGAGGGGGGAGGGAGAAGTGGTGCGATGCATCCACGATCACGAAAGCTGCGGGCGTGCTCTGCGCCGCGCTCACCCCAGCGTGACTTCGCCACTCGGCTCGCACGCGACTGGAAAGGTGGTTCTCGGGGGTGGGCGAGCATGACGGCCGTGCGCGCGTCTTCTGTAGGCGCAAAACACTACCTGCCCGCCACCTTGCCGGGACGGACGAACACCTCCCAGGCGACGAGGCCCTGAGCCAACGGCATCGTCGTTAAAAACTACGTCATCGTTTTCCCCCGACTTGCTGGACGAGTTCGAGTGACGTCATCAGTATGTGTGAAGTGACTACGAAGGCTGTGAAAGGGACGTGAGAGATGAGTGCTCGGGCAGGCCTTGTCCCTTCAGCTGTAGGCCTGCTGACGCGTTCGCTATCCACCTAGATGAATTCTCCCGTCTCAGTGCCACCAATGCATCGCGCACGGACGCGTGCGCTAAAGGGATCTACAAAAGCGATGGATGAGTGCTTATCGGAGCATCAAAAGGGGTTTTAAAAGAAGCACTTTCCTTATGCAGCACGCGAGAAGGAGATCAAGGCACGAGTCGCTTTCGCTGAGAGAGGCTGGCACAAGCGAAACTGGTTACTTCTTCGAAAGGAGTAATGTCACCGCGTTCATGACGAATTCCACACACTTGTACGATGAGGACTGTGGTGGCGGATACGGCGGCCAAAATGTATAGCGCACCCGTACGTTTTAAAAGCGATAGCTTTCTTGGAGGCCAGCACTGCAGAAAAATTCTACTCATACTGCCGACATGGCTTTTATCGACTCTATCGAAATAAAATAATAAACAAATAAAGCTGCGTTTCTCCTTGCTGCTCAACGAACTACTTCGGACAGTGGTAACTTAAGCGGGATGTCATTTATTATGCCTACATCGTTCTATACGCTCGCGATGTTTTGCTGGGTGTTGTCACTATGCCTAAACGCTTTCTGCCCCCCGAAAAAAGCGCTGCACGCCAACTCCGCAGCTGCTGTACACGGTGACCCTTCCACGCCATCTGTGATCGCGTGGTAGGGAATTACCTATGGTGCACTGTTCAAGGATTTGTAACTATGACCCAGGCAGTGGAAAACCTATAGCTGCCACCGCCAAATATCCACGCGGCCTTAATTTATGTATGTGTCGTCTTGGACAGACAACTCAGTGCGGGCCCATGAGTCACTCTCCCCGGAACACCGCATACCATCAAAGAGATTGGCCTGATGGGGATTGTAGACAGAAAGCAAGTATATACTGACACCAATTAAAAAAAAAACTGTCACCGACCATGAGTGTTTATATAAACACTCGTGGTGGTTGTACGTTTTTTTAATTGATGCGTTTCCCCGACCAGATGGGTTTCCGCCCAACTCTTCATTTTAAGTATATAATGTTAAAAATGGGACAACTAACACTCCCCTGCCTGCATCCGTAATGGACAATTCCCAGCTCTTTACATATCCACATAAGGTCATGCAAACAAACAGACCCCTTCCCCTCCTATCACCGCCCACAAGGCAACCGTAAAAGACTGCAAAGCCGGTGGTCCGAAATTTGTGGGCTGAGATGCTGATGGAACCCATTAACGGCACAAGTAACACCCCATCAGGAAGTAACGTATCATTGACAAAGTCACCGAAAGTAGTGTCGTTTTCCGGTACGGCAACGCATCCACTGCCGGTGACGCTACCAGCCATGACGTCAATGCAGTGCAGTGAAGCTGCAGCGAGGCAGAACTAGTGGAAACAGCGGCTGAGGGACAGCTCGACTCCTCCCCTGCCATCATGCTCTTCTCCTGCCATCGGCTGGAGTTGCACAGCCGCAGCTGAGTTTCGCAAATTGAACTACAGAGGAAGGAGTAACGTCGTTGTTTTTTTTTTTTTGTAGATAGATTATTCCATCTCGAGTCATTGAACTAGAATTAATACTCGCGAGGCTGCCTTATAACCGTTTTTACCATTCGCCATTTCGACGCGACTTCGTAGACATCTCCATGCATGCACCAAATCTTGTAGCCGCGAGAGCTTAGGGACAAAAATGACCAATTTATGTTGCAGAAAGGTAAAATGCTTCCGGAACGTGTTACGAAAAAGGTTGAGGGACGCTGTGTAACACGTGAAAACAGAGCAGTGTTTAATATTCCTTTGCAAAGAGAAGTAAGTACCCTCTGGATGGGCACTTGCTTGGGAAGGTCATGATCGAAACGTTTCCAGTCCTGTGGAGCACGGCTGAGGTTTAAAAGAGGAGCTGCCGCCTCGTGCACGGAGTTTGATAGTATTGATAGTCAGAAATACTAGGGGGAAATTTTGTGTTAGCGTCTAGGCGAGCCACGCTTTAATCAACGCGGCATGGCGGGATCGCTGGCGAGTGTTCATTCTTACTTGGCTTGGCTCGTGAACAAGTTTGACAAACGCTGCCTGTGACTCGAAAAAGAAAATATTGTTGTTGTAATACGATTATGTTTTGTTTTATCATACTAAGTAGAATTACAAATAAAGCATATTGCGATTTTTTAAAGCTTTAGGCAACATGAACAAGGGGACAAAAAATGTTGCTTTCATTGATTGTTTTTGTAGTCTGCCACATCGTCTGCTCTCTTGATATCAATGATTTCAGAGCGACTCAGTATTTTCTTCTGCCCAAGGAATTTACACGGCGAGATCAGTTCGGTACTGCCCGTAAACTGTTCAGAAGTGCTCAGGACTGGAAAATAAACAGACAACTTGTCAAAACGGCGGCTTCCTCAAGTATCGTATAGCGCTGTTGGAATGCCCGCCGTTGTGCTCACTCTCTTCTGCATGCTCTAACTTATTCCAATAAAACACGGGCCCGGAAACACCAGCATATCACCCAACTCACTAGTAAGTGAATAGTCTTTTGAGAACGTTATTCAGCACATTGAGAACGGCGTACAGCTTTGAGCCATTTGCATGGAGGGTACACCGCAAAAGAAAAATGGCCATCCCGAGCCATAGGAAACCACTTGCAAGCCAGTCCAAGTAAGAATAGAATACGTCCCCGCGGTCCCATGATGGCACATCACTCCAGCGAAGGGTTTTTCTCCATTGCGTCGTGGTATAAAGTTCCGTGCACCCCTGCCCACCTATCAACCATGGTGAGTTACGCAGCACGTAATCGAGTACATGATGATGATGATGATGATGATAGAATGCAGGAATTTATAGTTGTGAAACTGGTGTACCATTCGGCTTGCAAGTGTCAGAAGATCCGATATATGATATTGGTCAACGGCTTCTTGACAAGTTCCAGTCAAAATACCCAAACCTTTACGTTTGGGTCCTTATCTGTAGCTCGCATTTTTCTTTTGTATTGGCAGTGGACAAATTGTATTGCGAGCCAGTTTCGCCGCGGGCAGAAACAATGGTTGACAGTTATAACCTGTCAACTGTATTGTTACAACTGTATTGTTATCTACCATTGTTATAACTGTCAACCATTGTTGGCATGGGTGCAGCTTCAACCATCAATACTGCTATCACAATTGTGCCGATGATGGTAATGATGATGATGATTAAAGAGTAAATAAACGTCATTGTAAACTCACTGCTTATTACAATCGTCTGCACCCGTACAGAACCACCGGTGGTGTAGTTTGTCAGGGGATATTCGGGATAGAGAAATCTACGGAAACCGGAAATGGGGTGAAAACCGTGGTTGTTTTTGACAGGAAAGAGCAAGAGCTCCTGATTTAGCACTTACATGAAGCTGTTGCGCAACCTTAAGAACGATGAAAATGTTGGAATAAGGTTTCGGGGGAACCAAACTCGAATAAAATCCAAGATAATTTTATTGGTATTTTTCAATAATAACTTATTCTGCGAACGGCCGCTTACGGTCACCCACTTCTGTGTACGCAAACGATACATCTCCTTTCCAATTACAATTTTTCTCGGGAAAATACGTGCTACGCTTCCAGCAGTACAGAAGTGAAATATGAAATATCAAATTTCAGGCACTGCAGGCGTGCTTTGGAAACTTGTGTCTGCCACATAATCTGCTGGCTTCGTGGAAGACGTCTGCAATACGTTACTGATCAATAAAACGCTTATACCAGCGTCACTAACCTTAACGACCGCCTTTTCGTTGAATTAAAAATACCAAATGTTATAGATATTTATGAATTTATGATACATCTGGTGTCCTACGCAAGTATTGCGCTTTTTATTGAGGCTTAAAACACAAAAACGCGCCTGTGCCCAATGAAAGTTTAACGTTTTTGCCATACCTAAAGAAAACGTATTTTAAAATGAACCTGGAAACCGAAATTTCTTCGGAACATTCAACCTGCTAAATATCATAGCTGTACAAAGTATGATTCGCTCACCCTATAAGCAAATACGGACACTAGACAAAGAAATAGACGAGCAGAAATGGTTATGCAATAATTGGTGCACTTCCACAAGCTTTCCCGGGAATACATAGACAACGTATTATTTAAATATGTTTCGCAGTGTCTCAAAACTTCGCTAATGTTTGAGGGACACGTCTTTGCGCACGGTGTCACAACAAGGACGGGAAATGTTCTGCGCATACAATCTGCTTTTAACTCATCCATTTTGTTTGCGCTTTATCAAAAAGGGCATTTCCAGGGACGCACCAACGGATGACCCACCTGTTGCGGTCGTGAACCGTAAAAGCGTGCCTTTCCGTTCATTCCGCAAGTTACTTAGTAGAGTTTGAAGGTAAGGTAAACTAAGTGCACCCTAGTTACAACAAAATTACTTTAACCGAATTCTCGCTTTGTTGGAAATTTTTCACTGCCTCAGCTGCAGTGCACGAAAAACAAATCATCACCGCTTTGAACGAAATACCGTTTTTAACAAAGAAAGTATTCTGCCCAGAGCACTTTGTAACAACGAAACTTTACTGTTCCTCGGCGCCATGGCTGATATTAATACGTGATGACAAGTGATTGGTCAATTATTACAACTTTTATTGATTGATTTGATTTGATTTGATTTATTTGATTTATTTGATTTATTGATTCCTCAAAGGTCCCATCGGGACATTAAATGAGGGGTGGGCATGACACGGCTCTTGAAAGAAGGGTAACAACATGGTAGCGGCCACAGACGATGTACAGTAATTATGGCGGCACTTTTATATAAGGGGTGGGTATGATACGGTTGTCCTACCCACGATTGATTGATTGATTGATTGATTGATTGATTGATTGATTGATTGATTGATTGATTGATTGATTGATTGATTGATTGATTGATTGATTGATTGATTGATTGATTGATTGATTGATCAATCTTGGGCTTAAGTCCAGGCCCTAGTGGTCATATTCGTGGCGTCGTCTGTAAAAGAACCGCTGTCGCATATGACCACAACGACAGAACGAGATGGTATCGACTGCGACGCCCGTCAGCGTACCTGTGCGTGAGCGGTAGCGCACTTTCCCACGGCTGACGGGTGCACCGCGGTTACACGCAGCCCAGATTCCTCCGTCATCGCACACGCCAGCTCCAGTTCCCACAGCTGGGCCCACAGAGCCCATAATTACAGCGGCGCAAGGGGCTATAGATAGATTTGAGAGCATACGTGTAATGGGTCCCAGCGATGGTCAAGGGCGGTGATACCATACTGCACGGCGATGTCTTTTTTCCCTCATTTTATTTATACATTTGTCCTGTCTGCTCCGCTTTGTCCAGGCCTTATTCGCCTTCAAAGTTTCGGAAATAGTGCGCATCATTTTGTATTATCCGCATGGCTTGAGATATGTGGATCCTCACAGTATTACTTTACTCTGGAAAATTGCCTCCGCACACATCTCTCTCACGTCTCCTTGAGCTTCCATGCTGTCGTTCTTCTGGAAACGCGATGAAACGGGATCGGCTGCTGTTAATGTATCTTAAGATTTCATTTTGAACTATCAAGAACAATAAAGGCCACACACCTTTCCTTTGTGGATGTGCCCTGGATGAATGGCAGTTAGGCTATTTCATTGGGCTGTGCATGTCTGACGCCGAGCTAATAGCTGGGCCGGTTCGTGGTAGTTTGAAATGACTATTTTTTTAGGGGCTGGTGCTGTTGGCGTCTCCTGTCGTCGTCGTCGTCGTCGTCGTCGTAATCGTCGTCGCATGTAGTCACTGGCACTAAAACACCTGAAAAGTTGTTTAAGCCGCGCGCTAGAACGTAACGCGTCCAAAAAACACCTGGGACACTCGTTTACGCATCGCGCTAGAGAGCTTCGTGCTTCAAAGACAAGAGACTTTTACAGCAAAGCTGTATACCTGTACCCCCCAATGGTTTCATCTCCGTTGGCAAAAACGCCAAGGCGCCACGAATATACACTTATAAACTGCATGCTTCGCCTCTCCCCAGGTTTCACGTTAGGGAATTTTTTTGTTGTTGTTGTTGTTTTATGCACCACGTACACACCTGCTCCGTCGAACCATGACCTTCAAATGAGCTGCGGTGTTGTTTGGCAGGAGTATTCGGCACAACAGTTGGGATTTCGGGCTCCCAAGAGCAAAACAAACGGTAAATATAAACACCAAAATATTAATGGTCTGCCTAAGAAATAATTCGTTAAATGTTTCCGTAGGTCAGTTAACGTACCATCACTGCATTCAAAATAAGCAAGCATGAGGTGGGGACCTATAATGAGGTCATATAGCGAACTAACCTGAACAAATGTCGTAAGCTGTGACAAACAGTCATGTGCTGAAACTCTCTTGTATGCATTACACATTAAAAAAAGCTGTGCAAATGCGAAGACAGGTGCCCTCAGTTCGTAACTTTAATCTTTTTTTTTCATCCGTACTATGAAAGCCTTGTGTGAGTCGCGATAACAGTTGAAGAATTTTGACGCGTTTGGAGTTCGTATGCGGATTTTTAAGAGCCCATACTCCAGGTTTCTTGCTCAAAGGTCCGACCCATCAGAAACCTAGTAAAACCATCACATGAAAGTGCTACGTTGCATAGAGAAATCAAGTCGACTTGCGTATGAACACCGTAAAAATACTTTACAAAACTCTCAACAGTTTTTGCGTCATTGGTTGCCAGAAATTACTGCCCATTCATTTAAAGGTAATAGCTTCAATGCCTCCTGAATTTGGCAGCCGAACTCGCAAAACCTGAATCTTCTCTGAAAGCAAGCTTTGACTCTCAATATTAGCTTCGCGAAAATACTTTGCGTTTCACTAAATAACTCCAGGATAATCACTTCCAAAAGAAATGCGGCACACGTTAAAGATCCCTAGGTGGTCAAAATTAATCCGGAGCCTTTCACTACGGCGCCCCTCATCGCCTGCGTAGCGTCGGCGCGTTAAACCCCATAATCAAATCAAAACAAATCAAATAAATCAAATCATAAATCTAAAAGAAATGCGATTTTTAACCACGTTGCAATACAATAGCTAGGCAGCCAAGCAACCATTCAACATTGTCAATGAACCACTGCAGGAAGTATTGAACTTAAGAAGGAACACTCAGCGCTGATTCATACCATGAGAAACATATTGGGCGAATGAAGAAATGATGTGGTGCAGGCGTCATTCCGCAAACACTCCCAAGTAATGAAGCATGCCAGCAAGTCCCAACTTCAAAATCCGATTCTTTCTGTTAACATCATCTTTGCAGCTACGTTTTGCAGTTGGGTTTGTCCTCGTAATCATGACGCTCACTTGTATATTTAAGTTTCACCCTAACCACCTTTGTCCCCCGCCTTTTTTTCCTAACGAAAGTTTCATTTCGGGATAGCGGTAAGGTTCCCATGTTTCTGCCAGCAGTCGAATGTGGGAAATACGCATTCCTTGCATACTTCCCATTGTAGGACAAAGGCATGCTACTCTTCATTATTCGTAAGCGCTTCCACTTTATGATAGGTCCCTGCTTAATGTGTTGGTTCAGATCTGCACCCCGAAATTGCGATTTAACCTACCTCCTCCAGAACTTCCCTCCTTATGCTGCAGGACATTTTTGTTGCTTAGCAGAGCAACCAACCATTTGACGACAGTTTTGTCGTTCTGGTCATAGAAAGATAATATGTGGCATCCTCCCAGTGCGTAGCTCAGTAACCTCGGCGTCAAACAGGTGTTCTAATCAGAGCAATTTCAAAGTCCTTGTGTAGTGTGCCCTTTTGCAGAAAGAGTGATATTAGTCTAGTCATTTTGATATTCTTGCTAGACAAACCGTCGTAGCATCAATGTCGGTATTGTACGTGATAAAATCAGAGCACAGATGTTGGTTTTTTCAGCTACAACGACAGGAGTTTTGCATATTTTATCTCAGTTGTAAACAAGAAAGAGTAAATAAGACCACGAGGGACACCCTTTTTTGCCATATCCGCTCTGAAGCTGCGCATGACTTACAAATGAGAATAGACTAATTGCATCGAGAATTACGACTGTTACTCGCAACCTTGATTCAATCCTTTAAGCGGTGTTTTTGATAAGCGTTCACATTGAGCTGGTGCTGTGTGAAGTAAAAGTAAGCACCTGAACGAGTTTTGTTTCTGCTTTGTCGGATACGCTTTTTGGGCAGTGTCGCATGAGTCACCCCATGGTACTGCTTTGTAAGTTGCCGCGGAGATTATGGCAACATTATATTTTTTACCACGAGGCAAGTAAAGCTTTTTTTTTTCGCCAACACGCTTAAAGACAGAGCTCGAAATAACTGGGAAAACATGTGAGTAAAACTAAAATACCACATATATGTGAACAGCTGTTATAATGACAAACGCAACGTTAGGCTTAACTTCCCTGGCAACTGGTACTGTTCTTTCATTATAAGTGTCACTTGGTTGTAAAAATACTACAAAATTGTGTCTAGAAGCATTCTACACCCAGCATACCATACGCTCAACGCTCTTCACATCGATACCCCGTACAAGTTACTTTTTGCACTGATAGCAGGTTACATGATCTTACAGAAGCCCTGCGGTGTGACAAACAATAGATCGATATTTCTGGAAATATTATGATGCCGTAATGAAAATTGAGGTTAATAAAAATTTGGAGCATTCCGGGTGGTTAGAAGCAATGTATGCCTGTGACGCGTCGCTATCGCCATTGACATCACAGCCGCCTTACTATCGGCGCCATATCGAAACCATTCATGCATAAAGAATGAATCAAGTCCTCACCAGGTGTTGCCGAACGTGCACTAGCCACTGTTGACGCCGATGGTAGCGATCGAACTGACGTCACTGTTCTGTATTGGCCGACCACAATGCATCGAAGAAATTGTCACCTCGGTTCCGGTTAAGCCCAAAGTTGCCAGCAGTGCGCAGTATTATCCTGTAAGCGCTCTCAAAAGCACCCGCATTTGCACTACGAGCGACTGTAGATAAATCACCTCAAAGTTAACACCGAAGAAGGTGCAGTCGACGACAGGAGTCCGATAAAGAGGACGCCTGCTGGCTCGGAGGAGCTGACCTGTGCAGACGACGCGTAGCAGACGACGCGGTGAGGATAGCAGACGACGGTCAACCCCAGCCACCCGAAAATCTCAGTTCCCGTTATAAAAGTGAAAGCTCGGCTGTGCCCGCTCTGGTTCGAGGGTATCTTGGGAGGAGAGAGGCCGGCTCAAACGGAGTGGTATTTCCCCTTTGCCTCGCTCTTTCCTTTTGCTGCAACGCTTATTTGTTTGTTTCTGCGCTTCGCTACGCCACACGTGCGCACTGGACAAGAAAAGGCGCCTGCAGCTTTCGGTTCCTCGTACGAAAAGCCCAGCCGAGTTCGAATCGGGGACAAAGCATGCCTCGCACGCAGAGGCAACAGGTGAAAGCCCTCTTAAGAAGCTCTCCGACGCGTTCGGTCCGGCGGGATAAAAATACAAACATGGCGGCCGGCGAGCGCCTCTTCTCCCCCCTCGCCCTCTTCTCGGTCTGTACCTCCTCATCATCCCGCGACTTGCTCTAGACGACGAAACATAAAAGACAAGAAAAGGTCATTGAGAGAAACCTTCTCGACGGGTGGGCGAGCAAGCGGAGGAGGCGGCGGGAATAACGGTCGATACGAAACTTCGGCGGGGTGGGTGAGAGGATGTGTGCCGCCGGCAGACGACCATGCGAAGGCCGACCCGAAACGAGATCTTGTAACGGTCGTCTGCTCTGCTTTGCCCTCTTCCATTTACGATCGTCTGCTTTGATTTTTCGTCTGCTCTGACGCCTTCGCCTCAAGTGACACTTGATACTTGTAATATGTGGCGTCCATTCGTCCGCTCAAATTAGCTGTCGCTTTCTGCGTCAGTCTTGCGTGGCTGGAAGTGGCAAGAAAATGAAAGCAGCAATGCAAGCAGGGGCTTGGCACACTGACTCATCTAAGCAGTACATGCACAGAAGGATGGATCCCAACGGTTTGCTTACATGAGCCGATGGATTGCCCGTTTTTGCTGCCCAGCAAACCCTGGGGGGTTGTCAACTAAGTGTGTTTATCGCGCAGGCGAAAAGGACGGGAACACGCTGTGACGAGCACGCGACACATGTATGGAGCGCGATTTTTCGATGGTAGTTGGGCGTGTTCGTTCCCGAACGGTCTGTCAGGGTTCGTTTGGCGCTACAAATGTCGTCTGAAGTCTGAAAGTGGGCTCCAAAGACTCGGATCAGCCGCCATTGAAGTTTGCTACAGAAGAAGCAAAACTATATCGAAGGAGCAAAAGGGAATCAACGTAATTTGACTTTTGGGATGCGCACTTGTTCTGACTTTTTTTTTCATTTTTGTCGTTATTTTCTTATAGAAGGCTGTGGCGGCAATGATCACATAAATGAGAACTTGCGACGCCGGTGATCCTTTTTTTCTAATTTGAAGACGATAGTATTTCTTGGGCTACATAAACGCGAAAATTTTGGTCTGTCTGTCTGTCTGTCTGTCTGTCTGTCTGTCTGTCCGTCCCTCAATTGGAACAGCGTGACTGTTGGGCGGGCTTGAGAGGACAGGTGGTTACGTGGCAGCCAGCGGCGGCAAAAGGCTATCGTCTTTCGACGGTATGTGCAACGAAGAGAGCAGATACGCGGCCAAATTTGCTCTGTATTTTCTTCTCTTTTCTATATTTTCTTTTCGTTTCCCCAACTGGACGTGCCAACGAGGATAGTTGGTATCCGGGCCATTCGTGACAGAGATAAACGCTCAGCCCCCCGACGGGCACTCTGCGGCGGCCCCGGCTAACCTCTGCTATAGCCTGAGTCGCCTGCAGACGATACACTTTACACCGTGCCGCTTGAGCAAACTTTCCGCCCAAAATTGTCCGTTGCCTGCGAAGCGCCCCGCATTGCAGCTTCTTGTGCTACATCCGGGTCTCTGGACTGAAGCGATATCTTGTGGGCCCCTTGATCAGCTTCAAAGATCGGGGTGTCGGCAGCGTGGTCGGATACTGAAAACTCGCGGAACCAGTCGGTGTTCTCTTAATGCGTGCAGCTGAGGCAACGATGCGAGCCAGATGTTTGCGCCGTTTGCACTGGTTTAGCACACTCCGTTTATAAACGGCGTCTTGTTTGACTGAAGGCGTAGATACAGTGAAGCGGATTGCAACAGCCCCAATACAACGACATCTCACCTATTATGAGTGGCGTGAAACGAGCGAACGTCACAGCATGTCTATTAGGACAACTGAATTCCACCTATTACAAACTTCGGTTTATAATTATTATAATCTATATAAACAAAATAAGTTATGTGAACAAAACATAAATATATTTGTTGCTTGATACCATGACTCCCCTTTGCATTGGATCACCACCCTTTATTGCTAGCACTGAGCTGTTTTATTTGTATTATTTTGTATAATTTTGAGCTGCAGTGGTGTTGGTGTGTGTCGTGCGCAGTAGCTCTACGGGCCCAATCAGGCGATCATACGCGTCGCCTCTCACCTATGAGCCGCTGTATTGTAGATTATTGTTGTCGACGAATAAATAAATAAAACAAAATAAAACATTTTGTGCGCCATCGTTAGGTATGTTATATGTGAGCTTGACTAAATCGTCTGTACTGCATCTGAGTGTGCAACCGCTTTTAGTTCTTAATTAGGTTCGAGAATTTGCCTCACCAGATTTTTTTTTGCTTGTATTATGCGCCATTTCTTGCTGGGAAGAAAGCCCAGCGGCAAGCCGTGCCAAGGTGCTTTCATCCCATCGCAAGTACGTTTAGTATAACCTCAGACATCTCTCATCTGCCTCAACTTTCCACTTTTTTCTAGCCCGTCTTCCAACCCGCCTTTCAGGACATTTCTCAGGTGTTCCACTTAATATTCTTCGAGACTGTACTTAGACTTCTCTTTGCTTGACGCAATGTGGCCGATATATGTCTCGATGGCGGCTTGCACTTATCTTTTAACCCGTCTCCCTGACCTTTGAGAACATTTCTCTGGTGTTCCACTCAATATTAATCACGACTGTATATAGCCTTTTCTTTGCTGGTGACACAGTGGCTGATACGTGACTCTGTCGTGGCTTGGACTACCTTTGAAGACGAAGGGGAGAAGTAGGACACGTGAAACTCGCTGGGCTTGAGATACTCCATTAAAAGATTACTCGCCCCAAAGGCTCGGTGGCTAATGCATTGTGCTGCCGAGCCCAAAGACGCGGATTCAGAACCACCCGCGGCGGCTACTTTAGTGATGAAGGCCAAAAACGAAAACGCCTATGTGTCGAGATTTAGGATATCATTTTAAGATATCAAAAAAGCATTTAAGATATCAAAAAAAGTTGAAAGAAGTGTTGCAGGGCCCCTTTAATGGATTCCATCAGACCCGACGTGGGGGCTAAGTGGCTATGGCGTTGTGCTGCTCAGCACAAGGACGTGGGTTCGATTCCCGGCCGTGAAGCCTGCTTTTGAGAAGTATGGTTGGTCGTGCTTTTGAGATGTAAGTGAAAAGCGCAAACGCCCGTGTGTTCGAGATTTCGGCGTACGTTAAAGAACCCCAGGTGGTCAAAATTAATCCGGAGCCCTCCAACACGGCGCGCCTCATATCCCAGGTGCAGCTTCGGCGCATTAAGCCCCGCAATCAATCAATCAATCAATCAATCAATCAATCAATCAATCAATCAATCAATCAATCAATCAATCAATCAATCAATCATGAATGAAAAATATTGCCGTTTCGTTTTAAGCATTCTCCACCCCAACTGCGTCCCTGTACGGCCCACAACGCGTATATGTGCGCACGCACTGCACTTTCGACGATGCGGGCGTTGCCCTTGCAAAAAAGCCAACGCTGCATCCAGTTTGAGACCGTCGGGTATAGGCCTTATGCAAAATCTGCTGCCCTCTCGCGGCCACCGCGAGCGCGACCGCCATGTTCAAGGGCTCAACTGGAAAGCGGAGCATCGAACTGCAGCGAGTTCCCGGCGATCTATCGTTTCCTGTCGTCCAGGATGCCTACATACTGTTGTGTGCCATGTTGCACACAAAATGGGAACAAGGATGCTCAAGGGGCAAAGGTAAGAGTGCTAGAAGTCAAAGTATTAATGTTAATTGCGTGTCGCGCGCGCGTGTGTGCGTGCCGCGCGTGCGTGTCGCGCGCGCAGCGAATCGTATCCGTGTAAAATTCGTTCATGTAACAATGACCACAACAAATTATGTCCGTGTGATATGAAAGGGGTCACCAAAGAACTGCCTGCTTGTCTCAATATGCCAGAATTACCTCGCGCTAACGCAGCGGCGATTGCGGACTATACTACTTCGGTGATCGGCGCGAACGCGACCCGTCGCGCTAAACGCAGCGGCGATTGCGGACTACTACTTCGGTGATCGGAGCGAACGCGATCGAAGCTATAAAAAGAATTACAGCGAATGCTGAATGGAACGGCCAGCGCTCGTGCGTGTAATACTGATAAATTGGCGTTCGTGCTTGCTGGTCCGGTGTTTGAAATTATTTGATCCCTCAGAAGGCAGGAGTGTCAACTGGCTTGAACATAGAGGGTGCAACCGCTGTGTTTACATGCTTTGGCGAGTTCAAGGCGAACGTCGCTGCTACAGTTCATGTCCGGACGTACTTTATGTACTGTTTGAAAGATTCCGTTTTTTACATTCTCACAACGAAGAGAAGTTTGCACGCGATGTAAGCATTCTGCGTTCACATACCAAATGCAGGGCAAAATGAGTTCGAGTGGGTCGCGTGAACGAACCTCCGTGCCGAACACGAACCATCGCTTGATCCGCGATTTTTCTTGCCATGAATGACGATTATCTGGCCAAAAGCAGACGTAAAAAAAAAAAAAACGCTGCGCAAGAAAAGATGCCTTTCTAACGAAAAAAGATACATGGAAAAAGACGCAGTTTAGGTACATTTATTGTATGCCTTAGTTCTGCAATTAGCGCAATAAATGATTATTGAGAATTTTCAGTGCATAATTGAGGAGGTAGAACGAAGGGGAGGAGGGGGTAGCTGTAAGGAGGGGGGCAAGAATTCCTTAGTATTTATTTTTCATTCAAAACGCTTCCATCAATCGAAAATTTACTCTGCACCGGGCTGTAATGCAGCATTGCAGTGCTATTTGATTTCTTAAAAACGGGATTTTTTTTTTTTTTTTTTGCGAGCGACCCAGGATTGCTGTTACAAAAACAAGCGCAAAGTTGAATCGCGGAAGAGCGAGCATTCGTCAATGTTTTTTCGCTTTTCATAAGGACGATTTACCGCACTGTTTGTTGCAAAACACGATACCCCAGCGCTACTTGAACAAACAAGAGTCGTGAGCCAAATATTTATTGCATAAAATAAACGCACAAGAAGTGAAACGGAACACGCGTGTTGCGGCTGCCCGAGCGACTGATTTTTCAAAACTTCGATTTGCGTGCGGCATCATTGATGGCTCGGTAAGCTTTAGAATGTAATTCATTCGAGGCACCGTTAAAGAACTTCTGCGCAAACTCAAAAGCACATACAAATAACAAACAAACCAAGAGTACTTAACCGGCGCACCGTTTCGTCTTGATCGTCGGCAGGCAAACGTACGATTCGGTGGCGAACTTGTAACTGCGCTCCTGCTGCCGTTGCGATTGCGTTTTGGACGCGTAATATGTCTCCGCGAAGCCGGACGGGAACCGGGGCAACGCAGACAAGTCCACACACCATTCCTCAGTCATTATAACGTGCGACAACACAGCACGAGACGTGCAGCGAGTCACCAAGAAGCGATAACACGCACGCGCAGCACCTTGTAGCACACGTATTCCCGACCGGCGCTATCCTTAAACATGGCGTCGAAGCGAGGGTTCGATTTGGCTGCGACAGAGGGCAGCACTTTTGCATAAGGCCTATATTTGGTCCGCGTTGGGGGAATCCCCGGACAGGCTGACGCAGTCCTGTATAAACCAAGCGCACGTCCACACGTACGCTTCTTTGTTTTTGCACAGTTGCTCAAGCACCCCAAAGGTGGTTTACACTGACATCATTGAGGTCGCTACTGCAATAAAATCAGGGCAAGAGCCAGCCTGTATGTCTGACGTCATTTAAAGTTGCCATAGGAGAAAGTCCGCGGGAATACTTAACTATGGTGATTCAGATCCAAGTTTGGGATTTAGGCCGCCGATATCAAGCACACAGTTGGCGTTTGAGGAGCGCATGAGGTGCCAGATATTTTACAGGTCGTTACAAGTTGAGCGCATCTACAAGCTCGTCAAGTGACGTCTTGAAGAAGAGCCGTGCATGCATAGGCGATATCCATGAGTGTACAGTCTAGTCCACTTATAACAATATATAAGTGCCAAGGAAATCCCATCGTTATAACCGATAATTGTTATAAGCGGGTTGCGAATAAAAAGACGTAACAGAGCTCAAAACATTTTATTCGCATGCCAGCAAGGGGATACTGCTACTAATTTGCGGAGAAGAAGCCACGGTCGATCACCTTTGTTTGCCGCGTGTGAAGCTAGCGCAAATCTTTTCCAAGAGCGTCTACAGGTGCTTCACTCGCTTAGGTAAATGTCCTTGGCGGAAACAAAGCCTCCGAAGGACTGTGTCACGCATTGGGCCTTCTACGAAGACACTACCTGAGTAAGCTGCGCAACCGCGTCATTAGAGTTATCACTGTTGCACTTTTGGTGCACAATATCACCGGATTCAATCGTTATATCCGATATCGTGCACTGGAGCATTGTAATAAGCGGTTTATTTCACCATAGAAAGAATACAAAAGTTGACGGTGCCATAGCTGTTCATCGTTATATCCGATATATTGTTATAAACGGCATCGTTATAAGTGGACTCGACTGTACTATGTATGACGTTCGCTCACTCTTGAGGGCGGCAAATGTTACGAAGGAACGTGCGAATCGTCCGGCGACGAGGATGACGATTTCGACGGGGAGGGAACGAAGAGGGCAACTGCGAAAGGGATGACGACTAGAGTTTCAGTTTAGACCAACGTCCTTATAACCTGTTAAGGACGCCTCTTCTCTGGGGAGACGGGTTCGTTGGTACATTATTTATACCTGTAGCTATACGGGTCTCTCAAATGACAGGGTAGTCGACGGTCTTTGAAACTCTCGGAGGAGCTCTAGTCATTGGCTCAAAGTCACGTGACTTGGCGGCATTTCCTGCGCACCATGTAGAGATTACAGTTGCCAGTTGACTTAATGAACGATGCGTTCGAGGGCCTGACCGGGGTCTCAGTCAATTTACTAAATATTGCCGCACACCAACCACTCAAATTCTCACTGTGGTCGTGAAACCACGATTGCGCATTTCCGTTCGAAGCATCCTTGGTCTGGTCAGTCAACACTGACGTCTGCACAGCTTTTGAAGAGGAGAGGACTTCTTGCGCCACTTAAAGGGGAAACTTTTACGTGTCTGTCTGTCTGTGTGTCTGTCTGTCTGCCTGTCTGTCCGTCCGTCCGTTCGTCGACAACCGTCCTAAAAAAAATCCAGTGAAAGAATGCCTGGATTCGAAACACACATGCGCCAGACCATTACAAGCTTCTAAAGCTGCAGTCATGGCTCGCAAGTGTCCACGCTATTCAGTGTAAAGGAAACCCCAGGCATACTTCCGGCAAAATATAAATACACGCATCCGGCAGTACCAGGGTTCCTCTAAATAGAATACACGTTGGCTTGGTTATTACAATAGAAAATGATAGAAACACAGACACATTAAGACGTTGTCTAAGACAGGAGAGATAAAAGCAAATACTAAAACAAAGTATACGTCGGCTCGAGCTGCTCCAAGCGCAACAGAAACAAAGGCCCTGCGTTCACACTGCTCGTGCGAACGCGGTAAAATTGAATTGGGCCATCGGATTTATTACCGCGGACCGAGAGGGTAGGGTAGGGTAGTGAGGGATCGGGAGGGCAGAGAAGAGAGGGAGTTGAGTTCCAGGGATGGCGACGGAAGAATATCATCTTTAGTTAGACGACATTAGCAGCGAAGCAAGCCGATAGACGGCCAATATTGATTGGCTTGTCGGCCACAAACGCGGCGACTTCTGCTGGGATAATTGATGCCCTGATGAACTTATAAACCAGCAAATTCCTAAATCGATAAGCTGATAGAGACGGGATTGATTGATTGTAGGGTTTAACGCGCCGACGCAACGCAGGCGATGAGGCGCGTCGTAGTGGAGGTCTCCGGATTACTTTTGACCCCCTGGGGATCTTTAACGTGCGCCGAATAGAGACGGGAGCTTCAGCTACGGCTCCGGCAGCGCATAGTAGTGTCTCATACAACCATTTTCCCTTCGAAGCAGTTGCGTGTGGTTGGATTCAGTTCACGCTTCTGTCGTGACTTTTACCAGCCGGATCTTATTTTTCGACGCAAAATCCCGAATAACATTATCAACGCACCGCTGCGTCCAGACAGGAGGAACCTTACGATCCCTGCGGGCGCGTGCGCGGAGGTACAAACGACAAGTGCGCGAGATCATGAATGACAATGCGTTCCTCACGAACACGGAAGGTTTTCTCCGTTGGTTCACTCTGCTCTCTTTTTTCGTTCTTCCGTAGGAACTTTATTCGGGTATGCGGGCGTTTTGTACCCGGTTCCTTTATGCATCTTGCACAATGGCCCTTTCGACGCTAAAGTGTGTCAATGCGCGCAGCCGCACGTGTTATTCTGTCGGCCCTTTCTCTCCTCGTCACTCGTAGGCGCATGCACATTTTTAGCCTCTTTTTCTTTTTTTTTTACGGAGGGTTTGTTGTTTGCGGCTCTTAGAATCGAAGCGTCTAAATATAATCAAACTGCCGTAGGCACTCGATTCGCGCAGCAAAGGACGTGCACTGACATTCACCGTGTGTGCTGTAAACAAAATGCTGAATTCAAACCAGAGTGATGGTGTTCACCGAAATATATAACCATTCGAACCACGATCTGGAGCGGACGAATCTTATTTCGCCATCTATAAGAGTGCCGCCCGCTTAACATGACACTTGACAAGGAGGTATTGGATTCTGAGTAGAGGTGTTGTCCGTTACCTGGTGTAATTTTCGCTAACCCAGAACTCAGTGCCAAGCAGTCACCTTTCGACTTCATAGACTTCATAATACGGCATAGTGACACTCAGGCTGTGTCGGTGATTCCATCAAAGCTAAGTCCTCTTCAGCGACCAGTGCACTCACTCACTCACTCACTCACTCACTCACTCACTCACTCACTCACTCACTCACTCACTCACTCACTCACTCACTCACTCACTTCCTCACTCCTCACTACTCACACTCACTCACTCACTCACTCACTCACTCACTCACTCACTCACTCACTCACTCACTCACTCACTCACTCACTCACTCACTCACTCACTCAGCAATGGTGGTCAAGAACGGATGAATTACTTGCACGACGAAATGATTTTGGAGCCAATCCATCATATTGGGGCCTTGCGAAAAGTTATCGTCTGTCCTGTCAGCTCCCAAGTGTTTGTCAGTCGTGGCTCTAAAATCATGACGTCAATTATTCCCCAAAAAGCCCACACGCAGTTGCTAAATTATGTGCACTCAGTCACTGTGTCCACACCTATATAATAGCTCGAGAGTAGGAAAAAATAGAAGAAATAGCTTTCACAATAACTCATTTAATTGTTGATGAGCTAATGTGTTGACGGTGTGTTGACTACACGGCATACAATAGCGTGCATTATATACGCTAACGTACTACTAAGTAACGCTGAGTAACGCATTACTAAAGCTTGCGGAAGGAAGCCTGAAAGGATTTAGGAAACTGTTCGGGTAGCATTTAGAACTTCCTAACGCATGGCTTAGGACTCAAATGAGGCTCTCGCTGCTCTAACAACGCAAAATAAGCTGCAGGAAGCAAACTGTAACTACCTTGCCATGCGTGAAGAGGACTTACTGGCCAGCAGGAAATGTGACGCAAAGAGGCGAGGCAGCGTTAAAACAAAAACTGAACAGTCATTTCTCGAAGCGCGTTGCTAAATTGCCCACTCTTCAGTCGCTGCACGCTATGCGAGTACATCACAAGCGCTTCACCCTCCAGTACAAAGTGTGGAAGTGTTCTCCCGGACAAAAGCGTCGAAGATTACGTTACTCATAGACTCACAAATGTAGAGTCTGACAATGAGAAACCAGGTCGCCCTATGAACCCCCTAACGAACTCGAATTTCCCGTTACTTCCTAGAACGACGCTCGACAAAGGCTAGCCCGACTTAATTTTCCTTATCTATTTAATGAAGACATTCGTGTTGCTAGCGCAAGCCCTACATAGCTCGCCATTTCATAAAGAACATCTCCGCCCCGAGCAAAATGAAACAAAGATGTAAGATGAGACAGAACCTTGAATCTCTCATTGACCTGTGAGCCCTAAACTCGCCTTCAAGCGGTCCTGTCGCAGACATGGGGCGGGCTAGCGAGCCAGCGGTAATCGCACGCGTAGTACGTATTTATAGACATAAGTGGTTCCCCCTGGTAATCCGGGCTGCCGTAGCGCTGCGCGCAATTGTCTTTTCTTGGCCTTCCCGGCCGTCGTCTGCGGTTGTTCCACGTGTCAGGTTTGTTTTTCCTGTTTGAAACTCTTTCGTCTGCTCTCGCTGGGCGTCCATTTTTTTATCGTCTGCTGCTTTTTCAGTGTCTGCCGCGGCGTTCCGTGGCGTATCCCTTTTCTTGTCGTCTGCTCTCGATGTCGTCACTCGCATGCCAGGTGTTTCGTCTGCTAGCTCTCCATTTGCATGTTTCCTTGCTTGTCTGCGCTTCCTTATTGCCGTTGCAAAGTTAGAGCAGTGCTTTGGTTTTTCCCTCTACAAAAAAAAAAATCCGTTCGTACCGACGAAGTAGTTCCGTCGGATTTCCCCTACGGAGTGCGCTTCCGTGAATAGAGTACGTACGTTCAACTCAGCCAACTGCCTACCGATACCCTGCGAGCTTTCGTTCGATGTTATCCGGCTGTTTTTGTTACACAGGTTGATACATCCGCGAACGCACCGCAGCTTCGGTTGAACGTGTCAGTGCTTGACGCGGTGCGATTTGACGTGATGCCGTCTGCTGCTCTCCGCACTATTATCTTCTGCCCACGCGAGAGAGAGGCGTAATCGTGCACGAATCGCGCTTCAACGCGAAGACGGAACAATGGCAGAGCGCGTCTTCTGTCTTTGCGTTCTAAATAAAGACAGGAACTGCGCAGTGGAATGCATATCTCGAAATCTCGGTCACCCGTAAAAAGGGTACACGTGTCAACATGACACCGCCCCCCCCCTTTCCCCACGTCCAACTTTCCCTTTTCGAAGTTGCCATGTTACCACTACATCATGAGCTACGTTGGTGTTGCGCGAATCAGTGACTTCTGCCTGGTCTGTTCGGTATTCGTCAAGCACTTGTAGCGCCTTAGAGGTCAATGCTGCTTCTGGGGCTGCAGACATTACAATTACTTTCTCGAACGCTTGATCTTATGATTGATAAAGTGATTGATTGTGGTGTATACCGCAACCGGGAGGGTACACCTGGGCCTATGAGGTGCGCCGTAGTGGAAGGCTCCGGATTAATCTCGACACACGGACGTTTTGGCTTTTCGCCTCCATCAGGAAAGCATCCACCATAGCGGGGACTGAACCCGTATCCTTGGGCTCAGCAGCACAACGCCTTAGCCACAGAGCCCTCGCGGCGGGGACGCTTGATCTGTGGTATTCCACTGAACGGAAAACACTGTTACGCAGCACTTTACAAACCCGTGAAATTGTCTACACGGGAGAGAAAAGCGGTAGAGTCCACGCCACTACACTGTGACGGTTTGGTGCCCTTCGTTTTTTTTTTTAACGAAGAAATGGTTGCTGAACGTGTCCGACATCATGCGCAAAGCGCACACGCAAAATAATGGAGCTTTCGTTCAGCAGTTCTGGAAAATATACTACAGCTCGTTTTTCTTTCTGGAGGTGTAATTTGAATTCGTGCCGCCGATTCAGGCGATGCAACTTACTTTCACATCAGCGTGTACGCTCTCACCTTGAAGCTTCATAAATCTTGGAACAGTACTTTTTACCCGACGAATAAAAAAAAGACAAAATATGGTACGAGGGATGTTAACTGGATGCTATTTGAAAACGAGGAAAATGTACATACTGAACGTATCGAAAACGACGAAAATTTGGAGAAACTCCCAAAATGGGCATCGTCGGATAACTGCGTGAGCCGCTTTGCCGCGGTCTTTTGAGTTGACTTCATTGCTATGCAAATATGCCTTGCTGGGAAGAAGTTTTTCCAGTCGCAATATAGACAGTAAAAAGTAAATTTTTTGCAAGTTCCTATCCCTCGCCCTCGGAACCGTCCAAACATCGGAAAACGCGCACGTTCTCGTATATCCACAAGGATGACAACCTGTTAGGCCTCATTCACACAGCCGTCACCTTCTCGGTCACGGCACCGTCACGTCAAAAAAGCCGCGACGGAGACGTAACGGAGTAGCGTTCGTACTGGAGCTCTCCGTCAGAGTACAGAGTCGTCTGCCTAGTGATCAGTTTAGCCTAGAATTGAGCGTGCTTAATCTGAAAAGTACAGAAAATGGCTTAGATTTTAACGTGCGCTCACTTTTCGCTAAATTCAGGCGTAAAAATTTGTTTTCTGATTGGCTCGTTTACCACGGCGTGTTCCCGTCGCGTTGACGGAACGGAAACGCAGAGCTCGGCTTCCCGTCACCGTCGCACCGTTTTCGGCGAGAAATCGCTCGAGAAACCGTCACCCTTGACGGAAGACGGTGACGTGACGGTGACGTGACGGCGTGAAAAGCGGCTGTGTGAATGGGGGCTTACACTGCGTCAAAACAAGGTCACTAAACTCGAGGACCAAGCAAGACCCAATACAAACGCCCATCACCCGCACGTGATGTACATCGTCCATTTAAAACACAGTCGGCTCCGTGTAGAACAGAACTACCTCCATAAAACGATCGGTACACGTGCCACACGAATTCTGGAAGCGCACGCTTCCGTACCAGTCGATGGCGTCTTTCACGACTTCCGTGACGTCCTGGTGAGGTACTGGTCCTTTACGTCCACTGAGAATGCTCTCCCGTCACGCCGTTCACTACCTTCGGAAAAGACCGACACCTTTGTCGGGCTTCTTATGATGTATGGATCCTCAACGCGTAGTACGAACTGCCCGGAGGAAACTGTGCACGTGTTTTTGCCATGTCATCATTTTTGACCCGATTGCGTGAAACGGGCACCCTTTTTGTGTGTCTTTGCAATGAAGGCATTCAGGCAAAGACTATTTGACTTTTTGACAGACCCCGCCAGCCTTGTTAGGCCGGATGGATAACATAGCCAAGCAGCCTCCTTGTTCACGTTCGCCGGTCGAACGTGGCCACAATGGAAGTTTGTCGTCGTAGTGGGGATCGCCCTTTACTCGTGAGTCTCATTAGAAAGCACGGCGAATCCACCCTGCTTGTTTTGTAAGACCAGCCATATTTCACTGCCACGAAGATGGGCTGCAGCTTTTTCGGTCTTGACGCTCAGCAAGTATTTTGCGCTCGATGACATGTATTCTACGGTTTCTAGGATGCATCTACTTGCCTACTGTATCGGGCTTGCGAGACTGAGCAGAGCTCTGCCCGCTCCAACTAGGCACTTGGCTTGAACACAAAATTCTTGGCCGATATGTCAAGAACTTTCTTCACATCGTCTGGTAGACCCGTGTATCCGATAGTGGCAACTGGTTAGGTAAGACGTGGATATGGGTTTTGTAGGGAGCTTTCACACGATGGCTCGTCTTGAGACATCGCTTACGTGTGATACGATGCGTAGTACCGTAGGTACTTGTCAAGGTCAGCAGGGAATGGGTTCCTGGGGAGCACGCAGTGAGAAGGCCATCCTTGAGGACCCATATCTATGTCATGGTTTCCTCAGTCGGAACGTTACACCTTCGTAGACAGTTCTCTTGGGGCGGCGCGAAGGGCCCTGCGACAAACGATACTGCCGGTGGAACGATGCGATGGCTGAGAGAATAACTGTACATGCTAGAATGTGGCGCAGTGAATGGCCGGACCGATCCCTCTCCCTGTTTTGAACGTGTTGGCATGCTTCCTTAGATGGTCATTCGCGACGCCTAGTCCTCCCAACGTACTATTTCCAGCATGATTTCTTAATTTCGTACGCCTCATTTGTCGTACAATCGGCCAAATCTTTAACTAGCGTTCCGACGCGGCGACTATTCATGCGTGAGCGGCGTATGACGGAAGCCAAGTTGCAAGACAGTTCCATTGTCTGCTAGGCTGTTCCGTCCTGAGGGCGTCATGAGACTGAAAAATCGCAGCTCACTCACGCTAAGACTTGGCCGACTGTACACCTCACGAACAGTCGGTCTTGCTTCATTCAACACACGCCACCAACAACCTCGTTCACTAGACGGCGCATTGCGCTTATCTTTAGAGCAGAAAAAACGACGCCACACCTCGCGCCCTGCAGATTTATTAATCGTGTGCAAGGCTCTGTGCACTAATGGGATCACTGCTGTCTTGATTGTCAACTCTTTTGTCTTCTCTGTTTCTTCTTACCTTCTATGGGCCTTGTTGCCTAATCATTAGTTGTTTTTTTCTCCCACGCCTGGACAGAAAGGTGTGAGGGTAGCCTGCATCTTGAAGTCTCTGTGCCTATAGTTTGTGAGACTTAACTGCACCTGGGGTTCATAAGGGAAGGGGCGCTCCTGTAGCAGATAAGGTAGTGCTGCCTTCGAAAATCGTTGAATGAGTGAGTCAAAGAAGGAACAAGCTCTTCCTGATAGCGGGGCTGTTGTGACAACATACATCCCGGGGGTGAAAATAAACTAATAGGTCAAAAGACCTATGTTGGTTGCCGTATAACAGATCTTTAGTAAGTGTAAATTCATGGAAAGCTATCCGAGCAGCAAACGTTTTCTCTGCACATTACTCACCCTCGCTCTCTCAGGAAACAAACAGAATAAGGAAATCATCCACCCATCTGACAACGCACAGTCCAGGAAGCTGCAAGGCTACCAGCCAAATCACCACACCAGAAGAATAAAGGTCGCTAAGCACGAGGACCAAGCAAAACGACGCCCATCATCTGCACGTGATGTCCATCGTTCAGTTTGTCCGCAGTCGACTCCATGTCGAACCGTAGTAGGTCCAAAAAACGATCGGTGCACGTGCCGCACGGATTTTGGAAGCTGACGCTTCCGTACCCGTCAATGGCGTCTTTTACGACTTCCTTGATGTCCTGATGAAGTGCCTAGTGGTACAGGTCCTTCATGTCCGAAAGCGCTTTCAAGTAATGCCATTCATTACCTTCCGACACCTCCAGGAAGACCGACACCTCCGTCGGGCTTCTTACGAGGCAAGGATCCGCAACTCGTAGTATCGACAGGGCTGCCTCGAAGAACTACTCTTTTCTGTTTGCGAGGTTTTCCTCTCTGACGCGATTGCGCTAAATGAGCACCCTTCCTGGTATGTCTTTGCCGAGAAAAAGGCATTCAGGTAAAGACCATTTCACTTCTTGACAGACTTTGCCAGCTCCGTCAGGCCGGCTTTATCGCCTTGCCTTGCTGCTTTCTTGTTCGCGTTGACACGTCATACTTTAACACAACAAGCGTTTTCTGCCATAACACCGGTCGCACTTTGCTCGTGCGTCTCTTTGCGTAGCACTGCGATACCAACTTGTATCTGGTAAAACCAGCCTTGTTTAACTCTCACAGAAATGGGCCACAACTCTTTGGGTCTTGGAATTCACCTGTCTTTGTGCTTCATAGTAGGTTTTCGACGGCTTTCGGATGCACGTGCATGCCTTCTGTGCTGGACCTTTGAAGCTGACGTGCGAACGAGACCGAAAAGCTCTGGCCGCTCCCACTGGGCAGTAAACACAAAATTTAGGGGCGAGTCTAAAAACGTCCTTAGCATCTCCTGGTATATTCCTGTGGCCGATATATTTTGCCCAGACATGGAGCTATAGACTTTCTGTGAAGTTTTGAGACGATTTTTCGCCACACAACCTCACCAGCGAAACCTGGCGTGGTTCCGGGGGCATCTGAAATGGCCAGAGGAGAGGCGGTTTCTTGAGCACATGTCATAAGCCGGGAATTCTTGAGGATCTTTATCCGTCTCATGACTCCTTCCTGAAGAATGCGACACATTCATAGCCCGTTCTGTTGGGATGGCGCGAAAGGAACCGCGGACAACGCTACTGCCGGTGGAACTTAACCAGCTTTCTCGCTCAAAATTCCGACCTCTCAGGAACCTAGCAAAACCACTTCACGAAAGTGATATTTGGCATGTAAAGCAAGAAGTCAACGTGAAGATGAAAATTCTAAAATAACTTTCCGGAATTTAGAAATTTTTTTGTGTAATTCGCTGTAAAATGTTACTCCCCGTGCATTAGCATGGGATAGTTTCCATGGGTCTGGAGCTTAGTCGCACAACGCACAAGACTTGAAACTGTGTACAAAGCAATTTTTCGCCCCGCAATATTAGCTGCAAAAGATATTGTACATTTCACTAAATAAATACAGACTAATCACTGTTGAAAGGACTGCCATGAGCGGGAAAGCTGCACATGTGATGCGGTAGAACATGTGACGGAGATTACGTATCTTACACGCTAAATTGGCTGGGAATAGTTAAGAGAGGCCAGAATCGCCTGGAATGAACTGAATAGAATGACAGACACAGGCTAAGTCGTGCATGCATAAAGTTAAATGCCAAAGGATGTATTCCTTCAGGAAAACTTTCCAAGTAGTACAAACAGTAACTGAAGCCCGTACTATAGAAAATATCCATAGAAAGTGGAAGCGTAGTTTAATCTGAATGGAATTTGACAACAAACGAGCGGAATAAAAGACGCCCTGAGCTTATAATGCCTAATGTTTATAAGCGGTTAACGAAAGCAGCTGCAAAAAGTCTCAGTGATATCCTGGACTAAATAATCCATGAAATCAACTTGGATTTAAAGCAGTATGTGATTATCGCATTCGTGTCATTTAATACACTTAAGTTACTCCAAGGACTCAAATTGGTACTACTACTGTGCCTTTATGGTTGCTTCCAGGTTACTCTGTCAGCACGTTGGTGTTAACTGTCGAACCAGTGCACTGTGACTTACTGCGTCAGCGCGTTTTGGCGATTCGCAGCTGCCCCAGCCAGTATAGTTTTCGCCGTCTCGATGGCATCAGATATCAGATCATTTGGAGCATTGGCTTTTCCCCATCGTCTCTGCATGCTGTCTCATTATAATTATAATTACAATATAAAATATAAATACTATATATAATAATTATATATATATATATATATATATATATATATATATATATATAATATATATATATAATATATAAAGGTATATAGTATATATAAGTATTATATATTACAGTGTTAAAGTATACTGTATACGGCGCACGATTTGGTGCCTGAGCTTTGGCACTCTCAGTATTTCGGCGATTTTGAAGCCGTGAAGAAGAACCAAGTTGTTAGGTTCCCCCAGGTAAATTTCTGCGACACCTTGTCTACAAGCAGACAGAAACAACTATATTCAGGTGCTCGAATATATGTTATTGAAGCTGCTTTAATTCTTTCGGAGCGTTGCTCAAATCATTGTTCGGGCCGGGCTAATCAACGCCGACACGCTGTAAGCGGACCTTGGGTTATTTCTTCTCTCGAACACATCCAAGGCGTCCGATACCTTGCATGCCCTATATCGTCTAAAACGCTTTTGATATAGTGCCGTATCACACGATTATGCGTTGCAAGGGATGGCCCCTTGACAACTCATTAAGTTCATTCATACGTTAAAAATTGGCTAGCGATTACGATACTCCCCTAATGCGATATTTGGTCGCAGCAGCAGCAGAGCGCTGAGGCAGCACTCTCTCGTGGGTTCTCTCGACGGCAGCGATGATGAGCCTCTGCATCGGCGGCGCGAAGTGCGTCTCAGGAAGGGACCGCAAAACTGCGTCTTAAGCGAACGCACATCATAGTCACGCGCACGCTCCCCCTCCCGTTTTCGCCAAGGGTCGCGCCATCGAGCGCCTCGTGCGGGCAAAGCATACTGGCCCCTCCCTCCCCCAACCGCACACTTTCGGAGAGCGCTGGCTCGCGCCGCCACGGCGAACCGCCCCACCCCTCCCAATTTAGCGACACTCTCCTCCTTTGCTTTCTTTTATCGTTCCCTTTTGCTTTTCACTTGCCATCGTTCACTCGGTTACGCCGACAACGTGCTCAGCCCGGAGACGGCCGCCAAAGGGCTGCGCCTCTAAAAGTATCGTACTCACGCGGATGGCCAGGATAACGGTAATTCTACTCTTCAACGGCGAGTTCGGTGGGTCACTGTCTTGAGTTCCTGTATGATTAACATTTTAAAGGCCGGTACGCCTTCCTCATTGCCTTACGCTGAAGCGGAACCGTCCCTTGTCGTATACCTCTAATTAGGCTGGTGGCGTTATCGGGTGCACTGGGCCTTATACGCACCGAGGTATACCTGTCCGCAAGTTACCGCAATGTCTGGAAGCCCGATTACACCTACGAAATCAGTGTCGGTCTTCTCTTGTCTGCTTCCAAGTCAGCAGCGATGGCATTTGCTCCGGGGGCGCACTCACGATTACAGTGTCCCGGTGCCATGGGCAGACCAGATGCCGGAATATTCCTCTGATAATCCGTTAACTAAGCGTTAGTTCTCCGACCGTCTTCAAAGGCAGTTCCGTAAGAGAATTCAGGTCCCCTGCCGACAACCTAGCTGACGCGAAGAGGGGATTTACTCCAGTTGTACCGCGGTTTGTGCTGTACAAGCGTTCATGTTTTCTGTGATGCCTGCGCGCTGGCGTCGTGAAAAGAAGGTGGCTTGGAGCGGACCATCGTGCGGCTATTCCGGCTTGCCTAGTTTTGCCCTCTTTTTTCTGACGTTTCAGCCACCCTTGCAGTTCCATCCTCTCGAGTGTTTCCTTACGACGGGTGGAAAGAGTGACTGGTACACCAGCGGAGTTGTGTTTGCCCTAAAGCTTAGACATAACCGCGACTTTTTGCGGGTCGCAACTCGCCCTGTTTCCTTGGAGGTTTTGGTGACTCCAGGAAGCGACCTCCTCCTGCTGCACTGTTTGATAGCCGCCTTCACACGCAGATGTGTGAGTGCCCACCAAAACTAGGAGAAAGCGAGACGGCTGGAGAGTGTGAGTGAGTGAAAGAGCGAACGAGCTGACTTTACTTCTTAAAAAGAAATCTCGGGCCATCTCCACCAATGTGAAACCTGGGGAGGGGCGTAGCATGTAGTGTATAAGTGTATTCTTGGCGCCTACGTTTTTGCCAACGGAAATGAAATTGTTGGGGGTAGAGGTATACAGCTTCGTTGTAAAAGCCTCGCGTCTTTGAAGCACGAAGCGTTCCAGCGCGAGGCGTTGGAAAACGAGGGTCCCGGTGTTTTAGTACCGTGACTACATGAGACGACGGTTACGGCGACGACATTAGACGCCGACAGCCCGAGCCCCTAACAAATTGGGTTCGTGGGAGATTTGAACCCGGGTCGCCAGGGCAGCAGCCAGGTGTTCTGACCACAGCGTTAACCCGGCAGCCTGGCCGGATGGAAGAATGACCCTGATGCGCGCCGGGACAGGGGCACGTGGCGGCACGTGCGTAGAACAGGTAAACGCGGAGGAGAGCTCTTGGCTGTGGGGAAGCTACAGCGTGAATTGCAGCCAGTCTGCCTGTCGGCGTAATTCGTGTCGGAAGGCGAAAAAAAAGAAAGCGAAGGAAGATACGCAAACACGATGTAGAGCAGTGAAGGAGTCTTTGACCATCGCTAGGCTTTCGCTTTCGAACTACGTCAGCGGGGCCTTAAGCGCCTGATGAATATTAAAGCGAAACTTTGTACCTCTACCAGCCAAGGGTTCTGTCGCGACCATCGGCGTCAACAGAAAACTCCCGCGAACAAATAAAAGAAATTACTGGCGCTGGCCAGTAATCGAACCTGGACCGAATAGAGAAACGGAGCGAGAGCCCGTTGTTCTACCAACTGAGCTACGAGCGCACGCGGAGACGGCGGAGACAGACGGTGTACTTACCGAGCACAACTGCGGGTTTACCCCCTGCGTTCTCGCTGAAAGCCACGTGATAGCGTCACGCGATCTCTCGCGGCGCTCTTTGTAGAGCCACGTGTGGGAATTGCAGGGACGTTCGCCAGTAGGGTAATCACTCTGGGGTCGTTCACAGCTCGCTTTTCCAACCCCCATTCGCAGGGTGGATGGGCGTGCATTCTTTTTTTTATAATCGCTACGCTTTCGCTTTCCAACTACGTAAAAACTTAAGCGCCTGATGAATTTTTGTTCAACCTTCGTGACGGTGCCATCCAGACCCTCATGTGACCAGCCGAAAGCCCGCGCCGCTTCGTTCGCGACAAATTTACGGAAGCTGTTATCTATCGGAATTTGTGTCTCTGCGCGGGTTGTGCGCATGCGCGGCAGCCCTGCTCAGCAGTCGTTCTGTGGGCGCGCTGATTCCTTTCGCGCTACATGGGCTGTGTCAAAAATCGTGGAGCATGTCTTCGTTCTTGCGTATGGGTCTATTATACAGTGCACAGTGCCGTGGTCTTTTATGGACCCTATAACACGCGGCCGGTTTCTTCCGCTGATCACCTTCTGTTTCCTCCTGCGGGCAGGAGCTCACGCTTTGGAACATTTCCTGGCTTTCCTGCACATCACTGGTCTAGCGTATCGACCATGGTTTCGAGTTTAGCGGTGCTGCGTAGTTTGCATTACTCCTTTTTTGCTCACCTTTCTCCTTTCTGTCTTTCTTCTGGTGCTATAATTATCCCGCATTTTACTCCTCAAAGTGAGCATGCAGACAGAATAAAACCATGCTCAATTTTAAATAATTGTTTTGTAACACATTCAACTCTATTCCGGCTCCGAAAGGCGTTGTCCTAACCAAACAAAAGAGAGAGAGAGAGAGAGAGAGAGAGAGAGAGAGAGAGAGAGAGAGAGAGAGAGAGGGAGGGGAGGAGGAGGAGGAGAGAGGAGAGAGAGAGAGAGAGAGGAGGGAGGGAGGGGAGGGATTAGAAGTACGAAAAAACTTGCAAATTACGTCCTATACAGCCCCAGCGGTATGAAAGAGGGTGAATAAAATAAAAAAAAAAAAAGGGCCATCTCCACTAACGTAAAACCTGGGGAGGGGCGAAGCATGCACATATTAATTGTATGATGCGGTTTCGATGATGCGGTTTCGAAGTTATGATGAAGTGCATACACGGTTTCGATGGTGACCGCTCGGCGTCTTAGGCCTTGGCGCCTTGGCGTTTTAGCCCAGCGAGATGAAATCATTGGGGGGTAGAGGTATACAGCTTTGCTGTAGAAGTCTCGTGTCTTTAAAGCACGAAGCGTTCTAGCGCGAGGCGTTGGAAAACGAGTGTCCCGATGGTTTTGTGCCGCGACTACAAGAGATGACGACGACATGAGACGCCGACAGCCCGAGCCCCTGAGGTGCTTCGCCCCTAAATAAAAACGAGAGAGGTACTAGCACGTCATACGTTAATTCCTTGTTAGCATTGAAGTGTTATCATCAGACGGAACTAGGGGCACCACAACAATCGTACAGTAATGTTTCTTGCCGGTAGCTTTTGTTAGGCAGCCGCCAATCGTATTAGCAAGTACCTGTGACGACATGATGAAACGGCGGAAAAGTAGTTGGTGAGGCGGCACTGCTTCACCTGTTCTTTGTCTTGTTTGTTTTAATTTTGCATTAAAATTGGTATCATTTTTATTTAAATAAAGCAGTCGTTCTAGAGAATTAAACTTTTTTCTTCATGGTCCCTTTAAGCAGGCTCTACACTCTCCGTGCAAAGGGGAAATAAACGATTAGTTGACCTGCACAATGCAGTTCTACATATAATTCAGCAATACCACTTAGGTGCCATCTAAAAAAAAAGTTGCCCCCTACCGTACCTTTTTGTTTATAATCTGCTGACGACAAATCACGTCTAAACAATAAACGCCTACAATCTATACGCAAACTGTCTCCAGGAAGGTACCTGGACTACTGGTTAGAATGTGCTGGCATTTGATTTTATAGAGGAAGCGCCTTAATGAAATTAAGGAGAAGCTTAACATAAAAAATTAATGACTAATAGAGTATATAGTAATTCTAACTAATTATTATCGCAAACAATAAGTTGTTATACTCGACCATATGCACCCATAGTTGCACCTATAGGATATCGAATTTGGAGTTCCGCAGGGTAGCATCCTTCCACCGCTACTTTTTGGCATATACATTAATTACAAAGTTCCGTTGACTTTATGGGGATGTTAAGAAAGACTTCCCGAGGGTGTAGGGGCCCAGTAAAGCCGTTTTAGCGCGGAAGTGATGTTCGGTTAAGTATGACTTCGACTTCGGTATCAATCAACGGAGGAGCTGACGAAATTGCAACAAGACATTGACCATACGCGGTGCACTGGCTGTGCTGGCATACAGACACCGAGCTTGAAGCAAGCCACCGGTTCTTGGAGGATATATTTCGACCAGGAAAGGCCTCGCAGCGAAATGAAGATTGAAAAAAAGAAAGCGACAAACAGACGAAACGACCGGCGAATGCGACACTGCAAAGGTCCCTTCAGAGCGCGCGAAGCCGCGGCCTGGTTTGTGCTCGATGCACACACGGTGAGTCGTCGTGTGACCGCGTACCTATTTCCTCGTTTTGCCATTGCGCATATCTCCGATCCGAAGTGACGACAAAGCGGCGTTCGTTTGCCACCCCGTGCCTCGGCAGCCCGTGCGTTTTCCTTGGGCGCCGACGCTCACGTGTTCGGAATTAAACGGCAATGGCGCTAGCGGCTTCGTTTGATTCCGTACTATGCTTCACTAGTGCAATGCAGCGCTGTTGAAGCTGTAAGGTGTGGAGAGGTGCAGCCGAAACAGTGCGCGGAAGAAAATAGCACCACGCACTGTCGTCTGCTTCCTCCCGAGGAGATCAGACAACGTTTGCGCGGTATATTTCAAACGAACATGTTGGTGCATCTGTTTCCTCATTGGCTAACGCCGATGGGTCCGTCCTTCCTATTGGCTGATGTCCGCTGTAGCTTTACCAACGTTGCCCGACGTTGGTGGAAGTGGTCATAAAAGTTATAGTGGCAGCGCTGCGACTTGAGCGTAAAAGCTTCTCTTCGTGGTCCTTTAAACGGCTTTCAAGTTTACCTTGCTGGTATTTTAGACGCGTGCGTATTTGCGATACTGTGCAGGGTTCTCTCAAAGGTGGAGTAAGAGGAATGAACGTTTACTCATAGCAAAACGGAAGACGGTAGAGCCGTTTGCTCACGTGCGAGACGTCTTCGGTCCAGGCAAGTGCAGCCAGCTGCGTCTGGTAGATCAGCTCGAGCTGATCCTCCAGGTGTGAGTTGGCCAGCTTAAGCCTTATTAAGTAAATTCAAGTTTAACACTTTCGAGTATAACTAACAAGTACACAAATTCGCTTTGTCGTGCACATTTCTCTGCTTTTATTAGTCAGCCTTAAGGAGCCATGAAGACAAAAATACAAGTTGGGTTTATTAGAAAGACTGCTTAGTCCCGATAACAATCACTCTTAAAAAAAGGTCGGGGCATTCACTAATGGAATACTAACAAGTTACTTGTCCCAGTATACACTAGGTACTTAGTAACTGGAGGTAGTAAATGTAATACTCGTCAGAGTTACTAACCAAAGCAGGCAGTAAGCACCACTACCCCCATTAGTAAAGTCCCAGCGATAGCACTCTTCTGAGCTACATGTGTTTACTAACTGGCCATACACAACCTAGTCATAAGTACGACCTTAATCTAGTGCTACTACTTCCTACACTCAGTTAATTTACTAACCATGCAGTTGTTAGTGGCAGAGCCTACGTACAAAACCGCGGGGTAGTAAGGTTTGTAAGGAGTTAGTAAATACGGCCGTTACTACCTTTTACGACCTTTTTTATTAAGAGTGATGATACCAATATCATCGCAATCTTCGAACAAATAGCGGAGATATTAAAGAAAACGTGTGAAGCAGTCGCGACCCCCTAGCCAATTTCCCGCAACTTTTCTATGACGTCACGGAACCTTGTTTGTGCGATTGGCGGCCGTCTAACTAACCTGTCGCGACGAAACATGACTGGACGTCTGTACTGGGGCCTCTAGTTCCATTTGACCGCATCACTTGAATGCTAACGTGCCGTCAACGCACTGAAAATCATATTTTATTGTTGGCCCGTATGACGTCATTCTTGCTCATAACACGTCACTGTGGCGCAAAATTTGAAAGTTTTTAAATACTTCTTGCTTTTTTTTTCGTTAAAAAACATCTTTTGTGGCTGTAATGGAGCTGAGTGAGATACTGAATCCTAGTTCTTTCAAATTAAAAGAAGTTGTATTTTCTCTTCATGGCTCCTTTAATAGGTGCGAGGATTGTGTGTTCGTCGTCCCTCGGATATGTTCTTTCGCTTCTTTCATACGTGGTGTGCTGGAATGGACGGCCTCCTCTCGATACTGCCGAGAGATTAGGCTCATGCTACGGAACGCATCGGGCTATGGAACACTCCCGAAGAATAATTTTAAAGACGATGGTCTTTCTTGGGCTACTTAAACGCGAAAATCTTGGCCCGTCTGTCTGTCTGTCTGTCTGTCTGTCTGTCTGTCTGTCTTGTCTGTCTGTCTGTCTGTCTGTCTGTCTGTCTGTCTGTCTGTCTGTCGATTCAGCCGCTTAGGCCAAAAGGTAATATGATTCTTGAACGAAACGTTTACGTGGGCAAAACATTTCGAAACTGCGAGTACTGAACCTTGGACGATATTCTCGTGTTTTGTCCGTTTTGCGTGCCTTTCAAAAGTGTCCGTTTTGAGCAAGCCCTGATTGGCTAAAAGCGAACACCCGGATGTGACGCCATACAAGCCCAGCGGAGCTATGACCCGCGGCTTCTCGGAGCAGACGATTGGGAGCAGACAGATTTTTCGTCGCCTTGTTGTTGGTTCGCTGGCGGAATAATAAACGCATAAAAGTTAGTTTAAATTAGGCTTATTACAAGAACAGTTGCACAAAAGTCAACCCAAAGCCCGCCTACAACTCGAAGTAAGTCACAATAAAACGGATGCGAAACGGACGTTTTCAAAACGGACAACCACGAGAATACCGCCCCTGGTAGCATATGCATGCTTGTCAATACTGTTTAGGAAAAAAAAAAAAGACAACACTAGGCATATTTGAGGCACAACATCAATACATAAATGCTACTAGCAGTTTTCTTGTAGTTTTAAAATAGACGGGGGCGTAATATTTTTTTTTATGTACGAGCAGGGTTGACGGCCAGGTTTTGCTCAAGGACGTTGAAGGTCGACAGAACGATGCACATAAAAGTTGCACCGGTTCCTTCCAGTTAAAACGGCACGTTCCATCTCTGTACTCGCGCTTATTACGCCGCGTCGGGAGAAAGACCTTGATGCATATCTTCCTCGCTTAGACACTAGGCGTTCCCGACAGCTTATTCCCTATCTCCGACACAAGTCGGGTCACTTTTCCTTCTCCGTACCCTGCTTCTTGGGAGGTTCGTGACTCCAACTCGACACGCGGAGAGAGCAATTCAACGCGCATGTTGCGCGCGCACGGATCCCACAGGGCGTGGCGTGTACGTACGCGATGGTGTCGACGTGCGTTGTCGACTCCGTTTATTTATTTACTTATTTTTAGCGTCCGTCCGCTCCATTTCGACGGGCATGCTGCCTTTCGCGGGACGCGCCCAGCTCCTAACTGGTTCCGCAGTCACACCTCGCTGCCCACAAACGTCATTTGGCGAAAATGGCTCCTGTCCGGCTCCTTCTTTCTTCCTGGGTCGCCCACTCTTGGCGCGAAATTTAAAAAGAAATAGTAAGGGCCCCCCAGTGGACTGAGTATGAGAGGTGCGTTCCGGGAGAATGAGTTCCAACCTCGTACTTTGGGACTTCATTAACGTCAGCCTTTTGATGTAAACTGCCGGACCAAGACTCTCCCACGGACGGACCGGTCCCATCCAAACGATCCCATCCGAAGTCACAAATTCTTTCAGTTTTTTTTTTTTTCAGCAGGAGATTTAAAACAAAAAAAGGGGGAGAGGGGGTGCACCGCGGACTCAGTATACGAGGTGAGTTCACAGGCAAGGGGCGCACTACGCTCTTGTATGTGAAACTAACACTAAATACTCTGCCTGTCATCAACAACGACTACCAATTACAAATTTTGTCGTAAGCTACGTATCGCGCTTAGGCGGCTTAGAAGTCGGCTCTCACCACGTCTATCGTCCATTTTGCAATACCTCATAATAATGGTGGTGGTAGCAAAACGTTTAAAACAAATAAAACAATTACGCAAGGCCATGTAAGGGGCGCCCGTGGCGTGCCGGAACTACATTTTCAAGGTTCAATTAAATGTTTGTTTACGCTTTCTTGTGCTTGTTGTGTTTTTGTTTCGTTTTTTGTGCATATTTTCCTTTCTTGCTATCCCTCTTTTTTTTTTTTTTGCAAGAACCCTTGTTCGGTCAAGACACCCTTCAAGTGGGGCTCGCCATGGGACCAGATATTTACACCCTTATACACCAATAATAGGAGGAGGAGCAGCAGAAGGAAGAGGAGGAGGAGGAGGAGGTGTAAACTTCATTACGGCGAGCCTTGGGCTAGGAGGAGGAGGAGGAGGAGGAGAAGGAGCGGGAGGTGTAAACTTCATTACGGCGAGCCTTGGGCTAGGAGGAGGAGGTGGAGGAGGAGGAGAGGAGGAGGAGGAGGAGAAGGAGGGGGAGGTGTAAACTTCATTACGGTGAGCCCTGGGCTCCGGGCACTCGCTGGTGGGGGGTTTCCTCCAGCCCGGGGTGCCCTGGCCTGTGCCCGCCACTCCGGGCCCTCTCCACCAGCCTAAGCTGGAAGGAGAGGTCGGTCGGAGCTGGTCAACCGTGCCACCCACTGCCCGTACGTGGGTCGGGGAAAGGGAGTAAAAGCCAGGGTCTGTTGACACCCCAATACCAGATGGTATATGCTGCGGAGGGATATTATTTGCAGTATTTACTTACCAATAAGAGTCTTAAAAAGCTCAGTGGGTGAAAACGTTCGACCACATTCTGTGCGACAAGTCCCCTTCCCCCTCCCCCCAAGAATGCGATCACTGTCACTCGGTATCATCGTAATCGAGTTTTTCATTCGCTGTACCTTTATTCACCTACTTTTTCTAGCGGGCCATCTTGGTACAAATCAGGTCGAATGAATTGCAATTCTATGGTCGATTATTTTCACTAGCGTAATACGTGGCCTGTGTGTTCTAGTTCGAATTCACTTTGACGATATCTCACCACACAGTGCGAGGTCGCAACGAGGAATTTGCTCCAATGTTTACCGCTGGCTGTGAGACTGCTCCTACCTTGATTATATTCTATCTATAAAACAAGCTTCCCTCCCGACCACCTATAAACTTGCTGTAGATGGTCATGGTACCGAAGAAAAGCTCGTCTTCTCACAACCCATTAAATGTAATCCTCTCGAAACTAGGTCTAGGCCACAGGAGCTTGTCTCCGATCCAATGCGCCATTATCGGCCCCATCGAAATGCTCTTGATAAGTTCGCAGGTAACACGTGTCGTATATGATATGAGTGTCGAACCCAAGTACCTCTTACTCCGTCTTAGTATTAGTGACGCCTGCAGACGGCGCGCCAAGCGTGAGCAGACTAGATACCAATCGCGTGATCCTCCGAATGGTGGCTCATCGTTTCAGTCAGCACACCCACAACCTCAATGAATCTTCCCAAGTAGCTTCCACGGCGTTTATATCTGTCGGTCATTCCTCTAGTGGGTCGCACGCCATCTGAAAATACGCCGCCTGAAGCTTAAAGCTACCGAATCGGCCATGTACCTCAACCCCCGCGACTGCTATTAGGTGTTACTTATAGTTCAAGTGGCATTACCGATTCAATCTAGCTATTTGCCCGTCATGTCGTCCGTTCCTGACAACATGATTGAACCTGCTGGAATCACCCGTTTAAGCTGTCGTATACGATGAGGCTCTCCTCCCGAATTCCGAGCTCTTCGGACGGTCCAACACACCTTCGGAATCGGCATACACACTCCGCGTTTTTTAAGTTGTTCGTTTGTGCACTAGGAGTCTTGTACGAGCTCGTCGTGCAGTTAAGGACACGGTGTGTGAAGCGCATTTTCGAGTAAATAAGTTCTTTGCATCGCCGCCGCGCCTCTTCATGGCTGTTTACCTTCGGGAAAGAAAACAAGTTGCCGGCCGGCGACCGAAATAACGTTCGCGCACTGTACGCGATCGAATTAGGTCAGCATCGCGCTTCGGGCGCCTCTCCAGTTGCCGCTTCTCTTTCGACTGCGCCGGCTTCGGTGGCCGCTGCTGCTACCGCTGCTGCTGCTAAAAATGCCGATGACTGAGGGCGGCCTTGCGGGTTGGCTGCGTGGTCCAGCTCTCTGGGTCGTCAATTCGGCGTGGCGGTATGATCGCGTGGCGAGTGAAATTGCGCGCCAGGTGGCGTGGTGTTCGCCCTCTTGATCGATGCACCTGTGGTGGGCGTGAATGTGCTTCAGCTACTCTCCGAAGCGTTCCAGAGTCATCAAGGTGTTACTCGATGTTTTCTCGATGTTTGCTCGATCTTACTCGATGTTTTGAAGTTGTCGATGAATTAACAAACTGAAGTTGAACAGCCTCTTTTCGCAAGATGTACAAAGACAAGGCCATGGAGGCAGTTGGGGAGTAAAGCTAATGTGAAGTTTCTCACGAATCTTGCTTGTACCACAAAATACAGTAAGCACTCGTTAAACAAAATCCCAGAGACAGGACTTTGTTATAAGCGGTGGTTCGATAAAGGGCGAAATTATTCACGTTTCGTGCACTGCGTTGATGCAATACAAAACTTCGAATATAGTGAGAATTTGAGTAAAGTGGCTTCGTTATAACGAGGGTTTATTGTGTACGGTATAAATATTATTCTTAGAATCTTAGCACACGATGTACTCGTATAATACAAAGCACGTGAGTTTTACCCCAAATGGACGGTTTCAAGTCACGGTACGGAGTAAGTACGTTTTACAGTTTCAGAGCTATGCACAATACGTACTGTGTTACCGTTTCTATGTGTTACTGTGTTCCGCATTACTGTGTTACGACACGATAGTGCTGGGAAGTGTAGAGTAACTTCTTTTAGCTATTAGCCAAGCGCGAAACAAACCTTGTATTTCATTTGAACCCCTGAATTTCCTCAGGTAATAACACTCATACTAACACTGACATTCCGACTAACACTAGCAATCTGTCTAACACTAATGCTCTTACTAACACTAACACTCCGCTTAATACTAACACTCTGTCTAACTCTAATGCTCTTAGTAACATTAACACTCCGTTTAATACTAACACTCTGTTTATTACTAATGCTCTTACCAACGCTAACACTCATTTTAACACTAAAAACTTTGTCTAACACTAATGCTCTTATTAACACTAACACCCCGTTCAATACTAGCGCTTTGTCTAACACTAATGTTCTTACTAACACTAACACTCTGTTTGACACTAACACTCTAACACTAACCGTCCTTATAACCATAACGCTCGCATCTAACACTAGCACTCCTGCCTATCATGAAAACTCCGATCTAACGCTAGCCTTCCGTCAAACACTAAATCATATTCAACACTAACACTTCGTATAACACTAGCACTCCTACCTAAAACTCCAATCTGCCACTCCGCCTCTCCTCGTCTGCTTCCGGCGCTGTTTAAACCTCGCGCGCAAATTCCCTCCCTTATAAATGTATAAATGGCTCTAAGAGCGCGCGTCCTGCGTGAAAATGCCAGCACGGCACGCTCGGGAGCAACAACCTTCCCTCGCCGCCGCTCATCAGACGCAACCGTGCGTGGCAGTCCGGCCAAGTCGTGTCTGGGATGACCCATGTATACGAGCCCGGGCTTAGCTAAGTACTGCAGGGGCGGCGTATACGTGTAAACGACGAGCGACTAGAGGGCGGCAAGGTTACGACTTCCCGGCCGTGTATTATAGAGGGAACGCTGGCTCTGCTTAATCCTCAAAGCCCCGAGTTATGATAACAGTGCACCGCACTGATTGCTACGCACCAAACCCCGGCCAGAATAAGCTAAGATACACCGCGATAGTTGTGTTTACTATTTGTATGGAAGGGTTCCGAGCAAGGGGATATGTTTGGAGTAGATAACACGACGACATTGCGTTTGGCTTCCCGGCCGCGTTGGAACGGCCAGAATTCCCAATCTGTAAATTCCTCGGGGCAACTTAGTGTGTTTAAGAGCTTTGAAGGTGAAAGCATTAAGGCTCCTCCTAGTGTCACTAGATAAGATACAGAGTACCGTCCCTGAGACACGCAAGTGAGCAACGGCGGCCATTTTGTTGTTTATCAGTGTTGCCAGATTGCCGCTTCTGCGGCCTCACCGCTAACTTGACGAGGTCATTTGCAAACAACACTGCCGAAGACGCAGCAACACGGCATCTTCGGACACACTTCTGCAGCTGAAATGCTTCGAAGCGCGTTATCTTGATTCGCAATCGGAACGACGCCAGTAGCGCGCAGTCGCAGAGCAGGGAGGACAAGCTGAGACCACCACGGTTGACCTACACGAAACTTATAAACAACAAAATGGCGGTGCCCATGAGCAGTCGCAGCGTAAACGAGTGTCTGCTCATGTGTACTGACTATAATGATCACGGCGGCTGAACGGCACAATAAGAGAAAAGAGTGCCGATACCCTGTAACCTTATCTAGTGACACATAGCTCCACCTGGAGATGCTTGTCAGACATCTTCGCTGTTACACTGTATTTGAGTGCGTTCACTTTCGTTCCGTCGTCTTTTGGTGCGAACCACTTGGCAAGCGGAATGTGACACTTCAAACCACAGCTTCTCCAGAATCGCAACTGGCCCTGGCTGGTGGGCACCTGTTTTACTCGCGTGCTGTCACGTTCCTTTGTCACGCTGCGCGCCCTAATTTATCTCTTGTTCTACCACCGGCAGCCTGCGGTGGTAACGCCCTCGGCTCCTATACTATCGCGATCCGGGTTCAGTTCGTGTATGAACTGAAATGGGTTTTAACTCACTTTATTTCGTTGCGGCTGTTTTCTGCACAGGAATCAAAAACGACACCGGTTTTTTTTTTTTTTTCGTACACAGGGAACATGCCGCGCTTGGTTTAAAAGTTAATTACCCATGATAGAGTTTATCGGGGCAGTGTAACACCAAGTATTCTTTCGAGGATGTTGTAGGAGGTGGGGGAGGGGGGGGCGGTACGGCTCTTACTCCTTTCTTGGCACTGAGGAACCCGATAGTCATAGTCCCATATGACTAACCTGCTCCGGGCTGAGGGCCCTAAGACCACGCAAGAAATACCGAGGGGCTCGTGCAACCATCAATGACTTTTAAAAAGATTGCAGGGAAGCAAAGAGCCGAAAGAGTCACTCACGGAGTAGCAATTAGAATGATCACAAGAGAATCAATTTTACCTAACTTCCCAGTGCGGACGGGAAACGTGTATCACGATGTCGGAGGTCACACGACTGCCTCCAAAATACTGTAGGTGGCGTTCAAACGTCACCACATTACCGAAAGCAACAGTATGTAATTCGCATGAGCTAGTAACCGCGCTCACATAGCCTCAATAGGAAAACAAATGTATGGGATTGGGAAGCTTTCTGCATCGACACCTTGTAGCATCTATTAGGGCGTGCATAGCTGCTCTCACTTGGTGTAACCAAACAATGCTCCGCTCGCCAAGGGTCAGCGAGGTAACAAGACGCTGCCACTGTTTACTGCAGCTAATTTTCAACATGAAGGTGTTTAGTCTGCTCCTAATGTAATCTACCCCGATAATTTGTCATTACTATCTCCTGTCATGCCTGCTTTTTCTAATTCATCAGCGCTAAACCATGCCTACGTCGACAGACGACGAACGAAGCCCAGCTGCAACGTTCGCAGACAAGACGACTGGCTCAAGACCACCGTCCATCATCGTCCGTTTACCTTATTCCAGATACCCTTGAGATATAGTTTTCTTTAATAGCGAATGATGTTTTCTTCACCTTAGTGTTCGCTGAGGGTAGAGACGGTAGATAGTTATGGTAAGGATAGAGAGGAGCGAGAAAATGTCCATAACTGACTGACGAGTGGTTGATACTTCAACAACTCCGTGCAAAGAACGTCTTTCGGGCTTCGATGGGTTATTGTCGTCTTGTCTGGATGATCAACCTCATATATTAGGGGCGAAGCCCCTTAGCAGCTGGGGCTGTCGGCGTCTCATGTCGTCGTCGTCGTAGCCACGGTACTAAAACACCGGGACACTAGTTTACGCCTCGCGCCAGAGAGCTTCATGCTTCAAAGATAGGAGACTTTTACAGCAACGCTGTATACCTCTATGCCCAAATTGTTTCATCTCCGTGGGCAGAAACCTTAAGGCGCCAAGAATACACTTATACACTGCATGCTTCGCTTCTCCCCAGGTTTCGCGTTAGTGGAGATGGTCCGGGATTTTTTTTCGCTTTCATTTCACTTGTTGGTCTGCTTAAATCGGAAGGACCGCCGAAAAAAGCTTCAAGCACAGCTGGATGGTTACACCGCCCTTACTCAATGGTCGTTCCTACCATAACTCAACGAATTGCCACTTTGAGTGCTAAGAACAGCGCCAAACGACGCGTGCAGCGGCAGTATACACACGCTTCTAAAATTGCCTGCCAGCAAATCCCACTCCAACGACTATAGCGTCTCGCAAGGTAAGAGAAGAGCAATCGAAACGTCGCGTAACGAGAACATATCGAGTGCCCTTGGGAGGACGCTCCCGCTGCTATCCACGCCTCCGAGTTAACTCCTATACTTCGGACACTGGGACGCCTCACAACGTGTGTCTGTCTGCTTGAAGCGCACGGCAAGACGGTAAGACTTCGCTGCAGAGAGGAAGAAGAGCGAACGCATTGTTTGCGCAAGAAAGAAGGTCAGGAGGGCTGTTCAAGGACGGGAAGACCGTTAGCACCAGCGGGCCGCCCCTAACGGCTGAATCCCGTATTCTTCGCTGACCTCAGTGGGCCTCTTTAATCGTTTCATGGAATGCTGCTGCTGCTTTTTTTTGTTTGCTCGCTGTTTGGCGTCTTTTGACTTTTCTTTTCAAGGCGCCGCGTCGTCTGACTCTACGGCAGCTCTTACGTGGACCCTGCACCGGAGTCTGAGAATGCAACGTCTTTGACACGAGGTATATAATCTGCCTTATCTGGTTAAAGTCTTCCAGCTCCCTTACTGATGATGAGAGAGATATCCTCGGGCCATCTGCACTAACGTGACGCCTGGGGTGGGGCGAATCATGCATTGTACAAGTGTCTTCTTGATGCCTTGGCGTTTTTGCCAACGGAGATGAAACCGTTGGGGGTAGAGGTATACAGCTTTGCTGTAGAAGTCTCTTGTCTTTAAAGCACGAAGCTCTTTAGCGCGAGGCGTAAAGGAGTTTCCCGGTGTTTTTTTAGCACGCATTACGTTCTATAGCGCGAGGCGTAAGCGAGTGTCCCGCTGCTTTAGTACCGTAACTACTTGAGACGACGGTTACGACGACGACATTAGACGTCGACAGTCGGAGCCCCTAAGGGGCTTCACCTCTAAAGGTATGATTGAACTACCTTTATGATACGTGCTTAGAGACTCGGTTGGTGTTAGTAATTGAACAACACTTACTTGCACCAAGAAGAGCTACTAGAAAGATATCACAAGTGTTGATCATTTTCAGAAGCAGCGAAGTGCTTCGTCTAAACAGCTTAAATGCTCTTAGTTTTTTGGCGTGGGAATATATTTTCCTTTTGTTTACTAAAGCGATAATATTGAAGGTTCCTTCCTTGCTAGCAGCAATCTAAGCAGAGTTCCATTAGCAAGTTTAGCTCGCTTCTTTGGAACTTATTTCAGATAACCTAAACATCGCATCGACATAAAATCTGTTCCTATTTTCTGTACTTTACCCATAAAACCAGTTCCCGTATTTTTTTAGCAAGGAATGCGTTTTATTTGTCGTATTTCGTGCTGGAACTGCGACGGAAGTCGTCACGGAAGAGTGACACGCCCAGCTGTGACGGAAGTCCGAAATGCTTGAGCGACAGGTTAGACCGACACGCAGTTAATCACCGTATAAAAAGATTCGGCCTAAGAGTGATTCCAACTGCAAGCATCTTCTCGGTGCCGAAGTAGATGCACTACCCCCGTGCTGTCGGGGAATTCCAGACAAGAATAAAAGAGCTTCTGACTACCGTCAAGAGCGCTAGTGCATGTGTGGTTATGCGGTCTCACGGGCCCTCGTGAGGATTTAGATACTTCAGGCCATCAGACTTTCAGTAGAAGAATCAACTAAAAACATAAGTACAGTTGGCACTTGTTAGGAGGAAATAGCTTCATTCGAAACCTCGATTTATTAGAAATTTTCTATGGTCCCAATGGCTGTGCAGAGAGAGCTAACGTTCCTCGCTTTTAAAGAAATACTCCTTATCGAAGTAAGTTTCCTTCTCGAGGACTTTGTTTCCGTGTGCGCGCAAGTTCATTTATCTCTGGCTGAATACATTCTGTGCTTGTTTTGGTCAGCGTAAATGAGCTTAAGTGATCAGTAAAATCAACAGTTCTTCCACCCGTGGCAAGCTTTTTGTCGCGAGTTTTGGAAGGCAACCGGGCATCGCGCAGCCGCCAAAAGAAGTCTGCTGGGAGTGGTTTGTTTTTAAGGAAGGACCCATCTGCACACGTAACCTGACATCGAAGTCTTCACTGGTGGTGTTATGGTGTCCTCTGTAAGTAATTTCTTTGAGGTGTCATCAGCCGAGCTGGACTACGCTATAGAGCGAAGTTCCATAGCTATCTATTTTATAGCTGTTAGGTAGCTATCCATTCTCTAAGATATCTACCTTTCTAAGATTCTCCAAGTTCGAACACCCGCATAAGAATCGATTGATGTGGTGAAAGCACCGACGACGATAGCCGCCGTAATCGGATAATGCCACTGGATCTTTATGTCGCCGAATCGTACAATTTTTTGCTTTCGTAGAAACCCAATCGAACCCGACCTCGTCAGAGGCAACGCCTTAGCACTAGCCGCGTTACATAAGAATCACAGCAGCGTGAGCAGAAATGGCGAATACATATCGGTAGAAATTTTTTTAATGCATAGCATGCTTTGCCGAGTACTCCTACAGCTAGGAGCGTGCAACGCCTTGCATTTCCAGAATACTGCAGATTTCACGGAAGTTAGGCTTTTAATCGTTACAACAGTGTAAATGAAGATAATTTGTCCAACAGAATTATTAAAAACCAACAAATGAGAAAAATATTTAAAAAAAGCACTGAAGATAGCGAAACGTGTAACGTCCTGAATTTCCACAGTATGCATATTTGGCGGAAGTCCTACGTGTAATCGTTATAATAACGTAAGTGGAGATAATTGGTGGAACAAAATTTTGAAAGGCCAAAAAATTGGAAAAATACAAAAAAAATACCGAGCCGTGTAACGCCCTTCATTTACACAAAAATGCACATTTGGCGGAAGTAACACCCTTAATCCTTATAATAGCGCAATGGGAAATAACTGGCCGGACCGAATTCAGAAAAAAGCCAAAAAAATGGCTGTAAAGAACTCACAATCTAGACAAGCGGCATAAGAATGCTATGCATTAATCGACAATTCTCTGAATTTCCGCAGATATTTTTCTTCGAAATCTACCACGGTTTAATTTTTCCCAAGTTGACGTGCAGGTGCACTGACTACGTGAGCACGAATACTCAAAATTTCGAATATGAATATAGTACTACTCGATTCCTGTTCGATCGGAAAATTGATTATTCGATATCCCCGAGTACCCGTCCGTGGTGGAATATTCGGGATTGCATCGCACTGCTCAATATTCGGCAGGCCAGAAAATCAGCATCCGATAGAAAGATTGTCACACTCAACGTCAGGCGCCGGGGAATGTGGAAACGTAAGTACGTATTTCAGTTTCTATTTTTTTCCGATGCAATGCCTACACTGGCACAGGTTGACATTTCGCCCGGGGTGCATGAGGTCCGTTCTCGCGCAAAGAACGAGGCAAAATGGATTGGATTCTTGGAGGATTGTTCTTTGATTGGATTGCATAAGTGATTGTTGTTGTTTGCGTATAGCCGGGAGCGGACGCCCGAGGCCCAGTAGCCTCATGCGCAGTAGCAAATACGACTGCTCAGGCTGATAGCGGTTTCAGTGGTCAAGAGCCGTGCTGAATGCTGAGACAGTACTGGACAGGACGGAGTGGACTGATGTATGACTATTGTCTGACTGGACTAATAGTGGAGAGTGATGTCTGCTGGTTCACTGATTGGTTAATTGCTGAACCTTATCACCATAATAAATCTGTTAGATACTGCCTTCACTATTTTTTTTCCGTTGGTGCCTACTGCCCACACAGTAACACTTGTTAATCGTAGACAAACTTGTACAAAACAGACTTAGTTGAGGCCTTCCTTTCAGCTAGAATATCCAGATACCGTGCTTGCATTATTTTGTATCGGCCTGAACAATCTGGGAGCCCTATTTTTCTTCTGCCATTAAGAAAGGGTGTTTTATAGCTCCCCAGATCCACCGACAGCCGTAAATAGAGACACGCTAGCGTTCGGTACTTAATCGCCGGGTGGTGATAGCGTGTTCGCTGAAACGTGGAGCCGGGCACGGTTTCGTTTCGCCCGAAAGTAGATTCCGTGCAAGGATGGAGGAGGGAATTTTATATTTGTCCGTGCGTGCGGGCATGATGTCCAGTCGTTAAGTGTAACCTAAATTCGCCGATGGCAGCTAGAACAGCCGAGTGCGCTTGTGATTGCTTCGAATGCAAGTAATCGAAGAAATTCAACATGTGGGAGGGACTCACTTCTGCAAATCTCCATCATCGGGTGTGGAAGTGCCCGAAATTTACAAAATACGGAACAGTTATCTCCTGGCTTCGATACCACCGCTCCCGTTGACCTTAGCACGCTGGAAGAGCACACCATCGCTCAAATTGCACAATTCAGTATTATGAGTGGCTTAGTACGAGTGGCATGGTGCTGGTCCACAACGAAGCCGAAACACCTTCAAAAGAGCTTAGTACTCGCTTCACGGTGTTCAGCACTAAAGAACTCTAAAATTAGATTCCCTTACCCAGTATATCCTTCGCAGGCCAAGTGCCGTCCTTTGACGAAAAAAAGGTTTACAACAACAACAACTTATCGAACATTGGAAGCTAAGAGTTTCGAACGTTTCGAGAGTTTTGAAAGTTTCGAAAGTTTCGGAAGTTTCAAGAGTTTCGAGAGTTCCGAATGTAACTCTGCAAATGGTTAGCGCAAACAAGCGCAGTGGCGGATGAAAGCATTCTAGGTGCGAGTTCGAGGACCGGTCCGAAGATGAAGCTCGTGGTCTATTTGGCGTACGGCCCGTGCACGGGCGTTTTTAAGTGAGAAAGAAATTTGATTGTCCAGGAACAAGCCGGGGGACACGTCTGGCGCGAAACAGTTATACAGCAACTGCAGCTATTAACACATCTTCTGTGAAATCAACATCATCCCATAAGCAATGCTTCTACATGTGACATCACTTGTGGGGTGATGTTGCTATATTACAAGTAGCGGAGCAGCTATTACCCCATCGGCAGAGCCACTGCATGTGACACCACTTCTGGGGGGACGTTGTTACTCGAAAGTGTTGCAAGAGGCCATGGTTGTACTAACCATAGGGTTTTATACTAACATATGCTAAGGAAAATCTGTCTCAGCAATCACATTCCATCCTGGGCGCCGCCATTTCAACTGGAAATGTTCCTCTCCCGCTTGGCTTGGCTTCCTACATGGCTTCCTTTCGCTATTGAAGTCAAAACCAACACAAGATGACGTTTTATTTTCTTGTTTGCCTTGCATGAAGCTTCTAAGTGATCCCTGACAAATAAATCTTTCTGGGCTCCACTTTTCAAACTTTAAACTACCTTTTAGAATAATATTGTTTTTTGCAGCCACACACAACTTTTTGGTCTTTTGGTGAGCCATGCCGAGGGCAAGTGGAACTTTCTTCACGGTACATGACCGACAGCACGCTCGGTGAAGCACGGCTCGCATAGATACTGACGCAAGATTTACCTCTAGTGTATATTAGTATAAAGATCAATGGTAGCAACACGGGAAAGTTACTCCAGTGTTACACTGGAGTAATACTATATTGGAGTAACTAGGGCATTTCTGGAGCGTTACAACTACAGCAGCACTACACTCTTTGAAGCAAGGTTGCAGCACTTACTAACAGAACACTAACCAGTTACTTTCCACAGTATACACTAGGTACTTATAGTGCTTTTACTAACTGGTCATGCATAACCTAGTAAAAAACCACGCGTAACAATGTGGATCGGCCTAGCGCGCAGCACGACATAGACACATTCAACACGCACATATCACACTTACACAACAAATAAATTGAGCAAGAAAAACCAACGCGATACACGAGGAAAGCGAGTATAACTCCGTTAACTTAAGATACATCTGTCCTTCTTGCCTTTAAAGTCAGCAGCGGAAAGTCCTCTGATAGAGTCGGTAAGCTTGTCGCAAAAATCAAATATTTAGCGATAATTTTGTAGTTAGGCTTTTTAATGTGAGCATATACAAGTAAGCATGTAGACCTGCAAATACTTTTTAATCGTGATTGGGAGTGGGAAAAGTGCTGTAGGTATTATGATCAATAATTCATAGAATTTTCTTACTATCAGTGAATGTTAGCATCAAACAAGCAGCAGTTACAAGTGCACGGTCTAGACTACTAACGATAGCATTTAGGTTCCATACCTAGTGCCAGTACCTACGTACCGTTGTGGGGGTAGTAAAGTTCGTAAGCAGTTAGCAAATACAGCCCGTTACTACCTTTTTACTAGCATTTTTGTTGAAGAGTGTACAACTGCCGCACAGCAGCTGTACATACAAATTTTGCGGTAGGTCGAACGTCCCTCCACAAGCGACGTGTAATAACTCTATGTGTCACTGCGCGCCGCCGCAAAATTGAGCCGCGGCGCGGCGCTGCTGCAGCGCCGAGACGGACATGGCCGCGCCCAGCGGGAGGCGGAAATTTCGGGCTTGGCGGTCGTTAGCGTGGTTTTCCTCGTTTAGCGGCCGCCTGCAGCCGCGCGACACCATATCGCCATCGCTGGGCCCGTTCTCTCAGAGTGATCGTAACCTGTTTCTTCTGCAGGAAGAGCAGCGGGCCCGTATTGGGAGCAAGCCGGGAGCCTCGAACGCCCTCCGAAAACTTACCGACCCACCGTAGGGTTTCCCCAGTGCACCACGTTACGACAGAAAACAAACGGGGAAGCTTGTATTGCGTTACCATATGGAATCAGCTCGTGGCTGGATACGCATGTACGTTAACTTTCAGTGAAGCGAGCGTCGCACTCTGATCACGCCACGGTGTCCCCAGCCAGTTCCGTTTTGGACATGACATGCCTTTTAGCAGTAACCTAACTGCCTGCAAAATTGTTGTTCGTGCGTGCGTCCATACAGGAAACACTTAAGCGGATACTTTTATTGACTCGCAATTTTACTTGCATGAGAGCTGACGAAATACGCCGAGTGGCTATGATTTCCGTTTCGGCGCCAGTCAGTTATAGTTGCATTAGCGGCACTGAGAAGTGCGTTTTGTTTTTCAAATCTGCGCTAACAGTGTTAGCGCAGACTCGCACAGGCGCAACGAATTTGGAGAGGAGTTACGTACTCCTGCAGTGACACGAATTAAGGATCGTCGTGATTGATTGATGAACTCGTGCTGCAAACATCATGTGCCTCAAATTAGGAGATGTTGCGAATGTGAATCGGACGCGGACGACAAGTTGACTGTCCTGTTACCGGAACGGTTACCGATGGATGGCAGGGGTAGAGATGGTGGATAGTGAAAAAATAGGGGACGGTAAAAAAGCAGTGTAGAGAGAACTATGCGAAGGTATGAGGTTAGAAATTTTCGTGCCAAATAATAGATTCGGATGACGCAAGATAGCAGTCATTGACCCGCCGCTGTAGTTCAGTGGCTAAGGCGTTGTGCAGCTGAGCCCAAGGACGCGGGTTCGATTCCCGGCCACGGCATCCGCTTTTCTGATGGAGGCTCGAAAAGCGAAAACGCCCGTGTGTTCTCGTAAACGTCCCCGGGTGGTCAAAATTAATCCGGAGCCCTCCACTACGGCACGCCTTGATCGCCTGTGTGTCGTCGGCGCGTTAAACCCCGCAATAAAATCAATCAAGATAGCACTCATTAAAAGTCATGTTGCCATTTCGTGACTTGTAGAGACACAAGTTAGGCCGACAGCACTTCGCAATATATGTCTTTTGATAGCACCGTTGAACGAAGCGACGTGACTGTTTGGTGTCTGTTCGTGATGAATGTTATTCGCTTATTCCTCTAGCCATGTCGAGCGCAAGTTTCAGGCATGGATTCCACGCATAGGGAGTTCGTCACACCAGCGGACTAAACGTAACCAATTTATAATTGCAAAGCTATTTTTTGTAAAAAAATGATTATGACGCTGCTCAGGTTTACCGTAGATTCAACAAATAAAAAGAAAGGTGCTCGTTAAAGCGCAATTGGCCTAAATTTTAAAGATTAGACGAAAGAAAACAACGTTGTACGCATTTTAGGAAAGCTAAAGCAATGAGAAACTTTAACCCGCATATTTCTAAACCTTTTTCTGCCTAAGCCTCTCATGGCCAGTTAACAAAGTGAAGAGTCAGATTAACACTAAACAACCTTGAATAAAGAATATCGCAAGGGCCCACGATACGGGAACCGTTCGGTGGAACGTTCCTGTCTATTCGATTCCCGCCGTAGCGCGGCCGCTTTTCTGATGCAGGCGAAAAGCAAGAACTCCCGTGTGTACGAGATTTCGGCGCACGTTAAAGATCACCAGGTGGTCAAAATTAATCCGGAGCCTTCCACTCCGGCGCGCCTCATCGCCTGCGTTGCGTCGGCGCGTTAAACACTAGAATGAATCAATCAATGGTTCCTATGTTATTGTTCCTGTCTCCAGTGCTATTGTTGCGGTTATTGTAATTTCGACGCGCTCGTGAAAATATTGCGCAATGCATCCCCTACCTTACATTATATCTATATTTCCTGAATAACAAGACCGATAGGATCTTTGCCCGAGTACCAACGTTTCCATTTTTACTGATCCTCCGCCAATATGGCTCGCGTCAACGATTGCCCAATATAGTGCCATCCCTTTTACAACTCCCGTAAAACATTTGAGCCTGCTCCATTCGGAAATCCGTGGACCTGCCATTGGCTTGTTATGTCAGCGGTGTCACTTTTCTGCTTCCACGCGCCTCGAAGAGAATCTAAAAACAGGAGTATTGGCTGATGAAATTGACGTTTATTGGAAAGGAACACCTTTTAAAGGGACTCTGCAACTGTTCCGATAAACGGTTTCACTCTTTCCTTCGGTCTGGAAGCACATTTAAATTTATATAGTAATCGCCAGCACGGAGCGGCACTGCGTGATTTGCTCGTCGCAACACATACGCCTTCCGTTTCTGCTTTGCTTTTGTGGCTTTCTTTTTAAAGTGGCAACCGAATTCGCTTATTGCTGCAACTGAAATGAAGCCGGCCAATAGCCGCAACCCCTCTGGAATTCGAGCGATTGAGGAACGCCAAGACCGGGAAAGAGAGAAAAATCCCGGGCCATCTCCACTAACGTGGAACCTGGTGGAGGGGCAAAACGTGCAGTGTATAAGTGTATTCTTGACGCCATGGCCTATTTGTCCATGGAGATGAAATTGTTGTGGATAGATGTATACAGCTTTGCTGTAAAAGTCTCCTGTCTTTTGAAGCACCGAAGCGTTCTAGCGCGAGGCGTAAACGAGTGCCCCTGTGTTTTAGTACCGTGACTACATCAGACGACGGTTATGACGACGATGACATGAGACGCCGCCCCGAGCCCCCTAAGCGCCTTCGCCCCTCAAATATTGTGAACAAGATTCAAAGTCACCTATGCGTATACAGCCAGTAACTTTTTTGGCTGGGGTACTTTGCGGACTCACTAAACTAAGTACTGAATGTGTAGGTTGACTAAGTTCCTGCAAGCATTTAGATTTGAAAAAGATGGAAAAAAAGTGTTGCAGGGTCTCTTTAGCTTGTGGAATGTCGCTTGGGCTTATGGTTGTGGCCAAATGATTTCAATGTAAGGGATTTGACCTAAACTAGAACGCTTTCTCTATATTCACAACCTTGATATACATCAGCAGTGAGACTGCAGTGATTTGTTTCCGTGAAATGAGTCTATTCTCTAAGGGAATCTTTAGGGAATACACTCTATGGACCAATACGTACACCCAACAATGCAATTTCGGCGAACGACGTTGTGGAGCATACAATTTGACTTGAACGTTTCACATGCGCTGTGGCACCACGCAAGGCAAGCATGGCGTTCTGCTTCGCGCAGTACCGCAGCGCAAATCACATTTTATAGTCCTATAGTGTAGGCACGTTGCTGTTTTCTGACGAGTTTTCTTTTTTAGCTGCATAAATTGGTCACTAAAGTGCATCGCGGGGAAACTGAAACGGAGGATTCACCCTAGAGTGAAATTCACTGTCGCAGGTTCTCTAGAGAATTCATGAAAACATGAGAAGAGAAAAGGTGAAAAAAATCCCGGGCCATCTCCACTAACGTGAAACCAGGGGAGGGGTGAAGCGTGCAGTGTAAAAGTATATTCTTGGCTCCTTGGCGTTTTTGCCAACGAAGATGAAACCGTTGGGGGGTAGAGGTGTGCAGCTTTGCTGTAAAAGTCTGGTGTCTTTGAAGCACGAAGCTCTCCAGCGCAAGGCGTAAGCGAGTGTCCCGGTGTTTTAGTACCGTGACTACATGAGACGACGGTTACGACGGCGACGACAGGAGACGACAACATCCCCAGCCCCTAAGGTGCTTCGCCCCTGAAAGCGTGCGCGTGCAAGCTGGCTTCGGTCGCAATAATTTCTCTCCGCTTATACGCCGTTTTCACCCAGCTCCACACGGTGGCGCTACATGACCTGTCACTTTGTTCGAATGGAATTAAAATGGCTTACTTGACTCCTTATGTTGCGAAGTCAACAAAAGCTGCTAAAACATACGGCTGGTCAACAGCCCCCTCCGTGACAGCGATACAAAGCGGCGCACACACGCCCAGTCCGGAAGAAAAATCATTTGCCGACTAAGAAGTTAAATGTACTCGGTTTGACAAGTGCCTGCTTTATTCAAGAGGTTTACGTCTGCGTAGTTAAGCTTACCGCACATTTTATACAATGAATTTGCTGCCGCGGTACGTTTGCATCGTAGTGTGTCGTCACTGGAATGGAACGTGAATAGAGTTGAGTTTCCAACGTCTCAGCAAAGACACAAAGCAGATGGAAGGAATGGTTCGTACAATAAATGTGTGCTAGTGTTTCGAACCCCTCCCCTGACGACTTCAGATATCTGAGCGCTGCACTTTTGGCACATGCGAGTTATTCGCGCACTCTTCGGTAACTCCACCAACACCTTTTTTTCTCTGCTCTTCTATATTTTTCGACGTGTTTCGGCAGCTATAGACACCCCCAATGCAGTTAGCAGAGCAGTAGCTTTCCGTGTCATTTTGTTAATGACTATAAATGCCGGCAAGATGCGGCCGCGCACTGGCAGATTGCTCCTCTATTAGGGTTAGCGCCGACCCTTACGTACGCGTCCTTACGGTACCCGGCCAGTAACCCGTTCGTTTCGGAGCCGCCCGTGCCTGATTCCCCTCGCATCACCGGTCCCGTTTAGGTTCTACTCCGATTCCCTCCCGTTATCTGAAGTCGAGATCTGTGTTTTGCTCTCTCATCCTTTTACTAATCGCATGTTCTTTCGTTTCCACTAGCTATCGTGTCATTTTAAGCTTCTTTTACGTGGAAACACGCAAACACTCACACACACATAAAAAAACGCTGATGTCAGAGAAAGAAACACGTTGACTCACCATAGAATTCGGGTGGCCTGCACCTGTTGTGATTGGACCTCATGGTCGGATGCAGCTTTCTAAATGACAAGAAAGCGCCGGTATTTCTACGCGGCCCACCGACCGCCGGCACTCGGTTGTACTGTACAATTCCACGGCTGTACTGTACAATTCCACCACATGTAGTATCACTCGACAATCACTCCTGTCACACCGCCGCTGGCGTACACTCTAGGAGCGTAGTAGAAGACGACACATGGCGATCACCACACGCGAAGCGCAGAGCGCTCCGGGGAGCAGCAGACGATAAACACCGCCGTAGCAGACGACGCGGAGGATGCCGGAGCAGACGACGCTGCGCTTCTCATCTGCTGGCTACCCGCTCGGCGAGCAGACTACGCCGCGACTGTTTTTTTACTTGGCCGGCCGTCGGCATGGACCCGGGCATGCCGGCGAGGGTGGGCTTCCCAAATAGAGGGCGCTAGGCCGTAGTGAAGCCACGTTTTCGGTTTGGCCTCGATTTCGGCTTCTGCCGGCGAGGAGGGGGCAGTCGGATTCCTGTACATACGTGTTGCGCTCGTTTTGGGGACCCGAGAAAATGGTGACGTCGTGCTCGGGACACCCCCTCCAGGCTCGCGCCGTTCTCCTTTTCGGAGTGGTGGAGGGGGAGCGTAATTTTCTTTACGCCTTTCCCTCTCCTCTCTCTGTCGCGCGCGTGAAATCTTGACGTATTAGTGTCCGGAAGTGACGTCATTGCTTTGGTGTGTCGGTATTATTTTTTATCATCATGGGGTCTAAACCTGTAAGCCGCATAAGGGCTATGAATACATGTTGGGCCATTTGCGTCCGGAAATGACGTCATTAATTTCGGTAGATCAACACATGCGTGAGTATTTTTATCATTGGGGAGCCGAAATCCTTAAGCCACAGAGGGACTACGAAGCACATCTTGCAACGGGGCATTCGTGCCAGTAGTAAGTAGTAAGATTTATACTGCAACGGCAGTATAAATTTGTTATTTCATCTTAATAAAGTTTGTTGAAAGTGCTTTGTCTCGTGTCGTCTCTCTCCAGTCTTCGTTACTTTTCTGCGCAATTGAAGTACAGTAATACAAAGATTGAAGTGTTCCTCACTATTAAAGGCACAACTGGCACTTTGGTTACCTACGGAAAAACGCAACCTAAGCTCGGCAATTTGACTAGCAGCGATTCGCACCACACTCGATTGGCTCGTATCGCCTTTCTTTTTTCATCATCATCATCAACATCAACAACAACATCAACAACAGATTACCAAAGTCCACTGCGGGACGAAGGCCGTTCCAACATCTGCTGTCCTGCGCTGCCCGAGTCCATCCACTAACTCCGAATTTTCTTGTTTCGTTCCTCGATTTAGTCGGCAACCTTCTTTGTAGTACCGTCCCTTGATAGCCACTTTTGTTATCGTGATAGTCGACCGGCTGTCGTTTTATCGCATTACATGCTCAGCCAGAGTCCACTTATTTTTTTCTAAATTTTAGCTATAATGTCTCCACCCGAGCTTGTTCTCAGGTCTAAGACGCTGATTACCTCTTTAAGTATCATCATCCTTCCCTATCATCCTATAGTCATAATCATCCTATATCATCCCATTATCATCATCATATAGTATCATACTTCGTTCCATAGATCGTTGAGATGACCCGGGTTTGCCTTCCAAATATTTAGTATTTCACTATGCAAAAAAAAAAACAACAGAAATAGCAACAAAAAGTATTTTTAAATAACAGTCCCAAGCGCAAACAAGTATAACGTAGAATAACATAAAACACAAAACAGCCCCCCCCCCTTCTCTGCACCCCTGACGTAGTGCAGCTTTGGTGCGTTACGGTCAGCGAACAAGCATAACTGCTTTCTACTCCAGCCCTTCTGCCCCCCCCCCCTTCCCGACCCCCTCCCACGTACACTGTTAACTGCACGATGGGTTAGCCACAGCACCGGGAACCGATCGAAATAAACCTTTCTCAGTGATTGAATGCGCGGAAAAAAACAAAGCACCAAAAATGAACGAGAAGTAGACAGGACAGCGCTGCACTCACAACTAGTTTATTTTGAAGAAAACACCTAGTAAAATACATACATCAGTCTCCCACGTGACCCGCCGCGGTGGCTCAGTGGCTAAGGCTTTGCGCTGCTGAGCATGAGGTCGCGGGTTCGATTCCCGGCCTCGGCGGCGGCCCGCTTTTCTGAAGGAGGCGCAAAAGCAAAAAACGGCCGTGTGTACGAGATTTCGGCGCACGTTAAAGATCCCCAGGTGGTCAAAATTAATCCGGAGCCCTCCACTACGGCGCGCCTCATTGTCTGCGTTGCGTCGGCGCGTTAAACCCTACAATCAATCCATCAATTAGTCTCCCACGTGACGGCAAATTATTGCAACGAATAAACAGAAACAAAAACGTAATCACTCATCGGTCTGCACAAGTGTAATCTATTGCTTTACGTGGTCATGCAAAGTGTCACTCAGATAAGCGTATTGAGAACGGTCATGCAGCACTGCGAACGGTCATGCAGCAGTACTGAGGGCATACTTTTACATCGGTCGGCTGTATGACCGTTAATACGCTTATCTGAGTGACACCCTTGCATGACCATGCAAAGCGATAGATTACACTTGTGCAGACCGATGAGTGATTGCGTTTTTGTTTCTGTTATTCGTTGCAATAATTTGCCGTCACGTGGGAGACTGATGTATGTATTTTACTAGTGTTTTCTTGAAAATAAACCATTTGTGAGTGCAGCGCTGTCCTGTCTACTTCTCGTTCCTTTTTTGTGCTTTGTTTTTTCCGCGCTGATTTTCAATCATGAACGTTCACCAACTCGCCCAAACAACAGTCCTCTTTCTAACTGCAACAACGACAAATTTGAATTCGTCTTCTCTGGCATGTTTGCGTGGCGAGGCATCCCGTCGAGTACAAGACTCCGGATCACGCCACAAACAGCCGCTCGGGCCACCAATCGATAGAGAGAGGATGAGTCAAGTCCCCTGACTCTGACTGTAGACTAGTTACCTGGATAATGTCCCCGTATAGAACAAAAATGATGCACGACTAGATACAAATTCCTTCTTCTTTCAATATAAATAATCCCGCCGCCTTCCCCAAGCCGGCTCCCTCCTGCCAATTTAAATGGATTAGTTCTTCCCACGCTCATAGGTGCCCACCTTTCAGTCATCATTACCCAGACCGGCCCGTCACTCGTAGATAGAAATGCAGCAAACACTCGTTATTTAAAAGTTTTCGGCACAGAAAACTGACTTCATTATAAACGGTACCTCGTTAAAGGCGGTATTTATTTGCTCTCTGGGCACTGCGGTGTTGACCGTAAAAAACTTCGAGCCAATCGGGAATACGAATAAACCGACTTCGTTATAACCAGTGTTCGCCGGAAATAGAATTCGTTATAAAAGGGGCTTCATTAAAAGCGGGGATGATTTTCTGTCCATACAACGTGACAACAGCGACCCTGCAAAACTTCGAGTAAAGCTAGAATGCGAGTAAAGTCATTTCGTTGTAGAGAGGATTTACAGTAAATAGGCTTCGTTATAAGGCGTACGGCGTTAAATGCGGCGCTGATTTGCTCTCTATCTCCACTGCAGTGAAGTCCGTCAGAAACTTCAAGTAAAGCTGGAATCCGAGTGAAATTACTTCATTATAACGGGAGTCTACTGTATAAACATATTACTTCGTGCACCCTCACTCTGCTCCACTCATTAATCGCTACCTCAATCAATCAATCAAACACTCACATCAATCAATCAATCAATCAATCAATCAATCAATCAATCAATCAATCAATCAATCAATCAATCAATCAATCAAAGGTTCAGCCAAAAGTTGCATCCATCAATCAGAAATTGCATTGGCGCAAGTCATGGACCACAGGGAGAGCGAAGGTATGTCGAGAGCAGTGATGGCGACCCGCCGTCGCAGCGCAAGCCTCCGAATATTGACAATCTCTCCACGAGCCTGTAGTATGCAGCAGCGTCTGTACCGCGCGTTAAAATCACAACTCACACCGCCACTCGTCTGGTGCACTGACCTACAGGCAGCCCGGCCACCCAGGGCGCAAGAATGTTGCGGTGAAAGGGAGCCCACCAGAGGAAAGGGAGAAAGTAGCCTCGCTTGTGTAGACAATGCCAACTTTCATTGTTGGAGAAAACCGTGGCTGCCGAAAATATGAGCGGTGCTTACGCGCCTGATTCAACGAGGAGTGCGACAGGTAACGCTGCTGGAGGTAAGAGAAGCTTTTTCCAGATGAATTCTATGGCCGCATTCTTGAACTTTGCTTCTTAAATGGGCCACGAAAACAAACTACAAGCTTAGTTCTTAAAATACTGCTTTGTCCTGCTAACAACGATACCAATTTTGTTGCAAACTTTGAATAAACGATATACATTCCATTGTTTGATCGTAGGGTTTAACGCGCCGACGCAACGCAGGCGATGAGGCGCGCCGTAGTGGAGGGCTCCGGATTAATTTTGACCACCTGGAGATCTTCTAACGTGCGCCGAAGTCTCGTACACACGGGCTTTTTTGCTTTTCGCCTCCATCAGAAAAGCGACCGCCGCGCCCGAGAATTGAACCCGCGGCCTCGTTCTCAGCAGCAGAACGCCTTAGCCACTGAGCCACCACGGCGGGTGATCGACATTTAAAAAAAGCGTGTCAAGCAGTGGTAACTCCCCCGCCATTTTGTCGATTTCTCTGCGACCACTGCAAAACCTTCAGCTGGAACGTACAGAAACGAAAAAAGGTCGAGAGAAATGCGAACAAAATGCTGACTCGACAGGGATCGTGTTGATGAGTAACACGATAGGCCCGTCCCATGCAACACTGTCGGTTTAAGTCTTTTCTCCTCGTTTACCCGTGACTCTTTTAAGTGCAGAGCATTTTAGGGCCGCGCCGTGTCGTCGTAGCTACAGGGCGTCCCGTGGTAACGCTGTCGTTCGTTTTTTTTTGTATTTATTGCCTGTCTTTGACAAAAACACTGTCGCTGTCTTTGACAAAGTCGCTTGTCTTTGAAGCACGAATCTCTCTAGCGCGAGGCGTAAACGGTGTTTCTTCAGTACGCGTTACGTTCTAGCGCGAGGCGTTAACGAGTTTCCCGGTGTTTTAGTACCGTGACTACGTGAGACTACGATTACGACGACGACAGGAGACGCCAACAGCCCCAGCTTCTAAGGGGCTACGCCCCTAACATGTGGATGCACGGAAGGTTTTGTCCTCGGAGATCAAAAATACATGAAACCTTATCCTTACGGGCTTCACTTAATTAAAACGTAATGGGGGCAAGGTGGTGGCCGAGATGGTGTCGGGCGAGTATAAGCGGTGTCGCGCCATTTCATGCCTCAGTCGCTGCGCCCCATGAAGCAGGGAAGGGTTGCTGCAGCGGAAACTTGCTCTTGGCCGAGAACGACGCCTGCAGTTTACTAATGGACAGAAAACGAACCGGGGCGGCTGCGTGCAGTCGAACTACTATGATTGAAAAATAGGGCGCGAATTCGACAGCGACACAAGGGAATAACGACGGGACATGGTGTATTCCAGCACGCATGCTCCTAGTGATACCTGTATAAATACGAGACGATGTTTCAAATAAATGTTAGTTGGAAGTGAGCGCTTGTCCCGCCGTTCTTCCTTTGTGTCGTTGTGAAAGTCGCGCTCTATTTTTCAATCATAATGAACCACCTTCCCCAACAGCCGTGTTTAATGAAGCCGAACTACTGTGGTTTCACTGGCAAGACGTCTTTGCAAAAGCCTTACAGCTTTCGCCGAACCTTGTGCCGCGTTGCGTGGTTTTCTGGCAATTTTTGTCCAGCATGGCGAAAGTTTGGGGTGAATTAGTCAAAGAGCGTTCAGTTCAAAGTTGTGTGTCATATAGCTGTAAGCGTGTCCTCTGTTTATTCCTTTTCACGTCCCTTCGTGTTGTGGGCTCCCGCCGATGGTGAGGCTTGATACAACCACTGCGGACGGAAATGACAAAAAGGCACGAAAAGATCTTACGCAACTGGTTCTGTATTTTGCTGGCCCTTTAAGGAATGTGTAACGTTATGCTATGGACAGCGCTGCTTTGCTTTTATACGAAATATGTGCGCTACTCGTGATGTCCGCGCCAATGTCATCATCGTCGAGGCTTACCTTTAAAGCGTGCTTCACAGCAGATACACTTATGCTGTGGTGAAGCTAGCACAACAGAGTTAGCCGCAAGGGAAATATAGCATTGGCTGAGGCTAGAAAAACGTTTCAAGGCGAAATTTTTAAAGACGATAGTCTTTCTTGGGCTACTTAGACGCAGACGTTTTGGTTTGTCTGTATGTCTGTCTGTGACTCGATTCAGCCACCCGGCCAAAGTGAAACAAACTGCACAATAGTCTTATATACCCAAAGCCAAATCTAAACGTCTTCATACTTGTTAACACTTTTGAGCAAGAACAAGATATTACGCAAATATAAGGGGAGAAATCAATACATAAGTTATATTTGCTGTTTTCCTTATTAAAAAATTTATGGATACTTAGTTTTTGCGATAGCAATGAAATACTGCATCAAGAGCAGAAAACCGCCACCTGCTGTTGTCAGCAGTATACAATAGCTCCTGGCGGCATTTAAGAAATAAAACGACTAACGCAACGAAAGGTTCCGCTAGATAAACTCCACGTTCCGTTTGGAACGCTCGTGGAGTAGTGCAACGTGGTTCTATAAACGTTGAAGTATGGCACCTCGATTCACGCACGTCTCCGCCGTGCGGCAGCGCTGGCGTCGAGGCACCTGACTTGGGGCAGTGGATTGCGATAAATTTAAATGCATTTGAGCATACCTCTAGAGTGTTATCTTGGGAGTAACGAGACGGGAGAGGAACAGCATGAGAGCTGAGCGGGAAAGAGAAGGGGGGCACTTACTTGGCAGGGGCGCCAGTCGACTATCGTCTTTCGTCAACGTTTGCTACGAGAGGAGCAGATATACGCGGCCATTTTTTATGGCTTGGTGCGTTTTCGTTACGTGCGTGCCAAAATACATTGCGGCGAAGCCAACTTTACACGAATGCTCAGCAGAAAAATGGCTGTAACTCTTACTTTAGCAAAACTTCCCCAAAAACAACTATATGGCAGTTAGCCCCATGATAACTTCCTGATTCATTTTTTTTTTTGTCGTCGGTGGTTCACAGCGCAGTTGTAAACGTTGCAGTCTGCAGTCAATACATGGAAATCTATGGGATGAGTACGTTTCCAGAAAGCGGCTGCAACTTTTGTTTTGTCGAAACTATGCTGCGCAGCGCAGTACATTTGCGGCAATTGGCTGCTAACGCATATATATCATTACGGGGAGTTTCGTTATTTGCCATAATTTGTTAGTTCAGAGTGAATTTGTGAAAGTTACATAATTTCCGTTTACTGTCAATACGGGTGGGAAACGGACCACCCCATGTTTGTCTGACATGATAAAACTGTAATCCATCATCACGTAATCACAAATACTGAGCTGCATGTCGAGAAAAACAAATACGGGCACATTTTATAGCAATGTGAGTTATGTGTGTCTTGTTCAACTTCGCTATCCACCTTTACAGTGTGAAGTGGTTCCAATTTTTTTTTCTATAGTTAATGCCACCAAGAGTGAAGATCTGATAAAGAGGCAAACGTTGAATCGACCAGATTTAGGGGAAATACCCAAGGTGGAGTAAGTTTCGGCGAAGGAAAGTTTGACATCCACCTGAATGCAGCCGTACGGCTACAAAGAAAAGCTATGCAGCTTTCTCTCGCAGTTGAAGAAAAATTCGTCCTGGTGTAGGATTCGAACCCAGGACCACCGCTTAACCGGACCAATCGCTCTACAACTGAGCTAACCAGGAGGCTAGCAGTTTGTAGCGCGAGAGCGAATTGATCAACAACTCGAAGTGAAGGACAGGTGTTAATCGACCAGATTTAGTGAAAATCATCAAGGTGAAGTAAGTATGTGCGAAGGAAAGTTTGACATCTACCTGAGTGCAGCCGTACGGCTACAAAGAAAGCTATACAGCTTTATCAGAAACTTCGCAGTTGAAGAAAAATTCGTCCTGGTCCAGGATTCGAACCCGGGACCACCGCTTAACCGAAGTTTCTGAGAAAGCTGTATGGCTTTCCTTTGTAGCCATGCGGTTGCATTCAGGTGGATGCCAAACGTTGAATAATCACGCAATATTTACGAGACCGTCCACCGTTTTTTTCGACGGCCTACAAAGCACATGAACAAACCACACGCGAGATAGTTCTTGCACTCGAACTGTGGGATTATCTTGCACTAGAGAATAGCTTGCACTGTCGCTCACATAAGATAAAGGGAGGCCGACCGAAGCCAGGGAAATAGTTGCGTTTCCTGGTAATTGGGCACGTATACTTTGCGTCTGCAGTTAATCCTTCGCATCTCAAATACCGTATTTTCGCGCGTATAACCCACTTCTGCACCCCCACTTTCCGTCGACGTATAAAAAAATATATATCTTCGCGTATTGCGCGCGTATTTTATACATAAAAGGGTGGACCAACGCTACTACCCAACTAACATAACACATCTGTTTATGCAAAAGAGCTTACCTGACTACGTAACTAGATGACGTGCCGCATACATTTTTTCAGGTTGGTATATTGTTGAGCTGTGTGCGCAAAATAAGTATTGTCAATGGGATAACAGGGGATTAGCCGCTATTACTGCTGTAGGGGCATAACGGCCCAACGCGAATTGCGGTGAAGCTGCTACAAAGGAAATGCCTCGCATAGAATCCGAACCTCTGCTTCACGCCTGAATTTTTCGCATTTCTGGTGCGGGTTATACCCACGAAAAGACGGCAATCACTTTCATTGATACATGACTTAACGCAGCCAGAACCACAACCGCACAGCCTGCTCAACTCCACCGATGAACCCGCGTGAACCGGACTTCCGAATGCCTTTCAGTGATATAGTATCTGCTCCACACAGCGGTAGACATGTTCGGTGTGCAGTTTCGGCCCAATTAAAAGCCTTTACTACTACAGCTACACTTTGACAACCATTTCTGTACCCCTTGTAACTTTTAACTTCATTCCACGAGGTTGTGGAACAGATACGTTTGTAATTGCGCCGCTCTAAAATTTCGCGACAGCGCTCCGTCCTATATAAAGGTATCTGTGGCCAATAGAGCAACCTGCAGCTCGAATGTCTCGGCACGTTTGCAAACTGGGCTTTTGCAAAGCCTGGATTTTTCGAATTTCCCGATTTAAAAAACAAAAAACAAATGGTGACTTCCCCTATAGCTTGCCATAGGCGTAATTCTTCCGCCTTTTCACGGTTTAATATCGACAATAAAATTGACCATCTTTTTCTAAAGAAAGTTGGGAGAACCGCGAAAGCTGAAGGTGCGCCAACTTTCGCTGAAAGTGCGCCCAATCTGTCGTCAAAACCCTTCAAAGACACAAATCGCAAACGAAAAACGAACCCACGCGATGATTTTTCGCACCCTAAGGAAACGCATCTACGGACGATCTCAATGTATACCGATACGTGGTTTATGAGATAAAGGTATACCATTGTACGCCTTATTAACGGTCGATGTGCGCATTGTCTTATCTAGAACCGTTCCTTTTTCGTGATTTTCTAGTAACCGTTTTGACAGAATGGAAGCTCGATTTCACGCACACTCCGTGTGTCAATAGATCTTATGAGAGCTTTTCGGACGACCAACCGGTCTACGGGGAAATGCATTAGTTTTTTGACAGGGCGCCATCGGTCCCACCAAGAAAGCTGTCGCTTTAATCATTCGCAAGCTCCAATGAGATCGTTGAATCGCTGTCCAACTGAGTCTTCACTTTCTCGCAAGCTTGCGGTACGTTCGGCGGGAGCGCACCGGTGCAGTTCCCGAATTCCGAAATGCAACACACCAGGATATACTCCCCGTCGAAAGGAACAGCCGCAGCGCACTGCGGTGCACGAGGCGGGAATTGAATTCATGCGCCGCGCGAAGGCCCGTTATTTTGATGGCGGCTGAAACGAAACAACGAAAAGACGAATGCACCACCAGTCGTAGGCATATTTCGGCAATACGGCGCGACATCGCGCGTTGCGCTTTTCGGTTTCCCTCAAAAGTGATGGATGAGGTCGCTGATGAGGAGCGTGACACCGACGTCGACGGGTGATGACGAAGGGTAAAAGTGAAAATCCCAATCGGGCCCGAATGGGCTTAACTAGAATAGGTGCGAGCTACAGGAATGGTGCGTGTCTTTGATCTGCTACTGATGTTTGTACAGCGCCACGTTAACTGATCAGGTTTTTTTAACAGTGCGAGCAGGAAACAGCGGAAGTGTGGGGCACGTCTTGTTAACCCCTGCCTGTTATTTGACTCTAATCCAGGCCTTCAGCTACAATCGCGTAATAGGTGCACTCGTGTCCATAGTTGCACTCGCACGGAAACAGCGGATTTAGTATGTCATAGAAGAAGGTCTTACTTAGAAGAGTGGAACGAGCCCCTGATCTCACATCTTGTACCGCATGTCTGACGTACCAAGTCCTTGCGAGGCTGAACTCGCGAGCCTTTAGCTACCGGTCGTGTTCCTACGGATCCTCCTATTTACAAATATATCTATCAGTATAGGAATGAGGTGGCTCGTTGGATAAAAGAAAAAGTCATTCCATGAATACCTGGATAAGTCAAAGCGATGTTATCTCTAGCTATTTCTGATACGTTTGATCCCAGATATTTATCACTACTGAAAAATACTTATCTTCAGAGCTACGAAACACTATATGTATAACGAGTTTTCTATCCTTTCATTTATCATAATATATATATATATATATAATATATATATATATATATATATATATATATAATATATATATATATTATATATAAACTTATACACCTCTGATATATTACAAATTCTGGCCGTTTGTTTTGCTTGTGAGCTGGCCTTCGTTTCTTTTTATTTGTTTACGAGAAATTGTCTTACAACGGGGAAATATTTTCCTGCCAATAAACCCCTCCCTTCGCTTTGGTGTTGTGCCATCTGCGACGACACGTTGAGTCCGCAGATTTGACGGATTTAGAGTATGCATACCCAGCATGCAAAGTCCATGTTAGCCGTGAACATTAACGTTCTGTCTGCGATGGCACCAAATCTGTTCGACGTCACTGTTTATGACATTGTTTTGGCTGACGTCATTTTTCTGACGTCATTCCAGTGAACCAATTCAGTTAGCCCAGCGGGTACGAAAGAGCCTTACAAATTAATTAAAGCTGCAGACTCCGCGTACATAGTTCAATAAACAATTACACGTGTTCAGCTACATAATGCCGCCGCTAATAACATTTGACAAAGTACTTACCTGTCTTTTTAAATTTATTTTTAGATTTAAAATTCTTTACTTTTTTTTGTTGGATAAAGTGTTGGATAAAGTGTTGGATAAGGTGGTATGAAAACGGCCCCGGCTTGAGGCCGTGTATGCCTTATAATTTGCCACCGCACTCGTTCGTTTTAATTTACTTACTCAGATAAGGCTCAGTTCTTATCTTCTTCGCACCTCACGTTGCGAGCTGCCATTATTTCTCCATGGCAATCCTTTTAACCCCCTCCCCCTTTTCGCACCTGTTCTGTGGCGATAATCATTTAGGTGACTTGTAGAAAAAGGGATATGTATTTGTATCCTCTTAGAAACAACCGCAAGCCCATCACTAAACTGACAAAGATTGGCAAAGATGAGTATGATCGTTTCCATATAAAGAAACGTTGGTCCCTAAAAATAAGCGCCCCGCATCACGCCCACCTCAAGACGTAGCGATTAAGGAAATACTCGGGACAGGTGCACATTCATACGCACGACCGATTTGATAGTTAAAACCGAAACACGCAAAAATATAATCACCAGTTGCGCTTACACTGGGTCCAATGGTGGGAGCTTTCAATCAGCCTACGTGACGCCCCATGACTTCTCAAAAGTCCGGGTATCTCTCGCATATACGAAGGAAGCTTTGTAAGTGAGTGAATGACAAGCCAATTACGCGTAGCGTTGTATATCAATTGAGGAAGCTACTTCGCCATCTGTCCTCCGGTGGGGAGGAAAATTATTGCGCGCAGCCCAGGGGCATGGGAAAGTTTATGCACGCCACCGTTAATCACCACACGCTCGCGGCGCGCTCACGCGATCAAGCGAATCACGCGGGTCAGTGCCGACGCATCGTCCTCAGTAGTGGCGGGACGGAGACAGACGAGGTAACGACACAAGAACGCACACGTGGTAACAGCCCGAGGCGTAGAGTTTCATACAGGGAAATGTGTTATGTACGGATGCATGGCCAGGCAGTACAACACCGCTAGTGAAACAAGAGCAGTGGAGGCAGCTCTTGCCAGCTCAGGCCTGGAGCTTCAGAGGGCACTTTCGAGAAACCAGGCTCCAGAGGTGACAAGATCCAAGATAGACTTGTAATGAGAGCCATAACCGCTGCTCTGCAGTAAATATCTATTAGGGGTGAAGCCCCTTAGGGGCTGGGGCTGTTGGCGTCTCCTGTCGTCGCCGTCGCCGTCGTCTCATGTAGCCACGGAACTAAAACATCGGGAAACTTGTTTACGCCTCGCGCTGGAGCGCTTCGTAACGCGTACTGAAAAACACCGGGACACTCGTTTACACCTCGCGCTAGAGAGTTTCGTGCTTCAAAGACAAGAGACTTTTACAGCAAAGCCACATACCTCTACCCGCCAACGGTTTCATCGCCGTTGGCAAAAATGCCAAGGCGACAAGTATACACTTAAGCACTGCATGCTTCGCCCCTCCCCAGGTTTCACGTTAGTGGAGATGGCCCGGGTATTTTTTTTCGTTTTTTTTCTTTCTCAATAAAGTAATGGTGGTGATGATGATGATAATGATGATGATGATGTCGCTGCAATCGCGTGCCGGCGTCGGTACCGCAGAAGCAGCCAGCAGCATTCCCCTCTAAGTTGGCTTGGCTAGCCACATGGCTTTCCTTAGCTCTTGAAGCCAAAATAAAAAAATAAGGGTAACATTTTTTTTCATCTTGTTCGCTGCGCATGAAGCCGTGAAATTATCCCCAACAAATATATTTTTTGTAGCTCCACTTCTCAATAAATAAAGCAACTTTAAATAATATTGTTGTTCTTGCAGCCGCATCCCCAGCTTTCCCGCTCAAAAGGCCAGTCGCTCAGAAACCTCGTAAAACCACAGCAGAACCGTAATATTTAACACAGGACAAGTAGTTTTACACTCTAAAAAGGTACTGCACCAGGTAACGCGATTTCAAAGAGGGTTGTTATGAGCGCGTGATATCGCCTGCCATTTCTCACGTAGTTTCTTTGTCGTCGCTGCAGTAATTTATTAGCATATTAAGTCCAAGAAATCACGAAAACGACTCGTGCCATGCTCAAAATATTACCAGTAACGCACTACTTGCGCTGCGCGGAGTGACATCCGGCTGCGGTGATGAAGCACAGAGGCAACTTCCGTTGCCATTCTTAAGTTGTACCGGAGTATAGTATGAAACTATATGGCCAACGGAGCCTGCGGAAAGTTCCGAGCACCGAGCTCCTCGAACATGTCCTTCTCACGAGCCGGCGCAATTAAAAGCGCGTCGGGTGCGCTTATTTCTTCCCCGTTTCTAAGTCGGGCTCCGCGGTGACGGGAGCTCTCGGAGACCGTTTTACTGCTGTCCTTCTAGACGCACGCAAGCGGCAGCCGTCTTAACGCGCTAAACAGCCACCTCTGGGTCACAAGGCCTTACATGTCAATTCCTCTTCTCTGTCGTGTTTCAGCTCATCGATTTCCCCCTGTGACTTTTAATTATTCGAGAGCCGAGCGCAAAGGTATGATGTTCCTCCTCCAGAAGACTAGTGCGACGGCCTGTTGACTTCAAAGGTGACGGCTAGTGCGCCTGCGCATAGAGAGAGCGGGGCTTTAACGACCCTCATCCGCCCGCCTTGTGCGTGATGCGTGTTGGCGTGCGGGTACGTCGGTGGGCTGTGGGCTGTACTCCATACGTTTGCATCTGCTTGTGGAGTAACAACCGCGCTGCCGGGTTCCCGAGGGCGTATCGAACGGTATCGGATGGGAATTGAGGGCATCGCTCAGGGGAAAATTATGCGAACGACGCTTTTGGAATGGCTTTCGTATAAGAGTATACTTGTGTTACCATGTATCTGTGAGAGATTGAGAACCTCTGCGCCTCGCTGTTAATGTTTTGACAGTTGTGCGTCGATTTTGCAGCTCCGTGATTTGTAAAATCGAGGTTATATCGTGGTTGAAATTAAGAGGAAAGTAGGCTTAAGCCGGGCACGTAATGAGGAGGACTGGCAACCGGTGTACACCACCAGTGTAATAGAATGGCCACCCAGAGGAGGGTTTAGACGTACAGCTGGAAGACCACAAATCGATGCAGGGATGAAAAAGAAGAATTCGGAGGCAAAGAATGGACCAGGGCATCCTAAGGCACTAACTGCTGGAAGAAAATGGGAGAAGCGTTCGTCCTGCGTGGACACCAACATGATGATGATGTATGATTTGTTACGAGGAAGCGACTGCATACCGTACCTGTTTTGCTGTGGTTAGTACGCAACGTTGTGGAAACAACAATATATGTGTACTTCATCGGGTTTTTCGCGCATATCGACGCGCACTGACTGGCTGATCTTCAGGGACGAACAGAACGCGAGGGAAATCGGAACGATAAGACGTTCGAATCATGACGCTCAGGGAAACGTATTCGTCTGCATTCTCTGGCGGAATGAGTTGGGCAGAACTCCGGTTGGAAGTTTCCAGGCAGCCTTGTTTGCCCCTCTCCATGCCTTGCTTAACCGAAGGCACAGGGAGCTTTTCGGTCAAATGCAACAAGGAGGTCACTGTTGAAGAGTTTTGAGATTCGTGTTTCTCATCACTGAACACGCCAGTTAAGACCAGTTACCACTATAGACCCGGTTACCATCATAAGGTCAACGTGCCTAGCCGGTACCTTTTTCTTTGGCGGAAAGTAAAAAATATTAGCTCCAATCCACGATGTGAAAGTGATTGGAAAGCAAAGCTGTAAACGACACCACAACAATTGGCCATGCGACGTCACTTGAATTCACACACGTGGTTCTACAAAGAGTGAAACCAGAGATTCTGTCAGCCGTTACCTGGGATTCACGCCAGAAAGCGCACTCCCCCTCCCCAGCCGCTGAATCAAAACACAACTGAATTGGTATTCACCAATTTAGAAAACGGAGTCCCATTCGTGGCAAGCAGTGCACAAAAGTTAGCGTTTCTCTAGCGGCCAGATGTCTTTATTTGGTCTTTACACTTTGTTTTCCCGCCCTGCAAACCATCCTTAGCGTGTCTTTGCCGTACGACCACTTAATTCCGTCGGGTCCTGGTTACCCAGGGGGTGCTGTCGAGCAAGTTAATCAAGCCGTGCGAAGGAAGCGCGCAATGGACGCGAAGTTGCGCCAAAACAGGCCCAAAACAACTGTCGCTAAGCCAGACGACAAAGCCGTACCGCCGACGCGCCCGCCGGCGACCAGGAAAACTCCGCGCGGGGAACGCTGGGTAAATTCGCCGCGCCATCTACAGTGTGCTCCGTGAGTGAAACCCTCCCCCCCCCCCCCCCGCCTCCCGCCTCCGCCGCGTTGGGAGGTTATTGTCCCGCACGCCACGAAAGAACCGTTGGCTGGTAGAGGTAGAAAGCTTTGCTTTAAAAAAAACTAATTGCAGTACTTAAAACCAAAGAGTTTAAAACAACCAACGTAAAAACCTCCTGGTGGATTCAGAATGACATCAGTGTGCACAACAATGCCGAATTTAGAGAAGGAATCAAGGAACAGAATGCGCAATTAGAGCACTATATGGCGCTGCGCAAGGACACCACCCCTGAGCGCTCTGTAGCTTTCACCGTGCAGCAGCCAGCTTGTCAAATGGAATATAGATCACTTCCGGCCCATGCGTACGCAAATAGCCGCAGGGAAAACGTTCCTAGTCTTTGTTTTTGATATGCGCTCATCGGCACGCCAGGCACGAACGCGCCCGAGCCAACTCTGCTCAACGCCGGCGAACGGAAACCGCGGTACACGCAACGGCCTGAGCAGAAAGGGGTTTGCCGGAGTTACAATGCTCCCTACCCTAGCGGAGCTGTATGCAGGCACTCTACGGTCCGCTTCCATTGTGCGCCACGAACGCAACCACCGCCGTCTAACCTCAGCTGCCTTAGGTAATGCGGTGCCGTGTATCTCTTTCGGCTTCTCGTTTCTCACCACGCGTAATGTATGCGTCGTCGATTCGGCCATTCACGGCGAGTCATTCACACGGTCGCCCGAGCTTGCGGTTCCACGTTGCGAGAACCGCCCTTTGCAGAGTAGTGCTATTTCGGAGGTCGTTACGAAGTCCGGCGACGTAGCCCCGCCATTTTGTTGCTTTGTTGTGCAGAATCAGAAGTCGCTTGTTGTGTTCGAGTTGCGGCCGCAGGAGTTTGGCGCGGCTGGAATCTTGGAAGCGCTGCGTGGTGTAAAAAATACCATAAGCTGCTTACGGTGCATTGGAGAGTTGTATACACTACATTGGACATTTTGGTCGCACGAAGAAGTGTGGCTTTGAAGAGGTTGGAGTGTAGAATCGATTGTGTCCACTGGCGTGTTAATGTATTTTCCATAACTTGACAGGGGATACATTCATTTCGAGTTTTCCGGTATTGCGCCGGCCGCTAGATCCCATGGGTAGCTGTTTTTTCACGTCTTTCTTTCACTTGAATTGCCCCGAGGGGGGCGAGGGACGCTGTACTGTGGAAAGTAAAATAAGGAAAAGAAGTGAATGGATGGGAAAAGGGTGAAACGATGGGGGAGGTTCACTTCGTCAGCCAGTCGACGACGACGAGGCACGTATAATGACATAATGACGACGACTACGACTACGACTACGATGATAATGTCCTTAATCAGTGTGTCACGTGACCACAAGGTGGGAGTAGGTACAATATAACCACTGCTATTGCCGTCACCGTCGTCTCAGTAAGCCCAGAGCATCGGAACTGCCACCACAGTAGTTCGCCGACGCAGGACATAGGGAAAGCTAACCGTCAATCACCACAATTGCCGCCGTAGTCTTTGTAGAGGTGCAGACACCAAAATAACAGTCGTCGCAGCCGTCGTCGACTCCGCCTATGCATGACAGTGGTCAATAAAGTAAATGTAAACCACAACAATAAACGTCAATGAATCGAGTTTCCTGACCAGGAAATGACCATTGTCATGTCGTCGTCTTCATCGACGCGTGGACAGTCAATAGCCAAGACAAGCATAGTCATTGTCATACCCGCTCGCCGGGAGTCGGCCAAGTAACTAAATTTAAACGATAGTTGCGCTTGAATCGCAACCCTCCTTTTTTTATCGTCTGCCGACTTTTGTCTCGAGCGTTCGGTCACGACATTAGGTATAAAAATGGAACAGAAGCACCTTGCCGGATGCAGGAAGCAAAACAAAACTCACTCCTCGCACTTGCAAATGCATGTGTGCTTGGCGCCAGCAGGCTACCGCATATAAGCCCTGACTGCCGCTCGCATCTCGCCCGTATATTTATTAATGTGACCGACTGGAGGCGCCGCTTACTTGGCTCGGCTTCTTTCTTAATCCGCCTTCACGTTTTTCACGACTGGACTCGTTTCTTGTTCTGCACCCACGACCGGTAGATCACCGCAGCTGAGCTACTTTCCTGCACCAAAGCCGCTTAGCAGACGACAGCCGCTTTGAGAATAGTAGCAGACGACGCGTACTTCTTTTGGTATCCCGTCATGCCGTCGCTCGCTTTGAATCGCAGTTGTGATTCATCTCGACGTGACGTCTCAGTTGTTTCCTTATGTACCCTACAGAGAAGCTCGTTACGATCCTAGCTCTTAATCCACGCTCCCATTGTTCCCTTCTGGAAGGGAATTTCTCTTTCTTGTCTTCATTATGCGCCCAACCGCACTCGAACAGCCTCAAAATTCACCCGTCAAGGAAGTTAGCGGCGTTAGTGTGTTTAACCGCTTGGCTAGCATTCGGCACTTTGAATCTGAATTGCTCTTTTTACCTTCGCTTGCGCCGTCTCTATCTGTCATCTGCGTCACAGGCGTTGTTCGCAGGCGAAACCGTGTCGTCTGCGCAAGCTGCCCACCTTAAGCAGACGACTTTTTCCGCCTTTCGACGACGCGGCCTTTTGTAGTGCGCGGACAAAATCGTGCCGCCTGCATGTTTTATAGCAGACAACGCTTTTGTTCCGGCTTCCTTATAACCGCGCTAGCTTCGTCCGTCGATCCTCACTCACTGTCCGGTTGTGCGATGCAAATTACTTTCCCACCTTTGACCGGCAAGTTATAACTTTATCGAAAAATTCCGCACGGCACAGTTGTAAGGCTTAATACGAATCAGGCGTCAAGCTTTCGACGACCTCGCCTTCGATATATTTGGCGATACGGGCGTCGCTCGTAGATGGCCACTGCGCTTGTGGAAGCGCTCCTTTCCAGGCCGCGTGTTTCCTCAAACGCGACCCCAGAGCGTGAACTGCTAATCGCATTCGGGAGTAACGGCGCTTGAGTCGGCCGTCTTTTGAGAAGCTTTTACGCTCCGCCAGTTGGTGCCAATCATCGAAGCTGAAAAAGAGCCTATGCTTACACAGACTGGCACGAGTGCATACACGTTTTGACAAGCCCCGTTAACGTATGGACGACCGACCGCCTGCTCCGCTGGCCGTTCGGAAGCGAATTTTTTAATCCCAGTAGGGTTTCTTTTTTCTTTCTTTCTTTTTTGACAGCTTAAGAAGTGTTGGCGGAAGCGGATAGTTTAACCATCGGTCTCGCACGTGTGAACCTGCTGGATTGCCTTAATCTACAACGCGGAAGTGGCTCGATGCGTATTCTGTGACAGAAGGTTCGTAATCCTGTTGAGGCGCATGGTCCATTTGAAATGTGTGTTAACGCCTTTTCGAGAATAACCCTTCTTGTCCCAGTTATACACGCGTTGGGCCTGATAAGCCTAACGTGAATGTCTGTATGGCTCTGCGCTGAAAATTCAAAGGGGAAAGTACAACCAGAGTCCTTGTACAACCTTTGCCATTTGGCTTCCGTAATAGTTGCTAATACTGTTCGGCTTTCCTTGACGCGTGCTTGCAACGCAATTTTTTCTTAGGGAGGGGCAGTCCTTGCCAAAGTTCGTTATAAGCAAAAGTTCGTCATAAGCAATAAAGGACTCGAAGTGGAAGCTCAACCTTCGAGTGCAATTGAAATATTTTACCCCGGAAATGTGGCAAAAACATTTTTTTGCTTTAATATTTTTCGGCTGTGCTCGAGAAATAAGCTTCTCTTCTAAATTTCATCTAATGGCTTAAAAACTTACGACAAGGCCTAGGCACATTTGATGAAAACTGTTCGCGTTGCGTATGCAGCTGAATGGCTATTTTCGGAGCGCGACGGTAGACACTTATTTACAGAGAAATCACTGTCTGCGTGACACTGAAAAGCGGCAGATGCACCGATTGCACGCCGAAGCCATTAGTTAGAAACGGTATTCTGTATTTCGACCACTTAATTTGACCTATGAATTTGGAGTTAACGCACCAACGTATATCTGCGGCTACCCTGCGTCTGTTATAATTGTGTTCGAACATTATAACAGTGACATCATGAATAGCCACTGAATGAACCCAACAGCCACTTCACCACCACCCCTAGCGCTGACCAGTGCAAACCAAGAGCCTGTTCACACATGCGACGGGGCGGCGGAACGCGTTTGCGACGCGTTTGATGACGTGCGTGCTGACGGATGGCGTCACGTATCGCTGCAGTACGTGCAAATCAGCGTGTGCTGAAACGCTGAATTATCTGTTTGCATTCGCGCGCGTGTGTTTCAATCCAGATGTGTGCCATTCCATTTGAATTGGTTCGATTCGTCGCTAGCTAAGCGGCAGAATGTCGACGTTCTAAACGGCTACTGCGACTTCCGCACTATTTTAGGCTTGATCGAACTTCGCCCACACAAACCTCGCAGCGCCTCGCGCAGTCGCACGCTTGTTTCCGAACGAACCTCCTCGGCGAGCGTTTGTGCGGCAGCCATATTTTTTGATGCGGAACAGCTTTCTTTTTTTTTTTCATCTATCGTATTCTCTCGCGGAGGGGGGGCGGGCACTCTCGACGCCACCGCGCAGCCGACGAGACAATGGCGCGTTCGTAGCGGGTGGTCATTCAACGTGAAAGACTCGCTCGACAAACACACTTTCACACCTCAGTGCGTCTTGCAAAGAGAAGTATGAGGAGGAGGAGTACAAAGAAAGGGACCATCGCTGTTTGTCTGTGTTTTGCGCCCCAGAACTTTCCGGGCTTCGCGCACTTACGTGGCCTGCGAATACCACTCCACCTGCCCTGCGCCTCTTCGCGCGAGGCCGCAGAAAACACACGAGTGTCGTTTGTGTGCACCGCTTTCCACGGGATATGAGAGGGTTCGGCGCTTCGATGCCATACCCTAGCCGATATGTGAGTGATCCCATTGTTGCCGGGACACGACGGCACTTGCATTCGGCTACCCCTTGTGCTGTCCGACATTCTCACGCGCACTTTCCTGTATCGTGTATCTCTTCCCTTGATTTGTCTTTGTGGCATTCTCCGTTATATCTCTCTGGGAACATGAGAGGCAGTCTGGATTTGTGTGGGAAAACGTTGGTTTGTAGTTTTCTTATGTTTCGTGCTTCTTCGCCATCTAACATGTGGTGCGGTGCGGGCATGGTCTTTCTCGCGTGCCTTTGAGTGCAGACTTATTCCACACAGTTTGGAACTGCCCTATAATTTGGCAACAGAACAGCTACCAAACCTCTAGAGAGTCCCGGGATTTAGCACTGTCCAGCTCGGACCTTTCGACACAGCGTGAGCTGCTAGAGAGAGGCAAGCTGGGAGCCTTTGCTACTGGAGTCCTGGAAATCGGACTTCCCCCATAGCTCTTTCCACATTCCCTTCTCCCTATTTTCAAAAGTACTCTCTCCTCTCCTCTCTCCGGTCTCTCCTCTCCTCTCTCTTTCTTACTCTCTCTCTCTCCTCTCTCTCTCTCTCTCTCTCTCTCCAGCCCTCGAAAACATGTATTGGCATGGCTAGCGGCTGTTTGAGCGTACCGTGCGAGTAAGGCATGCAACACCGCTAACCTGTCATCCGGGGGGCTGAAGGGGGGTGGAGGAGGGAGGCTACAAGCTTTTATGTGGTTTCAGCGAACATTAATAACACTACAAAGGGTGAAGTCATCAATCGGTAATTCGACAGCGTGCTATGTGGTTCGAGAAGTTTACCTACTCTTGACAAAAAAAGCTCGTAAAACGATAGTAACGGCTGTATTTACTAACTCCTCACGAACTTTACTACTACCGCCCAGAGCGGTACATAGGTGCTGCCACTAAGTGTAGTCCCGTTAGGCCTAAACAGTGCACGCGGGCAGTAACATGCCTCTTACTTGTTTTCTAACATGCAGTGATAGTAACAAAATTCCATCAATTATTGAACATAATAACTACAGCACTATTCCCACTCCAAATCACGATTAAAAAGTTTTGCGAATCCACATGCTGACTTGTGTATGCTCACATTAAAATGCATAATTTTAAAATTATCGCTAAAATTTTTTATTTTTGCTACCAGCCCGTCGACTCGATCAGAGGACTTTCCGCTGCTGGCTATAAAAGCAAGAAGAGCAGATGTATTTCTAAGGTGCCCAACTTATATTCGCTCTCCTTGTGCTTCCCATTGGTTTTCTTGCGCAATTTATTTGTTGGTTGTCTTACGTGCCATATGTGCGTGTTGAATGTGTCAATGTCATGCTGCGCGCTCAGAAGATACACAGTGTCACGCGCAGCTTTTTACTGGGTTACGCATGACCAGTTAGTAAGAGCACTAAGTACTCTAGTTACTGTCTATAGTCCCAGTTACTGTGACAAGTAACTGGTTAGTCTTCTGTTAGTAAGTGCCACGACCTTTTTTTTTTTTTCAGAGTATACTCGCTATCACTTAGATTGCATGGCTGTGATACAAAGGGCAAAATGGGTTGTATGGTTAGCTTGTTCTTATCCAGTACTTTGGTTTCGGTTATAACTAGCGCATTTTTCAGCCGCAATGCAGCTACGTGCGAAAACGGAAAATCCTAAGCAGGGTTTGTAGCGACTCCGCCTACGTCTTTACAACGCCGTCATCTAACATTTTCTTAATTGTTCGATGCCAAACTGGGATCGAATAGAGGCTCTGCAATCCCAGCGGTCTGTTAGATACATTGAGTTATCTGCTAGTTGATAGCGCGCGTACAATGTCGCTAGTGCACTAGCCCCATTATTTTACAGCGACACAACCAAACACTACGGTATTGTTTTCAGGAGAGTGACCGCCTAACATCGTGCCAACACCAGCGTGCCAAGCCCGATTCAGCACGTTCCAACGTGATCCAGCACCTGCTGGTCACACCGTTTGCCAGCGTGCCTACTCGTGGTAATACCGGCGGATTGTAACGATTTGCAAGTATTCGCAACGGTGTGTGTCCAGTGTGGCCTGTTCGGTGTGGCTGTCTGTCCCAGTGTGGCCTCGGTTCAGCCTGTTTGTGTCTAGTGCAGGATGAATGAAGGCCTTTCCCATTGGCTTCTCACTGCTGATCCTGTCCTGCGCTGTACGAAGCCATTCCTTTCCTCCGAATTTCCTTATATCATCCCTCCATCGAGTTACCGGCCTTTTACTTCTACTTTCGTCCCAGTAGCCATTCTGCTACCCTGCAAGTGATCGACTATCTGTAATTTCTCCGCATTGCATGGGACAACGGTCAACTTAGGCTCGAAATAATTCCCCGTGGAATACGCAATGACATCAAAAAGAATTCCCGAAGAGTGATTGGACGCTTCAAGGCAGCTCACGGGCTACATACTTTTCGCTTTTGTATACAGGCAGTAAGATAATATGTATTCCCAGTGCACTTACACACCTATAGCAACTAGCCCTAGAATTCCCCACTTCAAATCGTATTGAAGATATGCACAGGTTAGTAGACGTTTATGAGAGGTTTTCTAGATGTCTCCTACGCGTCCCATTGAAGATATGCGCAGGTTATTAGACGTTTATACGAGGTTTCATAGATGTCTCCTACGCGTCCCATATCCATTTAAGCCCAGCCGTTTGGACAGAGAGAGAGAGAGAGAGAGAGAGAGAGAGAGAGAGAGAGAGAGAGAGAGAGAGAGAGAGAGAGAGAGAGAGAGAGAGAGAGAGTTCGCAAACGTAAGATACTTTCACCAAAGGAGCAGAAGATCTAACAAAAGCAATTTGTGCCCTTATATGCCGAAAAGCGGCAGCTGAAAGCATTGTCTAGTCGAAGTAATTTGGCTTTGGCCGGCTTTCGCCGCTCAGTATAAAGTAACAAACACTTCGAAGGGCCCAGGTATAGATCAGGTTCTCCAAGATGTGCGGGCAAGTTCATGCTCAGGGCCAACAGCCAAGCCTTGGAAATGTTGCATGAAAACGCTGCTTCAGATTCATCACATACGCCATCTGCATAACAAAATATGGATAACGGTTTATATGGTGGGAGTATGAATACAACGCGGCCCTTGGATGGGAGGATGAGGCGGCCCAGTCGAAAAAGACGACAGAAAAAATTTCTGTAGTTTTGTCGTATTTTCGCGTGTCGTACTGTCGTCTTGTCGTATTCTTGTCGTGTCGGGATTCTGGTGTTCTGTCGTGATTCGTTTTCCTGTCCAGATTTTGATGTTCCGTCGTGCCGAATTCGTGTCTTGTCGTGGTCCTGATGTTCCATCAGTAGTTGCACATGGTTTGATTGTTATTGCCCATTGTGAAGAGTAGCGTAAATGGCAGTTCTGTTGAAACTACAGGAATGTTTGTAGTTGAGAAAATTGACTTTGTCGTCACGACAGAAATGTGTGGTAACAACAGATGGGTTTGTCGTAACAACAGGACTTCTGTTGTCACAACAAAGTTTTTTGTCGTATACGACAGGAATTCTTGTCAGGTTTTTGCGGTATTCCTGTTGTGATTTTAGACTGGGGGCGCTAACGGGCCCTGTAAATATGTGCCCGCTTTGGATAAATAGTTCAGAATTCTCAGAACTAGATGTACGCGAGGTACTTATTCGCCAAAAAAAAAAAAAAGAAATTCCACAAAGGTGTGCTCCACTAAAAAACAATAGGATGCGCTAGGATTTCGAGCCATACAACTTTGAAGGGCACGCAGACAGTTTTTTTCAGCCGGAGTTCTCCTTGGAAGGCTTCCCTCTTGACAAGGTTGAACAGTACCCATGCCAAGTTCCTGCTCAGGACGTCCAGGTAACGATCACGCACGTATAGTCCAGCACATGAGGATATGAATGAGGAAGAAATGTGAACGGGAAGCCTCAAAAAAGTCTTTTGATACTTCGACAGCCACGGACTATGGGTGCACTGCAGAGGGTCTTGACAAGAATAACCCCGTATACCCTGTGCGAAAAAAGAAGCCGACGAGAATAACTGCGTAGAGCAACGAACGTCTCGTTTACGTCGGCTTCACGATGTAGGTAGTGTCTTTGACCCAGCCCATAGCGCGCGTTCCCCCAACCCAGCTGTTCACGAATTCGCCAACTTTTTCTTGGCGCCACTTATTCTTACGGCTTGACGAGCTCTTCCCGCTACGCGCCCGTAGAGCACGATTTCTGCGGCCGCGCCGGTATACCGCAAGGTGCAGATTTTGCCGTGGCTTCTTCTCTCTTTTCCTTTTCTTTTCGAGAAGGTCGTAAGCATTATGAAGTTTTGGACTGGAGTAGAGCGGGAAAAAAAGCAAAAGAAAAAAAAAATGTGGTGAGGGAGGTACAGACGAGACCTCTCAACAGTGGCGCAATGCGCACGCTTTCAGACATTTACGCCTAAATTGGTCGTGTTATTTTTTTTTTGTTATTTCGATTCTTCGCTTGTATTTTTAGGATGTGGGCCATGAGGTTTTAGGGGAAAGTGCCTCTAGAATAAGCAGAAGGGGAAAAAAAAGTTGTCGAACGGCACGACTGAAGCGGATGTTTCTTATCTTTTTTTGCGGTGCCTAGAGCTACTAAATAAGCTACGCTTTTTATCCAGTATTTAGTGACACTAACGACGCCGAAACTTAAAACAAAATTAAGTCTTTTTTGTAAATTCAGAGATACTGAAAGTTGCTTGTGGACTGAAGCTTTTATACTCGGTGACAACTTAAGAACGGCACCGGAAGTTGCCGCTGCTACTTATCACCGTAGCCGGATGTTTTTCCGCGTGGCGCAAGTATAATATTTGAACATGGCGTGAGCCGTACCCGTGATTTGTTGGACTTAATATGCTTATAAACGACTCCAGTGACGACAAACAAACTGCGTGAGACAAGGCAGACGATATCACGCATTCATAACAAATCCCTTTCAAAACGCGCGCGCACTGACGTCACGGGTCCGGCGCTTTGGCGGAGTGATACACTACATGAGGTGGTGCCCTTCTTGAGTTGTAACCGAGTATAGTAACACGATAGTGCATGCAGTGCTTATGACCGCATATTTCCAGATCCCCGAAACGTGGCACAAACATGATGGAAGGGAGGGGGGGGGGGGGAATAGTCTATGTCAGTGCGAGAAATGTTTTACACCTCGGAAAATTATTTTAAGCAGTTACTCTCCAGTTGAGTGTAGTGTGAATGCTTTGGTTCATCGGGTTCTATCCATGTGCATGTCCGATAGCGAAGAAAAAAAAAAAAGAATCTGCGAGCAAAATAAATAAATATGTCGAGGTACGCTCGAACTACAGCTAACTTTGTAGCAATGGAACTGGCTGTTATGTATCGCTTGTTCTAACGGCTGTCTACGCCTCGATTGTGCATCTCTCAGGTTTTCATTGCGTTACAATGCCTAGTTCTGTCTGATGTCCAACCGAATTTACTTCTATTGTATTCGTGTCGGAAATGAAATTTAAAATTCAATCGAAACTACCGTATTCGAGTATATTGGCAACGGCTGCATGGATGTCACACCTCCTTTAATGGCCGAACATTTTGGTATTTCAGTTCAGCTTTAAGCGAAGTTAAACGTTGGAAATCGCACCCATTGTCTATTAGGTCCCGTCGCACACGCGCGGATTGTCACCGTCTGCTTAATATCAGTGTAGCAGACGACAGCGCGTGTAAAAGCAGACCAGAAAGCAACGACGCGAACTACGACAGCCTGGGAAACAAGGCGAGCGCAGACGATACGAAGAGTGGCTCCAGGTCTTGTTGTTTTGACCTTTTTTCCCGCCAACCTTGACAGTGCGTGTACAGACGACCTCCGTCTTCAAGAGTGAGGTCGACGATTGTCTTCGAACCCTGGCCGGTGGCTTACGCATCACTCGTCGCACGCGCTGTTTTGTTTCCCTACCGAGAGCGGGCAGTTTATGCAGATGGGAATCGGCACGACCAGAAGAAACGCGGCGCGCAGACGACAGCCGCACGCGACAATCGGGGCGGCCATTTTGTTTCCTTTCATCTGGTAGCGTCGTCGTCGTGGGAAGCGTGTCGGCGCCCGACGTTACGGAAGATGCGTACATGCAAGCGGGGAGAGGGGACGTCCAGGCGTTGTTGTGCGTATACGGGGAACGCCATAACGCGTGAATGTGAACGCGAACTAAATATAGGAAGCGTCGCCGCGTTGTGATGGCTCGGGGGAACGGAATGCAACGACCTTTTGGATGATGAGTGTATACGAGGGTGCGATGGGCGGCTGGTGAGAATGCGTGACGCGCACGGGCACGCTTTATCGACGCAAGACAATGGAATTTGCCTGCGGACGAAAACAAAAAGGAATTATTTCCCCTTTTAGACATACATTAGCCACGTTGGTGCCGTCCACGTGTTGGGCGCGCACATGTTCAAACTCAGGAAGGGGATATATCGTTTCCTTATGCTGTTTTAAGGGAATCATGGCGGAGTCCGTTTTATAATAAGAGCGTCGGGATAGCTCCGAATTGGAAGAGAAAGTTTAGTGCTATTGTTAGGGGATGTGCAAGTGAGAACGTTGGATTCCTTGTGATCTCGTTTCAATAGGCTACCCAGAGCCTGTGTTCAGATGTAGTTTCTTGAAAGCCGAGAGGCGATAAAAGTGAGATTGTGCGTCGAAAGGAGAGAAGGGTGTCCTACAAACTGACGCGATCACTCGCTCTGACGTCACAATTCGCCGTGTTCGCGCTGTTCACAGGTAGAAGGCGTATTAATGCCCGTTCAGAACGAATATTTAATAATCCTTGCCACACGAATGGACGACGTCTGCTCTTACAAAATGCTCTAATTTTGTGAGGTGGAAGGGTATTATGGTTCTTTTTTCCTCCTTTTTAGGCCTATAAGTATGCCAAATCTGGAGACCTTCGGTACATAGCGAGTTTATAGTTGACATAAATTACACTATACAAGGTTTCACCATAAGTAAGAGGGGCCATTAAAAAGAAGGAGAAGAAGAAGAAGAAGAAGAATATTTTTATAGAAAACAAAGAAAACGTTTTACAGGTTGTTTAGCGTTGGCCTGCACCGAAAGGTCAATTCTGGTAGGTGTCTTCTTTTTCTTTTTTTCGACCTTGAAACTTGAGGTGTATTTGTATTGTAGAGTCCGGAAAGAAAGAAGAAACTCAGAAAAGAAGAAAATAACGGTGTTTTTACATATTGAAACATGATACAACGGGCTCGCTACAATGTTTACGAAGTACAAAAAAATCTCTTCACTGCTATAAACGAGCAACGCCACTCTCTATATACGATGTTATTACACTGAAATTTCCTGTGTCCGTGGTTTGGCCGGTTTGGACTTCAAGTGTTTCTGTTTCCGTCTAATGTGTATCCAACTGCAGAACAACTAGTCCTTCCTTTTATCTTCGCAAAACCTGTGGTGTCGAGCTTAGCGAAGGGACACACAACTGTCTGAGAGCTTGGACGCTGTATGGAAGAAAGCTTGTTTATGCCCTTTTGCCGCCACAAATGTCGTACAATAGCACAATACTGCTGCTAAAAACCTCCATCCTTGTCAATGTTTCTGAAACTTGTGTTTGCGTAGCACTATGTCCTACTTCAAGCTTTTGGTGCAGAGACAGATCCAATTTGGACGATGACGGCGAAAATATGTAGGGTAACACATTTTAGGTCCGCTGGGATATACGTCTAGAAGCTCGGATTGAGGCCGTCTATCTATCGACCATCGCTTTTTCGTCAACCTTCAAGGCGTGCAATCTGGAGCGAGCGGTCGCTTCTGTGCGGGATTGCTCGTCTGTCGTCTGCTACAAACGTACGCGTTCGCATCGTCTGCTCGATACGGACACGGGGGCGCGGGCCTCTCGAATTCGTCTTCTGCTCGCCGCGTTCGTTTCACACGCTCGGACGTCGCTGTCGAAATTGGGCTTCGGGCGTGTTTCATTATCACCTTTCTTGTGTGTTTTCATTTTGTACTACTTGATTTGTGCGGCCTTACCGCTGGGGTGCAGTTGACGGTGACGAAATAGTGGCTATTTCTGGGCCCGGTCGTCTGCGCTATCTCTGACGTACCGTGAGCGCGCTTCGGCTAGTCTGCTGATTGGAAAAAGACAGTTTAAGGTTCTACCGGTTCTAACCTATTTTCGTCCGTATGATGTTGCGAAATCATGACGTATGTGTTAGCGCCTCCAGTGTTTTTTGGAACGTGGCAGGAGTAGCTGGCTTTATAAACCTTAATTCCATCTTGACCTTCGGCTGTTTGTTGCTTGTTTTCGTCTGCCGTATTGGGGGAATTGGAATCTGTGTCAGAAAGTCCCGCTGTAAAGAGCATGGCGCAAACTTGTCCTCGCTATAAGGGGTGCTGCGAACATCTGGAGAGACATGATGTCTTATGAGAAGATACGGGATTTGGGACGTGCCCGCATGATCCCAATCTTAAGGTCCTTGGGTGATTGATCAAAAATAATCAGTACACTCGGGCGCACTTTCATTTACTCATCTATGACGCTAGTAGCCCGTGGTTGCTCTCAAGAGAGAGAGAGAGAGAGAGAGAGAGAGGAGAGAGAGAGAGAGAGAGAGAGAGAGAGAGAGAGAGAGAGAGAGAGAGAGAGAGGAGCTTTTTACAAAACCGCCAAATGCGCAGCGCCCTGAGAGGCATTTTTAACACAAGTTAAGCAAAACGGTGACACTGTAATATGCAACAGCGGTAAAAAAATTAATTTTGTCTTAACACTGCGCCTCAAACATAAATGGAAACAATGCTGCCTTGATATACCAGGGAAAAAAGCCCGAAATCATTGCAGTGACCGGAAAACTGTTTGATGATTACCCGTTGCAAAAGTCAAAGTGATTATTAGAATTTGTTGCATGATATTTTCTTTGCAAACTCAACGTCTTTCTATACGCGCTATGCGATGCGCAGATCGTTCGATACGCGTTCGATACGCATTCAAGTTCTACGCCGTATGTTTTTGAAGTACTTGCTGCACACATTTCAAACATCCATTTCAAACCTACTATCAATGTAGAACACTTTGCAACTAATTCGTTCCTTCGTTCTTTATCGGCACTCAGTACACTACGCAGTTTATTTTACGTATATTAATTTACATTTTGGACTAAGGTGGTACCACACCTTGTGGTAACCCAGAGAACTATTACTGCTCCAATAAACATGTATTCCTACCCCCTCCTCCTCCATGTACCTATTACATCTTTTAATAAAGCAATTTACCAGGAAATCCCCCGTCGGATCTTTCCACGGGACCTCCTTCTGCAATTCTCTGTTTGTTTGTGTAAGGAGCGTATCGGACTACACAATAAAACAATGCCAATGTCAATGCCATCCCACCTTCACCACTTTCAACGTACAGCAGTTGCAGGCAGGTCCATTGACCCTTTTCATTGTTCGTGACCCCCAACGGCAGACGCCGTGGGCGAAACCATTTTGTGTCGTCTGCTACGCGTGCCGCCCGCGAGAGTCCCACTGTCGTCTGCTATCTATCGTTCTGCAAACGATCGATCGTCTGCGCGCAGCGAAGGCCTATCGGCCATTGTAACGGTGATTCGTGCCGCTGTTTCGCGTGTCAATTTACCCGGTTCTGTCCCGGGGACGTCCTAACGAACGGCTTTCGCGTCACGCACGTTGAGTTTTCCCCTCCGCTCGGAGCAGAGGTTCCTCCTGTCGTTAATGCCGTCGAACTTTTTAGAGCGTAAAGCAAGACTGTCGCTTGCAGAGTCGCATAAATCTCGGAATGTGCCTTTTCTCGCAAGGCTGTTTCCGCTTGTAAGGTCTAAATATATCCCCCCCCCCCCCTCCTTTAAGGTTTGTAGACATTTAGGAAATAGTTAACGAACATGCAAACAATACAATGGGAAGCGAGGGCGGATTTTTTTTATCCGACTTCGCTGGCACACACAGCGGACTACCGCTTTTTATTAGCTCACCTAGCGCTAAATCTGTAGATCTCGCATGTAAACTGAAACTGCCATTTTTTAGCCTGGTTGAAATCGTAAAATTATATTAAAATTATTGAAAGTGAAACGTTACGCTCACTCATAATGATTACGTTCTGACTTAGCTCTACGTTATTTTTTTTATTGGCTTCCCGTAACAAAAAGAATTCCCCCTCCCCCTTCGATTACAGACCGGAATCTGCCGAGATAAACGACGTCCAGAAACGGTGGTCTTGCGTGACTTCACACCTTTGCTCAAAATTCTGTCTCACGTCAGCTTCGCTGGCCATCATCCCTCTTCACGGAGTGGAAAGGTTCATAATTTTTTATGTGAACATACACTTCGATTTCCTGAAGCAAATTTTCGTTTAATTTACCTATAGTTCTTTTCGTCTAGTCCGAAAGTCAGAGTTGTTACTGGACATAACAATTCCCGAAGTTTCACACGTTAATATATATATCCCTGCGGGAAATCATGATGAGTGCTTCACGGAACACGTGTAACGCGTTACGTTTATTTTTAAAGCGAAAGCTTTGTTAGTGGGACCGATGGCGTCCTGTCCAAAAACTAATACATTTACCCATAGACCGGTTGATCGAAGGAAAAGTTGTGATAAGGTCTTTGTACAGTGCACGGCGCGTTCATGAAACCTGGCTTCCATTGTGTCAAGACGATTACTTTGAAGTCGAGAAAAATGAACGCTTCTAGATAAAACAACACACGCATCGATCAAGGAGTACAATAGTATACCTTTATCCGGTAAACCACGCATCGGTCTACATTTAGATCGTTCGTAGATGCGTTTGCTTAGTGCGTGAAGAATCGTCGTTCGTTCCTGATTTGCAACTTGGGTATTTGAAGGTTTGACAATCGAATTGGACGCACTTTCAGCTAAGTTTGGACGTTCTAGCTTCCGCGCTTCTCTCAACGTTCTTGAGGAAGGTATGGTAATTTTTTTTTACTTCTCTCTCTCTGACGAGGTAACGACTCAATAAGCTGCCTGGAATTAGCAAACGACTAACATATTTTCGATAATTTTGAGAACGACTAATGAGAAGCGCTATCTATTTCCGTTTCGACACAAACGCGAGCAACCTGAGTTACCAACTTTGCTTAACCCAGGCTCGTGTCACTATGGCTATCACAAGATTTCTGCCATAATAATTGTTTCTGAATGGTGAGGCACCGGGACTTCTGGCATGGTGACGAATGAATTCGCCAAACTCCGGCAAAACGAGAATTGAAACAGCGTACACCAGGACATCAAATTCATATGACGTCATTTTTAGTTTCCAGAGCACATGATCCAGTGGTGCCCCATATCGATCGTAGTGTTTCTGACAACGTAGTGGGGCTGCGCTTTTTTTTTCAGATAGAATCTAGAGACTGTTTAGTGGCAGAATCACGGTATCCAGTCAATGTGTTCTTTGATAGGGCGAGTGGGAAGTAGGCATTCCAACCACCACTTTTCCTCAACGCATGGTGCCCTCTGCGCTGAGCACGAAATCATGAGTTCGAATCTTAGCATCGGCCAAAAATGCTTTGAAGGTGTTATATAGTTAGTGCACCACGACAATTGATTTACCACCACGTGGAACAAAACTGAGACGAACCGTGTCTCGTGTCTGTTTGCCCTCTCTCTGTCCGCAGTTTTTTCGCCCTGTTTTTTCAAAGGTGTCACGTATACCCAACTAGCCCAAAGTCAAGCTTTATTGCGTCCATAGCATAAGAAAGTAGGACAGACCAGGTGTAGGAACGTCTATAACAGTTGCTAGTTATCATTTTAAGTTTTAACAGCAAATGTGCCTAAAATTGAGCCTGCTCCTGTTGGCGTTTGAAAAAAAAATACAAAGAAAAAAACTCCCCCCCGGCGAGAGGCGCCTGGCACGACCTTCGTGCAGTGGCTGTAGCAAAAAACTACCGAGTGCATGTGAGTGCGCGCCTCGTGAGGAGCGCGTCGTCCAGGCTTGCGCGTGGGCTTGCCCCACGTGAGGAGTCCCGCCTTCAGCGTCGTCTTCGTGCAGCAACCGGCGCCCCACGGGTCCGGTGCGCCGAGGACGATGACGACGAATCTGTCAAGCCATCCGTATACACAATCGGCCCGTGGAGACGGCCACCGGAACAGCTCACGATGCAGTGGAGGTCATCCGAGGTGAGGACGCGCTACGAGAGGATTTGCCCTACGCGGCTGTGCCGTCGGAAGACGGCGACGAAAGGGATGACGACGAGTGCTAGTGAATAAAACACTGTACATGCTTTAATGGTCTTTGCTTTACAGTGCCGTCCAAACCGGCTTTGCACTGCTGGGGTCCGGCTGCTCCCTCTTTTCTGGGATCCGCTGTCAGGGTGGGGAGAAGCTATAGGTCCGACCCCCAACTCTGCTGATTCTCCAGCCTTGCACCGGCATTGCAAGCTGCGCCATTTTTTTAGGGGCGAAACCCCTTACCGGCTGAGGCTATTGCGTCTCCTGTCGTCGTCATCGTCGTCTTATTCGTGGTCTCATGTATACAGTCACAGTACTAAAACACCGGGAAACTCGTTTACGCCTCGCGCTAGAACGCAACACGTACTAAACAAACACCGGGACACTTGTTTACGCCTCGCGCTTACAGCGCTTCGTAACACATACTAAAAAACACCATTTATGCCTTGCGCTAGAGAGCTTTGTGCTTCAAAGACAAGAGACTTTTACAGCAAAGCTGTATACCTGTACCCCCCAACGGTCTCATCTCCGTTGGACTAAAACGCCAAGATGCCAAGAATACACTTATACACTGCATGCTTCGCCTCTTCTCAGGTTTCACGTTAGTGGAGATGGCCCGGGATTTTTCCCCTCCATAGCTCTAAGCAGTTCACAAGCCGTATACGTAGTTCTTTGGTAGAGGAGCAAACTGGAGGCCTAGAAAGGAAGGCGAACTCGTCCCGTCTGCTGCTTATGTTCCTTATGTACCAGGAACTGACGGAGTCACTGTGGTGGTTAGGTTGCGGCACTCCCTCACAAAACCATCGGCCAATTAAGCGGCGCGTCGGGCGACTGCGTACGCCGTTCCCTGGCTGACCTAGTTATCGTCCTTGAGATTCCATCAGCGCTATTAACATAATTACCACTCAGTCGTTTTCACACTTACGCTGCCCATCCACCATCCTTACAAAACTGAGGATAATTTTCCTCCGCCAGTGCCGTCGATAATGACATCTCTTTCAGCCATTACGTGGGTTGAGCTAAATTTACTCCCACACGGGCGACTACGCACCTACCGTCCTCTCAATTCCGAATCTTCCGTAATTACGTTCACAGCTGAACACACATAGACGCTGCAATGTACCACATAATCGCTCCAAACTCAACTTGACTGCTCGCTACAGCGCGCTCTCAAGAGAACGCGAAAATTTTCGCGACGTAGCCTACAGTTCATCCCTGAAAGACAAAGCCATGGCAAACCACGGCGAGTCTCAACGTGTGGTGTTTAGGGCTGGGCGTCGGTTAAAAATTTTAATCCGATTAATCGACTGGCTTCAATCGGTTGATTGATCGATTAGTCAGTTGTGTTAGTTTAGGAAGAAAAATTACCAAAAATAATATTTTAATAATATTCATAATATTGTAATAATAAAAATAAGATACAAAATCATGCACCCCTCCGTCCAACGAATACGATATTTGAACGCGAGGCTTTCTCGTGATGGATTCCTTGGTTGGTCAATCCCACAGTGCGAGTACGTTCTACTCTGCAGGTACGCCCTACTTTTCTAGAATACCCCCAGCAACTATCGGGTGCGCACTCCGTAGGGCTAACGTTTGTGTTTGGTGCGTACGGCGCGAACAGGTATAGTTGCTGCTTGGCTCTCGCTGCGACCATGTCGACCAGAGACAATTGATCACTGCTTTGTAGACTGCAGAGATGCTGTCTTTTTCTGGGACATTTTACAGCGAACGCTCAAGAAAAGACATGGACATTACGCCTTTCTCTATCCGATTTTCGCCATTCGACTATCCTGGTGAGCCGCCTTATGACATGTTTGTGTTGATTGGTTTGTACAGTCTGTGGCGATGCCGCTTATGTGATAGGCATGCTGAGCCACCAAGATCAACTAAGTCTATGTTCCGAGAAACTGTGGCATTTGTACATAGTGTGTGTAGTTCGCTTGACCAACCACCTGACTGGTTCCCTCTTTTGAACGCTTGTGTGTGTTTGCCTGAATTTTTATGTATATGTGCTTCTCATAACTTCAGTGTATTATTTTGTTTGCTTGTATTCCTCGTACTGCAACGTCTGAGCGTATTCTCCCATGTAACAAAGAAAAAATGTAGACATGCAGCAATCGCATAGACGCCGGCGTCATAACGCGATGGACCGAGGTTCGATTACGGCCACCGGAAGCCTTCCTTTCTTCTTTCACTTCACCCGCGATCATTCATCGTCATCGTCACAAAAAGTTGGCTTTCCTGCAGGGCGTATTGCGTATAACGGCATCAGTGAGCACACTAAAAGCTTCGCTTTAATAAGCTCGTCGGCCTGATCACAGACGTTCCAACTGAGGCAAGCAGGTCCTCATTATGGAGCTGATGCGGGCAGGATGCTTATCACCGCGTTCGTCACTCACACTTTTCTAAAATCAGGAACATCGGCACACGAAGTAATTTCGGGAGGCAGATATCGTGCTTTACGTACGACACAGTTAGTTTATGCAACGGCCGAACTGTGCAGGTGCCCGCTCGCCGATTTTTGCACAGTGTAAATCTGGAATTAAGATAGATTTGCAATTGTCTTGTCTGTCTTGGCTATAAGCTTTCGGTTTTAACCACTACCATCTCTAAGCGTACTTGCATAATTTTTATTGTGATGTCAGGCGGGTTATTTGAACATGATGATGATCATCGACACGCTTGTGCACAATTTCAACACGACACTACTGTTTCAATTCCTTCACATGACTTCAACTGATTAACCAGTTAAAACAATAATCGCGACTAAAGCATAAATCGAGTAATTGGATGGTTAATCGATCAATCGCCCACCCGTAGCCGCGTTACAATATTTTCGTGCATATTTAAACAATACTAATACCCGGGAATGTTCTGGATTATGTTCAAGTTTGCCAGTTAGATTATCCTGTCGACTGCGCCAGTTGTCCCACCGCTGGCATACTCCAATGATACATTGTGTGCTCCCAGGACGACGAAGTCGAAAACATATAAACTTGGCTTAACTATACTGACTGGCCCAGACTTTGCGTCGCCGTTTTCTTTCCCTCGACCCAACATCACGGCTGAGCCTTGGTATTAGCCTCTGCTTAAAGGAACCATGAAGACAAAATGCAAGTCTTAATTAAAATCTGGTTAATTAAACGCACTGCTTTGTCCCGATAGCAATGGTAGCAATGTTATCGCAAACTTCAAACAAATAGTGGAGATAGTTGGCGAAATAAATGCATCAGTGCCGACTCCCCCACCACTTTCCGTTGTCACAATGATGACAGAATCTTCTTTGCGCGATTTGGGGCAGCCGACCTAAACCACTGCCAACAAACATGACTGGGCAATTGTAATGGAGCTTCTAGTTCCGTTTGGTCGTATCACTCGAATGCTAACGAATAGTTAAGACGCAGATAAATATGTTTTAGTGCTGGCCCTATATTACGTCACTCCTGCCTATAACACGGCACTGTAGCGCGAATTTTGAAAGTTTGAACTGCAGAACTGTTTAAGCCGAGCGTTATCCGTGGCGTCGCACCAAAAAACCTCGCGGAGCGATGACGTCACCGCGCGGTTGCTAGCAACCCCTGGGCGCAGACTTGCGCAGAGTTTCGGCTCCGCTTCGCTAGCCTAGGCATGGCTCCTCCGCGCCCTCATCGGCTCCCGTCAAGCCGTGAAGTTACTGCGCAACACACGGTTACAGGCCTCGCGTACAGCGGCGTTCCGTACAGGCTTGGGCGCGTGGGCTCGCAAAAAAAAAATGCAAAAAAAAAATTACACCATCTTTCCGTAGGGAACCCTGAGTCGTATGCGAAGCAGCAGGGGGTCGACTGAAGGTTACCATTAGTTTTCAGTTCATCGTTTCTGGTTTATGTGTCAGCTTACGCGTGCCTTCGTTGTATCAGTAGCTTCTTGACGTAGTTTGAATGAGTGAAGGACATAAGGCGCGTTCGTAGCACATGCTCCCGTCTCGGTATGTAGCGCAGTGGGAACAGCGCCACGTACCTCCCGTTGGGGCCAGAGAGTCGTGGGACCGAAACCGGGTGCCGCCTAACTATTTCTTTTTATAGTGGACTGCGCTGACGTCAGCTCAAACGCTGACAGGGGCTGAAGAGACGAGCATGCGCAGTACAGTACGGACGGCGGACAACGACAACGAGGGAGGGAGGGACACAGCCCCAAGCATGAGATGCTTCGCATCTAAAATACCGAGCGCAGGTGAGCTTGCGCCTCGTGAGGAGCACCCGGCTTCGGCCAGCTCGACCTTCGAGAACACTCTGCCCAGCGTTCGTGGTGTTGTGATCTCTGGTGTGCTGTTCTCCTCGCCAGTTCACGTGCGTTCGCGTCTAAAGTGGGGACAACAGACGCTGAGTTCGCGTTACAGACGCCGAGTTTGCGAAGCCGGCAGCCGCGGGTTCTAGCGCGTGCTTACGCGGTCCACTTTGGGAGAGACGTGAAAGCCTGCGGACAAAACGATCCGGGCCTGCCAGTAATGGAGAACTTTCAGCAGCAAGTTCGGAAATACATGTGAGGTGCAACAGCCAGGGCTCTGACGAAGAGAGAGGGACTACCACCTTTGCTGTTTCTTCAGCCTCGCACCACTAGTGCAAGCGGAGCCAATTCTTTCAGTATTTATATTTCTCGCATTTTTCTCGATTAAAAAAAAAAGCCTTTCGCGGCTGAGGTGGAGCTTAGTGAGTTACCAAAAAGCTAGTTGGTTTATATTCAGCGAAGTCGTTTTCATGGTCCCTTCAAAGGCGCTGTTTGCAAGGAATTCCATATTTTACCGGTGGTAATAACGGCAGTCAGCCCTTCGCTTTCCCCGGCATCGACAACGCGAACACGCCTGGCGCTCGGCTGGTCCCCGCACGCGAACGTCATCAGCAACGCCAAGTAGCGGGGCTGCTGCTCTAGTTAAGGCGTGGGGGACTGTTTTTAGCCGCCGTCGCCGCGAGCGGTTATCGCGCCTCCGCCGGCACCAACGCGCTCCCGCGGCCGCGAAGAACGCGGACTTCCTCCACTTCTTCGGCTCCGCCGAGACACGTGGACGTGCGAGGCTCGCCGGCGATATAGCTCGCCCACCCAGTTACGGCAGCCGTGCGACCGTCCTTTGGAATGTGTGCGTGCACTCTTTCCTTAATGACAGAGGCGTGTCAAAATAATTAGGATGCCTCAATTATTATCACGGATCATTATCGTGATCGATGATAATAGTTTTTCGTATCGGTATTGCCACCATGCCCGAACCCAGCTCTGATATTCGCGCCCGCGTCTTTGTATAAGTGTAATATAAAACAGTGGTTGATTCCTCTGTAATAGGAATCGGTAAAACACGAAAGTGAAATGTGCAGCGAAGTCTGCTGCTGAGCATGATTTGCGGCTCGGCGGCTGTCTTGTGGGTGTGCTTGGCGAGCGGCGTCGTGCTGGCGGGTCACTTGGACAAAGGTGTACTGGCGTCATTTCCATGACGGATATGACGTCAGTGAAATCTTGGGGTATCACGGCATAAAACACTCTCGTTATAAAGTATAAAACCCGAAAATGAACAAACCTAAGTACATAACCTACCCTTTATTACTAAAGGTTGCTTCCCCGCAAAAAGGCCCTGTGTGCAGGGGTGCACCCGTTACAGGCCGCTTGCTTTGTTTTACTGGCGTCATTACCGTGACGGATATGACGTCAGCGAAATCTTCGTGTATCCGTGAACAAAAAAAAAAAAAAACTTCCGCGTTAAAACATGGGAATATGCGAAAATAAAGTCGGTGAGCAAAACGGGCAGTAACAAACGTCGTTGATAACACGGAACGCCGCTTGAAACTGCAAAGATTATACAAATTGGACGCCCGTTGTATTTCGCCCAAATACGTAAACCGTTGCCATAAATTGTTACGCCGCCACTCTAGGGCACTAATTACAGTGGAAACTCACTAAGGTTTTCCTCCCTCGTCGATGCGTTTCCTCAATGGTTGCGTAGCGTAAGCCCCATCCCTCTGCGCCTTCTGACGTTGAATGCACGTTCGTGTAATAGGCTTCCCGGATCATGCGTTTTATTTAGTGCAGAGCACTTTTGGGGCTCGCCTTGTCGTCGTAGCTCGCTCGCTGGAACCCAAGTAGAGCCACACGGCGTTCCGTCGTAGCGGCTGTCGTCGCGGCGTAACCCAGAGGCTTCGAATTCCAACAGTTTATATAGTCATTAGCTTTCGAAACTCGTGAACCACTGGCGCTTGTCATTTAGCGCTTGTTTAGCGCTAAGAAAACAGCAGGTACACTTGAGGCAAAATATACTTAGCCAGCAGCGCCCGCGTTCAATTAGTAAGAACGCTCGCTGGGTTGGTTTTTACGATAGTAAGCGAAAAAAAAGGTGGCAGTGCAACGCCGGCTGGTGCGGGAGGAAAAGCAAGCACAAAAAGAACAGAACTCCCGCTGCGCAGTTTCAGGCAGGAGGGGGGGGGGCTCGAGCACTGCGAAGGCGGGAAATTTGAATTGCAGTGAGTGGCAGCAGTGAGCGGATAACGGCGCTACAGCCCATTATGGCGAATCACTGCTCTGCACTTCCGACAGCTGTCACACGGAGTGGAACGGCTTTCATTTATCACAACTCTTCCGCCGAAAATCATTTTTCTTTATCACCCCTCTGAGTAACGTGTTAATCATCTGCGCACTTCTATCTATACAAAGTAGTATCGATTTTGGGTCGCTCTAAGAGCCAAGCACATCACCACCTAGTGCGATGGTTTGAAGCCACTCAACCGTAGCTGTGGTCCCGAAGTCGCAGGTCTGATCTTTACTGGCGGGTGTCGTATGGGTGCAGGATACAAAACGGTATCCGATACAGTAAGGCTATAAGAGGGTTGCCTTCCTTAATGCATTTTAATGCGTTTACAAACCTGTTTGATTTAGACGCTATTGCATATGAAAACACAAACCTTTTTTAATAAAGTGCGTTCAAGCTTACAAGAGTAGCCTCTTTTAAAAGCGCGCCAAGCTTAAAACTCCGTATTCTGCGCACACGCCTTCAAGTCCAGCGTCGATTTCGCGTCATTTGGTCTCTGGTCATACGTGTTGTAACAAAAAGTGAAATTCAACGTCGAGTGAGCGAAGCCAATTAATTTCACCGACGACACAGTGCCACTCCGCTCCATCATTAGAGAGAGCGCGTCGTCTCGCGCCTCACCGCGTATCGACGCCTACGGGAAGAAACCACCCGACTCCGAAAAGAGATGGAGAGGAAAAGAGGCGTTCGCCACCTAAAGGTATACGCAGCGTACAATCGTCGGCCGCAGCGAAGAGCAGCTCGGTTTTTCGTCGACGCTCCCGCGAGCGCCCCTCTAAAAGGCGCAATCGGCTGGCCCCATCTAAGAGGATGTGAAACGTGCGAGCCAGAAGCCGTGCGGAGCTGTCCTCCGCGGACAGCCTTGCCGTCGCATCATCGCCTTCCTCCGTGCGTCGCACCGCGTCGAGCTCTTCTGGTCACACGGGGAGTAATCCTTTGGTGACATCTAGTTCTGTTGATAGGGGAGTTTGAGAAAGCTTGCGCGCAGAAAATAAATAGGCTTCATGCTAAGGAGGAAGCGATTAGAGATGCAGATAGGTCTGAGTTTCGCCTGATATGTCGCACAGGTCGCACGAAAGTGCACGGCCTGTGGCAGCTCAACGCTATCACCTACACCGCCTCCGTTAGTTACACCGGCAGTGCTGCGCCCGTGGTGACATCTAGTGCTGTTGGTAGGGGCGCTGCTGAGCTGTGCGCGCTTTCCCGCCAAAAAAGAATAAAAAAATTGGCCGCGTATCTGCTCCTTTCGTTGCAAATGTCGACGCAAGACGATAGTCGACTGGCGCCCCTGGTACGTAAATGCATCCCTTCTCTTTCCCCGCTCATCTCTCATGCTGTTCCTCTCCCGTCTCATTCCTCCCAAGATGAGCACGCTAGAGGTTTGCTCAAGTCAATTTAAATTTACCGCGTTCCACTTCTCCCAGTCGGGTGCCTCCACGCCAGCGCTGCGTTACGGCGGAAACGCGCGTGAATCGAAGCACCTTACTAATGCTGCGTTCCAATTCGCAGACAGCTTGGTAGACAGTCTACGAAGCAGTCTAACTAGACGTCTAAAGGAATGAAATTGGAACTGCGCCTCGGTCGCAAACGCAACACCAGCGCAGACGACCAGCAGACGACAGCGTCATTGCAGACATGTTGAAATGAGCAAGCCGCAAGTTTTGTAACTAAGATTACCGTAGTTATTACAAACGTTACGTAATTTAAAAACTAGGCAAAGTCACCCTCATGACTAGTAAATTTTACTAAATATTTAAATAAAGGAACAAGTGCTTTTGGTTCAATATAAAAACGCAAAAAGGTGGCGCAGGCGTCGCTTTTCAGTTTAGACAGGAAGGTAGCCTGCATCGTTGCTGACTTCGATGCTGTCTCCTCGTAGCAGTCTTCGTTGACTGCTTCGTTCGAATTGGAACTCGGCTTAACATGGCGTACTGTCCGCGAAGACGGCAACGAAGCTGTCTAAACGGTAAATTGGAACGCACCCTAAGCATTTATAGAACCACGTTGCCCCACTCCACGAGCGTTCCAAGAGGAACGCGGAAACCTAAATAATAGAACCTTTCGTTGCTGTTGTCGTCTGATTTTTTAGGATTCCGCTAGGTAGCGTGGGCAACCGCAGGCGACCGTTTTCTGCAGTTGGTGTAGTATTTTATTTGCGATCGCTAAAAGGAAGCATCCGTAAATTTTTTTCAATATAGGAACACTGCAAATATCACTCATGCATTGATTTTCGGGCTTATATTTTCGTAATGTCTTGTTCTTGTTCAGCAATGCTGACAAGTATTAACATTAACACCGGACTTATACGTTTAGTTTTGGCTTTGAGTATATAAGACTATTGCGCAGATTATACTTCACTTTGGCCGGCCGGCTGAATCGAGTGACAGACGGACAGACGCACAGACAGACAAACCGATGGACAGACCGACAGACAGACAGACAGACAGACAGACAGACAGACAGACAGACCAAAATTTTCCCGTTCAAATAGTCCACGAAAGACAATCGTCTTTAAAAAAGGAAAGGCTGCATGCTAACATTGTCGATCTCAAAGGGAAAGCTTGTAGAGATTCAGATAGAACTGCTTGCGCGCTTGCTATGTCGCCGAGTACGCTTGAAAGTGAACGCCTGTTGGAAGATAAATACTACCCACAACGCTATTGTTCCCACCGAAAAAAAAAAGAAAAACGTTCGTGCTAACGTTGTCGATCTCTGAGGGAAAAGCGGTTAAAGACTCAGACAGAACTACGTGCCAGCCTAGGATGCCGCCGAGGTCGTTTGGCTGACGGCCCGCCATTATCATCTCCAACACTCTGCGCTCGACATTATAGGGGAACAAAAGAAGGCAGAAAGGCCGGAAACTTAAACGCCGAAACTGTCTATTTCTAGGATTGGAATGACGCGAGAGTTACGACAATGCAAGTCGAAGGTTGTGTCGGTGGCACGTTTAGTTAAACGTGCATCCCAACGGAGATGTCTAATAGCATGCCTGCCACGATGAGGAGCGCCCGGGTTTATCGGCGTCATCTGGTACAACTTGAACGAACTTTTACAGCTTTAACCATTTATCTAGAGTTGGAAGGGAAACGTTCCTTGTGCCTGTGAGGCGTTTAGACTCCCCGAGAAGCACGTGTTATCCTCATGGAACACGACGTTGACTTGCCAAATGGAGTGCTTGAAGAACACGCGCGTAGGTGAATTGGACAAAAGCTGAATTCGGTGCTGTATACGTGTGGAGAAACTACGCCGTCGTTACGGTCAAAGCTCCGTATTTTCGCCATATGCTCAGAGAATGGTTTCGATGCTCTTTAAAGTACTCTGCGACGCTTCCGATGATCGTAAGTGGGTTTTATAGAAGCGAAATTCGAACCGTTCGAAGTGTTCCGGAGAGCGAACCAGTTCCAGCGCTACATTACGGACAAGAAACCGCGCGCGAAATATTTATAGACGCAGCGCTCTTTCAAGTGAACCTTTCGTATATGCACTCTCGTACCCAGGGCGAGTCTTCTTTCGCGCCGTTCGTCGTTTGCCGGCTCTTCCGCTTAATTGGACGCTTGTACGCGCGACGCATGCGATAAGTTTCTCGCGTAATCCTACATCTCTAGGCGTTTCATAGAAGGCAAATACTGTTGATCACTATCAGCACGTTATTAGTTACGTGTACGAGGGTGGATTGCTCCCGGAGATAAAATCGGGGCGTCTCACGGCAGCGTATCTGATCTCGGCGTCGATGGCGCTTTCCGCGACCTGTCACTTGGTGCGCGGAGTGCGTGTGGAGGCCGGCCCTTACGCAATGATTGATTGGTTGTAGGGTTTGACGCGCCGACGCAACGCAGGCGATGAGGCGCGCCGTAGTGGAGGGCTCCGGATTAATTTTGACCGCCGGCAGGGGATCTATATCGTGCGCCGAAATCTCGTACACATCCCTTACGCAATGCCGAACTGGGCGTAAACGGGGGTAACAAGCCTGCGGATTAACCATTACAGCAAGTCTTCCTTGTTGGGTGATCGTCGATCTCACTTCAACGGCTTTTAATTTTTTTTCTTCAAGATTTTCGTGTGCACTCAACGAGGATGCCCATCTATCCAGTCTGTAACGCTTGAGTGACACACTTTTTCCGCATACAGCAATGATTATCATAAAAAGTGATAGGGCCTCTATACCTCCATATCAGACCCCTTATATCAACTTGAAAAAATTAAAGCCGTTCCAATCAATGCGAAAGGTGTCAGAAGTGCAGCGCAGTGATTCGCCATAATGGGCTGCAGCGTCGTTATCCGCTCACTGCTGCCACCCAATGCATTTCAAATACATTTAAACACAGTACTCGCGCGCCCCCTGCCTGAAACGGCGCCAGCGGGAGTCTGTTCTTTTTGTGCTTGCTTTAATTTCGTATGCTGGAGCTGTTTTGCGTCATTTCGAACGCGTAATTTTTTTCTTGCGCGGCTGGAGCCTTTCTGCGGCATTTCGAACGCGCCATTTTTTTTTTTCTTGTGCGGCCGCTTTTTCCGCTTACTATCGTAAAAAACAACCCAACGAACGTTCCTAACTAAATGAAGGCGGGGGCTGCCGGTTATATGCACAGATTTTGCCTCAAATGTACCTGCAGTTTTCTTTGCGTTAAATAACGGGGAGATGTATGACAAACGCCAGCGGTTCACGAGGTTCGAACGTTTATGATTATTTGATTATTTAAACCGCGTGGTTTTAGCGTCAGCTGGTCGAGAGGGCTGTGGACGCGGCCAGAGCTCAAGGCGTCCTGGACTAGGGAAGCCACCCCGAAGACTCCGTTTTATTATATTTATTTTCTCAATAAAGAAAGTTTATTATCCCTCTCTCTCTCTCTCTCCCTCGAAGCCTCAGCGTGACTCCCTGACGCCGGTACAGAAGGCTCTACTGGGGTCCGTTATCTCGCTTGCGCCGCCTGATTCCGGCAGTCACATCGACCGTTAGCGAGCTAAGACTACAAGGCGAGCCCATAAAGTGCTCTGCACTTAAAAATGTCTTCCCAGATTTGCGCGTAGTAGTGAAGCGTATTTAATGGGATAAGGTGTTATAGTGTAACACTTATAGTGTACTGTAAAGTGGATCACTAACAACGCATAGTTAATCACACTTATAGTGTATAGTGTTCTCATGGAGGTATTTAATAAAAGGCCCTTGAGCCTTTCTACTTCGGTGTCAAGACTGCTTACATGGCGCCTGTAAAATTGTCTTCACACCAGTGCATGCGTGTGTAGTAGTGCAGCCGACTTCAATGGGGCATTCAGGAGCGTCTGAATACTCTTTGTCGGTCAATGCACTTCGAGGAATGCCGGTTCCTTTAAAACGTTTTGATTGTGAGCGTACTGCGAAGACGCTACTGCAAAAAAAAGCTACGTTGAAGACGGAGTTGCTGTTACTTTGACGGGGAGGGAATGGATAGTCAAGTGGACAGCTTCATCAGATTTTTTATATGTAGGTAAAGTGAAGTAACTTAGAACAATCTTTACGAACTAGAATTCTCCCCGATCAAATAATATACAAGCATGCATATCAAACGCACGCAATTTATCCATAACGGACACCGTACACAAAATTCGAGGTACTTAAAAGGCAGTAAAAGAATACGTGCTTCCTCGTGGCAATAACGCTTATCAGCAAAAAGAAAATTATACAAGGGGATTTGATAGGGGCTCCACTGAAATCACGCTAGGGGGATTTCAGCAAAAGGAGCCCACTATAGTCCGGAAGCGTGGTCCGCCTGGCTGCCTAGGCCCTCTCCACCAGGCTACGCGATGAAAGGTCATGCCGCTAAGGGGGAAGGGATGGTTTTCTGACACTCCCTTACCATGCGGTACAGGGTGCCAGGTTGGGGACAGAAATTACAGTCGGCGTAGTAGAGGGTGAGCTACACGGCGTGAAGGCGAGTGGCGTGGGGATAGGAATTTGTTCGGATCCGGCGACAGGCGGCTGCCTTGACTCTGGATAGATGGGGAAGAGTGTGGGCCTCTGTTAGATAAATATGCACAATCTCATGTGGCACGAAAAAGCTGCCAAGTTACATGCCAAAAAAAAAAAAACATTGGCTGGCGATTACGATACTCCCTAATGCGATATTTGGGCGCAGCAGCACTGCGCTGAGGCAGCACTCATTCGTGGTTTCTCTCGACGGCAGCGATGAAGAGCCTCTGCGTCGGCGGCGCGAAGGGCGTCTCAGGAAGGGACCGCGAACCGCGTCTTAGGCAGAGAACGCACAGCATAGTCACGCGCACGCCCTCCTCCCGTTTTCACCAGCGTCGCGCAGACGAGCGTCTCTCGTGCAGGCCCAGCATACTGCCCCCCTACCCCACCGCACACTTTCGGAGAGCGTTCACGCCACCATGGCGAACCGCCCTCCCCTCACAATTTCGCGACACTCTCCTCCTTTGCTTTCTTTGACTATTCTGTCTTGCCGTCATTCATTCGCTTACGACTACAACACGGCTCAGCCCAGAGACGGCCGCCAAAGCGCTGCGCCCTAAAAGGACAAGACATGCCCACGATTAGGATTAACATCAAGGGAGTTCCAAATGCCGTTTGGTGGCAAGACGGTGCAATCGCGCTTGGCGCTCTAGTGAACGCTCTCCACAGGACGCATCAACGAACCCTGAAAGTCTTCGTAACGCCACCTCCCGCAATATTCATCGTTTGCGCCGTAACACTGAACTCCTTACATGGTCTGCTGTGCGCTACACGTGCACCTATTTTAAGGCGTTATTCAATAGCAAGTGAAGTTACAGCGGTGGGCTAAGTATAAGTCCAATAACCGTGAGGAAGTTTGGTGGCGAAGAACCCCTATCCCATGGCGCTGAAAGCGTGGCCACAATGTGTCGTGCGCGTATGTACACCCTCTGTCAAAATTTTCTAGGCCAATCTTAAGTCTTCTCGAACACGAATATTCCAAGGAATAAGCTTTACCTTTATATGTGACAAAATATTTTATTGCAGTAAGAAAGAAAGGTTTTTTTCTCTAGCCTTCCGGCATAAAACGCTTCAGCCTCGCTCACGACGTAAGCTTGTACATTGAATTGTTCGGCCTGTGCGTTTCCGGCTTGGCATAGAAAATTTTGGCAGAGACTGTACATGCCTTATGATGCACCGTCATAATCGCTATATCATCGACAGCGTTCCCTGCTCCAAAACAATCATAACCCCGCTCCCCCCACTGTTGTTGTTGATAAGCTGTTTGTTGGCCAAAGGAAGGCAGCAACCCTGCGAGGGTAGTGGGTAGGTAAGCAGGGAAGGGAGGAAATGTAGATTGCAGTTGTCCAGTAATGACCACCAATCCCCTTACGGTAGGCCAGCCCTATTCCACTCAAGCCGCTTTTAATTATCAAATTCCGCAATTTGGACGATAGTGTGGTCTTCTAATATGCTAACATCAACGGGAATGGTGGCGCCAAAGTAAGGAGATAAGAAAGTTCTGTATTTTGTAAATTTTGGGCACCGCCAGTCGAGATGATGGAGATCTACAGGGGTTGGTGCTTTGCAGTAGGCCAACTTTGGAACCACTTGATTTTATAATGCCATTTGTGGAGTATTTATGATGCATATAATGTATTGGTGAAGATTTGGTTGATAAAATATTTCTTGGGATCTGTTGAGCGAGGACATGTGTGTGTGTGTGTGTGGTGGGGGGGGGGGGGGTGATCTTTAGAGGCAGGAGTGTAGCTTCTCCGGCTCCACACTATCGCGACAGCGAAGGACCCAGGTGACACCGGAAACCAAAAGTGACCGCCTTTTACCCGATAAGACATTATAATCTAAACCAAAAAGGGCGACAAAAATGAGGTAAATGAAGTAAAGCGCAGCCCTAATCAAGTTTCAGGTCGGTGTTGTCGTTGCCATAAGAAGGACTCGCCGGCCCTGTTCGCCCAGGGGGTCGATTGGGGCAGCCGAATTTCTTCCACGTCTGGCCGGCCGATTTTTATTCTTTCTTTTTAAAGCCCACCTCAGCGACCAAAGGCCCAGCGGCGGTGTGGCACCGATCACGTCACATCGGGCGACAGGAACAGGCTTATCGGAGAGTCGTCCCGCGTGGTCGACTTGGGTCGTCCCGTTGTTATCAGCGGCCAGGTTCGACTCCGGCGGCAGCGGGCCCCGGTGTATATAAAAAGCGCCCCACTTTCGAAGACTCGCTACTCTGTTTTCCTCGCCGGAGCGGAACGCGATTACATCTGGGGAATTAAGGGGGAAAATAGACGCTGCAGAGCGCGTGCCGCCGACGCGCGTGCCTTCCTTGCTAGAGCGCGTATACCACGGACTTTTAAATGGCAACTCGCTCTGTTGGCACCGGCGTTTTAGTGTCTCGCGAGATCTCGCAATCTGAAACGGAGCTGAGGTGGGCGTTCTTTCGCGTACAATGTAGCTCATTTGGCGAGGACGGGAGCTAAAGAAGTTGCATCATCGAAGCAATATCCCGTTAGTGCTAGCTTACGTCGGTCAGATCGAAGGCGATCACGGAGTGATGATCACGTACAGTCTTTGTCAAAAGTTTGCGGGCCAAGCGGGAAACGCGCCGTCTGAAAAAAATTCAGTGTACAAGCTTACGCCCCGAGCGAGGCTAAAACTTTTTATGCAGCAAAGCTAGAGAAAATAACTTTCTTTCTTACTGTCCTAAAATATTTTTGTCACATTTAAAGGTAAAGCCGATTGGTCGAGAAGGCTGAGGATTAGCCCACAACATTTTGACAAAGGGTTTACGTGACTGTTACGATTGTCTCGCGTCACCTTGTTGTCAAATGTCAGGCCGTGCGTGCCTTTTCAGCGACGCATAGCGTTCACATATTGTTGCAGGCTATTATTCGGCAAGCCGACAATATTGTAGCAACCTTGGTAAAGTTGGCAATCGGAGCAGTTCCTCGTTTGTCGGGGCGCTTTTGTGGAATCGTTAATCGTGTGACAGCACTTCCGGCTGGTGAACTCATCGTGTTTCAGGGTAAACTAGGGTTAGCAAGCTACCTTTATTGGCTCATTGAAATTATCTAATAAATGGCTACCGTTACAAAGCCACAGTTTTTGAGGAACAGACTTCTCGAATCAGGGATGATGGTGTTTCAAAGGAAAAAGTGGATAAGAAACGGCATTTATATACTATTGTTCGTATTGGAGTGTTGTATTGTTTCAATGCGATCTCCAAAGCCAAAAAAAAATGACTGATAAGTCCTGTTTTTGCCTGCTTGGCCTTGCCATTGTTGAAGCTCAAGCACTTGCGGCCCCTAGTGTTCGCCGTCTTAATCGGTGGTCACTACTAATGTTTTCAGGGGCTGTTTACAAGACGCCTTTCCAGCTACGAAGTTGTGTTACACTGTATCATCATCATCATTATCATCATCACCCATTCTACTGCCACTGCACGGCAAAGGCCTCTCCCATAGATCTCCAATTATCCCGGTCCTGTGCTAACTGCGACCAATGTATCCCCGCAAACTTTCTTGATCTCATCTGCCCATCTAACTTTCTGCCGCCCCCTGCCACGCTTGCCTTCTCTAGGGATCCACTCTTTTACCCTTAATGACCAGCGGTTATCTTACCTTCGCATTACATGCCCTGCCCACGTCCATTTCTTCTTTTTAATTTCTGCTAATATCTCTGTATTTCACTGTATTATAAAAGAGGGCTTTTCCTGCAGACACGTCTAGGTGTATGCAGTCAAATAAATAAAGCCTAACGTGTGGCATGGGACATCACGATGATTATGACGCTATCATTATCACCTGTATCGTGTATCACCTGTGTCATCTGCAGCTATCGTTACCACTTGTATCGTGGTCTCTAAATGTCAGTTTGCACCGAACATCGGAGGGACTTACAATTATCCTAAACTGCTCTTTCAGGCGTTCTGATGCCACGCCGAGCGCTGACCTGGACGCCCAGAAGCCACTGGTCTCCAGGGCAGAGGGTGCCATGTCGCCACTTGGGCCTCTGGTCTAAGGAACCACGTCCACTTCTCTGCTAAATAAAGTTGTTTAATACTAGTCTAGTTATCCGGCTTTTCCCGACAATTTTCATCCGTTCCGTATGACGCATGCCGTAGTGGAGAACTCTTGATTAATTTAGACCACTTAGGGGCCTAACGTGCGCCGAAATCTCCACACACGGCGTTTTCGCGTCTCGGTATTTAGGTGCAGATGCGTGCACCTTTATACCGTACAACTGATAACACCAATGTGTGTTTCCACAGACCAACCGTGAATTAAGGCAATTTAAGCGGTACTTGTTTAACAACTTGTTACCAGTCTAGGGTTTACGGCACAAGGTGACGTCAGTGGCCTGCGGTATTTTATGAAAGCTGAGTTGCGTTCCGTCGCCATTTACAACCGAGTTTACCTACGGCAAACTAGCAGCCCAGTTATTACCATATGCACGGCGGAGAGGCGTTGCAAGCCTCAGTAGTATATAGCGACAATTGGGGAGGACTATAAACAGGAAGCGGATCTGCTGGGACTCGTAAAGCAATGCGTTTTCTTGGGCAACTAAAGATAGAAATTTGCAAGGCGTTTACTGAATGTATCGCTTAAATATTGCGGGGACCAATATAAAGATAGCAATGAAAATGGCTGCCGTTAACTTCACTTATTAGACTTAAAATTCGATACCGCAATGTACGGCGAAGAGTGACAGATCCACAAGAAACGCACGGTATCTTTCCGGATTCCCGCGCAGTTCTTAAAATTCGAGTCCGCAATGTACGGCGAAGAGTGACAGATCCACAGTAAAGGCGCGGTATCTTTCCGGATTCCCGCGCAGTCCTTAAAATTCCACTCCGCAATGTACCGCGAAAGTGACAGATCCGCAAGATAGGAGCGGTATCTTTCCAGATTCCCGCGCAGTCCGAAATGGCGTAAGCGACCAACTCGAGTCTCGCGACGGACGTTCCGTTTATTCACTGATCGTATAATCTTGGACCCGAAATACGGCAGTAGCCCTCGAAACAAGCTTAATTAATCGAGCTCGACATTTCGTTCCATCGGTTTATAACCTCCTGACAATAATTTTTGCTGCGGTCGTTCAAACTGACGCCGAGTCTTGTACAAACTCACCAGAGTCGAGAAGGGTAAACTTCATCCTTTGTAAGGCGAGAAAAATCCTGGCGGCGTCGTTGCCGCCTCCTCAAAGGTGCAGCTGGACGGACGACACAGGTATGGCACTCCCACAACAACACGATCCGCCCGGTCGGTCACAAGAAGACGACACTGGCGGGTCTCCCCGTGTTGACGCTGTCACCGCTTTCACCACTTTCACGCGCACCACCGCTTTCGCGTCGTCTGCATGCCGGGCGCGAGATCCACGCCGTGTCTTGTCTCGGATCGGGGGAGGAGTCCGCGGACTTTCTTTTTCTTGCGGCCTGTTCCCCCTCCCTCCCTTCCTACCCCCCTGGCGCCTTCTTGCTTTTTTTAAACCAGTGGCCACCTAGCCGGCGGTGTCCGCAAGGCTTTCGAGCAGGAAGAAAGGCATTTAGCATACCACCTCCTCGGCGGATCTGTGTCAGACGCGCGCTCGCCGAAAGTTGGTCTGCACGCATGCCTGAGTCGTCGCCTGCGCGTGAGTGTGATTGTTCTTTTTGCTAAATGCAGAAGTAAAGCTGTTACCCGCGCCGACAGCTTGGCCCAAATCGATTCCTAATAACTGCCTCCGGATTACTCCCGGCGAGCTTCGACCCCATCGTCTACCCCCAGGCACCTAGCGCGAAGATAGGAAGTGCTGTTATGTACTGGACAATTTGGTTCCTTTAGCACCCCTGTTCGTTCCCGCTGAAGTCTTCGGGAGTTCACCCCAGATTTGTGCAACGCTCATCGCGTCGCGAACGAGACGTTTGTCATGTATTGAAGCTGTTAACAGCAACGTCCTCGAGCGCGTTTTGGAATTTAACACTAAGGTTTAACTTCACTGTCAAGTTTTATGGCATATGTACATTTTTCTTCGATTTTCGCGCTCTAGAGGAATATCGTATGTGGTTTGTTTAAGGCAGTGCTTCACCGGTCACGAATACTGGCTTCAACACTCAAGTTTAGCTGCAGAGAAAACTGGCCACTCGGAAATTTCTATAGCGTTAATTGATTGGCATGCTTTTAGATGACCCTAAATACAATACAATACAATACAATACAATACAATACATACAATACAATACAAACCTTATTTTCCATTATTCCACAACAGAGTCTAGAAGTTTCACATTAGTAACTTGACTAGCCCTAATGAACCGTAATCGCCTCATCTCGTTATTAAACTAGAAAATGACAAATACGTATCATGACGGGTACCGCAACCAAAGGCCACTTGGCGCACTACGATTTGCGACGTCACAGATTGGCGAAATGGATTGACGGAGATTGTTGAAAAGGTAACGTTAAGTAACTGGTCAGGATACCTAAGCCCTATCTAAACCAGGCGGACAACAGCATCATTCTCACAGGTACATGAATGACTTGCCCCCCGCGGCAGAAACGGCAATTTATGCTCCCTCTTGCCTCACAGGACCTAGTTCAAGAAGACAAATGGAGGGCAAATTATATAGACAGAAGAGATCCCCCTTCGCCTAATTCTAAGCAGCGCTTTTATTTCGCTAGCCGAGTCCTGTTAAACTGCTAGGACACGAAATTTTCACTGTAAAAAGAAACATGTTGTCTGCCAACCTGCAATACCAAACTCTAAACTTAGCGGCCATAGCTCAGTTTCTTGTCGTACTTTTCGTGGTCATACTTAATCTACGCTTAGTGGCATACAACGCCACCTGCTTCCTCAGATAAATTTGCAAAAGGTACTCATGGACCGGCGAAGGTGAATTCAGGCCATCATCACGATCAGAGCGACTTAAGGTGGTGGGCTTTTAGATCAAACATCACGCGTTCAAGTCAGTTATTTCAAGCTTCGCTTGAAAGTTATTGCCACTCAGCCCCGCTCGCATGATTGCACAGCGAAGCTGATAAAGTACCGGTGAAAATGGTGTTAGTATAAATGCGTGATTGCAAATGTGCTTTGAATTACAATTTGACAGCCCTTTGTTTACGAGCGTGTTTACCGGGGCCCAGCCCCAAGGAGTGCAAAAAACAAAACATGATTATTTTAAGTGCAATGCACTTCCTAAGCGACCCTGAACCTGCCTCCACCGGCGATGTCCGCGCACGTGGAGATGGGCGCGCGCAGCCTGGCCGCTGACATAGGCACATACCACGTGGGGGATTGGCCAGGAATCTCCTCGTCTTCCTGGCAACGGGGGGAGATGGGCGCGCGCTGCCTGGCCGCTGACATGGCACATACCCACGTGGGGGATTGGCCAGGAATCGGGCGTGAGAAAGGCTAATGCACCCGCTAAAGGAGTACTGACACGAAATTTCAAAGCTGGACAACACAAATAGGTGTCTGTGAATAAATGCATCTTTCTTTCTTTGTAGTTGTGTGTGTGTGTGTGTGATCTCTCTTTCGCGAACATTACCGAACCGCGCAAATTCAACTCGTGCATTTGCACTTTCACATTCTTCCCTTCGGGGAAATGCGGGAATTTTTTGATTTGAGATTTAGCATTTTTCGCAAATAAATTATCTTTTAAGAAAGCTGAAAACTACTACAGTTTTATAGTAACATACACAATACTTTAAAGACATTTGAATAGTTTCAAAGGGAGGCTTCTTATGGCCTTGGTACCGTCCATTTTTCTTGTGCATCGACAAAATGCCTTGCGGTGAAGCCAAGTTGAACGCGAATGCTCAACAGAAGCAGCTGAAACTCTTGTTTTTAAAGCGAAAGCTTTCCGAGTGGGACCGATGGCGTCCTGTCAAAAGACTAATGCATTTCCCCATAGACCGGTTGGTCGACCAAAAAGCTCTGATAAGATCTCTGGACACACGGCGCGTGCGTTATACCGGGCTTCTATATTGTGTCAGAACGGTTACTTGAAAGTCGAGAAAAAAGAACGGTTCTAGATAAAACAGTACACGCATCGATCATGAATGAGGAGCACCTTCATCTTATAAACCACGTGTACCGGTATACATTTAGATCGTTCGTAGATGTGCTTTCTTATCGCGCGAAAAATCGTCGTATGGGTTCGTTCCTCGTTTACGATTTTCGTTTTTGAAGGTTTGACGCCGATTAGGCGCTGTTTAAACCGTAAGTTGAACGCACTTTTACCGAAGGTTTTGACGCACTTATCGCGCAGTTTTGATGTGAGCAAGCTTTCGCGCTTGTCTCACTGCCCTCGAAAGAGGATGGTAAAGCCTTTATCAAAAACGTTCAAAAAACATTTAAATCGCCATTGGCCGCTAAGGCGACCCTGTCATTACCTCGAGTTTCATTTACGTGTCGTGCTTAGTACGTTTGCAATAAATGAGCTCATCCCTTGGTTAAAAATTCTGCGTCACCGCTCTGACGTGAGCTGAACAGCTCCGTTGGTCATTCGTCTTCACAGAGTGGAATGACCTATGATTTGTTTGTTTAGTTTGTTGTCAAACGTTTCTGCGCACAGATTTAACGCTGATAGTTTTCATGGCTCTGAAACCTGGTACTCCAAAGTGATAAACTTGAAACTGTTCTCAAGGTAACGCTCTCGCCTTCAATATTAGGCCGCGCTCAAATACTTTGAATTGCGCATTAATAAATCCAGAGTAATAACTCGTGAGGGAACTGCGACTCGCAGTTCTTTCAGAAGTGATTACTGGACTAGTGGTTAGTTCTTTCAGAAGATGAGGATACGGAGAGGTGCACCTGATCCTCTCCGTATACTTTCATCACGCTTTTTCCGTCGCTTCCTTTTACTGTCCCCCCCAAAAAGCTTTACCATCCCTCCTCTCAATAAAGTTGAGAGAAGCGCGAAGGCTAAAAGTGCGTCCAACTTTCGCTGAAAGCGCGTTCAATCGATCGTAAAACCGTCAAAGACCCTAATTCAATTGCAAACGAAGAGCGAACCCATGCGACGACCTAACTGTATACCGATACGCGTGATTTATGAGATAAAGGTATACTATTGTACTCCTTCTTCGAGATAGATGCGTGCATTATCTTATCGAGAACCGTTCCTTTATTCGCGATTTGCAAGCATCCATTTTGGCTCAATGGAATCCCGGTTTCACGCACGCGTCGTCTGTCCAGAGATCTCATCAGAGCTTTTCGGTCGACCGACCGTCTATGGCAAAATGCATTGGTTGTTTGACAGAACGTCATCAGTCCGACTAAGAAAGCTTTCGCCTCAAAAGCCCATTGGCTGCGAAAGTGAGCACGCACCGGCCTAACGTCCCCACTGGCGGCGAATTTTCAGATGGGTATGCGCGGCCCGACTTCCCCTATTTAGGCCTAACGCTACGGATTAAGGTCTTTGTCAGCCGGCATCCGCAGCTTTACGTATGCAGCAAGTTTGCCGTTACCTGGCATTTCGTGAGGCCGAACGATGAGGTTTGCCAGCACTAAGGCTCTGGCCCGAATAGGCCGCTATGGCTGACTAAAAGGGCGAAGGCAATGGTTAGAATCAGCGGAGTCCTGGACTGGACCCGACCTATTTACCAGTCTTCGGTTGAATAAAGTTTTTTTTCCCTCCTACTCCTAGGGCTGAATATAGGAGGCCTAACAATGTGCTTACATAGCAACTCAAAAGGATTGGCCTACGGCGGTGACAGGCCGGTGCCGCCAGGTGCCCACAGCCGATTTTCGCCAGTCAATCGCAGTGTCGAGTGCCGTCGGACGGTGCTCCAGCTCATCATTTAAGCATGGCTTGAGTGCCGTCCTGCGGCATTATAACTTTTAAAGGTAATACCCGTGCTACACGAGCGTTTGGAAGGGCATTTCAGTCGAATGACCTTCGAAATTTCAAATGTCATTCGAACTGGAAGGAGTTTCGCCGATCTACACGGCGATTCTCAAAGGACAGTTGAAAGTTTCCGCATTCGCCCGCCATGTTTTGGTGTCGCCACTGCTGCCATGCTTCGTTCTTGGCGAAAATGTAATTTTAGAGTTAAAATGGGGAAAAAAAATTATTAGAGATCAAATTGATAACTGTCTACAAGCGCGCACAAAACATGCACATGGCAGCCAGTTTCTTTTTGTCTTTTTTCGCACTGCTGGTGTTGAGAGTACCAAGTTACCTCGTAATCGTAGAGCGAGTGACAGAGAACGAAAACAAGTGAACAAGTGAAAAATTATGAAGGTCTTGCACTTCCAACACAAAGTTTTTCTCGTAAATAATTGGTTTTGTTATTACGGCTTGCAGGAACTGAGCCCGAGGGTACGACCGTTCGTATTTCAAAGGTCTTTGAGTCTCTGAAAGGTCAGTTGTCGTGCTCCTTTGACTCAAATGCCATTTTAACCAAATGCCTTTGAAAAACGTCGTATAGCAGCTCAAAGGTGTCATTTGAGTCAAATGACATTCGACTCGAAGGCCTTCAAAACGCTCGTGTAGCACTGGTATAAGGTAAGAGGATAAAGTTGGGAGCGGCTGCCATAGTGGTGTCGAGGTTCCGTCCTATAGCTTCGTCATCCTAAGGGCCGTGGTTCGAGCCAGTTCTTTTTTAATGTTTTTGCTTCGGTTATAATTCTGATGGCTTAGGTTAGTTTTCGGTGTTTTAAATGATTGCTTTCCGTATACGCTAGATTAGGCTACGTTACTTCAGGTTACGGAGAGCGAAGTAGTGCCAGGCACGGTTCCCGGTGGGCGTCACTTTAACGGAGCGCTTATTGTACCGTGAGACGGCACCCTAGACACAGGGTGCGTTCCATTTTCATCTTTAGACGGCTTCATTGCCGTCTTCGCGGACAGCCCGCCATGTTAAGCCCCGTTCCGATTCGAGGAGACGGCATCGAAGTCAGCAACGATGCAGGCTACCTTCCCGTCTAAACAAATAAGTGACGCCAGCGCTACCTTTTTCCGTAATAATGTTGCGTAATAACGCTTGTTCTTTTATTGAAATATTTAGTGTAATTTACTAGTGGTGAATATGACTTTGTTCAATTTTTAAATGACGTAATGTTTGTTACAATAATCGTAATAATATTTACGAGACCTGCGGATTGTGTTGCTCAACATGTCTGCTACGAGGCGGTTGTCTGCGTTGGTGTTGCATTTGGGACCACGGCGCCGTTCCAATTTTATTCCTTCAGAGGCCTGGTTTAGACTGCTTCGTAAGCTGCCTACCAAGCTGTCCGCGAATTGGAATGCAGCCACAGCATTCGTTAATTCCTATTTGGCAGCGCCTTCACCTTAACCCCCCCCCCCCCCCCCCCCCTTACTAATCCACTCAGGGGATTGGACAGTGACGATCACCGCTTCCGTCAGAACCTCATGGCCGATTCAATAATTTCCATTGTTTGCGATGGCAGCATAGCAGCAACCCACACACATTCTTTCGCACATAACAAACGTAAGGAGCCTTAACGGTCTCTCCAAATTTTCCGTGTCCTTGAAAGTCGCTACTGCAACCTCGTCTGCCATGACGTTTACGTGGCGTCAGCGAATGTCACGCGTGTCGTCTGCGAGCGTGGCGCGTGTCGTCTGCTACAGCGTCACGCAAGTTTCGTCTGCTCCGCGAGCCTCTCAGTCGCGGGTGCACATACCTTTCTCAGCTTCTCCCCTCGCGCGTTTGAAGCTCTATAAAGTGGGCGAGTAATGAGCCGCGGCAAATTGCTACACTGTAAACAACCTGAAGATGCCCTGACAAAAGCAACAACATAGAAGACCCAAAGTTTAAACCCCCCGCCTCCCCGAAATAGCGTCGTGTCTGAGCTCGTTTAAAAGGCGTGAGTGAGCGCGCCTGTGCAAAACGTGATCTCCTTCATCGCAGGCGCTGGGAAGACGAAGAATGGAGCCAGGCAACGGTCACTGCCTTTCGCTCCGTCACTTCTTAGTATTTTTTAGCCCCCCTTTTTTTTTTTTTTTTCAAGTCTGGTGCCAACGAGTCGGATTAGGAATATGTGCGCGGCAAAGGGGCTTTGCATGTGAGAAGGGCTTATGGGTCTGGCACGCAGCTCATGGCTCGTCGGTTGGCGCTTTCCTCAACAGGCATCCCTACCCGCTATATTCTACTCCTCGCTAAATGGAAATACTGGCACATTTCTTGCACGTGGTTGGAGCAGAACTTTAGGGCTTCCGGGGACGTTGGGTTACTGAACTATAGGTACTGTAGTGGAGGCGCTTCTAACTTTACCGCTGAATTTAAATAGCGAATTTGTCGATACATTGCAGCGTACTGTTCATTCTTTGCCGTTTCATTGTGACAGGGAAAAATTTAGCTTCTAAGGATAACAGAGCAACCTGGTTCCTGCTCAGCTGAGTGAACGAAAAGTTACTCAAATGCAGAAGAACCGTAGCCTCATTCAAACAGACAAACTCGAGGCCATCCGTTCCATGGTGACTGTGTGATGATGCGCGACACGAAGAAATACCGAGGAGGGAACCCCGTGCAGCTTATCTGCGAAAAGATATCGCGATTACGCTGCTGATTCCCATTTTTGCAGACGATAGTCTTCCTTGGGTTACTCAAACTCGGCAATTTTGGTCTGTCTGTCTGTCTGTCTGTCTGTGCCTCGATTCAGCCATCCGGCCAAAGGAAAACAGATGCTGCAAAATAGGTTTATATACCCACATCCAAGTCTAAACGGCTACGTCCGGTGGCAATGTTCATACTTGTCAAGATTGTTGAGTCAAAACAAAATATTACGCTTATGTGGGGGCAAGACATCAATACATAAGGGATATTCGCAGCGTTTTCTTTATTAAAAATGCTCGGATGGTTGATTTAAATAAAAGGTGCGTTCAGAAAAATACAAAGGCGCTCACCTGCGGTTTCGCTAGCGGCATTTCAGAAAATCAAACGCCAACGGTAAAAAAATGTTCCGCTAAATAGTTTTAACTGTTCCGCTTGGAACGCACGCGGATGTAGGGGGCCTCGAGTCACGCGCGTCTACGCGTACGACAGCGCTGGCATCGAGGCATTCGGCGTGGAGCAGTGGAACGCGATAGAGTTAAATTGACTAGAGAAACCCGCTAGCGTGTTTATCCTTGTGGGGAGCGAGACGGGACAGGAATAGCATACGAGATGAGCGGGAAAGAGAAGGGAGAGAGAGAGAGAGAGTAAATGTTTATTCAAAAAGGAGAAGAGGTCGGCCTGAGAAATTGATCTTGGGCCTGCTACTTCCCTCTGGGGGGAGGGTACTCAGGACAGAAAGAGAAAGGAATGAATATGGAAGGTATGGGAAATAGGGAGGCATATACTTGGCAGGGGTGCCAGTCGACTATCGCCTTTCGTCGACATTTGCGAGCAGATACGTCACCATTTTGTTTTTTCTTTTTTTGCCGCGTCAGCCGCATATAGTCACACCCCAAATTGTACTTTGTACTGCACTTTAAGTACTGTGCTTTAGCTCAGTTGAATAAAGACAGGTCAAGGACTAATGCACGAATGCCGCTGCTACAATCCCAGATTCAAAATGTCGGTATAGAAAACGACGGCACTGCAGGTGTATAGTGGTTTCAACAAGGCAGGGCATCAAATATACGCTCGCAAAGATCAGACGAGAGGGATTTGTTTGAGCTACATCAGATATTTATTTGAAGTTTAATTATCGTATTTAACAAATGGGTGCCAAAGCTTGGTGGAAGAAGCAGGGGAAGACTAAGGATTCGATGCGGAGATTGACTGAGAAAATTTGTCGGGGCACTTCAGTCTGCGTACGTGCTTTGAAGGCGAAAGCCTCGCGATACTTATTGACAACTTCTATACAGCTACGTTGCATCTGCGTCTCTTTTTCGCTCGCGTTTCTTTCTCTTTTGGCGCGAATCAGTTTCACCCGCTTTTTGTAGCGTGAGCTACACTGGCCGAGGTTGAGCAGTTTCGCGTGGCTCCTGGAGAGCCGTGCTGCGCATGCGCGAGGAGCAGGGACGTCACACGGCGCACAGAACGTTGCTCGCTGACCAAGGTCTCTCACATACCCCCACGCGACCCGCGTGTTCGCCAGACCGCCGCCGTTCCGCACGTGGCAGCCCGGTCCACTTTATGGTCATGCGAGGGGTGGCCGGGTGTGGAACCGATGGCTCGTGCGTCACAGCAACACCGGCGTGCCCTGTGGAACCAGCTCAGCTCTGGAGCGATTGGTGACGCTGCGCCGGAGCCGCTCGATAAATATACATGTGTCACACAATGCGTATGCCGTGTGTGTGTCATTGCAGAAGCAGTAAGCATGATAATCAAGCTAATCCTAGACAACCAGGAAAGCTAAGAATAACCAGCTGAACCTTCGCTCACGCTACGTATATCCTGGCATAGCCGAGCTAAGCCACTGCTAATTTTTTATGCTCCGCAGTGTTTGCGTCTATTTCTTCGCTCCGTTTCTTCGTCTTACGGCGCGAAGTACGTCAAAAAACAGGCTGGGTCAGAATCCCAGGTGATTATGTGCCCGAGAGAGAGAGAGAGATAAAACATATTTATTGTCCGGCAAAATTGACGCTGCCTAACGTCGTGTCAGTCGGTCCCTCGGCATCGGCTACCTACACGCACCCAGCCCACGAGGGGACAGTGCTTTCGGCCGCTGACGCTCGAGAGCCTCCAACACTTGCTGGACGGCCCTGTATTGCACGTCGTAGTCCTTGCTTGCCACCGCATTCGCTAGGTGCGGCGGTAACATCTCTGTAGCACCGTCGTTCACTTTGCAGTTCCGAAGGATATGAGCCATCGTGGCCCTGTCCTTCCTACACACCGCGCACACATCGCTCGGATACACGTCCGGGCACACGTGCTTGGCTATCACCGGATACCACATCGCGCACGTTTGTAGTTGTCGTGCCCGAGAAAGGAGCAACGACCACAATTTTTGTCATACCGCTAGCACCCGCCACGGTGGCTCAGTGGCCAAGGCGTTGCGCTGCTGAGCACGAGGTCGCGGGCTCGATTCCCGGCCGCGGCGCCCGCTTTTCTGGGGGAGGCGAAAAGTAAAAACGCCCGTGTGTACGAGACTTCGGCGCACGTTGAAGGTCCCCAGGTGGTCAAAATTAATACGGAGCCCTCCACTACTGGCGCGCCTCATCGCCTGCGTTGCGTCGGCGCGTTAAACCCTACAATCAATCAATCATACCGCTAGCAACGTGCTGAGATAGAACAGGGTTAGAGTATTCGGCTGCTACTGCGTAGACTCGGGTTCGAATCCCATCTCTATCAGAGATGCGTGTTTTGTTTACTCTTTCATGAGATTATCCTGAAGATTTAGTCATAAATGGCGTACAATACATTCATTTGTACTGAACCCAGAGCCGGAGGCTAGTAAACAGGGAAATACAGTTCAACTGCGGCGAGTGGAGACGGACATGTCTCGCGTCATTAACAAAGATTCGAAGACTGGTATCACCAATAATTTATTTTTTTTATTTTTTCATTGCATAGTACCCCTAAGGGCCCTCAATGGAGGGTATTACATGGGGGGAGGGGGGACATACACACACTGAAAATGCGCATATGTTGGCAGCAGTATTAGAAAAACAGAAAAAAGAAAAAAAGATAGAAAAGACCTCCTTGAATATCTTACCAAAATCTTGCACAATCATATCGCTATGAAGAATGAAAAAGAATTATTAAGCAAGCGGTTTCTGGCGCTCTAGTCTAGAACTGGATCAGATGATGGGTCAATTTAAAGTTATCAATTTTCAACAATTTTTAATTATCATTTATCAATTAACAATGATCAATTTACACACTTGGCAAGGTTATATTTGACATTCACGAACTCATCACCGAAGTTCCAAATTCTCGCTGAGAAATCAAATCGCCTATACGCGAATACATTTTCCGCCTCTTGGGGTATACATCAATATTCAACTTTGGTCACATTACTCTGACATGTAGTGAAGCTGTTTCTTGTGAACATTGCAAAATCAGCAAATAAATTTTCAGTGATTGCATAAGATTGGCTTTATTTCTGGAATCATAAGAAATGTTATTAGAAATTAGAGCACCACTAAACTCGATCAACCTTTGAACGTAAGTATGGTGGCACACGTGGAAGTTAAGATGGTTATCCCTTTCAGCTCTGGTGTCCCTTTTCTGGAATATGAAATTATTCAGGGGTAACAGCTCATTCAGCTTCAGTATTTTATGATTTTATTCAGCTACTTTTACAGTACAGCTGGAAATGAATGGTAGAATACCGGCTGCTTGAAAACGTTGTTTGCTAGGGTACTCCGTGTACTTCGAATGCGTAATATTCCTTACAGCTCTCCTTTGTACTACACGTTTAAGATAAGTAAGATATGTATTGCCCAGTACTCAACGCAGTAACTCAACTGCTACGGACAAAAACAAAATAGAGCATGCGGAGAATGAAAAAAAATCAAAGGATTCTCTCGCCTTCGAACGAATATGGCAGCCGTAGGCTAGTTTTGGACGAACTTGCTTTATTAGGTTTTCCAGTGCATGTCAGATTCAAAATATATTACCCCGAACCATTCATTGGGTTCGTTTTATGTGTTTTGTTATTACTGTCCGGCCGCGCCAGGCTGTGTTATCTGTGTTTCAAGCGAAGCGCGTGTTCCATTCCTCTTTATTTTTTTATGCCGCACGGGTTATCTTATTCGATAGGGAGAGTGTTTCGCCCTGTCCGTTACTAGACTCGAATAATCTTCTTTGGTCTCCGGTGTTCTCGATGTAATTCAACGGTTCGAGAAACAATCATGCCGAGAGATGAATGCTCGCAGGGCAGACGCCGCGGCAGTTAATTCACCGACACTCGCCTGCGCACGCCACTTTGTTTACTCCTGCTTCGCCGCTTGCGTATTCTTTGAGTTCTTACTGGATCACAAACTCGCTCCAATAGACTTTGTTCCTTTTAGGACAGCTGCATCATCCTTGGCTACGTGACAATATACCTAGATACTTGTAACAGTTTTCATTTAGTATTAGCTCGTTATTTAAACTTACGTTTACCTAGTTGCAGCGTAATTTTTCCCACCGGAACTGAATATTGTGTTTTATTTTGTTGATAATGATGGTCAGTCGGTTGTTAGTAAACCATGATACGGCCTTATATATATAGTTCCTCATTTATTTCACGGCTTAGCTTGTTTAATGTATCTCCTACAAAAATTTAAGCCGTATCATCAGCGTACATTAATGCTTCGCAATATTTTAGAATAGATGGAAAATCATTTAAGCACAGCGAAAAAATATCGGCCCTATCCACCCCAGTCAATACGGATTGTGGTTCACAGATCAACTTTTGCATACGCACTGTTTGGCGGTTTTAAAGACATCTAGCAAAAAAATCAAATATTTTCCGTCTAAGTCCACACCTTGAGAGCTTATCAAGTATAATTGTATGATTGACAGTGTAAAACGCCTTCCTAATGTCTAAGTAAATAACTATAGCAATTTTATTGTCATGAAGGGCTTTAGTGATCATTTGTGTTAGGACAAGGGCTGCGGGTACTTTTGACCTCGCTGATGTGAAACCATGCTGACTGGGACAAAGAATACCATACTTGGGCATACGTTTCCCGATGTGTGAACATAATATTTTTCGGACATTGATACTTGTGGCACCTTCGCTGTATAATTACAAGTCAGCATTGTTCTTCTTCTTTACAAATATGCACGACGTTAGCTGCCTTCAGCTACGGCGACGGCATTTCGTTGCTCTAACAACTACTATAACAATACCAACGATGGTTCTTCGCAGAATGGGGCACTTAAGGCTGTCGCCTTAAAATTACGAGGGCACATGTAGAATGGACGCAGGAAACACACGATAGAAGTAACTTGAAATTGTGCCCCACGCCCTCTGGTGGACGCAAACAGACCCACGACGACGACGACGACGACGATGTAGTGAATGATCTTGATACCTTTTTTTTTTTATCTAATTCCGCCACGAAAGCATTCATCCGTCCCTCGTTGAGGCCACTTCATACTTCTCGAATGCTAGTAACCCGATGATTTCACCTGTATTCGACATATTTCGTCAAACGAAGATCCTGCGGCTTCGAGGAAACGTTTTGTCCTGCACAACTGTGTTACCCAAGAGGCCGCCGAACCAGTTCCGCCACGAACCTGGGACTGCGCCCTGCAGGACAGACGACAATTCTAGGCTTAGTTTGAGGGCGTTAGGGGGGCGTTCACAATGTTGTTGTGCAAGGGCGGAATTTCTCCGCTAAAAAGCGTCGAAAAACAGAACGAAGAAAGAAGACGAGACGTGAAGAAATACAGAAGGCAGCAACTACCGCGCAGGGAAAACCGGCGACCACCGACCGCAACGAATGGGTATACATGAAACACTCGGTGGTTCCAGCAGACGATTCCGAGCTCTGCGCTTGGTCCGAGCTGCAGTAATAACAAGAAACAAAGAAGTTAAACAAAAGAACTCTCAAGATCGTTCCTTCGCGGTCAAGGTTGTCGAGCAAACGAAAAGTTATATACTTTTTTTCTTGCTGCCGTTTTTACGTTTTCTGCGTGGTTCGGTCGTAGCAGACGATTTTTCGTTGCGGCCCGCTCTTGCAAGTCGTCTGCTAATGTGACCTTGAAATTTGGGTGACCACGCGCAACGGCCAGCGGGTCGTCACAGCCGCTGATAGATGGGAGCGGGCTACGCTAAAGCTGAGCACATATCCCAGTGGTCCATATATTCGCGCTTGGACGGGTGCGCGCGCCGTTGTGTGTTACGCGGTGACGAGGAAAAATTGAGATCGTACCGGCGATTTGTGACCGCCGAAGCAGTTCATGGACGGAGAGGAGTATACTAACTACCCCCGAGTGGATCCGCGGGGGTGTGGTTTTCGTTTGATGCCCTGAAAAGCACGAAATTGGGGGGAAACAAGCCTTTTCCGATGAGGCGCTTAGCCCGCTGGCAAGCAAACGGGTTTGAGGGCTGAAGCGCGTACCCGGCCTTCATTTCGCATTCACGTACAGAAGAAATGTTCATTTCGGCTAATGACGGTAGTTTATATATAGATACATGTAACGGAACCCTAGTACGTAACTTATTGTTCTCATGTCTTACTTCGCGCTTGCATTTATGCTTTCATTTAAACATATATCGATTGTATATCATGAAAACAGTGGAGGTGTCAGTATGCGCAGTTAAGTTAACTGCGTTTTCCCTAGCAATTCAATTGCACTCACAATTGGACGAATTTCTATATAAAATATAAAATAGCAAGCTCAATGATATTTATTTGTCATTGTTGACTTCGCAAAATATGAGATCCCAAATGTGAAAGTTGGGATTTTATGAGCTGCAGATTCACCGGGGCCAATGGATACCCCGTATAAAGGGGGGGTCTTGGGATTCGTATGCAAGACCTGGGGCGGAATACACAGCCTTTCTCCATTTCATGCCCGCTTCCAAGTTTCCGTTTTAAGCGAGCCCTGATTGGCTGAAAGCAGACGACCGATTGTGACGCAGCCCTCCTATTGGTCAGAGGGTTTCGCAAGTGTAACTACGTCATGACTGAAACGAACGTGAAATGGACACTTTCAAAACAGACACTACTCACAATACCGCCCCTGGGGTTAATTAAGGTTGCTTAATTTTTTTTTAAATAGGAGGTTGTTTAAACAGGTACGTATATAATGCCGCAACAAACTTCACGTCAATTGAACATGAGCTACTGTGCAAGACCGCAGTACCGATGTAAACGTTTATGAACAGGCACATTAGTTCATAATGCAGACATTGTCGGTAGGGTGGGATGCCGTTTTAAAATTACTTCTGAGTGGAGCGTTAATTATTTTTCGAAGTGGTAGATTGCTCCATAGTGAAGCCCCACCGAACACAGTATATGGCCTGTCCTATTAATTGTGGAGAATCGGTAGATCAAATCCTTGATAAGTGTAATTTAGGGTGGGACTAGTTGGTCAGAAGAAGTTTGATGCCTGAAATGGGATGACATCGGCAATATATTCCTCCCAGGGTAGGCTATTTTGGACTCTCGCGCAAGAGGAAATGACATTATGTTTTTGTTTATTAAAAGAAGAGCGAAAATAACGTGACTTTAACTATATATAAAATTGCATGATTGCTCTTTTTGTGGTATATATCTCAATCATAACATGGCAATAGTAGGTGACGCCACATGACTTTGCACCGTTTGTCATAATACTATTCAAGAATTTAGCAGCTTTTCGTAAACAAAGTTGACAGAAAAGGAAAAGCTTTCCCACACCGAAAACTGCGTCAAAAGTGCGTCAAAACCTTTGCTAAAACTGCGTCGAAATCTTCGCTCAAAGCGCGTCCAGTCGATCGTCAAGCCTTCAAAGACCCAAATCGCAAACGAAGAACGAACCCATGCGACGATTTTTTGTACACTAAATAAACACATCTATGAGCGATCTAAATGTATACCGATACGTGGTTTATGAGATAAGTGTATAGCTACTGTACTCTTTCTTCATGATCGATGCGTGTACTGTCTAATCTACAACCGTTCCTTTTTCGCGATTGTCAGGTAACCGCTTTGACACAATGGAAGTCCTGTTTCACGCACAATGCGCCGTGTGTCCAGAGATCTTGTCAGAGCTTGTCGGTCGACCAACCGGCCTACGGGGAAATGCATTAGTTTTTGACAGGACGCCATCGGCCCCACTAAGGAAGTTTCCGTTTTGAAATGCAGTAGTAAAAAACCTTTAGGAGACGTGTTGGTGTCAGTAACACACAACGTGGCAGCTCTAGTTTGGTGAACACATGCTTGACGTGATGGTCATAGTGATGAGTTGATAGAGGAGATAAGCCAAGATATTTGGGCTCATCAAGAATGCCGATGGGATTGCCACCTATGTGGAGTGAACGCGGAGTTTGTTCTTTGCGGGAACCAATCGGCATAAAAATTCGTTTTCGGAATCTTTTAAGGTAGTTTAATTTTGTCACAACCCCTGTGAAACATTAAAACGTTCAGTATTTGTTTCGGCGGTCCTCAATTTTGCGACACCAAATAAAAGGACAGTGTCATCAGCGCATCCATAACTATCTGACCACGGTGTAGTGGCATTGGCAATCAGGGAGAAAGAAAGGAACCCAGATTTGAGCTTTGGGCACACCCTATGATATCGGTAAAGTAGTGTACGGTAAAGAAAGGAACCCAGATTTGAGCTTTGAGCGCACCCTATGATATCGGTAAAGTAGTGTACGCATAAAGAAAGGAACCCAGATTTGAGCTTTGGGGCACACCCTATGATATCGGTAAAGTAGTGTACGCATGGTTTTGCATTTTCATGTACTGTTGCATGACGGGTACAGCGCAAACAAAACTCGGGCAGGAAAGGACACAGGACGGAGCGCTGTTTGTTAATAATTAGGTAGCTACGGACCAACTGCTGAGATTTCTCTTGAATCTGCTTTTTCCCAGTTATGGAACTAACATTTTATGATTTACCGTGTCTAAGTTTCTTTATGACAATAAAGCGCCGATTATGTTGTACCCCTTTCTGTGTCTATCGCTGATTGTGTACTGATGTCTATGATTATGTACCGATTCGCCAAGGAACAATAAATGACCGGTAAAAAGCGCAAAGGCTCATGGGTACATTGTTTTTTTCCCGCGGAGTGCCGCCACTTCCGGTTCGGGAGCTCTCTTGGCCTCCCGTACGCCGTCGGCTTTCACGCGCGTGTGTGCTGTTGTTTATCTGTTTCCAGCGGGGAAAAAACGCTCATGCATCGGGAATTCCATAAATAAAAATGTTCGACCCTACTAGGGATTTACCCGACAGGTAAGCACCCTGTGACATATAAACAACACGCGCACACGCGCCTGAAAGCCGCCGGCGCACGGGAGGGCAAAAGAGATCTCGAACCGGAAGTGGCGGGAGCAAAAAAGTACCGTGAGCCTTTACGCTTTTTTCCGATCACCCATACTGCTGTAGCTGTCGATCTGTCTGTTCCGGAATCCACTGTGACTGTCCACAGTTCTTTTGTATTTTTCGAAGAACTGGGAGGAATGCTGACATAATGATTTTATAGCACTCCATTACGTTATAAAAGATTGGTTAATAGTTAAATGAATTTTTGTCTCCTCTTTTATACATACGAATAACTTTCGCTTTTTTCAGTGCATTAGCGCATATTTTAGCGTAAAGCGAAGTGTTACATACTATTTCCAAGTGTTCGCTGAGTTGTACAATGTTATGTTTACTTACCGATGATGAAATGCCACCATACTCGGCAATCTTTCATGTGGTTGCTTCTACAGTGAAAATTATTTCTTGCCTGGTAATTCCCTCAGAAACATTTTTTGGGATACCAATTGGAATTTTACTAGTTTCGTAGAGAAAATCTGTTACGTCAGGTTCCGAGCTATCTTACTGAATGCTCATTAGAATCTTCCATGCAACGCTTCCCTTTATGGCATCAGGCAGAGCGATATTGGAAAAATTTTCACCAGTATCTTTTAATGTCATTGTACTTAATCACGTTCCGCTTTTTTTTTGTGCGAGTTGATTTATTTCGATAAGGTTGGCGCTGTAACGTTCTTTTTTGTCTTATGAAAGATAACTACTGTTTCATTGCTCAAAAGTTCATATTTATTTTTATACTAGGCTCGACCTTTTTGTGTTCGAACTGTCTACAGCTGTGACGTCACTTCTCTTTCTGCCCAAGGGCATCTGGTTTGCGTAATATAACTATTTGTATCCGCAATCTATTTTGCCCTACAGAACGGTAATGATCCGTCAGGGCGGCAAAAAATAAAATTAACCCTAACGTCAATTTGTAGATTCAACGACGAATTATCATCCGCATTTATATCCAAACCCGGTTACGTACAGCTACCGCTTCCCCGGGCAATAGGGAGTTTTAGCTGACCGTCTTATTCACGGTCCGCTCCGCTCCGATAGCAAGCGGAAGCGCCATTGCGCATGCGTGGCACGCTTGGCCGCGAACGGCATTGGCTCCGGTTGCGTTGAGCGGGCCGCCGATACCGGAGCGGAGCGTCGAAAACGGTCAGAGAGTTTTAGCTGACCGTTTTCGACGCTCCGCTCCGGTATCGGCGGCAGGCTCAGCGCAACCGGAGCCAATGCCGTTCGCGGCCAAGCGCGCCACGCATGCGCAATGGCGCTCCCGCTTGCTAGCGGAGCGGACCGTGAAAAACTGTTAGCTAAAACTCGCTAATGCCGTCCGCGGTCAAGCGTGCCACGCATGCGCAATGGCGTTCCCGCTTGCTATCGGAGCGGAGCGGACCGTGAAAGACGGTCAGCTAAAACTCGCTAATCAGACAAATGCCACAAATGAAAGTACAGGGTATAGGCAGTATAGGCCCGTTGCACCGCGCAGAGGCTGCTGTGAGCGCAGCACTTTTCCTAAGAAAGGTGCCTGCCTCGCACGCTAGGGCATCGATAAAGGAGCGGCCATTTCTCGAGCAGTTATCGCCCACTGCCTGCAGCATTCCGTGCCAACAATATATACGGGGTTGACACTGAGACACGGTGTAAAGAAAGATGGCCTTGATGAATGCATGGGTTCCTCCCTGTCATTTGTATTATCTGCAATATGATGGGTCGGCTACAATAGCAGCGACTTACGTATTTTAGTCTGTGCCACTGCTCGTTGTTCTCGGCCTTGTTATGATGACGCTAGTTTAGATACCTTCTTTGTGTGGGCGTCCGTGCGTGACTCGTGATTATCCCGGCTGTTGGTGTCTGGGACAGAGCGCCGACACTTACGTAATATGAAGGCTACGAGCCGAGCCCGTGATATGCGTGGCATCTTTCGCAACAGAAATGACCCCCCGAACCACCAGGATATAGAAAACGGCACTGCTGCTTGCGAGGCAAGCATCAGCGCAACGTGCTTATACCATAGCACATATGCTATGGGCATGCCCTCAGGCGGCTACACCGGCGAGCAGAATCACTCAGACGGAGCAATGGGAGACCGTATTGTTCAGCTCCGACCCAGCGGGTCACGTCTCGGACATCCAATTGGACGAAAACGCTAGGATCGCCATATTCTCTCAGTAATGTTATTTCTCCCCCCTACAAATTGTGTCAATATTCATATCTCCCCTTCTCACCGCGAGAATGTTGTCCATAAAAACGTTACAAAGAATGCGTGGGTTCTAGATCATCAAAATACCATTTAATCGACGAACTCCTTGACTGATAACGGTTACCTACGACGATTTTTTCTTCCAGTTAAGGAACAAAATGTTCTGCCCACTGTGAAATTGGCTGTTAGGATTGGGGCCAGCGGAAAAATGATGTCGCTTCGTGCATATAGCCATACACCACCCCTTAAAGGGACCCTGCAACACCTCCGATTAACGCATTCACTCTTTCCTTCGCGTTTGGAAGCACTGCAAAAGCTATCGCCACCGCGTTGCGGCACTGCGTGATTTGCTCGTCGAAGCAGACACGTTTTCCGTTTCTGCTTTGCTTTTGTGGCTTTCTTTTTAAAGAGGCCCTAAATAGGGTGGCGAAGGCTATAAGGCTTGGAGCTTTCCCCCTTTCCTCGCACCTCAAGGTGCTGTGGATGCTACGCGCTGAGCTCAAGCAAAACAGCCTATAGAGGCACTTGTCAAGGCGCTCGCGCTCCGAGATACGCGCAGCCGTTGGCTCCGCTCAGTGGTTCGTCTGGCTTTTTATTTTAGCAGCCGGCGCGCATGCTCCGCCTGCTACTGGCTGCGTAGCGCTGCTTTTCGCGTCGGCCGTGCTCGCGATGGACGTTAGTTTTCGCAAAAAGACAGCATCGCCGCAGTTATTCGGTCACCGCTTTATGAAGCCGTGCCGACGACGATTACCAGCACAATCTTTCACCGCACTATCATTCCTTTACACAAATTTGTAACTTGACTTTCAGCAATAGTCCAGATCTGTCGGGCGGCGGCGAGTTTTAGCAGCCGCGGTGCGTGCCTATTCATGCGCCGTGCGTGTCAACCGTAAAGGCAGATGGTTGCTGCTGTCACGTGCGTAGCGTTTCTGCCTGCAGAAGACTCAATGTGCTTGTCAGCGTTATTCGCATCTTGTAAACGACGCGCTATATAAACAAACTAAGCTAAGCTCGTGTGACGGATGGCGATGACCGACATACGTCCCCACAGAGATACGCCGAGCCAGAGTGTCGCTCTCGTAGACACCGCCAGAGCCGCCGAAACCAGCTGCGGCTTCCCTGAGCCAGAAACACTATAGCTGCGGCATTTGATGGAACCCGCCAATAGCGGAGCCGTAGTCGGAAGTGCTTGCTATAGCTGCGCTGTAGAGTCTACTTCCGAAGCAAAAAAGCTACGTCAAAGCACCGCTGAATAGTGGCAAGACTTCACATGTAACCAAGGAAAGAAAATAGCGCTTATCTATAGTGATTGCGCGCTTGAAATAGCTACCTATTTAGGGCCCATTTGAAGGTGTCGAATGCGTTCATTGCTGCAAGTGAAGGAAAGCCGGCCAATAGCCGCTACACAGCTGTAATGACGTACTTCGGGCAATCTAAAGACGCCAAGACTTGGCAAATGGAGCAAAATCTTTTGAACAGGTTTCCGATTTATCTGGCGGGCATACAACAGTTATTTTCGAGTGAGGTACTTTGCGACCCTCTACGCTAAGTACTGAATGTGTCGGTTGACCACGTTCTGCAAGAACTTAAGATTTCGAAAAATAAAAGTGGAAACAAAGTGTTGCACGGTCCCTTTAACTGAGACAATCTGGAAACGCGGTCAGGATTTTAGTCCCGTATGTTCGTAAAATCATCGTATTTCATTCGCGTCTCTGTTTACGTAGTCGCACTAAGAAGGAATCAATATTTTTAGCATACGCTCCTAATGTTACAGTAAAGGATTGTGGGGTCATGGGCTGTTGAACAGCATTATTTCCATACATGCATTGCTACACATGTCCTTGAAAACTCTTAGAAGACCATCCATAGACTAGATATGCGGGTATAATTTGGGGTCCATATCAACAATACCTGGTCAATAAAATCTACCGAATTCAAAAATTGGCAGTTCGGTTCGTCTTTCCTTTCTTTTTTTTCAAAAATTTCGAAACATATTCGTGACGCAAATCTAATGAACAGGACAAGCTTCCTCCACTCGCACACCGCAGAATAACACTATAATTTTTATATCTCCTTTATGATGGCCATTTTAAATAGCCACAAGAAGATTGCATCTTTGATCCTTTCCAAAAATTCTTTGAAGACAAACCACAACAAAGTGTTTCGACAATCCATTATTACCCACAACAATGCCCACAGGCACTCGGTTTTCCCCCCTCCATATTTTTACAAAAACCGATTGCCGGCAGGTGCCGTCTACTGTGAGACTGTGCGATCATTTACCGACCAGATGCCCGAATTAAAACTTGCTATAATGTGTAAAACACATGTGGTATTGAGTTCTGGAGATAATAAATCCAGCAGTCAAGTCATGACCTTTCCGTATTCTGCCTTCTTTCTACTTAAAGGTCGTATTCGTTTGACCGTTTTGTTCTCTTTCTGTGTATTCATGACTGCCCACTGCCCTATGTTACTCCCGTTGTATGCACTATTCGAGTGTATTTGTGTACCACTTTTGCCTGCACCGCCTAAGTAAAGGCGTGCCGCAGGGTCCCATTCTTGGACCTATTTTATTTCTGATATACATTAATGACCTACCTAGAAGCCTTAACTATTGCGAACCCTTTCTTTAAGCCGATGATACAACGCTACTAGCTAACGACACCCCCATTCATAATTTAACCGAGAAACTGGCATGCGACCTCAAAAATGTATTGCATTGGTGCGAACGTAACTGTCTGCAAATTAACGGGTCTAAATCAGCTTCTATGGTCTTCACTTCCAGCCACAAAAGTCTTACTTTTGACCCGGTCTTACAAATTAATAATTTATCTATTCATAGAGTACACGAATTCAAATTTCTAGGAGTTGTACTCGACTCAAATCTAAAATACACCAGCCATGTAAACGAAAACTGTCTTATGGCATACGCATACTAATTAAAGGTCGTGCATGTTTAGTTTATCAACCTTAATATCGCTTTCTTGTGCCTTCATTCACTCTCACCTCACTTACTGGGTCGCATCATGAGGTAATACCTATCGTATACCCATACCTCTTCCATTCAGCACGTTCAAAATCAAGCACTTCGCATAATTACATATAGTCCGTATAATAGCAGCGGCGCTCAGCTACTCAAGGCTAATAGATTACTAAGAATAGGCAATCTTTTCAAATACAGCCTTAGCATCCTTATGTACCAATCAGATAAAAACTGATACCTTCGATCATATTTTACCCCGAAACACTAATTAATAGCAATTGTACCCGGTCCGCCTCAAAAAATAACTTTTACTGCCAAAAGTGAACACTAACTATGGCAAATACACTGCTTATTGTGCGGCAATTTCAAACTGGAATAGCCTTCTTAGTGAAATTAAAACGCGATAATTTATATATTGCTTCAAAACTGCGCTTTCTTCTTTTCTTCATGACATTTATCATTGTATGAACACTTTTGACTACTCTTTTCATTCGGTAATTCCCGTTATTGTTGATTTGTGCACTGCTTTACTTGTATTTTATTTTTGTCAAAGTAGCTGCTGTGATCTTTTTGCATTTTCTGTATGTACTTACTCACAGGAGGTCTCCTTACAGCCTCGTGCTATAGGGCCTCCTTCTGTATATTCACCTATGTATGCCGTTTATGAACACACAAAAAACATTATTCTTGTTATTATTCTTATAAGTCTAGTCGAGTTTATTTACCAGACATACGAATGTGCAATTCTGGATGGCCCCCTGGCCTCAATGCTGCGTTAAGCAGCTTGACAGGGGACAAAGAGCCGTTGTTCGTGGCAGCAGGCAATGCAGAAATTCAGACAAGTAACGGTATATAAAAGCTAACAAACCTAAGAAAAGAAATTGATGTGCGCATAGAGTTCACTGTAAAAGTAATAAACAAAAAAACACAAAGACAAACTCTCACTGGTCTCCGTAACACGCATGCAGACAATGTTCACTGATTACAGCGTTATTTAGAATTCCAGTGTAATTGTGAGTAGACAAGGCAATACAGCGTATATGCCTGGAGTTTTTCGTTATCGGTTTTATATGTCTTTTTATATCGGGGGTAAAAATCGAGTGCTACTTTTCAAACTGATAGTAGGGGAGAAATCGGTTTCTTTTTTTTTTTTAAGACAAATCTAAGATTCGGGTATTTTCCGGGTTAAATCTACAGATGTACTGTGTAATAAACTCAGTTTGTGTTATCAGAAGTTATCGCGTGATCCTTAACTTTAACGCGTTAAAATTGGGGTGTGTTTCAAGCTGGTGATCGGGGGGAAATCAGGGTTTTGTACATAGCAGATATTCTCTGAAATATAATGTTTCATTGGAAGTGAATCAGTAACGATGACAGTAAAGAGCATTATTAACTTCTAAGCTAGACATCAAACATATCATCTGTACCTGTCCAAACTTCACAGTGCCAAGGCAGACTCTCCTAACATCTTTGTGTATGCCACACCACGCAGGCCTTGAGCTAGGGGCAGTTTTGGGCCCTTCGTCGGACCCACGCCAGGCCGTACGGGCTACCAAAGCTCTGTTGGTGTTCTTGCGTAGTACAGGCTTGGAACAAGTGCTGTGACCAACTTAACTTCCAAAATCTGTGTATGTGCTCTCCAAACTCTGTAAATGCGCTTGATGATTTATGTAATCATCAAGCGCATGTAATCATCTTGATGATTTATGTAAATGCGCTTGATGAAGTGTGCTTTATGTTACTTGTGAATATTTTTTATACCTGTCTGCTGTTTCCCTTTTTTCCGTTGTTTTTTTTCTCTACACCTGTACGACTGTGTAATCGGTCATATCATTATCGTTGTACCACCTCCCACTCCTGCTTGGACCACTTTTATGGCCTGCAGTATTTTATAAATAAATAAAATAAATGAACACTCGTGCGCATCGCCTGGTTCTTTCATTATTTATTTATTTATTTATTTATTTATTTATTTATTTATTTATTTATTTATTTTAGTTCACAGACCCTCATGTTTTCGTTCCTTCATATGGCGTAGCATGCTAAGCGATATAACTCGGCTAACCTCGCTTTTACCATTAAATGCATTCTCTCTCTCTATTTCTGGTCATCGATTTTTTACACATCCTTGTTTGCGTACATTATCATCTGCATGCGCAACATGTCGTTGGATGTATCTCGGCTGGGAGAAAGTTCTCTCGACACCTCAGCTTCAATTAGCCAGGCAGTGCAGCATTTGCCAGCCTGCAGGGTACCGTGTGGTAGAGTCATGCCAATACTCAATGAGTTCGACAGCTGTGTTTGTGGGGCTTGTTTCCAGAAAAAAAAATACACCCTCTTCCCGAGGGGAACTCTGAAGTGATGCGAAGCATCGCAGAGTTCCAATCGAATCCAATCCAAGTCAAGCCAATCCAATCGAATCCAATCCAATGCCCCTCGCGAGAGAGTGTTCGCTATCGGAGAGGAGAGGGAGTGAGCGGCGGAGAGCGCAGCTGGCGCGGCGAGGAGAATGGGGGAGGGGTGGACGCCGACAACGCCAACAACAACGCCGGATGGATGCAGGGACAAGGCGAATGAATGAGATGCGTCCCATCTAAAAAATACTGGCTGGGAACGGCGGGCCGTCACTGCATGAATGTGCACATCGCTACTTTGAAAAGGTCAATTCGGAAAGAAATCGGGTTTCGCCTGATTCGCCCGAACCATGTTCGGCGTGTACAAATCGGGTAAAATCGGGTGTTACCGGAAAACGAAATATCCTATATACACCCCAGAAGCCTACAATATGTGAAACCATACGTTTTCACAACAGCTTTTATGACACCAACACATTAAGTCTCCACCACCCGAAAGTCTGCGGACACCAGGCCTGCAGTGCAGTCGACTCTGATAAATAGACGTCGTTTAATTGTAATTTTCGTTTAATTGGGAGTGATGTGCTGATTCCCGGCAATTTCACATGCACTCCAATAGAAGAAATCGCTGGATAATTCGAAGCAAAAATCCATTACATCGGTTAATAGGAGGTTATTTCGAATGAAGACTTTTGAGGCGACCGCCCTTTCTCGATAAAATTTAAAATTTTTAAGGTTCCGTACTGCTGTCGGCTTCTTTTAAAGTTCTCAACTTTTTTGTTGTTGCGCACAGCGCCGTATGAGCCGTTGTGTGGGGGATGCTTCAGTTTTTGATTTCAGGAGTAAGTCTTTATCACGGCAACCCGTGTCGTGCGCTCGACTGGGGGTCGGAAGTCGAGATTGTGAACGAAACTAAGAAGGGAGGCGTGTTGTGGACTATAGTAACACTGCTGTTATTGTGTTCCTTGTTTAATTCCAAGTTTGGTTAATTCGATTTTATTGCGGTCCCCTAGGATTTCGTATCGATGGGAGTAGGCTGTATACACTGAAATAAATAAATAGAAGTCGTCTTTGTGAGGCCCACGTTATGAATGAGTATACGATACCGTCAGATCTTCCTCTAAAGGCGTGTGGAGGATTTCAGATCTTTCGGCGTCTCTTGCAAAATGCCCTTCACTGCGAGGTCACGAAGCTTTCCGGCATTTTTCCTTCGGCGTTGAATGGTCTCACCGCGCGAAAACTTAATCTCGGTCAGCAGATGTTCATAAAAGTAGGCCGGGCCATCATTACCAAATACGAAGGTTCAAGCTTTCAAAAAGTGTCTTACTTCTTGCCAGTGGAAAAAGAAAAAAAGCTCACACTAACGCGTAAGACTTGAAGGTAGCGAAGCTCTACGCAATCTTCACGGCAATGACGACAGTTTAAGTCCACGACTGCAGCCGATTTGCTTCTTCTTCGCTGCCGCAACGACCTTTATTCCATCACTGTTGCTTTAAGTGTGAGCTTCCTTCTTCTTTTTGGAAGTGACCATCATTGGACATCACCTTGAGGGGCGTACGTTATGACGCGTCTTTCTCGTTCCGTGCAAATGATGCCACGATTACAGCGAACGCTGGAGTTATTTTTTTTTTTGCCAGTCTTGGCCACTCTGCCTAAGTTGGTATGCTTGGCTTAACAAACTTGCGCCGGGGACGCTGGGTGGCCGCCGCGAGGCACAGACGAGCGCTAGGTATTTTCTTGTTTTTTAGCTCCAGCGACGTCACAGCAATCTTGGCCAATGTCCCTAAGTGGGTATGGCTGCCTTGACAAATGTGCGGCGGGGACGTTGGGCGGTCACCGCGAGGCACGCGCTCACGTGCGCTCGGCATTTTCTTGCTATTTTTAACAGTGGACATGAAAAGTAACGATTTAATAAAGAGCTTCGCTGTTAAAAAAAGTTTGTTGTATTAAAGGCCACAAACCTTATTACGTCGTTTGAGCTTGTTTGAGCTTTTGTGGGTACATTAACTGCGCACAGTGCCAATGTGAATTGCCAACACTTGAGTATTGAACTTCTTCTCCAGTGCCTTCACGATCCTCACTAAATATTAACGCCATCATCTGCCGGATAGCCGTTTGTTTCAATATGGTTAGCTTTACTTTAGGGCTCTAGTTCTGTCACATTCTTTTTTATTTGAAGTCAATTCCTGTCTAAGTCGCCCATTATCTTCCTTGTAGTTATCTGCTTTGAGGAATTTCTTATCCAGCAGACTTCACCCAGTTCGGACTTTAAGTCACCGAACATGCTGCTAATATATTGTAACGTGGCGGCAGAGCCAATGACTTGAACGATGGTTGAAAGATGAGGAACGAGAGAGAGAGAGAGAGAGAGAGAGAGAGAGAGAGAGAGAGAGAGAGAGAGAGAGAGGAGAGAGAGAGAGAGAGGAGAGAGAAGAGAGAGAGAGAGAGAGGAGAGAGAGAGAGAGAGAGAGAGAGAGAGAGAGAGAACATTTATTAGAGCAGACGGTGGTGGTTGAGCCGTCACTCGGTGGGGTGGGTTCACCTCAGTCCAGGTACCCTTGGGCCTTGGCTGCAGCCCTGGCACGGGTGACCAGAAAGATCTGGTCAGCGTGACGGGAGCTGGTCAGCAGGCCTTCCCACTGCTCTGGGGAAGGTCTGGGATTGGGGGTAAGCGATGGGGTGTTTTGACAGGCCCACACCATGTGGTAGGTAGTATTAAGAGAGGGGCAGAATTGGCAGGTGAGGGTGTATTGGGTAGGGGAGATAGCGTGGAGGATGGGTGCGTTGTAGTATGTGTTTGTTTGTAATCGACGCCAGATGACTGCTTCCTCCTTGGTTAGTTGAGGGTGAGGTTGAGGCAAAGTGAGGCGAAGGTTGCGATAATGGTGGAGGATGTCGTGGTAGCGTGATGGAACAGCGGGAGTTGGAGGAGGCTGGACCGTAGGTTCTGTTCCTGAGGGAAATGCCCGTTGTGGAAGGGCGCGGGCAGCGGCGTGAGCCGCCTCATTTCCCTCGAGGGACGAGTGGCCAGGGGTCCAGACGATGTACAGGTCGGGGAGGGGATTGATTGATGCGAGTATGCGTAATGCAGGAAGTGAGGTGCGTCCACGTTGAATGTTACGGCAGGCTTGCTGGGAATCTGTTATTATTGTAAGGTATTCGGAGCCAGTTGTAGCGGCGATGGCTATGGCAATTTCTTCGGCAGTGGTGGTTGATGTCGAGAGAGTTGTGAGGGAGGTGAGAAGTGTGCCTTCTGAGTTTACAACCGCCAGAGCATGAGCCTGGCGTGTGGGGTAGAGGGCGGCGTCGGTGTATACCGAGTATCGGGGTGAAAGTGGAATTGTGAACTCAGATGCTTAACCCGGGAGAGCCTTCTACCTTGGTTGAATTCTGGGTGCATATTGTTAGGAATTTTGGATACAGTAATGTGGGACCGGATTGAAGATGGAATGCTCTGAAGGGCTTGTGAAGCAGTTGGGGTCGGGTATCCGAGAATCTGGAGGACGTGTCGGCCGGTAGTGGTAAGGAGGAGTATGGTGAGTTGGCTGTTGCGTTGAGCTTCCAGGAGTTCTTCGAGGGTGTTGTGGATTCCGAGTTGGAAGAAACGACAGGTAGAGGTTTGAGCGGGGAGGTCAAATCTAATTTTGAAAGCTTTTCGAATGAGTATATCGACTTTCTCCCGTTCTCTGGGTTTGAGGGCGATGTATGGGGTGGAATATGTGATGCAACTAATTAAAAGTGCTTGAATTAGTCGCATTGTATCGTCTTCTTTGAGGCCCTGACGTTGGTTTGTGATGCGCTTGATGAGATGGGTAAGTTGGGTGACAGTGGCTTGAAGGTGGGGAAGAACTGCAGCGCCAGAGCCATCTTGATGGAATTGGACTCCGAGTATACGAAGGGTGTGTACTTTAGGAATGGGTGTGGAACCGATTGTTGGAGCAGGATCGGGTGTGGGAACTGGACATCTGAGGAACGATCTATTTACAGAATTTACAATGCGGCCATAACAGCGCGCGCTGGGGGGCCCAGCCACTTCTTCGTCGTCCTCGTCGTCTTCTGTGATGAGCCATGGTAGTATGAGGCATTGGCCGCCAGGTGTCCCGTGACAATATTTTCCGCACTCCTTTGCGGGTCACTAATGTTGCTTGTAAACTCGTCAATCTTGTCTATTCCGAGCGGCCCCTCAAGCGCTATTTCTGCAAGTTCCATGACAGTTGCAGCTGCTTTGTCACTCATTGTTAGTAAAAGTCACAAATTGCAGGCGGCAAAAGCGTCAGCGGCGAGCGACCCAGACTGTTTCACGAACATCAACTATGTCACCCACGCACCTGCAACACTGACGCGTCGAAATATCAGCTCTGCTGGCAGCTTGCCTACCGAGCTAACCGCCAGCTGCTTTGTACCGAACGAAGCTAAGCGTTCTCTTTTGTGGCACAGACGCGTCACTGTTCTTCTATTTCAATTACGTGTGTTAAACGCGCCGAAGCTATATAAACCTGGGCTATCAGTTGCCCCATAGTGGAGGATTCCGTATTAATTTCGACCCCCTGGGGGTCTTTAACGCGCGCCGACATCTCCACACAAGGGAGTTTTTGCTTTTCACCTCCACCTGCAAAGCGGCCCGAAAGGCCGGGAATTGAACCCGTGCGCTTGGGCTCAGCAGCACAACGCCTTATCCACTAAGCCACAACGGCGGGTGTCACTGTTATCTATAAAATTTACCATCCCTTTCCAAGGAAACTTGAGAGGAGCACGAAAGCTTTCTGACCTCAAAACTGCGTAAAAATGCGTCAAACTTTTCGCTAAAAGGGCGTCCAATCCTCACTGATAGTGCGTGTCCGATAATTAAACCTTCAAAGATCCAAATCGCAGACGAAGAACGAATCCATGCGACGATTTCTCGCGCACTAAGTAAACGCACCTACGGACTATCTGGGTGTAGGAAAAAATGGTCCCGGAAAAAATGGTTCCGGAAAAAATGGTCATGGAAAAAATGGTCCCGGAAGAAATGGCCCCGGAAAAAATGGTCCCAAATCCAAGGTAGGAAAAAATGGTCCCGAAAAAATTGGTCCCGAAGCCAAGGCACGAAAAAGCCTTGTTCGAGTAAAGCCGGTTAATCGAACCAAGAACGTTTGTCTTGCTAAAATGACCGAGGTATTAAAGAAAAATATACAAATGTGCAATTTATAAAAATACCTGGAAAAAAATGTAGACGGCACCAATCTAAAAATGCAAGCGCTGCGCTAGATTGTCGTCTATAACTAAGCGAAAATAAAAATATAACGGCTGTTTCAAACCGGTTAATCGAACCAAGAACGTTTGCTTTGCTAAAATGACCGAGGTATTAAAGAAAAATATGCAAATGTGAAATTTCTAAAAATACCTGGAAAAAATGTAGACGGCACCAATCTAAAAATGCAAGCGCTGCGCTAGATTGTCGTCTATAACTAAGCGAAAATAAAAAATATAACGGCTGTTTCAAACAAGCAAGCACACGATAATTCGGTCGCCGAAATGTTTGCGCACGGAGGTGTCGGTGCAGCTAAACGGTATTCATGCATCGATATGTATGTACACCGAAATATCTGTACACCGAAATGTCTGCACCGAAACGTCCTGCACCGATATGCCTTGAACCGAAATGTCCTAGACCCGGGACGACGCTGTGAGCTTCTTTGATGGAGCTCCCACGGCTTCTTGTGCAATTTTCACCGATACTGACGAAACCTCGCAGCGTAGAGCTTCTATGACCTTCCAGACACTGAGATGGCTGTGTTCGACTAAGCTACTAAATAGACGGTTCCAGGCCTCGCAGTTGCTTGTGCGGTTTTAATCCAATTACTTGCATTAAAATGTTTAATCCATGCTCAGCCCTACCATCCATCCATCCATCCATCCATCCATCCATCCATCCATCCATCCATCCATCCATCCATCCATCAAAGCGTCCGTCCGTCCGTCTGTCTGTCTGTCTACCC